>CM060929.1:603814102-604465664 GCA_030765085.1 Allium cepa | reverse complement strand
TCGATTCAAAAAATCATTAATAGAGAAAACGCCTGGATTTAGTGTAATAACCTCTCGGGTGAGTAACTAAATAATAAAAAGACAGTGGACGAAGGGACAATAGGCCCGCACGACTACAAAAATCTTGGTATTATTTTTCCTTTTAGAACTTTACCTTCTTCTCGTTTACCATCATGATTCTATAGTTCAACATCCCGCAACTCCAGCCTTATTATATCACATGTAGGCAATCTCATAACCGAGTGTTATAACTCAACCAGCTTTCGACGCTATTCCTTCGGACCTCTAGTTGTTGGTGTAGACGAAATTTTACACTAACATATAAGATATGGGTTTATAAGAAACTCCAACAT
Source organism: Allium cepa (assembly GCA_030765085.1). Classification (NCBI taxonomy): domain Eukaryota; kingdom Viridiplantae; phylum Streptophyta; class Magnoliopsida; order Asparagales; family Amaryllidaceae; genus Allium; species Allium cepa. Next base: position 604,465,311 of record CM060929.1, on the reverse strand, counting down.
ATCTTAGGCCAAGGAGTTGGCAGGTTGTACGAGTTGAAAATTTGCACATAATAGCTGTTCTTGAGGGAACTTGCATAAATCTCTTCAAAAGGACTTTGGGAAAGACTGTAATTGGATGATAGATTTATGTTTTGAACAAATTTTTGTAAACCAAAAACTAAATTAATTTTATAAAAGGCAATTCATAAAGTTTTTAAGAATACCTATTTTGTTACACCGAGAAACGATTGTTGTTTTAAGAAATACCTACTTCATAGTAAAGGAATTTCTTTGAGAAATTATTAATATTAAAATGGAACTGAATATGATCCAAAGATAAAAGTGAGTACATAAGGTGAAATGAAATTAACTAACCTAAATGATCACATCACATTAGAGTGTCTAATAAGTATTCTCACACATTAAAGAGAGACCATGAGTTTCTTATCAATATCGAAAATATATAATCATCAGTTGTGTAATTAAATCATTCTGAGTGTTGACTCTATGATATGGTACGATGCGCAAATCCGAAATAGATTCCAAGCGCATTATCAAAATATGATTTTAATTGTTGTATACGAGTGGATATAATCCATTGGAAGCAAATGTGTCTTTATGAGAAAGACAAATGCAGTTGGAATATAGTGAGTGTTGGGCGAATTCTCACCCAGAGGATCTCAAGACCAAAGAGCGTCAGTCTCACTCATGTTCACATCCTGCACTTCATTCAGCAAGGCCACAGTTCACTCGGCATTCGCAAATAGAGCATGGCAACCTCCATTCGGCAAAACCCCTCCTATGTGTCATTCGGCAATAGCTCATTCGGCTATACCTCATTCGGCATCTCCATATACCCATGTCCATTCGGCACAAGGGCATCCGGACGAGCTCCGCCGAACCACACATCCCCAACTACCGAATGAGACCATGCCGAACCATGCTCCTCTCACGAACTCCGCCGAACCACGCTTTAGCCGGACCACCCACACACCACTCTACTCCATGCCGGTCCAAACCAACACCGGACCAACCACTACTCTCCACAGCCAATGCCGCTCCTCTCCCCTCCGAACCAAGCTCCATGCACAGCCGAATGAAGCTCGCCGAACCAGAATGCCACCAGGCCAGATTGCTCCAGCCCAGGCCCGCTAGCAGCTATATACTTCCAAGACCCCTGCCCCCTACCTCACTCTATAAATAGAGGGGCAGGGGTACAACAATGGTAGACAAGTTTGAGAGCTCAAGCAAGGAAGGAACTTTCAAACTACTTTCATACACTTGTATACAACGCATTGTACTTGTAACCTGAAAGAAAGAAGATAATAACATATAAAGTGGACGTAGGCACATTCTGGCCGAACCACTATAAATCTGTGTGTCTTTTACATTTCAGCCCCTACTTTTCTCATATTTACATACTCATCTAAAATCATTGAAAATTACATATAATCAACTAAATAATACGACTTGGAGGTGTTTGTCCATTTTTTGTGCAAACATTTTTGGTGCTTTCACTGAGAACTGAACTCAAACTTCATCTTCTCCCACTCAACCTTTTTCCTAACGACATCACTCGTTGCTTAGAAATCATGCCTTCCAAACAGAGAAGGGATGTTAACAAAGGAAAGAACATCGCAACTAGCAGCCTTCCAGATCCAGCAATCACAGATCAGCCCACTTCAACAGCAGTACCAGATGAAAATCAGGAAAATCCAACTGGTCCCGCAACGGAACAACCAATCACTAGGGCAGATCTGGACAGGGTTGTGGCTGAAGTAACTAACCGCTTCACATCCCAACAAGAAACTTTGGTGGACCAACTCATGACACGCTTAAGGGACGCTGAAGAGTCCAACCGCAACACTGAATCATGGGGTGAATCCCAATCCGGAGGATCCCGGAGGCAACAAAGGTCTTCACTCTTCGAACAAGCTATCAACAGGAAAAACGATGATAGGGGCCGCGCCCGGACTCAGCCCGAATTCCGACTCGAGGAAGCCCTTGGAACCGAACCTAGCGGGGGAGGCACCAGGCGAGGGTCGGATGTAGCTGAGCCAGTCATGCCACCTAATCATAGAAACCCCGCTGAACGGAGCCGAGCTAGAACCCAGCCCGAGGTTGACCCCATGGATGTGCTCGAAACAGAACCCCACAGGGGAAGATCAAGGCAGGGGGCAACTGTAGCTGGTCCTAGCGTGCATCCAAGCAGCCAAAGACAACCACTGGATAATGCTAGAGGTGATAGACTGTACCATCCCTACAGGTCATCTGGGCGAGATAGATCCCGCAGGGAAGAACCGAGCTCATTTTTGTCCGCTCCAAGTTCTGACGAGCGGATGGCACGATTATTCAGAGAATGTGTCCAACGGGAGCAAAGGGACCGGGGAATAGGCGCTAGGGTCACCAGTCCCTTTACCCGAAATATCGAAACTGCCATCACTCCCCGGGAATGGAAAATGCCAACCATGGAACCTTACAAAGGAACTTCCGACCCCATCGTACACCTGCAGAGATACACCCAGCATATGCTCATGAGTGGAGCAACAGAAGGAGTATTATGTAAATGCTTTCCGCTATTCCTATCAGATCTAGCTACCTCCTGGTTCTGCCATCTACCCCAAGGATCCATCAACTCATGGGAGATGTTAAAAGAAAGGTTTATTAGCCAGTTCCGCATCCATGTGGAACAACCCAGGGATGCTTATTCTCTATCCAATGTCAAACAGAAAACCGGAGAGACGCTACAACAATATCTAACACGGTTCAACGCCGCAGCGGCGGCAGTTCAAGATGCCGATGAAAAACTCACTCTAATGGCCCTCTGTAGTGGTGTGCATCCAGACACCAAGTTTGCCAGAAGATTAACTAAGGAAAAACCAGTTACCTTGCCTGATTTCTTCCATGAAGCTGGAAAGTATATGAGACTTGAAGACGCTGCTACGGAGAGGCAGCCAGGGCAACAAGGCAAGATAATTCAGGACAAGGTTCCCACTGCAGCTAAGGACGCTCGAAGAAATGAATCTAGAGACAATGCTGGGGGCAGAAAGGGTGAGAAGCGCCAATATCGACCAGGGCCAAGATTTGACTCCTACACTCCTTTGAATGAAACAATCGAAAACATCTACCTAGCCACTCAGGGCGAACTCGGATACAAGCGCCCCCCGCACAAGAAAGAATCAGATAACGCACTCAAGTCCGGAAAGTTCTGTCGCTTCCACGAATCCCACGGACATGACACCAATGAATGCCACCATCTTCGGGACTTGATCGAAGAACACATTAGAAGAAGAAGACTGGAACGTTATGTGAAAAGTCAGAACAGGACTCCAACTCCTGCCAATGAGAACTCAAAGCAACCCCTCCCAGAAGTAGGCGGAGGGAGTCGCAACAATCACAACACCAGTGGCTCTAGTCAAGAGAAGATAGTAGTCCTTACCATCTCAGGAGGACCACACATTGCCGACAGAAGTTGGGCAGAGATGGAAAGGTACGGCAAGTCGCTTAGAAATGCCGAAGGATACGTTAACTCCGTCACAGAAGAACGCCAACCGAAACGAAAAGAGAGCGACGACATCATATTCAGTAGACGCGATTTGGAAGGAAGACAGTACCCACATATGGATCCTATGGTCATCTCTGCCTGGTTCGGCCCTGCTAAAGTTTTTCGGATTCTAATAGACACGGGAAGCTCCGTAAACATCTTGTTCAAACATGCTTTCGACAAAATGAAGTTATCAATGAAGGATGTGTCTCCCTGCGACAAACCACTGCACGGTTTCACTGGAGATGCAAAAATGCCCCTCGGGCAACTTGACCTCTTCGTCGAAATAGGAAGTCATCCCCGCTCCGTGGTGCGAAAACAAACGTTCGTGCTAATAGAGAACCACTCGGCTTACAACGCCTTCTTGGGGAGACCAGCCTTGTCTGACTTCCAAATTGTCCTAGCCCCCTGGTGCCTGAAGATGAAATTCCCGACAGACAACGGAATAGGAGAAGTAGAAGGAGATCAAGACGCTGCCCGAGACTGCTATGTAACTGAGCTTCGCAACAACCGCAGAAAGAATAAAGGAAAAGATGCAGAGACTACTCTCTGCATGAAAAGCTTGGAGGCATAGCAACTAAAGAAAGCCCCTCCTCTTCGATACACAAGCGATCCCTTCAATGAACTAGACCCCCGGGATAAAGAGGAGGAGGCTACCGCCGAGCCTGCAGAGGCTATGGAATTCGTATCTGTAGATAAGCACGATTCAAGTAAACTATTAAAAATCGGATCTCAGCTGAAAACGGAATTAAAGGGTCAACTCATTGACTTTCTCCGCCACAACTTAGATGTATTTGCGTGGACCCACGCCGATATGACAGGAATCTCTCCAAACGTAGCGTGCCACATGTTGAACATCGATCCCACCAAGGTACCAGTAAAGCAGAAAAAGAGGAGCATGGGGGCAGAGCGATCAGCAGCCCTTGATGAGGAAGTAAAAAATCTACTTGCTAATGACTTCATACGGGAAGCCATCTACCCAGAATGGATCGCTAACCCAGTGCTAGTAAAAAAGGCCAATGGAAAGTGGCGAACATGTATTGACTTCTCCAATCTGAATGACGCTTGCCCGAAAGACTGCTTCCCACTTCCCCGAATTGACCAACTCGTGGACAGCACAGCTGGGCACGAACTCCTATCTTTTATGGATGCATACTCCGGATATAACCAGATCCCCATGCACGCTCCCGATCAGGACCACACTAGCTTCATCACCGACCGCGGATTATATTGTTACAAAGTCATGCCTTTTGGACTCAAAAATGCTGGAGCTACCTATCAACGCCTCGTCAACAAAATGTTCGCAGAACTGATAGGACGTACTATGGAAGTATATGTGGATGACATGTTGGTGAAGTCCAGGAAAGCCAACGACCATGTAAGCCATCTGGACGATATGTTTCGGGTACTTCGCCAATATGGAATGAAGCTGAATCCTCTAAAGTGCTCCTTCGGAGTATCATCGGGAAAATTCTTAGGATTCATCGTCCACGCCAGAGGAATCGAAGCAAACCCTGAACAAATCCGAGCTTTAAAAGAAATAAGGATACCTTCCACTCGAAAAGAAATGCAGAGCCTAAACGGAAAGGTGGCCGCCCTAAGCAGATTCATTTCCAAGGCAACTGACAAGTGTGTCCCTTTCTTCGAAGCGCTCAAGAAAGACAAAGGGAGGTTCGAGTGGACCGACGAATGCTTAAAAGCCTTCCTCAACCTAATCGAACACCTTCAGAGACCACCAGTACTCTCAACTCCAAATGAAGGTGAAGTGTTATACCTATACCTCGCTGTATCATCTCATGCTCTAAGCGCCGCCTTGGTAAGAGAAGAAGACCGCACACAACGTCCGGTTTACTTTGTAAGCAAGAGATTTACGGGGGCAGAAGCCAGATATCCTAAACTTGAGAAGTTAGCATATTGTTTATTGATCGCGTCACGGAAACTGCGACACTACTTCCAGTCTCACTCCATCAGGGTTCTAACCGATCAACCACTAAGACAAGTGCTCCATCGTCCTGACACTTCTGGGCGACTCCTCAAATGGTGCATCGAACTAAGTCAGTATGATATCACCTACCATCCCCGCACCGCTATCAAAGGACAAGCCATGGCTGATTTCATTGCCGAATTCACTACCAACGAAGGCAAGGAACAATCCGAAGTAGCAAAAAACATCAAGTGGAACCTCTTTGTAGACGGAGCATCGAACGAACAAGGCTCGGGGGCAGGTATTGTGATCGTCACCCCCAGGGGAAGAAAGTTGTACTATGCATTAAGATTGGAGTTCACGGCCACTAACAACGATGCTGAATATGAAGCAGTAATAGCGGGATTGGAACTGGCCCTAGAAATTGGGATCAATTCCTTATGTATTCATAGTGATTCTCAGCTTATCGTAAACCAGGTACTAGGAGAATTCCAGACTCGAGGAGAACGGCTCACAGCATACCTAAAGAAAACCAGACTGCTGCTCGATCGATTGGACCATTATCTAATCAAACACATTCCTCGAGAAGAAAACCAAGAGGCAGATGAACTTGCAAAGCAAGCTAGTATGAAGGGCAGCACCATTCCCGGAGCACTAGTAATCTCAAGGCAGCTAGCCCCGAGTTTCGAACAAGCGAATCTGATAACTGCAATCGAAGAAGGAACCTGGATGACTCCTATCCGGAAATATTTGCAAGATGGCATACTACCCGACAGGCGTGACGAAGCCAAGAAGATCTTGAGGAAAGTTCCCCACTACACAATGCAAGAAGGCATCCTCTACCGGCGTGGCTTCTCTAGCCCCCTATTAAGATGCGTCGCCGGGAGGGAAGCCAAGGAGATATTAACAAACATCCATCAGGGAGGATGCGGAGATCACACTGGAGGACAGACTTTGGCAAGAAAGATACTCCGATATGGATATTACTGGCCCACACTGAACAAAGATGCCCTAGACTTCGTTAAGAAATGCGACAGATGTCAGAAGTTCGCCAAGATCCCTCGACTGCCCACAAACGAAATTACTCAAATGACCAGCCCTTGGCCCTTTGCTGTATGGGGAATTGACTTGATTGGCGAACTGCCAACGGGCCGAGGCGGAGCCAAATATGCTATAGTGGCAGTCGATTATTTCACCAAATGGGTGGAAGCGGAACCTTTAAATAAAATATCTTCAGCAAAAGTTATCAATTTCTTGATCAAAAACATTCTGTGCAGGTATGGAGTCCCCCTCAAGATCGTATCAGACAACGGACTCCAATTTGACAGCGAAGAATTTGCCGACTGGTGCCAAGAGCATGGAATTCATAAGAGCTTCTCATCAGTAGCTTACCCTCAGGCAAACGGACAAGTTGAAGCTGTCAACAAAATTCTCAAAACCCTAGTCAAGAAGAAACTTGAAAAGTCAAAAGGCGCTTGGGTGGACGAACTTCCTACGGCACTATGGGCATACCGCACATCTTTCAGAACATCCACGGGACATACTCCTTTCTCTTTGGCATATGGATCGGAGGCAATGCTCCCAGTCGAGACTATTGTGCCTTCTCACCGTAGGATCCACTACAACCCAGAAGAAAACGAAGAACTCCTCCTCATGTCTTTGGATCTGATTGAGGAAAGGAGGAACGGTGCAGCACTCAAGGCAGCAGCTCACAAACAAAAAGTGGCAGCACTATACAATTCCAAAGTCAAGCATCGCAACTTACAAGAAGGAGATCTTGTCCTCAGGCGAATCTTTCCGCGCCCCGGGGCACTGGACCCCATCTGGGACGGACCATATGTAATTCACAAAGATCTCCACAACGGAGCTTACATTTTGTCAACAGTGGACGGAGAGGTGTTCCAGAGGGCATGGAACATCCGACACCTCCGTCGATACTTTTCTTAACTTGTACTGCCCATATGAAGTGAATTAACAAAGAGAATCAGTGGACGTAGGCATTTTCGTGCCGAACCACTTTAAAAAATCTTGTCTCTTTTTAACTTGTTCCTTTATGTCTTGGCTACTTGTTAAGCGTTATCCCTTTCTGTTGAACAAAATTCTATGGCATCTCCACTCAAGACGCACCGCGGCCTCATCTGGACTAGGCCTAACAGGTACGCTACGATTCTATGCACTCGCCAATGAGACTCTTTTGCCCCGGCATCCCTCTGCTGCGGGTTAACTCATTGCGCGCCTGCCCTCAAAGCCAACTGTAATGAGCCGATTATAAGTCATCATAAAGGCCGACTATAGCCGATGGCAGCTCATTACGGCGTTCGGCTCGTCGGTAACTGTGAACCTACTTTAAGCCCCAACATAAGGTGTGGCCAGCCAGGGGTAGTTCACGGCCAACGGCACCCACGCTAGCCGGCCACGGTAAATCGAATAATACCCACGATTACGGACCATAATGGTTCGGGTAGTTACCGTGCGCGATCTCGGCTCCGATGTGTCTTAAGTGCGGCTGTGGTAAAAAAGAAAACTCCCCGCGGAGGCGTAAGATGGGTGACAAATGTCTCCAAGACCCACAGCTAGGGAAAGTGACTACAAAACCCGTTTGCCACGAACTTAAGCACATCGACGGCCTTCCGTGACTGGAAGTTTTACTTTTACTATATTTCCATTTCATTTAAATATTTTTCTCCTATCCTGTATAACAAACTCTAAAGTACAGGAAACCAAATAGGAAGCATTCACTCATGAGGCTCTAAGCCTGCATGCTGGGTAGCAGGGCGCTCTGCTATACCCGTGAACAGTTACACAAGACACTCAAAGCTACCGCCTGCGAATAAAACATAAAGGGCGGTACTCTCTTCTCTTGTACATAAATGCGTAACTATAACTTATTCATACACTGACATTGCAAAACGTGAAATTATATTTCAAGCAAAAACTTAACATCAAACACAAGTGGAATCACAGGCATATACATAATTATACTTCTCACACAGCACATAAAGATAGCAACAACATTTGAACATGACAAAATCAGCTTATATTATAAGATCACACGAAGTTATTCTTTGCAAATAATTTTATTACAGTTGCATATCAAAGACTAACATGAACAGTGATAAAAAAGAAACAAAAAGATGGCAGATGCATCCACACTCCATCACCAACTCCCCCAGCCTACTTAGCCGCAGGATCGGAGCCCCCAGCATGTGGATCTGAAGTCCCACCTGTCCAGATCAGAAGAGGAATTCATTAAACGAACGATCAAGTTATGAAAACACGAAAAGAAAAGAAAGGGAAAAGAATAACTCACCAGCATCCGCCGCTTGATCCTCATCATCCAACTGCACGCCCGCTTCCTCTGCAGCGAGTAGCCGCATCCCCTCCTTCACCGCCGCTTGCTCCTCCTTTGAGAACTGAGCAGTAACCGCACTCAAGTTGAAAGCCTCTCCGCCTTCCTTACCCGCATTCACCCTGGCCTCCTCTAAAGCCTGGAGATACACCTTGGCCATGACCCGAGGGTAATCGTCCATCCAAGACAAGCCGCCCTCCTTCCAAGTGTGGAAGTACATATCCTGCAACATCTCATCCATCATCCCCTCGTTTTCCTCAAACTCCCTCACCCGGGCCTCGGAAGCTTGCAACTTGGTGATGGCGACGTCCCTCTCTGATTGGTATCTCAAGCAGTCAGCCTGGAGTGACCTCCTCATTTCCTCTTCCTTCAACTTGAGGGACCTCCTCATCTCCTCCATCTCCTCCTTCAACTCGGCCTGAGCCATCTCCGCAGCCTCGAGCCTCCCTGACAACTCCTCTACCCGCACGAGATCCGCATTTCGAACCTCATCCACCGTTGCGATAGCTATGTTAATCCGTTCCCTGCAAGCGACCTCCATCTTCCGTAATTCCGCCCTACTGGCCTTCTCCATGGTCTCTTTCAGACGCTTGGAGGCTTCCTCATGCTGGGAAATCTGGATGGCTTGGTCGGCGAGTTGCTTGGCCTGATCGGCAACCTTTAACCTCAACCGAATGTTAGCACTCCCGATCTCTTCCCCGGCCTTGACCAACTTAGCATGATGCTCCATTAACTTCTTGGTCTCTGCGGCCACCCGGTCGATATTAGCCTTGGCCTCATCCCCCATGGTGACTACCCGTGTAGTAAGTAAATCAAGATCTAAAGATTTGGCCTCGTCCAGCACTCTTACCATGGGGTTGCGGGGAAGTAGGTGCTCGCCCGTGGTCTCATCGAATGAAATGTCCCGAAAACTTGGGTCTAAATCAGGATGGCCGGCAAAAGGGTCACGAGGCACGGGGCGAGGCACATCGGGACGCCTTATATGAATGACAGTAGAACTATTGGAAGGAGGAGGAGGGGGGCAGGGCTCCGTGCTCTCCTCCGTAGTATCACGAGGAGGCTGAGTAGGGGGAGACAGAGTAGGAAGCTGCGAAGCAGAAGAAGACTCAAATAAGGAACGGCTCCGCTTCCTTTTCTGAATGCCCTCTTCGATGACCCCAAGAAGAGGGCGGTACTTGACTACGTCCCCAGTGCGATCAGTAGAAGGTTTCGCGGAAGCTCTCCTCGACTTAAATTGTTCAAGGCGGTGTCGAACATCCGACGTTTTACCCGCCTGGCCTGCCCCTGGAATAAAGAACAAGTGTTACGAACATACAATAATCCGCAATTCAAAAAATGTGCTAAGTTAAAAAGAAAGAAAAGTGAGGAGACACATCTGTTATACAAACCCGGCGGAGGAGTGGGATACTGCAATAAGTCCTGGATCTCATTCCAGGACGGAAGTGAACCGTAAAAAATTTCTAAGTCCCTATCGAAAATGGAATCGGCAGAAGACAAAAGTTCACCTTGCATCGCCGGGGTCACCCTAGCTGAGGAACCCTTAGAGGATGGGTCAGTGCTAACCACAGCTTTGCCGGTTTCCTCTGCCTTCTCCGTTTCCTTCTCTGTTTCCGACTCCCCCTCTGACTCCCCGAAGGCCCGACGGAGAGCCTCATCCAGTTCGAGGTCCTGCTCAGAGGTTAGAGCAGCAACACCGCTACCACCCTGACCATCGCCATCTCCTCCACCCTCCGACCCTTCTCCAACTTCACCTCCTTCCTCCTCTTCTACACCTTCCTCCTCCGGGACATCCGGGCAAGTACTTGGAGAAGGGCCATCGGACTCCTTGAGCTTCTTGCCTCCTACGACTGGACGTTGTGCAAAGGGCTTCCTCTTGCCACCCTTCGCTGTCACCCCACCTTTAGGCTGGGCAGCCTTCTCTTCTGCCGTGTCCCTCTGTTTGACTACGGACTGATGTGGGAGGATCAAATTATACGACAAGAGCCTGGCATTCCTAATCAGATAAGCAGCCGATCTGTCTCTCCCGGAAATAGCTTCAATTTCTGCTGCCATCCGAACCAAGCGATCATCTTCCACAACCGCAAAACCACCTGTCGCTAGCAAGAAATAAAAGCGCATAAGAGAGTGAATTACAGCCAAGACAGGAATTATGAGTAGAGTTTTTACTTACATCCGGAGGTAAATCGGCGAATAGAGACGGAGTCATCCCTGACAAAGAACCATTCCTTCTTGAACATGCTATACTTCGAGTATAAATCCAAAACAGGCTTGAAGGAAACGGCTGACTCCAAGCTAATATATGGGGACCCCTTCCTGTACCCCCTCAGATTGTACAGATATCGTATTTCCCGGTTGGAGGGGGCGCGCCCATATCTCTTCTGGAAGATAGCATATAAGCATACCAGAATGGCATAAGAGTTGGGCTGAAGCTGGAATGGAGCCACCTTCAGATAAGTGACGAAGCTTAGTATCCAGGCGTTGATTGGAGGAATAGCCCCGCACATGCAATGGTACCGGCTATAAGCGAAGTACCCCTCAGGGGGATCATATGGCATGACCCCTTCCCCCGGTAACAACATAAGAGCCCTGTCTATCCCAAAGGAACGGGATATAACGTCAAGTTGCTCCTCCTTTAAGGAGCTTGGGAAGCAGTCAGGGGGAGAGTTCAAAAGTTCCTGTGGACCACATCCGTCCACTAGAGACTTCGGAATAGGTCGGTGTTGCCCGGATCCTGATTGGACTGGGGGCGAGGAAGAAGAAGGCTCTCCTGTGCCTCTAGACTTCTTTCTGTCTGATCGTGTTTCCGCTTTGCGAGACATTTTCTGCAGCACAAGAAAAACCTAATATTAGAACAAGGAAAATAGAAAAGTAAACAAACAAGTGCGTGCAAGTGTGGAATTTCATTCGCAAGCTGAAGTCTTCCAGATCACAAGTTCATTCGGTTTCCATGTTCATTCGGTTTCCATGTTCATTCGGCTTCCAAGTTCATTCGGTTTCCAAGTTCATTCGGTTTCCAAGTTCATTCGGTTTCAACCCCATTCGGTTTTCATCTCATTCGGCTCCAAGGCAGTAGTCCCATTCGGTGAAGCAAGGACATACGTGTGTATTCGGTAATAAGTGTATACCTGGTTCGGTATAAGGTTGGTTCGGCAAACACTTGATTCGGCAATGGAGTGATTCGGCTCTACTCGTTCGGTAAAGAAAAACAAGGGGGGTACGGCCTCTATATATAGGCAAACTCACAACCACCGAACCAGATGTCTCGCCCAACCGGACCAATGATACCGGACCACCAGAAGCCGGATGAGAATAGCCGGACCAACCAAGAACCGAATGGAACCCTCTATCTACCGTCCAAGACCAGGAACTGGGGGCACGCAGGGCGCTTCACTCAGATAAGTACCGAACTCCAGAACTAACTAATAAAATAAGATTATGACAACGATGAATAAGTCGTAAAACTCCCACTAGCATGAATTAAATCGTTCACACGTGTACGCGACCACGAATGGTCCATAGGCACGCTCTGAATGGTCATTTACCCTATCATCGTGGGAATTTACACTTTGACACGTCTTTTTAAACTCATAGGTGAGACGGATAGTTGACTCTGATAATTACGAAATGGCTAAGCTACTTACACATGTACGGGATCACGAACGATCCCTAGGCATGCCCTGAGCTGGCGATAAACCACCTTGACAAACGATCCAGGGAATCACTCTAACGTGAACCTGGCATCGATAATGCAAAGCCCCCTCGGGGCACACCAACTCGCCTCGAACGGCGCAGTTCACTTCATCTCGAATATTTCGATCATGAACGGTCGTTATTTGAAATCATACTGAAACTGTAAATTCCTTTGCAGGACATCAACATGATATGAACATCCAACCCATGGCATTACAAAAACAAGCCTCCCTACAACAAGGAAACAAAGCGCGACACATGCAAGCACGTGCCCCACTTTGGGGGGCAAATGTTGGGCGAATTCTCACCCAGAGGATCTCAAGACCAAAGAGCGTCAGTCTCACTCATGTTCACATCCTGCACTTCATTCAGCAAGGCCACAGTTCACTCGGCATTCGCAAATAGAGCATGGCAACCTCCATTCGGCAAAACCCCTCCTATGTGTCATTCGGCAATAGCTCATTCGGCTATACCTCATTCGGCATCTCCATATACCCATGTCCATTCGGCACAAGGGCATCCGGACGAGCTCCGCCGAACCACACATCCCCAACTACCGAATGAGACCATGCCGAACCATGCTCCTCTCACGAACTCCGCCGAACCACGCTTTAGCCGGACCACCCACACACCACTCTACTCCATGCCGGTCCAAACCAACACCGGACCAACCACTACTCTCCACAGCCAATGCCGCTCCTCTCCCCTCCGAACCAAGCTCCATGCACAGCCGAATGAAGCTCGCCGAACCAGAATGCCACCAGGCCAGATTGCTCCAGCCCAGGCCCGCTAGCAGCTATATACTTCCAAGACCCCTGCCCCCTACCTCACTCTATAAATAGAGGGGCAGGGGTACAACAATGGTAGACAAGTTTGAGAGCTCAAGCAAGGAAGGAACTTTCAAACTACTTTCATACACTTGTATACAACGCATTGTACTTGTAACCTGAAAGAAAGAAGATAATAACATATAAAGTGGACGTAGGCACATTCTGGCCGAACCACTATAAATCTGTGTGTCTTTTACATTTCAGCCCCTACTTTTCTCATATTTACATACTCATCTAAAATCATTGAAAATTACATATAATCAACTAAATAATACGACTTGGAGGTGTTTGTCCATTTTTTGTGCAAACAGTGAGCCATGCTGATAAGAATATCACCATGAATTTCAATTGTTGAAATTACCTTAATGGATTCACCATTCAATATGCTTAATTTGGTTCAGGTTTTACTTAAAAATTATCACCTAGTATGATTTTATGTTTTGGTACATATGTGTTGAAACAGAAATTCTAAATAATGATCTAGAGTAAAACCATTTACACATAATAACCAAAGTGTCTCAAAGTCGGTGGGAGCGATATTGACTTTGTGAGTCCTTAGATATGATCTAAGAAATGATCAAAATATCATTTTATAAGAATCAAAATTGAACAAATATTTTGACAAAAATATCAAATAGTTTCATTATTAATCAAACCGCAGAGGAAGCATGTGTTCACAAGAAAAAAATAAAAAAGGTATATTGATATTTCTAAACTACAAGTAAACTTTACGTTGTTCATTTTAACAATGTACTTGTGTTAAAATCAACCTTAGTTTTTTAATACTGAACGTTGGATTGGAATTAATGTCTTTTATAATGAATATAAAAGATATTGGGAATGTCGTAAATCGATATGCAAAGACACCATATTAAATTATTTAATACAAAACATGTTAGAAGAGTTCCTTATGCATTGGTAATAGGAATTAGCATACATGTTACATAGTCCACGGTATCGTGATTTATTTATGTATTTAGCATATGAAGCAAATATTAAATCTAAATTGATGTCATTAATGGTATTTTGGATTATTCTCATATATTTGCCAAATACTAGAGACTTGTTTACAGAATCAACGAACTCCATATGAAGTGGTTTCGGACTCAAGATTCATAAGTGACAATAAGTATATGTCAATTATAACTTCAAGTTAAGGATCTTTAAGTTGGAAATATTCCAAATAAAAGAGATCGTGTCTGATTCATTGACTTGAATAGAGCGATAATAAAAACTACGTATACATATAATAAATGCACAAATTTATAACTGAGCCAAGGGTAATTCCAAATGTTGAGAATCCCATAAGATTGTTATATGATAACAATGTCATGATATGTTCATAACAGAACTTGGAGCTCACTGGAAGTTGAGAGAAATATTATGAATTATTCCACATGATAAATGTAGTTTATTAGTGTTGAGAGAGTTGATTGATAGAGTAGATAATTGAAGCATAATACAACACCCTTTCATAGAGGAACCGACCTTATTGGTTTAAAGAAAATCGATTGACAAAGTTGGAATAAGATTCCATGATTGACCCTAAGTGCAAGTGGAAGACTGATAGAATTAGGGGTACCCATAGGGACAATTATGTAATTTGTTATATATATCTAACTTGATAGCCTACCATGTTTGAAATAAAAAGTGTTTTCTTTCCATGATATTGTAACGACTCCACCGCTATACTCATATTATAAAAGGATATTATAAATATTGTCGTCTAATAACAGGGAGAATATGGCTTGTTAAGGGCAACCAACTATGAGTATATCTTTAAACTAACACTAACACATCATACTTACTATTTTGTTGAATCTTCAGAATAAAAGTTGAAGTGTATAGTCTCAATCTAAAGTAATAAACACACCGATTACCCAAATCAAAATAGTACAGCAGATAAAACAATAGTCATATATCACAGTGGAATAAAAATACATCTTATACAAATACATATCGTGAATCTACAAATATGATATTAGGCCCACATAATAAATATCCAATACAAGACACTATCTCAAAATGTACATCTCATACACATACATAAAATCCAACATGAGATAAACTAAAAAATCAAAATGGTTTATCTCCCTGCTAGCACACCCATCCAGAAAGTCTACATGTCCTGTAAACTAAAAAGTCCCAGCCTGACCTGAGTATAATAAAATAAAATAAACGGGTCAGACTATCACTAAATATCCAAAGGGTGAGAACAAGATATAACACAAGGATATATAACATATAAATAAATACAGATGTCATATGTATAAACAAATTACCAAAATAATTTAACTCAGAATCATCTCTAAACAACGGAATATTCTAAATCATGGAGCATAGAAAAATCACTTAACCTCAGAATCCATCTTAAGACACAAGATCACGAAATAGAGAATAGTCACAAAGCCCAAAATTCCAGAAAATAATAATATCTCAAAATCAAAGTAAAACCTAATCCATACCAATCTCTATGATCGTGCTCACCAATCGTCCCGAATGTACTCATACCATGTGAAAACAAATTCTAATCCATACTGATCTGATTAAGATCGTCCATACCATGGAAAACAAAACAAAATCCCAACCGATCTAAAGGATTATCCATACCGATAACAACAATCATAGAAATCATAACTCAAAATCCTCAGAAGATAAAACTCACAGCGATCATAAGGATTGCAAAAATCCAAGAGTATACTTCTTAAGGATCTATTGGCTTACACAAATTCCAAACAATAAAAGAGAGCTAAAGTTCTAAATACTACCACTTCAGTAATCACAAGAACATAACCAATACGTCCCATACCGCCTGGTGAATTTCAAGTATTCACTAGAAGCTTGAAAATCTCACTCATTACTGATATCACCGAAAAACCTGAACTATATTCCTTTAAGGATCTATCAGCCTGCACAAATGCTAAACACCAAAAAGAATACGACCCTAAAGAGTTAAATACTTTCCAAAAGAAATCACAAAATTTTTAACAAAGCATCATATACTACCTGGTGAAATTCAAGTATTCTCTAATAGGTTAGTAATTCCCACTCACACATTCTATTTAATGAGTTATACAATATTTGATGAAGCATTAGATGAGAGAATTTAAACGAGTTAATAACACTAAATCGATTATTAGTACTCCTCATATTATAGAATTAACGCTCCCAAAATTTTATCTCAAGATTTATTCCATATCCTTGAATACAAAGAAATAACCAAATCCAAGATTTATGTCAATATTTATTAAATAATAAGAAATCATATTTTTAGAGAATTATAACATAATTTTGAAAGCAATATACATATATATATATATATATATATATATTCCAACAAATTTTATTCAAAATATTTAAACTATCACTTCTTTTATAAACCTTTCGTTCAAAAATATATTTATATTTAAAGCAAATTTTGAGTTTAAAATATGCAGTTTCGATCCTTTAAATCTCAAAATTTTGCAAAACAAAAACATAAATGTTGTAGATAAAAGTCTAAATTTTAAAACAAGAAAAAGTCCATGAATTTTGGACTTGCGGTTCAAAAGTTATTTTCAACTTAAGTTTCAGGTTTTAAATTTATTAACTTTGTCCTTTATTCTCAAGGCAGCGACAAAGAAATGCGATTTCTAGTATTCAAACCTACAAAATTTTGCAAAACTCGAAACATCAAAGTTGTAGATAAATGTTTAACTTTTGAACAAAAAATTCATCAAATTTGGACTTACGGTTCAAACGTTATGGCCAAAACAACTCTCAGGGTTTAAATTCATTATCCATGTCATGTATGTTTGGGACAATGATAGTAAAATGAAATTTTGGCCATATAAACCCCAAAATATTACAAAACTTAGAACAAAAACGCTGTAAAAAAAGTTAATGCTTTCCAGAACATTAAAATTATCGAATTTCGATCAATAACAAAAAAGATATGGCCAAATCAATTTCAGGTTTAAAATTCAGAAAATTAAGTTAAAGACAGAATTGTAATTATACAGTCAATTCTATTCTAGGTCAAGTAAATGGAAAAATCTAAAAATGTAACCAGAAGAGAAATTGTTCCCTATTGAATAAAGTTTCTAACCTAAAAAGATTAACCCCAAACGAGTTTAAAACGTGCAAGTTATCACTGTTTTACTTCAGTGCAATTTCCTAATATCTTTTCAGTAACCATCCACACATCTAATTTCACAACATTACCTACAATTCATACCCATACACTTAAAAATTTAGAGATAGCTTTTGTGAGTGATTAACTAACCTAATTTGCTTTGATTCCAAATAAACAACCAAATATTTTAACCGCTTCTCTAATTCAACAAAACTCTAAAACCCTCTTAACCAAAATAAAGAATAACAAATCAAACACTATAAAAACTAAAGTTAATTATACTAGATGATAGAGTAGGGTTTCAAAACTATTACCTCAATTTCCTGGATTTTCTAACAATTGATTCCTATTTTAATTTTCCAAAGAGCTTCTAGGTTTAGGAGAGAGTTTTTTTCTCTTTAGTTTATGTTTCTTATTTACTATAATGAACATAAAGTATTGTAAAAGAGGTGAAATTCCTCACCTAAATTCTTATTTGATTTGGGCCTTAGATTATAAAGAACCAATAAGAAAACAAAACTCTTTTTCTTTTATTCTTTATACTTACTCTTATATTTAATTTAATTTACAATGGGTTTCACAAACAAAAGATGCTCAAAAGCTTAAAACCGTAGCCTAGCATAATTCAAAAGCCTTCTCTAAGTATTTTAATAGGGAACTATATTTCTATAAAGAAGCATAATAATTTCAAATTCTTCTTTTATTCAAAAATAAAAGATTCAACTAAATAAATATTCTTGTCTAAACTCACTTCCCATTTATCCTTACCACTATACATATATTATTAAAGAATATTATAAATAATGTCGTCTAATAACATAGAAAATACAACTTGTTAAGAGCGACCGAATGTGAATATATCTTTAAACTAACACTGGTGTTATCTTGGCTTTTAGCAAGGCTGTGATACCAAAGACTTGACTAGAGACTGAAGACAATCCGCACCGAAGATCAATTATCTACAAGTTCACGATGGATACAGGAAAACCTGGTCCGAGTCCGTATCGAGCCCCAATCAACATGACATGACAAACCGAGTTATGCAAAGCAACATTCCAAATTTTAGGTCAATCGAAGTTCATATGCTCAAGTTATGGATCTCCACAAAACGAACATGCCACGTCATCAATACAAAGGGATCGATGCGAAGGTATCGATACAAGGGCCTTATCCACTACACATTTGCAACCTTGATCAATCCATAAATCCACAAGCACAACTCCAAATGCAATTGTATTTTCGCAGCAAGTTGCTCAACACATCAAGAACCTTCAGGATCGATCGCGACTTGATTGGAACAATTTATGATCGATACGAAGAGATGTTGGATCGATCAAGGATCGATCCCAAATGACTCAAGGTCGATCATGTTAGCCCACTCTGCTTGAGAAAGAGTATTTCAAGATTCAAGGAAGATATTTCCACCTCCACACCTATAAATAACACCTCCATTGAAATTAGAAAGGGACTTTTATGTTGCTATTTGAGTTAAACTCGATTGTACTTCAAGTGTTAGCTGTTGTACTGTTGTAATTCAATTTCTAATCAGCAGTAAACATCAAAAACTATAAATTCTTATTTTCTTTTTGTTATTGCTAATTTTCTTGGTGTCATTGTTAAATTAGCCTCATTTTTCATTTTATTTATTCATTCTAATCTCTTCAATTACACCCGACGAGTGTTATGCCCATTTTTGGTACAAACACTTTGGTTCTTTCACTCAGGGAACTCTGTTTTTTCTCTGATTTTGTGGATTCCTACCGCTATTGGATTGCTAAAGTTTAAGGGGGATATCCAAATATATCTTCCAGTGGTTCCTTCTATTCTATTCAAATGTTCCAGATCTAAGAAGAATTACTTTCAATATGGTGTGCACTGCCAAAACCGCTTCCAACGCCGCTTATCTAGAAAGAAGGAATAGGCAAAATCCTGTGCAACTGACTACTACAGGCCAAAGACCAACTGGAGCTATGTATCCATCTAGTCTAGTAACTAGAGAGGAATACAAAACCCTCATGCATGAGCTCACTCAAAGCCAAAAAGAGGTCATTCAAAAGATCCATGCCAATATGGAACTTATGAACCAACTGAATGAAGAAGGGTGAGGGAAATCTAGAAGCGAGCATACCTCTTATTCCTTGTCTAAAAGCTCAGCTTTATCTGACTCTACCAAGATCTACACGCCGCCGATTAGATGAGAATTACACGGAAGCCTCCAGGCACCCGAATGCTACAAATCCTGAACTTGCCGGGATATGTCCTTTTATAGGGAATGAAGCCGCACCCTCCTTCCAAGGGGGACACTTCCTTACAACACTGCTTCTGACAACATAGTTGCTACTATAGATCTGGGTGTTGAGATCTAGAACCAACCAGATCTAGCCCCTCGTCACCGCACTCATGCCCAGGATCCTCACTTCCATGAAGTCCGGGAGACAAGGAGGCATGGAAAGACCATGGACAACAACCTGACCATCCTCGTGACAAGGAACCCAACCATGCCTTAGCCATGAATCTCTAGATACTTGATATTTCAACTATGATAATCGAAATGATTAGAGAAAGTCAAGGCCTCACAAATGATGATTGGGGAATTTCTAGAAACCATACCCCGTTCACCAATGACATTTTAATTATGGAGCCACCCCGTCGATTCAAGATGCTGAACTTGCCAGTGTATGAAGGAAATTCGGATCCCAACTAACGTATTTTGAAATATGAATGGCTCATGAATGCCGCTCGAGCTAACGATGCAGTTAAATTTAGAAGCTTCCCTATCTCCTTGAGGGGCATTGTGACTATGTGGTTCACCTGTCTACCACCATGATCTATTTCATATTTCGACCAGTTAGCTACTAAGCTTGTTGAGCAGTTCTGTATGTGTACTGCAAGACCGAAGGGTATTAATACCTTGTCCAATGTTACTCAGGCTCCAGGAGGGACTCTTAGGAATTATCTAGAAAGGTTCCGTGCTGTTTGTGTTGAAGTCAGTAATCCCAATGACAACTCTATTCTGATGGCATTGACTAAAGGGTTCAATCCTGATTCTGAGTTTAGTGATTGGTTAGCTAGGAAACCCCCCGCTTCGTTGGACTGCTTCAATGCAAAGGCAGCCCAATTTTTTAGGAGAGAAGATGCTAGACAGTCTAACAAGCAAGATGCCGTAGGGACCAGCATCGAAGGCATCCAGAGTAATGTTGCAGTGAAGAAGATCGGGGAGAGCTCTGGTAAAGTGCAGTTATATATTTAGAATAAACAAAGTCAGCAGAAGGGTAATGGAGGCTAAGGAAAGAAGAGAGACCCTCATCGTTGGAGACCCAGAGCTCCTATTTTTTGATCGATATACTCCCTTGAACACGTCGCTAGAAAATGGTTATCATCAGACCAGTAATACAGGGCAGTATAAGAAGCCAACTCTAAAACCGTCATTGGAGAAGCAGACTTAGATTGGGAAGTTTTGTAGATTCCATGACTGTTACGGCCATAACACTAATGAATGTCATCAATTGAAAGATATTATTAAAAGGTTGATCAGAGAAAGAAAGTTAGAGCAGATTGTCCAAGCACCGTAGGGTGGTGTGTGGGCCCATCTAACCCCAATCGGGATCAAGGCCAGGCTAGGCCTGTGGAACCTGTGCATACTGGGGGAAGGTTGGTAACTAATACTATGAGTGGTGGTCCTCATCCAGGTGATCGAAGTTGGAAGGAAATGGAGTTATATGCTAGTATAATTAAGCATGTGGGCTTCGAGTGTTGTAGTAGTACCGATGAAGGGTCCTCGACAAAGCAACAGAGGACGATGACAAACGATATCGTTTTTTGAAACCGTGATGCCGATATAGTTGAGGCCCGCACGATTAATCCATTATTCATTTCTGCCTAGATAGGTCCATCTTGAATGAAGAGGATCTTCGTTGGCAGTGGAAGTTCTATAAATAAACTTTTCAAGCGTGCTCACGATCAAATGCTGATGAAAGCGAAAGATCTGAAATCTTGTCGGTAACGTATATATGGTTTTAATGGAAGTGCAACAATACCAGTTGGAACGATAGATTTACCTATTGAGTTAGGCGTTGGTGATCATCAAAGAGTTTGGATGTTACAGTTTGTGGTGTTGGATATACATTCCCCAAATATTGCTATAATGCTTTTCTAGGCCGACCGGCCCTTGCGGAGTTTAGGGAAGCTATTTCCCTGTGGTGTTTGATCCTAAATTTCCCTACTGACAATGGGGTTGGGATTATACATGGTGATCAGGCGGCTGCGCGCTTGTTTTGTTGAAGAGCTGTGGGATGCGTAGTGAAAAGAGTAAGCTAAGGGCATGGAGGGATCTTTCTACATCCTTTTTTTAGAGGATTGACAACTAACATATGGGCCTAGGCTCGGGCGCCATGACAAGCTTCCTAAGGATCTTGATCCTAGAGACAATGATGATGAAGGAGAAGCCAAAGAATACCAGGCTTCCCCGGCGGAGTTGACGATTGATGTTCCGATCAACGATGATGATTCCAGAGTGGTAAAGGTCGGATCTCAGCTCGGCCCCCAGATGAGAGAGGAACCATTTGATTTTCTTTGGGAAACCTTGATGTATTTGCCTAGACTCATTCAGACATGTATGGGATCTCATCGAACATCGCAAGCCATAAATTAAATATCGACCCACGGTATGTCCCAGTGAAATAAAAAAGACGCGGTATGGATCCAGAGTGATCTTTCGCCCTGAAGGAAGAAGTGGATAAACTCAAGGCTAATGGGTTATTTCGTGATGCTTTATACCCGGAATGGGCATTGAATCCAGTTCTTACCAGAAAGTCAAATGGAAAATGGCATACATGTGTAGACTACTCAGATCTGAACAAAGCCTACCCAAAGTTAGTTTCCCACTTCCTAGAATTGATCAACTGGTGGAATTTACAGCCAGACATGAGCTCTTATCTTTCATGGATGCATACTCCGACTATAATCAAATCTCGATGCACCTTCCTGATCAGGAGCATACTAGTTTTATTGTTGATCTAGGAATTTATTGTTACAAGGTGATGTCGTTTGGGCTCAAAAACGCTGGAGCAACTTATCAGAGGCTCGTGAACCGAATGTTTGCAAACAAGAGCTGGAAGACTATAGAGGTGTATGTGGATGATATGCTCGTGAAGTCGCTGTTAGTCCTTGAGAAGGATGGTTTTGAAGACAACAACCTTAGGACTTATTATAAAATATAAATACTAACACTATAGTTTAGATATCTATGTATATACAGGATATAAACATGCAGGTGCCAAGAATGAAGACTGTACAGTATAAAGACACAAGACTGATGAATTTAAAGATCGAAGATATCAAGATTGAAGACTCATAAGTGTCGAGATATGAACAGTTCAAGGTTTCAAGAGTAAAAGATAAGTATTGAGTCTAGAATTATGTTAAACTTCTTAAAAGCACTTACATCTTTATTTAAAATTTATTCGTGGAATGGAATCCACTTCGAGCCTGTTAAAGGGATGGAACCCTAGTGGGATGGAACCCAGGACAATATCTAGTGGAACATATAGTGGTCCTATTTTGATATCCACTAATTTTATGAAAATGCTTTTCAAAAATATATCTCTTATTTTAAATGTTTTTCAAAATCTTCTTTTCAAAAAGACATCTCTCCTCTTTGAAATACTTTAGCCTCAAAACTATTTTTATCATTTTTAATATTTTGATTTCAAAATTGTCCTTGATTTTAAACTATCTCTTGTTTTAATATTTAGCTTTTAAATATTTATATACTCAGATTTTAAATCACTTCATAGATTAAGATTATATATTAAAAATACTTTCTATACTCTTTTATATGTTTAAACTATATTCAAGTATATTTATAAAAGTTTAGAAATTGTTTTGAAAAATTATAGAAACCAATTTTAATAAGAAAATCAAAATCACCATTTTTTCCTAGAGCATATCGACATATTCCTACCCACTATGTCGACATGGTGCCCGTTAATTTTCAAATTTTAAATTTTCAAAAGAAGTGTCTATTCATCGTATCCTTTCACGAATAGATACAGCTGTTGACCTCTATAAATACCAGTAAGTTCTAAACAAATTATTACCAAATTTTCATTCACTTTCTCTTCTCTTCATCTTCCACATTTATTCTAAAGAATCCCAAACTACTATGTCGAAATACCAAGTGAATTGAACTTGATTATCTCTTGTTTGATTCTCTGCCACTCTCTCCATAAGATCTCAGTGCTATTTCAGAGTTATAGGATTATTTGTAAATCAAATTGTTGAGTAAAAGGGCGGTTGAGCCTTGAAATCAATTGGGTGTGATTGTTGCCTCGGAAATCGATTAGATGATCTTGTCGTCTAGTAAATCAAGAGAGTTTGCCCCGGACTCGAATGCAGGAGGGTGTACCTCGTGGCCTTGAAATCGAGGGTGTAATCTGGTGATTATTTTGAAAAGAAATCCGTACAATTATGCGGGACTAGATGTAGGGTAACTCTGAACCAGTATAAAATCAAGGTATGTTCTTTCCTTTACTGCTTTCATTTATTATTTGCATCTGTGTCTGATTCTGTGATTATATTTGTGTTTGTGTATTGCATTTGTTGATGATTAAGCTACATAAGTTTCAAAAAGATTTAGTAAATCTAAAAACACTATTCACTCTCCCCCTCTAGTGTTATTCAGCCTTAAGATCGATAATCCGCATATCTAACATTTGGTATCAGAGCAAGGTTTTCAAAGTTTTCATAGTCTGAATTTCAAATTTTTTTTAAAATGGCTACCAACACTGGTTCCGTTAACACTATCACTGGTTCATTTGTAAAGGGGCAATCTACTGCTAGACTACCACTTTTTAATGGCAGTTGCTATGCATGTTGGGCATGTAGAATGAAAATATATTTACAGTCAATCGGATTAGACACTTGGAATGTCACACAACCTGAATATTCCAAACCCACAACTAATTTTGCGTAGTGGACTGCAGAGCAAAAGACTATTGCACAAAATAATTCCAAAGCCATGAATATTTAATTTGTTCATTTGATAGGAATGAATTCAATAGTATATCTGTTTTTAAGTTTGCATATGATATCTGGAAAACTTCGCAAGTTATTTATGAAGGAACAAGCAAAGTCAAATAGATCAAAATATCCATACTCACGAATCGGTTTCAATTATTCAAAATGAATTCAAATGAGTCCATTTTAGATATGTATAGTAGATTTTAGGATATTGCGCATTCTCTAATATCATTCGGAAAAAGTTTCTCCTAAGAAGATCAAGTCAGAAAAATTCTAAATTCTCTTACTTCGAAATGGGATCAAAAAACTCTTGCAATCGAAGAATCAAAAGATCTCGGTACTTTGAAGATAGAAGAATTGATTGAAAATCCAATGTCATTCAAAGTTCATATGCAAGGGAGAAGAGATAGCAAGGCATCTGAAAAGAAGTCAATTGCGTTCAGTGCATTAACAGATGAATCAGAATTGGGTAGTGATGATGATGAAGAAATAGCCTTCATGACATGGAATTTTTGGACGTTTCTAAAATACAAAAAGATTAACAATCTCAAAAAGAACGATCATAGGAATTCTAGAAATCATAAGTACCAAATCACGTCAAATGTTTCAACTGTGACGAACCAAGTCATCTCAGAAGAGACTATCCGCATCCTGATAAGCAATAGTTTCCTGCAAGCAATGATTATACAAAGAAAAGGAAAAGAGCATATACCGCTACTGTAGACGATTCAGACTCAGATTCATCCTCAAGCGATGATGATCAGAAATAGAAAATTCAAATATGTGTTTTACGGCGATTCATGATTCTGATGATCTCAGGGATACAAATCTAGAAAAAGGTACACTTTTACAATATTTTGGTTGAAATTGTTTGTTTAAAATTGATTGATTGTTTGATTGATCTTAAAATTATGTGCTGTTTGAATTTTAAAATTTTATTATTATATTTTATTTTTAAATATTATAATAGTTTTTTATTTTTTTTAAAAGCATTCCTATATTTAATAATCACTTCAGAAAAATATATAGACATTAGAAATAATAATATAGATATAGATATTAAAGTATTTAAGAATAGATAGGTCAACTAAATTCTCTGACCCGTGTCGACATGGCCCTACCCATGATGTCAACATGCCTATCAGAAAATTGAAATTCAAATTTGAATTCAAATCTTTGAACTTCCCTCCACCTTTTCACCAACTCCGATGTCCTAAAAAGGTACCTCTTGACCAAAGAACATGATTATTGAATATTTATTCCCTTTATCCTATCATATCTTTTCACTTTCATTTCAAAACTCAAACTCTCTTTTACTCTTTCAAACTCTCTGTTCTCTTCAAAAATGGCTTCTTCAAGCACTCCATCCATAATGAAACTGTCAAAAACCATTAAAGAGTATCTTTATAATGATTCGGAAGCAATCAAGGCTTATATAAGCTATGCTAATTACGGAAAAGTTCATACGGGAAAGTTTGCTATCTTTAGCGACTTCTCTACATATGAAATCAATATTCTTCTTGAAGAAAACCATATTCTTGGTCTTTTTAATAATTCTGAAAATGATTTTATTTTCTATCCAAATCTTGTTAAAATGTTTTAAGCAAATTTGAACCACGGTTTTTATGAAGGAAGTGAAAATGAAAATTGGAGTAGTGTTAAAGGCACTAAAATTGTTTTAAATTGTGAAATTTTGGGCAACATTCTCAATTGAAAGAATTCGGGAATGGATCTTTCTACTTTTAATATTGATGAACACGATCGTGAGACATTTCATCACATTTTCGAAGGAGATGACTACTTTGAATTTAAAAATCGTAATTTTCATCCGAAAGTACGTGTTGTTAATCTTCTTTTGTAACGTATTATCACTCCTAGATTGGGAAATTTCAATAAACCGACTTTGAAAGTTTGTAAGCTCTTTTTGCTATTTTTAGTCATTATGTAATTAATTGGGCGCAAGTGATTATGAATGAACTTCGTCCTAAGAATTTGAAAATGGGTGAGAATACTTTGTATCACGGAATCTATCTCACTCGAATTTTTAATTCTTTTGGTGTTGATTATAAAAAGGAAGAATTTGTTTCAAGAAAAGTGTTTAATCATGCCAATATTTCTCTTATGAAAATTCCTTTCATATTTTAACAACACGAATCTCTTGGCGAAAAGGATGAAAGGTTGGCACATGAAGAGATGGAAGAAGAAAATTAGGAAGAAGAAGAAGAAGGGGAGGAAATGGAAATTGAAGAAGAAAGTGAAGATACCTCCTTGGATAGTATTGAATATCCTATCGATACTAACAATCCTTCCAACAAAACTCTCCTCAAAAATCAAAAGATCATAGTGGAAAATCAATGGATTCTTAAAGGATCCGTTAGTAAGAAATTGGATAAAATGACCACTAATTTGAACAACTTCTTTGCTAAAGTTGGTCGAAAACTTGGCATATTATCCTCTGCCTCATCCTCTAGCACATTCTAAAAACTAGGATGTGATGTACTAGTTTATTTTGTATGAACTTATATTGATCTTTTATCATGTTATGAAGTATCTCTTGTATTAGCTCATCTTTCTATAAATTTATCTATCTTATGTTTGTTCTACCTTATCATGACTCTGGAATAAATGATAGTATATTATATAAGTTTACATATATGCATACTTATGCATAAAACAAAAAAGAATATAATCCAACACACCCATGTCGACAAACGCCAACACCCTATGTCGACATATAACTGTCTGCTTTAGTTATTTTTTTAAATTTTGACTTTAAAATAACTAACTCGTATCTATTCATTTTAAACGAATTTTTGCCTATTTAAACACCTGTTTCTTCTAGAAATTTGTAATCTCTTTATTTCTACTCATCTCTATTTGCGTCTTTTAACTATTTATCAAAAATGACATCCTCTTCTCAAACTCTAAGTGAAAATCTTGATGAAACTCTCAACACATTCAAGAACATACTTACTTTTATTCTCCACAATCAAAGGCACTTAGAATCAAGTCAAATGCAGATTATAAAAGAACAAGAGAAGCATTTCGATGCCCTCCGTTGGATGATTTCTTCCCTAAACAAAGATGATTTCAATGAAAATCCTAAAGGAACTTTGATTCATGATAATGAAGATGGGGAAGATATTAAAAGGACCCTATTTTCGGAGAAGAAGGATGGGTTGAAGTTCATAAATTTATTTAATCTCCTTATGGTTTGAGTTGTTGGTTTTTGAATTGTTTGATTTGATTTGAATTGTTTGATTTGATATGAATTGTTCGATTTGATTTACTTTGATTAGAATTAATTTGGTTTGAATGGAATGTATAAAATTATATGAAACATAATATATGGTTATTGGATTTTAAATATCATATTTGTCATGTTTTCATTATGTAACTCATGTTATTATATATACATACATATATACATACACACACACACACATATATATATATATATATATATGTATTCCATCTTAATTTATCATAGGTACTCCGGTATTGGATTATGGGGGAGTTATTTTAGTAGAGGATTGGTTTTTGTTGATAAAAAAGGGGGAGAATTATAAAATAGAGTAGTTTGGCTTAGATTAAGGGGGAGTTATTAGTTTTAGGGGGGAGTTATTAGCTTTAGGGGGATTATAGTAGAGGTGAAGTATATTTCATATACATAGGTTGTCATCATCAAAAAGGGGGAGATTGTTAGTCCATGAGAAGGATGGTTTTGATGACAACAACCTTAGGACTTGTTATAAAATATAAATATTAACATTATAGTTTATATATATATACATACATATATACAGGATATAAACATGCAGGTACCAAGAATGAAGACTGCACAGTGTAAAGATACAAGACTGATGAATTCGAAGATATCAAGATTGAAGACTCATGAATATCAAGATATCAAGAGTTCAAGATTTCAAGAGTACAAGATAAGTATTGAGACTAGAATTATGTTAAACTTCTTGAAAGCGCTTACATCTTTGTTCGAAATTTATTTGTGGAATGGAATCCACTTCGAGCCTGTTAAAGGGATGGAACCCTAGTGGGATGGAACCTACGACAATATCTAGGGAAACATATAGTGGTCCTATTTTGATATCCACTAATTTTATGAAAATGCTTTTCAAAAATATATATCTTATTTAAATGTTTTTCAAAATCTTCTTTTCAAAAAGACGTCTCTCCTGTTTGAAATACTTTAGCCTCAAAACTATTTTTATCATTTTTAATATTTTGATTTCAATATTGTCCTTGATTTTAAACTATCTCTTGTTTTAATATTTAGCTTTTAAATATTTATATACTTAGATTTTAAATCACTTCATAGATTAAGATTATATATTAAAAATACTTTCCAAACTCTTTTATATGTTTAAACTATATTCAAGTATATTTATAAAATTTTATAGATTGTTTTGAAAAATTATAGAAACAAATTTTAATAAGAAAATCGAAATAACCATTTTTTCCTAGAACATGTCGACATACTCCTGCCTCCATGTCGACATGGTGCCCATTAATTTTCAAATTTCAAATTTTTAAAAGAAGTGTCTATTCGTCGTATCCTTTCTAGAATAGATATAGCTGTTGATCTCTATAAATACCAATAAGTTCTAAACGAATTTTTACCAAATTTTCATTCACTTTCTCTCCTCTTCATCTTCCACATTTATTCTAAAGAATCCCAAACTATACTCTACCGAAATACCAAGTGAATCGAACTTGATTATTCTTGTTTGATACTCTGCCACTCTCTCTATAAGATCTCAGTGCTATTCAGAGTTAATGGATTAGTTGTAAATGAAACTATTGAGTTAAAGATGCGGTTGAGCCTTGAAATCAATTGGGTGTGATTTCTGCCTCGAAAATCGATTAGGTGATCTTATGGCCTGGTAAATCAAGAGTGTTTGCCCCAGACTCAAATACAGGAGGGTGTACCTCGTGGCCTTGAAATCGAGGGTGTAATCTGGGAGATTATTTTGAAAAGAAATCCATACAATTGTGCGGGACTGGATGTAGGGTATCTCCGGTATAAAATCCTTATGTTTTCTTTCCTTTACTGTTTTTATTTATTATTTGCATCTGTGTTTGATTCTGTGATTATATCTGTGTCTGTGTATTGCACTTGTTGGTGATTAAATTAAAATAAGTTTCAAAAAGATTTATTAAATCTATAAAACACTATTCACCCCTCCCTCCCTCTAGTGTTATTCTAGCCTTAAGATCCATAATCCGTATATCTAACAGTCGGTGCTATCAAACAACTACATCGATGATTTGGAGACAATGTTCTACATAATCCAAAAGTGAAGAATTAAGCTCAATCCATTGAAGTGTCATTTCGAAGTTGCATCTTGAAAGTTCCTTAGGTTTATTGTCAATGCAAGAGGAATTGAAGCTAATCCTAAAAATATCCAAGCTTTTCGAAATCTTGAAACCCCCAGAACCATCAAGAAAGTGCAAAGTCTTAATCGGAAGGTGGCGGCCTTAAGCATATTCATTTCTAGAGCCACAGACAAGTGTGTTCCTTTCTTTGATCTGGTCAGAAAAGTGAAATGGAATTTCGAGTGGACAGAGGAGTGCGAGGGCGCATTCCATGCACTAGTGTAACATCTAGCAATACCTCCCATTTTTTTAAAATCGGTCGATCATGAGAAGCAATATGTCTATCTAGTGGTATCAGCAAATGCAATCAGTGTTGCATTAGTTCGAGAAGAGGATCGGATCCAACGACCGGTCTATTACATCAGCAAAAGATTGACAGGGGCTGAAAGAAACTACCTAATGAAAGAGAAGCTGGATTATTGTTTTGTTGTAGCATTGAGAAAGCTCTACCCATATTTCCAGGTTCATTTGATCACTGTTTACACAGACCAGCCGTTATGATTGATCCTGACACGACCTGAGACATTTGGTAGGTTGCTCAAGTGGAGCATCGAGCTGAGTCAATTTGATATCATTTATGCCCCAGGGCGAGTTATTCAAGGACAAGTTATGGTGGACTTCATAGCTGAATTTAGCATACCAGATTCTCGAAACCAATGAATCTCCCAACTATATATGGAAACTATACGCCGATGGTGCATCAAACGACCGGTACTTAGGCGCTGGAGTGGTACTCGAAACCCCAGAAGGGCGATCTGTATGCTATACTTTGAAGTTTGACTTTCGTGTAACTATGAAGCCCTGCTTGCTGGATCGAGGCTTACCAAAGATTTGGGAGTCATTGCTGTGGAGATTTACTATGATTCACAACTGGTGGTGTGCCAGGTTCAAGGAGAGTATCAAGCCAAAGGCCAAAGATTGGCCTCCTACATTATGTGGGTCCAGGAAGTGTTGAATCAGTTTGACTATTATGTTATCCACTATATATCCCGAGAGCAAAATCAGAAGGTCGATTCTTTAGCAAACTAGCCAGCAGTGGTGAAGCACAATAGATGGGACTCGTCCCTGTGGAGATACTTACTGCTCCAAGTATTGATCAAATAGAGACAGACTGGGTTCATGAGTCAATACTCGAGAGGGAGTCACTATCTTAAGCATGGAACATTACCCGAGCTCAGGTCTGGAAAAAAGATAGGTTCTTCAAAAGGCTTCACAGTTTGTCATTAAGATAGCATCATGGACTGAAGGAGATTTTCTATTCCTTTACTGCGGTGTATCTCCCACGATGAAATCAAGCGGGTGTTGCATGAAGTGCAAGAAGGAGAATGTGGCGATCACACTGGGGGAAAGGCCTTGCAAAGAAGATACTCAGATACGGATATTACTGGCTAACTATAAACCGAGATGCATCGGATTATGCTAAGAGATGTGATAGGTGCCGGAAACATGCCAGAATTCTGAGAGTCCCGCCAACCTAGATTACTCAAATGGTCAGGCTATGGCCATTTGCCACATGGGGTATTTATATAATAGGGTCCTTGCCTCTAGCCGAAGGTGGAGCGAAATATGTCATCATTGCAGTTGACTACTTTACCAAATGAGCGGAAGTTGAGCCCCTTATTACTATCATAACGAAGAAAATAATCAACTTTGTTGTGCGCAACATCATCTGTCGCTTTGGCCTTCAACAGATGATGGTAACTGACAATAGGGCCTAATTTGACAGTTCTAAGTTTAAAATTTTTTGCTGACGATATCGCATCAAGAAAATATTCTATGCAGTAGCTCACCCTCAAGCGAATGAACAATTCAAAGCGGTCAACAAAGTCATGAAGTCCATTTTAAAGAAACGATTGGAGAAGGCTGGAGAAAAGTGGGTCGATGAGCTCCCCATGGCCTTATGGGCATATCAAACTACTCACAAGTCCATGACCAGCCATACTCCATTTGCACTTTCTTACGACTCTGAAGCCATTATTCCAGTTGAGCTAGAGATACCTTCTCACTGTGTGACTTATTATGATCCGAAGATGAATGCCATCGTACTTCCAGAATCTTTGGATTTGTTGGATGAGAATGGTGAAGGGGCTGATTTGAGGGCAGCTGCACATCGCAACCGAGTTGCCGATTATACAATGCTAAGGTCCGACCTAGAATTCTTCACGTACTTAAGTGATTCTATCTGGTCCCTTCGCATATGAAACCGACATAGGAAGGACCAGATGTCATCGAACGGAGGCTTGGAGACAGCACGTTCAAGCTATCGACCGTTGATGGTCTCACTTTATCGAGGACATGGAACAACGAGAGTCTCTGTCGCTATTACATATAACTGACTTTCATTCATTTTAGTCTGCTTTCCTTTTGAAGTTTGTTTATGCAATTCAAGAATTTGTACTTCTAGTAAGGCAATTGACTTTTCCATGATTTGCCATTTCAATAATAAAGTGTAGACTCATCTAGCCAAATTAGTGATCCCTAAATGCATCATGCAACTACCATGATGTACAAAGTGCCGAGTTCCATCTTACATGGGAGTCATTTAAATAGAAAGTGATCACTATCCAACCGGTCACTTGCTAAATGAAATCTCAAGCTCAGAGGAAAACAACAATTAATTAAAAGAGAGTTGAAATA
This sequence comes from Allium cepa, assembly GCA_030765085.1. Taxonomy (NCBI): domain Eukaryota; kingdom Viridiplantae; phylum Streptophyta; class Magnoliopsida; order Asparagales; family Amaryllidaceae; genus Allium; species Allium cepa. Next base: position 604,432,830 of record CM060929.1, on the reverse strand, counting down.
TGAAAATTCTTGAACGAACTTCAACTCATAGAGTGCGAGCAGAAGTGCAAAATCAAAAATCAAGATGTGAATCGACCATCCATCTCGAGTGGATCAGTTTATCCATGACCTCTCTTACATGGCTCGAGGAGGATGGATCCATCCATCCACGACCTTGGCTCCTTACTTGGCTCGAGGAGGATGAATTTGTTCATCCACGACCTCGCCTCTTTCTAAGCTCGAGGAGGATGGATCCATCCATCCACGACCTCACTTCTTTCGAAGCTCGAAAGAGGATGGATCCATCCATCTACGACTTTGCTTACTGGATTAAGGAGGATGTGACCCGTACATCCACGACCTTAAACAACTCCTTATTCCTAGAGCGTGAATAAGATCCTAATCCTCAAAAAGATGTGATCGACTATTTATCAACTGACTCTAGATTCTCGAAGTGTGAACTAGAGTATAACCATTAATTGGGTGTGGTCGACCACCTACAAAATAACTTATGTCCCCAGAGTGTGGACGTAATCCTAAACAATAAGCAGGCATGATGGACCACCGGTATACAAATCTAAACCCCAAAGTGTGGATGTAAATGCTAGTAAATGAGTGAGTGTGATCTGGCCACTCAAATTCATGTTACTTTAACTTGGTTCCAACTAAGTTAAATCAAAGTTAGTGAAGGTGGAGGAAGACCGCCAACTAACTACTTTAACTATCCATAGAACTGAAGGCATACATCAAGTACCAGCCGTTGGTCGAGACAACACAATGTTGGGACTCAACTCAATGTTTGATTATGACCCGAGACCATGACCTCCAGACTTAAAGATCAAACTCAAGTTCGACTTAGAGACTAAAGCTTCATGAGTACACTTAATGGAAACGTGAATAATTAAGTACTTAAACAAATAAACATATAATTATGCCAAAAAAGGAAATTTATTCATACTATTCTTCAGAAAAGAAGCATAAAATTTGCCCAAAGAATTCCTATAATCAGAGGGCATAGCCCTCTATACATGGCCTACAAATTTTGCCAAAAAAGAAGCTAATTTTAACTATCTACAAAAGAGGAAGTCGAAATGCAAATCTACGCCTTCGGTCTCCTACCATTTCTAGTTTTCTTTAGCGTAGACTCGCTCGATCTACCGTCCGGACCTCTTTTGGAACCCTTGCCTCCTCAGATTGCTTCATTTGGCTTGACTCCAGCCGGGGGAATCGATGCGGTCTCCCCTTGGGAGCCTGCGGGGATTGAAGTACCCTCTATGTATAAAGTTAGTGGAATAGTGGCACTTTCGATACCAGAAGAATAAGGCACGCTAGTCTCAATCATGGTGCCAGCTAGAGAAATCATGTGAATCGGGGTCAGGCTAGGACCCGCCACACCTCCACCAGCTCTAAGATCCGGCTCCATCTCAACCTTAATTTCCCTTATTATTTGTTCCTCCCAGTCCACAAGCTCACTCATTGGGATACTGCCAGTCGGACCTGAGGAGCCCATAATAATGTCTTCATCCACACTAAAGGGCATCTCAATACTCGAATCACTTTGGTGGCTGGGAAGCGCTTCCATCAGTTGGTCGTCAACCACACAGTCGCTATCATGCATCTCCCCAATCGAAGTAGTAATTGTCACAATTGTGGCCTCTGTTGTTAACGCCTCCTGCTCGTGGTGAATTTCTTGAGTTGCAGGAGGGTTGGCCGATGCGAAATCTAAGGATGAATAAAGATAAGAGAATATATTAGTAACATCCTCTGATAATGTTCCTTCATTTCAAAGAATAGGAGAAGTGTTTGGAGTACCATCCTCAGGATAGCTCTCGGGTTGAGATGTCATGCCTTCCGAGCTGCGCTAGATGACTGGAGACGGATGTGGCCTGTCAAGATCATAACCTGGGATGAATAGGGTGGTCGGCAAAAGATGTGGGCGCAGGTTAATATGCTGGGGGCACCTCAGAAGCAGCGTCATGGTGTTCACCCCCAGTTCCTTCTCCGGCCTCTACTTAGTAGCCAGGGCTTCGTTCTAAAGCGAGATGGTTGTTTCGTGAAGGACTTTGGGCTCGTCTCCTATCAACACTTGAGCTTCCAATTCAGATTCATCAATAGTTGCAACTTTGCAGATCGCCTTTTCATCTTTAACTAGGCAGTTTTAGGCCTTATACAATTGGAAGGGATAATCATCGCCGAGCCTATTCAACTTGTGATTCCTTAGGACGTTTGCATTGTAGGTGACCAGGACGCCCTCGAATTCACCTTCCATCTTGGCCTCGGTGGCTTTTCCTTCCCTTTCATTCCTAATGTCAGCTTTTGTGGCCTTTTGATTTGCGGTGTCCCTCTCTGCTCTAAGCTTCATCACCTTCTCGCATGCTTCCTGGGCAACCTTATTAGCCTTATCCTTTTCTCTGGTGGCCTCAGTTAGCTTTGCCTTTAATTCAGCAACTTCTTTTAACGTGCTATCCCTTTCTTGAATGATCATGGTGTTGCAATGTCCCATCTCTTGCACTAAGTCCACATGAGTTTTTATTATTTCTTCCATGGATTTCTTAGCTTCTTAGGCTCTTTAACCGGTCTCCATCTCAGCTTTTTTTGAGGACTCAAGTTCATTGGAGAGCGCCTCTATTATCCTGTCTTCGTGAGAAAGATCGCCCTCCAATTTCTCAACCACCTTGGTTCGTTCGAGGACACAGTCGAGACCTGCTCTGCCATCTTGACCTACTCACGGTATTGGCTGTATGCATCGTGCACATAGTCTTGCACCAATTTTCTATGTCGTTTGGGATTTTCTTCAAGTTGGAGGGAAAATGGTAACCATCGAAGCATATGCTTCAAAAATCTTTCTTTAGTTTAGCAATGCGGACGGTTCCTTCCACCGTTGGCTCTATAGCGGTTTGTTCTATAACAGTGGGAGCGGTTGTTTCACTTCTACGGCGTCGCCCATAGGTTTTTGGAGCATGAGATGGCGCTGTTTGGTGTGAAGATTTAGAAGAGGGTCTCCTAGGGCCATAAGGTTTAGAAGGCGCTTTCGGAGGCGTGGATTGCGACCTGTAGCAACGCTTGCTTTGGTGTGATTTTTATTTTTCCCTGTAGTAGCACTCACGTTCCCGACTAGAATGGTAGCCATAGCCATAATCTCTCTCACTCTCGCAGCGAGGTAATTCAGAATGCGATCTAGACGTCCGACGCAAAGAGTGGAGTTTATCAACCATAAACCTTGTTTCACCATTGTATCTGCAAAAAAGAAGAAGGAAATTAGTCGCCAATGGATATTGAGAAGCATATGACGGAATGTAGTGTAATGTCATGAAATGCGTGTATGCATGTGTAAACCCCCTAATGGATCGGTTGTAGCAGCTTTGCTTATTGGATATGACTCCCTTATATCTATTGAAGTTAGGACTACACCGGTTCTCGAAGGGGAGTGGAGCCCCTCTAACCCAAGATCAGGGGATGATAGTATGTCCTCAATAATGGGAATATCCAATAGCCCCTTTAGCGAGCTTTCTATCTGCAGGGAAGAAGTCTCTGGACCTATAGAAGTAGTCACAAATTGAGTTGCTTCGGTAGCCTTTCGCCAATTGATTTTATAGATAGGAACTTTGCCTTTTCTCTTTAATTTGGATGACCGAGGGGCCTTCGGAGGCATGACCGTGGGCTCGTGACCAACTTCTGTATCCTCATCATCGCAAGGTTCGATGATTTTTATGCTAGGAACAGCCTGAGCTCCCTAAACTGGAGGCACGATAGGAGCCCGTCCTCCGCCTTGTCTTGTTGGGGCCACTCTTGGAATCCCTATGAGCCCTATTCTTTGTTCTTTCTAGCCCGACGGCGATCAAATTGTCATCAGTGAGAACTTCATGTATTTCTCTTAACTCAGCCGACACCACTTGGAGTATACATACTATCTCTTTATACTGTGCTCCTTTGGGCTATGGAATAAAAGCTATAAAAGAAACACAGCGGTGTATTCAGCATCGATCTATATTATCTAATTATGGTTAAATAACGCAACAAGTAATTGCACTTACGTCTGGCCATCCATTGCTTAGAAAATCCTAGTGGGAATCTCACATAGAACCACTCTATTTTAAAGAAGCCCAACTTGCTCTATCTGCCTGTCACCAATTGGCAGTTCCTAACAGCCTCCAGGAAGGTGAATGATGGATTATCCACCCAACCCTTCACATCGAATAAATATCTGATCTCGTCGACAGCCGGGGGATGAAGGAGGCGTTCCATAAATATTATGTACAAGCTGTTGAGTAGCCAATATCTATTCGGATGAAGCTGAGAAGCACGATCCTTGGATAAAACAGCACGTCTTAATGAATTGTTTGAATGGAGGCCTTGTTCCAGCCCAACACATAAATCTGTCGCATGCGGTGAATCCTTCCAAGGGATAGTGTGCTCTATCTTCCAGACCTGGTAGCTGAACTTCTTCAAAAGACAACCCATGCTTAAGAAAAATTCTACCTAGCACCTCTTCAATAATCTTGGACTTGACAGAATCTACTGGATTCATTATCACCACTGCATCCGGCAGCTCATCTGAAGCAGAATTCAGTATATCAGCTGGGACATCCGGCAAATCCATTCTAGAGAATGGAGGACTTTGAGCTTCTCGTTGTTCTAAACTTCTAGGATCCATAATTATTGAACTCGGTAAAAGCCACTATTAGATGGTAAAAAACTCGTATCCCCCAGTGCAAAGTGAATGATCGTGTTGTGCAGTGAAGTGTTGCACAGTACTCTAAAATTCTACAAGATCAAGATATGGTAAAGAGACGAGACTTCGAGATTCGACCAGAGCAACCGTCATTGCTGATCGTCTCAACCGTGCCACTCTGACTTTGGAGAACGATCCATATTGAAATTTATTATTTTTAACAAGTCATAGTTCCATCGACGAGCTTTGAAGGATAGTCATACATGCGGTTCTACGGAAAAGTCCAAATATGCAATGCTTAATGCTCATTGGAGTCCAATGTTCAAATGCGTAAAAGAAATGGAGTTCGTACCCATCATGTTCCAGTTCGGATCGTTCCCCAAAAGCCAGCTTTCATATCGATCACATGTCACTTGTTTGTATCGATCAATGATTCAGACTGGTAACCTCTTCATATCGATCGAACATTTTGATCGATGACTTGTTCGTATCGACCACTTCATCCATAACCTTCGTTCGGGTTGATGCTCTTTATATCGATCGGTAATCTTCCTCATTTAATTTCCAGGGGCAAGATTTCACATCGATCCCAGAGACATAGTTATTTTGTCTCAACTATGGGGGTAGAACTTCCGCTTCGCCTACTTATGTAGATTAATATATCGATCCACAATCAATGTCTATATCCATCGATACGAAACCACTGCTTGCCTGCCATCGGTACGAACTCATGATTTAAACCACATAGGCCTGAAGCTAGTGGCTTCGAGCCTGGTTTTTCTATTCCAATCATTTCTCCCATGGATCCATTTTGCCTCCTCTCCAATTTCCCGATCGTCGTTGTAGGCGTAATTCTATTAATCATTTAGTTAGGTCCGAAAGATCTAGGTTAAGGATTAACGATTTGGGGTTTTGGGGATGGAAGTACTATAGTTCTTTTTTCATCTTCTCTAATTGGGTACGAAATAGCAAGGTGAAAGAATATGCTAAATACATAAAAGTATATATATACTCCTTTGTATCCAACGAAAAAATGATTTGTATCCTCACCGATTGAATCAGTCAAATACCCATTGATACGAAATGCACCATATACGTGTGTTTGGATCGTTCGTATCCATCAATACGAAGTGCATCTGAATCCCTATATCTCGTATCTATCGATACGAAGCATTCCAATATGTCTGTGCTTGTAACTCTCGTATCCATCGATACAAAGAGCACCTTTGTATAACAATTCAAACTAATATGTATCCATTTTAATAGAACATGCCTTTTCTAACTTCATCCTGTATCAATAAGCATCAATACGAAATCCACTCAAATGCACCCCAAATCGATCCAAGAGGGGATCAATACGAAAAAGGGCATAAGAACAACCATCAATCGTTGTTATAACTCGAACTTCATATTCATCTAGGAGAGGATTGATAAAAAAATCATTCCAAAAGGAACCATCAATCGATGGCAAGAACTTTTTCACCAAAATCCTTTTTAAAAAAAAGTTGACAATGATCCGTGAACGTGCAAGCGTGAACGGGAGTTAGGTCTAAATGCATACATGTACATACATCCTATATTAACATTTAATTCTTGAAATTAATAGGAATTGAATGCTCACTTGGTGACAACCAGAACAATAACAACGAATTGCTAACACTTGACCTTCAACTACAACAAAGACCACGTGATCATTGGCAGTCTACAACTCAACATTTATACTAATGGAAATCGATTGGGAGTCACATCTCTTAATAAAGGGACAACAACTATTCAGTGAATCAGATAGAGCCTTTTTAGAATGAAGATAGCAGCTTTTCAAAGCACGTCATGTGCACACAGGACGTACTTTGAGGGAAAATGTTATCCCGTGTTTTGGCAAGGCCGTGATACCAAGGACTTGACTAGAAATTGAAGACAATCCGCTCCTGATATCCGTTATCTCCAAGTTCACGATGGATACAAGAAAACATGGTCTGAGTCATGACATGACAAACAGAGTTATGCAAAGAAACATTCCAAATTTCAGGCCAATCGGAGTTCGCATGCTCAAGTTGTGGATCTCCATAAAACGTGCATGCCACGTCATGAATACGAAGGGATTGATACAAAGGTATCGATACAAGGGCCTCAGCCACTCCATATTTGCAATCTTGATTGATTAATAACTACACAACCACAACTCTAAATGCAATGAGATTTTCACAGTAAGTTGATCAACACATCAGGGACCTTTATGATTGATCGCGACATGATTGAAACAATTTTCGATCGATACGAAGAGATGTTGGATCGATCAAGGATCGATCCTAAATGACTCCAAATTGATCGTATGGGTCCACCTCTGCTTAAAAAAGATTATTCCAAGATTCAAGGCAGATATTTCTAGCTCCACTCCTATAAATATCACCTCCATTGCAACTAGAAGGGGACTTTTATGATGCTTCTTGGGTTGAACTTTATTGTAATTCAAGTGTTAGCTATTGTAACTTAGTATCTAATTAGCAATCAACATCAAAACCTTCAAAGTGGACGAAGGCAATAACGCCGAACCACTATAAATTCATGTTTTCTTTCTATTACTGCTTATTTTCTTGGTGTGATTGTTATATTAGCCGCATTTTCATTTTACTTCTTCATTCTAACCTCTTCAATTACACCCGATGAGTGTTGTGCCCGTTTTTGGTATAAACAACTGGTACATCATACTTATTGTTTTGTAGAATCTCTGGAATAAAGTTTGATGTGTACAGTCTCGGTCTAAAGTAATAAACAAACTAGTTTTTCAAAATCAGAACAATATAGCATATAAAACAGTAGTCACAGATCACAGCAGAATAAAAATACATATTATGACATACATATTGTGAGTCTACAAATATAATACTAGATCCACAAATATACATCCAATAAAAGACACTATTTAAAAATATATATCTCATATAAATATATAAAATCCTACATGAGATAAACTAAAAAAAGTCAAAATGGTTTATCTCCCTGCTAGCACACCCATCCAAATGTTAGCATGTCCTGTAAACTAAAAAGTCTCAGCCTAACCCGAGTATTATAAAATAAATGGGTCAGATTATCTCTAAGTATCCAAAGGATGAGAACAAGATATAACACAAGGATATATGACATATAAATAAATACAGATGTCATATGTATAACCTAGTCACTAGAATAATTTAAATCAGAATCCATCTCTAAATATAGGAATGTCCTAAATCATGAAACACTGACAAAAAATTCTTGTCCATACCTATCTGATAAAGATCATCCATACCATTGAAAACAAAATAAAATCCTATTCGATCTCAAGGATCGTCCATACCGATCACAATGATCTTGAAAACATAACTCAAAATCCTCAGAAGATATAGCTTATACCGATCGAAAGAATTGTAAAAGTCTAGGAATACACTTCTTAAAGGTCTATCGACCTACAAAAATGCCGAATAACAAAAGAGAGTAATCTCTAAAGTGTCTATCGACCTACAAAAATGCCAAATAACAAAAGAGAGTAATCTCTAAAGTGTCAAATACTATCACTTTAGTAATCATGACAACTTAACCAATACATCCCATACCGTCTGTTGAAATTCAAGTATTTACTAGAAGCTAGTAAATCTCGCTCATTACAGATATCATGGGAAAACCTGAACTGTATTCCCTTAAGAATCTATCAGCCTACACAAATATTAAACACCAAAAGAGAATATACCGCTAAATATTAAACGCTTTCCTAAAAGCAATCACAAGAATTTAACCAAAACGTCCCATACTACCCAGTGAAATTCAAGTATTTGCTAATAGTTAGTAAGTTCGACTCAAACATTCTATTCAATGTGTTATACAATATCCGATGAAGCGTTACTTGAGAGCATTTAAACCAACCAATAACACTAAATCAATTATTAGTACTCCTTATATTATAAAATTAATGCTCTCAAAATTAATCTCAAGATTTATTCCAAATCCTTGAATAAAAAGGAACTACCAGATTGAAGATTTACCTCAAGATGTATTCAATAATAAGAAATCATATTTTAAGAGAACTATAATATAGCTTAGAAAGCTATATATATATATATATATATATGTATGTATCTGTGTGTATATATATATATTCCAACAAGTTTTATTTGAAACTTTTCAAACTATCACTTTCTTTTATAATCCTTCCATTCCAAAATATACATATTTTTAAATCTAATTTAGAGTTTTAAAATGTACTATTTCGATCCTTTAAATCTTAAAATTTTGCAAATCTCAAAATTTTGCAAAACTCAAAATATAGAAGTTATAGATAAAAGTCAAAGCTTTCAAATAAGAAAAGATCATTAAATTTGGGGTTACAGTTCAAAAGTTACAATCAACTTTATTTTTAGGTTTTAAATTTATTAACTCTATCTTTTATTCCCAGGGTAGCGACAAAGAAATATGATTTCAAATATTTAAACCTCAAAATTTTACCAAACTTAAAACATGAATATTGTAGATAAAATTCCAAAATTTCAAAAAATAAAATGATCATCAAATTTGGACTTACTGTTCGAAAGTTACGACCAAAATTTTTTTCAAATTTTAAATTCACTATCCCTATTGTTTATTCTTAGGACAGCGACACTAAAATGAATATTGGACCATTTAAATCACAAAATAATACAAAAATCAAAACAAAATAATTGTTGGAAAAAATCTGTTTTTTCAAGAACATTAAAAATTATCGAATTCCGATCAGTAACGGAAAAGATATGACTAAATCAATTTCAGGTTTAAAACTTAGAAATTTTATTAAAGGCAAAATTGTAACTGTACTTTCAATTCTATTTCAGGTCAAGTGAACTGTAAAATCTCAAAAGGTAACCAAAAAAGAAATTGTTTTTCATTGAATCTAGTTGCTAAACTAAAAATATTGACCCCATTAAGGTTAAAAACCTGCAAGTTATTGGCGTTTTACTTCGTATCATTTTTCTAATACATTTTCAGCAATTATCCACACTTCTAATTTCACAACATTGCATACAATTCATATACATACATTTAAAAATTTAGAGATAGGATTTTTTAGTGGTTAACTCACCTAATTTTCTTTGATTCGAAGCCAAACAACCAAAGATTTCAAAAAAATTCTAAAACCCTCTTAACCAAAAAAAATAACAACAAAATCAAATAATATAAGAACTGAAATCAATTGAACTAGATGATAAAACAGGGTCCCAAAATTATGACCTTAATTTCCTAGATTTTCTAACAATTGATTCCTATTTTAATTTGCCAAAAAGCTTCTATGTTTAGGTGAGAGTTTTTTTTCTTTACTTTTTGTTTCCTATTTACTGTAATGAAATGAAGTATTATAAAAGAGGATAAATTCCTCTCCAAAATTCTTATTTGATTTGGGCCTTGGATTAGAATTAAATCCAATAAGAAAATAAAACTCTATTTTTTTTGTTCTAAAAATACTTACTTCTTATACTTAATTTAATTTACTAATGGGTTTCACAAACAGAAGATGCCCAAGAGCTTAAAACCATAACCCAGCATAATTCAAAAGCCTTCTCTAAATATTTCAACATGGAACCATATTCTTATAAAGAAGTCTACTAATTTCAAATTCTTCCTTTATTTAAAAATAAAAGATTAAACTAAATAAATATTCTTATCTAAATTCACTTTCCATTATCCTCACTGGTATACCTAGATTTGTAAAGAATCGCCTTTCTTACTCCGAAAGATGGGTCGTTAAGGGCAGAAAAAAAAGAAAGATAAGAAGAAACTTCACAATAATAGAATCTCACAATGGAATGAAACAACATATATTAATCAACATAAGATTTGACATAGATATTGTTATACTAGTACATCAGAGTCATAATAGTATAAGATTCCAAACTGGAACAGTTATAACTACCTGTCCTTACATCACTAATATAAAATATATACATATATAGATAGTGGAATAAGATAGTAGCTAGCTAACGTTGAAGCCACCTACTCCAAGCTCCTCCAAAATGCATTTGTGAGAAACTTGGATCACTTGGCTACTTATACAAATTTGGGTACCTAAGAGTTTTAGGGAAAGAAAATAGAACTCTAAGTCAGACATGGGTCTGGTGTGAGTAAAGCATAAGTTTTTAACTTTATAAAAACCTTCAAACAAAAGTATCTCGTAAAGCCATGATGCACATAAATACAGACAGGGTTTTTCCATACGATAACCAAAACATTTATATACAAAATCATTTGAAATTATCCTAATGTCTAAGTTTAAAATAAATATTTAATATAGCTGAAATGCTGGCATCTCACATTTCAGTAATTAGGCATAACTAACTCCATAAAGGCACGTATTAGAAAATGGATTCCAAAAATGACAAGGCACCGAGGTACCACCAACCATAGTGAATATCTAGATAAAATACACCAAGAGCTTCATATGAACTCCTTGCCAATCAAGACCGACCCTACCCCTTACCGTATAACACCGAATATGTCATCACCCAAGTTGGGATCAATAACTTAAATGGACCTTGAGCATACATAATCTATAATATCAATCTAGATTGGGTGATGGCCATATCCTCATGGTAACGAACCACATAGCCTTGAAGAATTTCCCCTAATTTTAGTCATTCCTGGGTGTGAAGCATGAGGTTACGGTTACCTTTCCTTTTAGCAGACTATCTTGGAACATTAACACTTCTATTTAAGCAACCAATGATATGCTAGCATCATCCATATAACTTGTTTCAGGATCGAACAATCATTCAAAATAACTATCTTCCATTTTGGAATCATCCTAAGGATGAATAGTACATCTCCATAGTATACTTCATAATGATCCATCGTGAGCATTATAAGTTTGGGATAGTTCGGAAAAATTATATTTATATGAAACCAAGGTCTCAAACTAAGTGATAATTCCCAGCTAACTCAATTCTGGTTCTTTTGGAAGTATGTAACCAGTATTCAAGTTCTCACTAGAGAACTCTAATATATACAACATACTTCCTGAGTTAAAATGGGTCAAGTCATAAATAAGGGACAATCCGCTACTAAGTGTAAATATACAGAGTTCGAATATAGGTAACCATATGCTTAATTTACGCATGACACATTGATAGGAATTAACCCTCCAATATCTATCACATTTTCGATATTTCGACCTTACTCTATCCGTTGCCAAGAAATAAACTGTAGATCTCATAGATAGAGGATCAGCCTACTCATTGACTTTTAGTGTTAACTATGGAATGACTTACTACCCATAAATGTGTCACCATATTAACTTGGGTTCCACATTTGTTTGAGGTTACTTAAAGGTAATCGACACAGAAATCCCTTGATTTAAAATATTTTTGAAAAAGAAAAACAGTTTTAAAACAAAACCGACATTTTAGAAAAAGCGATTTAAAACCCTTATTTATTAATTATAAATTAAACCTTTATTACATAATAATTAAATCTCATTAAGTTCTAATTAAAATCCTAATTAAATTTAAATATATCGGTAATTAATTAATAATTAATTAAGCCCCTTTAGAAAAATTAATTAATAATTAATTTTAAATGAATAATTAAATAATAATTAACCCTTCATTATTAATTAAATAATAATTAACTTTGATTAATTAACAAATTAAAATTTTCTTAATTTATTAACACTTAAGTATTAAGTACCTTATTAACTAATGATTAATTACAAATTACTAAATTTATTAAATAATCATTTATAAAATAAATAAATAATTAAATTATGATTACTTTTTAATCACTTAATATAAACTTTTAAAACATTTACCAAAAGGTTTCTAAGTGAAAACATTTTTAGATTTCAAAATGATTCGTTTTCACGAACTATACTTATAGCGACTATTGCTGTATGACCCGAAATCTCCAAACTTGAAATTTGTTATCTATGTCTTCTTCAAAACTTTAAATCTTGGAAAAAGTTTATTGAAACATAAAAGCCTTTTATTGAAAACTAAGAAGCTTTTGAAAACTTGAAAACCATTATGCAAATTTTAAAAACAAAGATGTTTGAATTTTATACAAGGGATAACATATCGCGTTAACTATTAAGATGCTAAATTTCTTAGCATACCATCATGAATTAATGTTCACAACATACATGATCACATAACCAGAACATCATAACATGTAAACATTTCCATAACCAACATACACAAGCTAGATTATAGTATGCAAACTAACTTGACTATTTAACTATCATATTCCAAACTGTACATCCACATAACCGAGCACATATGATTTCATCCAAGCATCATTAAAATCCGAGCACCATACATACATATAACCCAATATTATTTTTACCCAATATAACATCATTTTCACAACAATTTATTCACATCTATGTTTAGAATAACTTAGTTAAAGAGTGAAACTTTACTCACCAAAATTTCACGAAACCAAGCTAACTTTTTCTATAACTCGAACACGGCCTAGGTCTTTGCTTCTTCCTTGGAAAAATGGAGTTTTTAGTGGCTTAAATGGTAATATGGTTCGGCCTAGGGAGGTAAATGGTTCGGCTTAGGGAGGTAAATGGTTCGGCCTTGAATGGTAGAGGTGGTTTAGACTTTCTTTTTGAAGAAAGAAGGGATGTAGGATCGAAAGAAATATTATAGAGTAGTTTTAAAGTGTTTAAAGTAGGAAAGAAAGAATTTTTGATACTTATGAATTAACCATAGAAACCATGGAATTTTCTTAAGAGCTTAAGAAAGGTTTTAGGTAGTGGGAAATGAAATGGAAAATGAGAAAATAATTGACAAATTGGTATATATACAAGGTGCATTTATAAAATTACCAAAATACCCCCAATACATTCCCTCCACTACCATCATGACACATCATTCTCCTTGTCCCCTCCTTACAAACGTGCTCTAACATGTTTAAACATGTTTTAACACTCCATGTACTTATTCTTACTGATGAAATGACATTTTCTTTTAACCTTTTTTCTTATTTATAAATAATACATAAAAGGTCACATCACCTTTATATTTATTTATGTTAATGTTTGTGTGTGTGTGTTTATCGAAATATACTTATTTGTAAGTGTGAATATGTTAATTCAAATGTACGTAACATTTTAGACAACTTTTAATAGACAAAAAGTGGAAAATTTGAAAAAAGAATTATTGTCACAATTTAAATTTTTCTTCAAACTAAATATTTTTGTAAACAAATTTAGAAAACTATTCACCATCACTTGTTATTAATGAAATGGAGTTCATTTAAGTCATTAGATCCAATAACTAGTTATTAAAAATATATATTTATATCCATAATTGAAGTGATTAAATCCTAGGTCACTACACTCTCCCAACCTTAAAAGAATTTCATTCCGAAATTAGCAAACAAAGAGATAACTCATGATAACTCAAAAGCTTATATATTATATCATGAAATCCATACAAATGACATACACTAAGCATCCACAACACGATAATGCATACGTTATACATGCAAACATTGACTATCCTAACATTAATTTTAGATAGGATTCCCTCATGTGATCCACCGTCTCCTAAGTACAATCTTTGGGATCCTCACTCCACTAAATATTTACTAACTTTACTGCCTTATTGCGCAATCTCTTCTCATCCTAATCTATAATATGAACTGGATGCCTGATCACCGTCAAGTTCGGTTCTATCTCCAAATCCTCTTGAACCGATGGTTCCTTAATCAATGATGGTCATGAACATACTTTCTCAAATGATACATGTGGAAAACATTATGGACCGTCGACAACCTTTTTGGTAATTCTACCTTATAGGCGAGCAGTCTAACCCTTTCAATAATCTTAAAAGGTCCAATATACCTAGGTGTCAACATCCAGCCCTTCCAAATCGAATAACTCCTCTGATTGGGGCGATCTTTACAAATACAAAGTCTTCGACTTTAAATTCCAGATCCCTTCTCCTTTTATCGGCATAACTCTTTTAGCAATCTTGGGCTTCCTTCATCCTTCTCTTTATCACCGCAACCTTTTAAATAGCTTCTCAAATCATGTCTGGCCCAAGTACTTGTCGATCTCCAGTCTTAACCCAACATGTCGGCAACTTACAAGGACATCCATATAGAGCTTCAAAGGGTACCATGCCATTGCTCGTTTGATAGCTATTATTGTAGGAGAATTACACAAAATGAAGATGATCTTCCCATCAACCTCCAAAATCCAGAATATACGCCCTTAAAAGATCTTCTAGAATCTGATTCATTCTTTCCGTTTGTCCATTTATTTGGGGGTGATGTGCCATGCTCAAGCTAAGCTTTGTTCCTAAAGCTACTTGCAACGCCTCCTAAAACTGACTAGTAAAGATAGAATCTTGATCACTTACTATACTTACTAGTACTCTATGCAATCTTACTGTCTCCCTTATGTAAATTTCTACCAAAGAAGCTACAGTTCTTGTCGGCTTTACCAAAATAAAATGAGCACTCTTCATTAGCCAATCTATAATGAACCACACACCTTCATTTCCTTTTTTGGTTCTGGGTAAACCATCGATGAAATCCATTGATATCATTTCCCATTTCCAATTTATGATTTCCAAAGGTTGAAGTAAACTAGCTGTCTTTTGGTGATCGTTTTTATCTACTGAAAGATAGAACATCGGTTGACATAAATTGAATAGCATTCTTCATCCCGGGCCACCCAAACACTCGCTTCGTAACCTTGATCATCTTATTAACTCCAGGGTGGATACTTAACTTAGACCAATGGAATTCCTTTAAAAGTTCTTTTCTAAATTAGGAAAACATAATCTTCCATTCATCCTTAAAGTACCATGGTCATCAATCTCGAAACTAGAACTTTTGCCTTTTAATGCCTTGGACAAATTCCAATAAAAGACTATCTTCCCATTATTTGCTTGAAATTCTTTCGAAGAGAGTCAGAGTAACTTCCAAGTGGCTAAAACTGCATTCCTACTTGGAGCATCCGCTACCACATTTTATTTCCCTGGAGGATAGAGAATATCCAAGTCATAAGCCGCTAAGAATTCTAGCTATCGCTGCTACCTCAAGTTTAGGTCCTTTTGAGTGAAAAGGTACTTCAAGGACTTATGATCCATGAAAAGTTTGAACTTTTCACCTATTTAATGAAGGAAATTATTACAAGGATCCTTAAAGTTTAATAATAAACTAAAGAGGAATAGAAGGATTCTTACCCAACAAATAATGCCTCCACATCTTCAATGCAAATACTACGGCTAACAGTTCCAAGTCATGCTTTGTATGATTCTTCTCGTAAGGCTTTAACTGTCTAAATGCATAGCGAAAGTGTGCTATGGATCGTGTAATATGGATATATGATAATACAGAGTGTAATGATGATGATAATACTGCAAATAGAACGGAATAAAAGGCAGTATAATAAAATGACACCAGATATTTTTATACTGGTTCGGAGCACCGTCCTACGTCCAGTCCCAGACTCCTTCTTGAATTTCACTAAAACAACAACCCTCACTTAACCCGAAGGAATAGGTTTATACACCCCTGAGCAGCCGAACGGGATCCTGAGCAGTAGAACAGGATTTCACCTCAATAGCCGAAGAGGACTTCACACTTCACTTGCCTGAGCAGAAGAACAAGACTTTAATAAATACAGAAAATAGTTTTGACTTTTGTGTGTTCTGATAATACGGATTTGTCACTTGTAGCGCACCCTTCCTATAGTCTTCTCCTCATGTATGAATATATATTTGAAGTATATGAAGAATAGAAATGTATAGTATTGCTTTAATGCAGAATAATTGAAAGTATGATAGCAAATAGAATTCAAAAAGTTAGATCAGAGAATAAGAGAATTCGATTGTGATTAATTATTTGAAATGAAGTTGGAGTTTTTATTTATAAAGGTTAGAAAGCATCGATTGTTAGTGAAGAGTTTCGATCGAAGTGTTGCATCTGAATCTTTTCGTTTAAAGGTTCGTATCTCTTCACAAAAAGTCGTGACTTTTCGAAAAGTGGCTATTATAGATATTCAGTCAATTAAGCCTCTGCGTCGGTCGACTGAATATTCAAAGTTATTTTAAAATTTTAAAATTCGTGTATCTATGTACTTATGCACCTGTGCAGTTGCATAGGTTTTTCTGGGTTAGTCGATTGACCCTTCTAGGTTAGTCGACTGAACTGGAAAAATCTGTGCAATTTGCACAGTTTACACAGGGATAATAATATATATAACTTTATACACTTTTATAATATAATATATATAACTTTAAACAATTATACATGCTTATACATGCGTAAATTATTTGGAAACAAGACGATTAAATATATAAGCTAATATATACGTTAACGATGAGAGATTTTATCAAAATTGACCTAAGACTCAAAAACTAAATAATATAGTTGATGCACCAGTTTTGAAGTCTTGTCCTCTTGTAGTATATATTCTCTTTTTGTCGTAGCAGTCATCGAATCTGTATGTCGTAGTGATAGCTTTGTGTCATGAATCAAAACCAAGTCTCAGCATTCTCCTCCTTTTTGATTGATGACAACCTGTAAATACTTACTCCCCCTGAATTTTTGATGTTCTATATCCTGCATTCTTATTGTTAGCAATAATATTTCTCCCCATTTTTCAACGACAAAAAAGATAAGGAATATAAAAGTATGAAGCCATAATATCATAGATATTACGAAAAACAACAATTCATACATTAAACTTCCATAAACAAGAGTCTTTGAAATAATATGAATAATAGGGCTATTTAATAAAAGCTATACGAAATAAAGACTAATGTTTTTATAAAATAAAATAACAACTTGCTCCATCCCATGCTTACCCCTTAATCTGTTCTTTGCATTGTCTATTCCTGGAAATAGTGTTAGAGCAATATCTTTCTCCCCCTTTGTCATCGACGAAAAGGAAAGTTTATATGATAACAAATATTATATTCCACTTAAGTGTTAACAATATACAACAAAATAACTACTACTTGTAAGGTATCAGAAAACAATGAACATTTAAAGCATGCGATACCCAAGGTTCTTATAATTTCCTAATTTTTAGGAAACCATATCCATTTGGGTGTGGTTGAACCTTTATAAATATAATCTTCATTATTAAATACTATATCAAAATAATCATTAATGCATTTTTCTCTATTTTTCCAATTAACAGGAACCCAAATACTTAGATAATTTTTATTCATATTTCCCGTCAATGATCTTGTACTTCTAGAGAAGTTATAAACATTATTGGTCATAACAGTATTTGAATTTCTATAAAATTGGATTTCGATTTTGCTCGAAATTTAGTGGTAGCATTAACATTTTTACTATACATAAAAGCGTATCTAGTGCTATTTCTATGATTAGTTTTATTATCTCCTAAACCACTTTTATCATGTAATGGCCTAGAACAAGATAAAATTTTGTTTAAATCGTTTTGACCTTTATTAAATTTTGTGACTTTAGTGTAAGTTTATCAAATTTAGCTTTAAAGTCACAATTATTATTTTCAAAAGAAATATTACTGTTTTTCAAAATATCAGTTTGCTTGTTTAATTCAGATTTTTCCTTTTTTGACGTACAGGTCTCATTTTTGAGAAGAAAAATTCGAGATTCTGAATTATCTACAAAAGATTATAATAAATCATTTTGTCTTTTCAAATCAAAGATTTCTTTTGAAAATTTCTCTCTCTCTTTTTCAAATATGGTGTTTTGTTCATCTAAAGAATATTTAATAGTTATAAAATTATTCTTTAAAATACCAAGTTGATTTTCTAAATCTAACTTCTCATTTTTCAATTTATCATTTTCATGTTCTACAGATCTCATCTTTTCTAAAATAATAAAATTAAGCTTTGAAATCTTATCGCTTATACCAGCTAAATCATTATTATCTTTTACTAAAATTTGTAAATCAAAAGTACCTTTTTATAGTCCTCATTGGTGGCTTTGATTGGGATTATTCCTGTTGTATTTCGACTGGATCGTTTTCTAGTCATTATTCTATGATGTTGTGATGATCGATAGAATTCCAGGCTCTGATACCAAATAAAATTATGTTATGGATCATGTAATATGGATATATGATAATACAGAGTATAATGACGATAATAATACTGTAAATAGTGCGGAATAAAAAGCAGTATAGTAAAATGACACTAGGGATTTTTATACTGGTTCGGAGCACCGTCGTACGTCCAGTCCCAGACTCCTTCTTGAATTTCACTAAAACAAAAACCCTCACTTGACCCGGAGGAACATGTTTATACACCCCTGAGCAGCCGCAGCAGAATAAGATTTCACCTCAACAGCCGAAGAGGACTTCACACTTCACTTGCCTAAGCAGCAGAATAGGACTTCAACAAATACAGAAAATAGTTTTGACTTTTGTATGTTCTTATAACACGGATTTGTCACTTGTAGTACACCCTTTCTATAATATTCTCCTCGAATATAAATATATACTTATATATTTGAAGTATACGAAGAATAGAAAGGTATATTATTGCTTTAATGTAGAATAATTGAAAGTATGATAGCAAATAGAATTCAGAAAGTTAGATCAGAGAATACGAGAATTCGATTGTGATTGAGTTTTTTGAAATGAAGTTGGAGTTTGTATTTATAAAGGTTAGAAAGCAGCGACTGTTTGTGAAGAGTTTCAATCGAAGTGTTGTGTCTGAATCTTTCCATTTAAAGGTTCGTATCTCTTCACAAAAAGTCATGTCTTTTCGAAATGTGGCTGTTATAGAAATTCAGTCAACTGAGCCTCTGGGTCGGTCGACTGAATATTCAAAGTTGGTTTTGAATTTTAAAATCCATATGTCTATGTATCTGTGCACCTATGCATGTTGCATAGATTTTCTGGGTTAGTCGACTGACCCTTCTAAAATCTGTGCAATTTGCACAGTTTACACATAGATAGTAATATATATATTTTAACCACTTTTAGTATAATATATATAACTTTAAACAATTATACATGCTTATATATGTATAAATATTTAGAAATAAGATGATTAAATATATAAGCTAATATATACATAAAAGAGGAGAGATTTTAACAAAATTGACCTAAGACTCAAAAACAAAATAATATAATTAATGCACCGATTTTGAAGTCTTGTCCTCTTGTAGTATATATTCTCTTTTTGTCGTAGCATTCATCAAATCTGTAAGTCATAGTGATAGCTTTATGTCATGAATCAAAACCAAGTCTCAACACATAGGCTATGACTCCATGCTGCATCGATACTACACCCAACGCAACTCTACTAGCATCGATATAAACAGTCAACCCCTCTCCTCCATCTATAATAGCTAAAACTGAGGCAGTGATCAACATTTCTTTTAACTCAAGGAATGCTTCTTCACACTCTGGAGTCCACTCAAATTTAACATCCCTTTTCATCAGCTTGGTTAGATGTAAGGCGATTTTAAAGTAATCCTTTATGAATTTCCTATAATAACCCGCCATCCCTAAAAAGCTTCTCACTTCTGTAGGAGTTTAGGGTCTTTCAGATTACCTGTTTTAGCCGGGTCAACTAAAATGCCATCTCCCATACAACATGACCTAGGTATCTCACTTCTGACTGCAAAATGTGGCACTTAGAAAACTTAGCCTTTAAAACATTTTTTCCTTAATGTCTCTAAAACTAGTTCCAAATAGGTTTTATGCTCTTCTTCATCCTCGGAATAAATAAGGGATGTCATCAATGAAAACAAACATGAACTTATTCATAACATCCCTAAAAACTCGATTCATAAGATCAACAAAAATGCAAGTGCATTGGTTAGCCTAAAAGGCATAACTAACCATTTGTAGAAAAGGACTAGCCCACTAAAAGCAGTTAAGGGTATACTATCCTCCGCTACCCTTAACTATGGAAACCTGTAGCGAGATCCAATTGGGAAAATACCCTAGCCGCACTAAGTTGGTCAAACATATCATCTATTTAGTGTAACAGATACTTGTTCTGAATGGTCTGCTTATTCAACTCCCTATAGTGCACACACAATCATAAAGAACCATCAGACTTAGCCATAAAAATTACTGCCAATCCCCAACTCGAACGACTCGGTCTAATCAACCCTCTTCTTAAAAAATCATCGGTTTGAATCATTAGCTCCAGCTTCTCTATCAGGGCCATTCTATGTAAGGGTTGAATAACAAGCTTCACACCGGGAACTAGATCAATATGAAATTAAATTTCCTAATGGGGAAGAAAACTGCTAATCGACTCAAAAATATCCAGGAAATATTTAACTACTAATATAGACTCTAGCTCTTCTTAGGATGATTCTAAAGAATAAAGGAAACTATTCATATGATTATCTTGGACCTCACACGATATTCTTTCCAATTCCCTTTCGATCTTGGCTTTCAACACTATACTATAATTAATGCAATCAAGGATGGCATTATATTTAGCTAGCCAATCCATTCCAAGAAAAATATCAAATCCTTTAAAATCAAGCAAAAACATGTTCCATAGGAAATGATGGGTATGGTAAGAAATTTGTACATTGTTACAAATTAAACATGACTGGTCATGCCACTAACGAGATTTGACACACGGATAGGAGTTTCTATAAATTCCGGGGTTAGTTCTAATCTATCCACTAATTCTTTGGAGACGAAACTATGAAAAGTTTCGGTATCAAACAAAGCTCTAACAAAAATGCTATTAATATGTAAAGTACCTTCGAAGACTCCCTTCCCTTTAACATTTTAGAGGCTGAAGGCTCATCCTTGATAGCATAGACCTTAATCTGTTGACCCTACTTCAATAGTGGGCAATCCTTAACCATCTGTCCAGGCTAATGGCAATTATAGCAAAGCGTCTTCTGTACCATTGGAGAGATGGCCTTCGCATGCTGATAGTGTGTTGAAATATGCCCTTTTTTATTACAATTGAAACAAACAACATCTTTGTATTTGTTTCCTGATCTCCTCTTGTTGGTTTCTCTTACCCTGATTCTTTTTCCAATTTGGATTAAACTTCCTCTTATTGGGACTAACAGTACCTCCATTGGGTGCTACTGTTATTGATGGCTTCTTCTTCAAAAGTACTTTATATCATAGGGCATGTCAACTAAATCCATAAATGATTCCATTATATGAGTAGTTATCCTTTCATGGAACTCTTCTCTAATAACCAATACAAACATCTCATTCTTCTTTAGCAAGGTATCAATAAGTCCAGGACCGAAATGAGATAACTCTTTAAACTTCATCTCATATTCAGCCACCAATAGGTCCCCCGCTTGAGATCCACGAAACTTCTACATAATCGAGTTTTGCCCACAACTGGCATGAATTGGTCTTTGAAACTTCTTTGAACCTATCCCATGAGAACTCATCTTCTAGAACATTTGCTGTGACAGAATCCAACTATGCAGTTGCACCCTCTTGCAATTTCCATGATGTCGAGAACCGTTTCTGATCATCAAAAATGTCCAAACCTTTGAAAATCTTCATATATGACCGTGACCAAGCTTATACTTCAATGATTAATTCAGTACCCTTGAAAGTTTTTCCTTCTAGGTTTATGAAGTGATGCAGCTCAGACCTGGGTCAACGGATTGCAAGTAAGTGGCATGAGTCGCTACGACCTAAGGGGAAGCGGCGAGTTAATAAGGAAGTTTTAAGTCGTCTACGACTTAACCAAGATTGGAGGAAAGAGCTACGGCTTCACAAGAATGAAGAGAAGGAGTTACGACTTAACAGGAGTTTGAGGTGTTCGAGTTTGATGAGTCGTACACGACACAACGACTCATCCATAAGTCGTCTACGACTTAACAGAGCAGAGGAAAGGAAGTTACGACTTAGTGGGGGTTTAAGTCGTTCACGACCTAAGTTGTCACGAGATAAGGAACAAAGCTTTAAGTCGAATGGAAGAATTGAGTCGTCCACGACTCAACATGGAGGAATTGAGTCATACACAACTCAATTGGAGGCCAGAGGGGACACGGGGGAAGAGACGCGAGCTAAAGAAGGAGATTTGAGTCGTATCCGAGTTAACAAGCCACAAGAGAGGAATGCGCATGGAGCTTAAGACGCGGCTCGCTTGAGTCGTGTGGGTCTTGAGTCGGTCCTTAGTTGAGTCGTGAGTCGTTCACGACATAGGTTGAGTCGTATATGTTGTGTTACGAGCTGGTATGTAAATACTGGGTTTGTTGAGTCGCATGTAACGATGAATTGTATATTGTGATGTAATTGTTTTGAGTCGTTTGTTCTTTGAGTCGTAGGTCGTTAGGTCGCATACGACCTAAGTGATGTGTTGAGCCGTTAAGTCCTTGAGTCGGTCATGTATGTAAAGGTGATGAGTCGCTTGTGTTAAGTCGGTGCCGACTTATGGTAAGTCGTAAGCCGTGTACGACTTAAGGGTCAGGGTTGTCAAAAATGCTATAAATAGGGAGTGAGTTGTACATTTCAGGGAGTCGATTTTTGAAAAAAATTTCTTGTTGATTGCTGTGTGCTTTCATCTTAAATTGGTAGTTGAGTGTAATCTCCTATCTCCTCTTTCGGTTAATCGAGTGCGCTCGATTCAACGATCGTAGAAGCCGATTCACGGTATCTAGTGCGCTAGATCAACGTACGAAGAATCGTAGATCTTTGAACACGGTATAGTGCGCTATCAACGTGTTTGAGATAGCTAGAATTCGGTATCTTCGGATCAACGAATTTGGGCATTTTGGTATTCATCAATCCACCGATTTCTACTTTCATCGATTGAAGTTTGTTTTGATTTATCCGCTGCGTCAGTTTTTGGTATCAGAGCTTGACTTAGCCAATCATAGCTAGGACGAGTCTTGGAACCAAGTATTTGAAGTTTGAAGTTGTGTTCGTTGTGTTCTTATTGAAGTTGCAACAAGTTTGGGGTGTACGATCCATATTCTTTTGGATCTAGAGTTGAAAAGGTGTTTGAAGTGTTTGTAGGCCGAGCATCAGTTTTTGGTATCATTGTTTGAAGTCGTGTAGTGGTATAGCCGAGCCAAGGAGTTTTGTGCGAGCTAGTGGTGTTAAGCCGTGCATTGTTTGGCTTGTGTTGGAGAGTTTTGAAGTCTTTTTGAAGTTTAAAGTTGAGAAGTTTTGAAGTGTTTGTGAAGAGTTTCCAATCATGCCGCCAAGGAGAGCTAACCGTCATCAAAATGTTGAAGCGTTGTATAGAAGAGAAGAAGCCGAGCTTATGGAACAACGTATTAATGAGAAATTTGATGAAGGCATTGGGAAGTTAGAGAAGTTGATGAATCATTTGAATCAAACTCAAAGGAGGAGATCACCAAACTCGAACCATGGAGGAAACCGAGTTTCGCCATCGGTTACGGAAGCAAGGAGGGTATCACCGCATTCTTTTAGAGATAGAAGAGAAACATCAATTTCACCACGGAGAGATCATCATGACTATGGACATGAAGAGAGAAGAAGTCAACGTGAATTTGACAATGAGGCGTATAGAGATGAAGATAGACATAGTCGAAGAAGCATGCATGAACGAAGGGATGATAATGGTCGAGATCGATGTAGGCGTACTTTTGATTTTGATGAAGAGGGTGATAGAGCTAGCATTCATTATCGAGATCGAGACCAAGTTCGAAATTCATATCGAGATGTTGAAGATGATCGTTGATGGGAATCGGGTATGAAGATGGAAATTCCAGAGTTCAAGGGTGGAATGGTAGCTGAAGAATTTCTTGATTGGTTGTCAAATGTGGAGGAAATCTTTGATTTCAAGGAGGTTCTGGAGAATCGTCGAGTGAAGTTAGTTGCTACAAGGTTGAGGGGGAGAGCTTTGGCGTGGTGGCAGCAAACTAAACTTACAAGGGAGAGAATGGGAAAGTCAAAGATTGAATCATGGGAGAAGATGAAGAAGTTGATGAGAACTACTTTCTTACCATACAACTATCAATCACTTATGTACCATAGGTTGCAGAATCTGAGGCAAGGGACGAAGTCTGTTAGTGATTATGCTGATGAATTTTACCAACTCATTGCCAGGAACAATATTATGGAAACGGAAGAACAGCTAACTGCTAGATTCATTGGGGGATTGAGAATGCAAATCCAGGATATGGTTAATATGTTCGATCCGAGATCTGTTGCAGAAGCACGTCAGAAAGCGTTGGCTTGGGAGAAGCAAGGAAGGCGTGGAGGTGGTGTGTTTACTAATTCCAATAATCAAGCGAAGGGTGTTAGTGGGAATTCTAATGTTCCTAAACCTGTCAGTAAGCCAGTGGTGAAGGAGGCTGAGAAGGCAAAGGTTAGCATTGGTTTCAAATGTTATAATTGTCAGGAGTTGGGTCACAAAAGCAATGAATGTCCGAAGCCGAAGAAGAGAGAAATGGTTGCTGAGATTGAGGATGATGGTGAGGAGGCAGAATGTTCAAATACACCTTATGTCGAGGAGGAAGAAGAATTGTCTGGAGATGAAGGTTGTAATCTTATGATGAGGAGGTCATGTCTTACACCAAAGCAAGAGGAGGATTCTAGTTGGTTGAGAAGCAATATTTTTCAGTCGACATGCACTATTCTAGGGAAAGTTTGCAAGTTCGTTATTGATGCTGGAAGCTGTGACAATATTATCTCTACAGAAGCAGTAAGGAAGTTGAACTTGAAAACTGAGAAGCATCCTAAACCCTACAAGCTAGCATGGTTAAGGAAGGAAGGTGAAGTGAAGGTGTGTCGAAGGGCTTGTGTGAATTTTTCTATTGGGAAGAAGTACAAAGATGAAATTTGGTGTGACGTTGTAGACATGGATGTGTGTCATCTGTTGTTGGGCAGACCATGGCAGTTTGATAGAGCAGTACAACATGATGGTCGTGCAAATAGTTACATTTTTATGTTCGAAGGTACTAAGATTATTCTAATTCCTAAGAAGCAACAACAGAAGGAAAGCAAGCTGGAGGAGATTGAAGAGCTGAAAACTTTGCTATCTTTGAAGGAGTTTGTTAAAGAAGTTGAAGAGGAGTCTGAAATCTTTTTGGTAATTGGGCGAGAGTGTAGTGAAGAGGTTGAAATTCCAGAAGAAGCAAAGCCAGTTTGAAAGAATTTGAAGATGTATTTCCGGAGGAGTTGCCCAAGGAGTTACCGCCACTGAGAGGCATTCAACATCAAATTGATCTTGTTCCGGGAGCAGTTTTACCACATCGACCACATTATCGAATGAGTCCGAAGGAACATGAGGAGTTACGAAGACAAGTGGAAGAGTTGTTAGAACAGGGACGTGTTCAGGAAAGCTTGAGTCCTTGTGCAGTACCAGCATTGTTGGTGCCGAAGAAGGATGGAACATGGAGAATGTGTACCGATAGTAGAGCTTTGAACAAGATTACTGTTCGCTACAGATTTCCTATGCCGAGGTTGGATGACTTGCTAGACCAGTTGAGTGGGGCTACTATCTTTTCGAAGATTGATTTGAAGAGTGGTTATCATCAGATTCGGATTAGACCTGGAGACGAATGGAAGACCGCATTCAAGACGAGAGAGGGGTTGTATGAATGGTTGGTTATGCCATTTGGTTTATCAAATGCACCTAGTACATTCATGCGGGTGATGAATCAAATTTTCAGACCGTACATTGGGAAGTTTGTTGTAGTTTACTTTGATGATATTCTGATATATAGCAGGAGTACGGAGGAGCATGTAGAGCATTTGAGAAAGGTGTTAATTATTCTTCGTGAGGAACAATTTTATGCAGCTACGAAGAAATGTGTGTTCATGACGAGAAGTGTATTATTTTTGGGATATGTTGTATCTGAGAAAGGAATCCAAGTGGACCAGAGTAAAGTTGAAGCTATTAGAAATTGGCCACAGCCGAGAACTATCACTGAAGTTAGAAGTTTTCATGGATTGGCATCATTCTACCGATGGTTTATCCCACACTTCAGTAGCGTGATGGCACCGGTTACTAATTTTATGAAAGGGAAGCAGTTTTCTTGGTCGGAGGAAGCAGGGGTTGCTTTTGAACGAATCAAAGAACTTTTGACAACAGCACCAATTCTTGTGTTACCGGATTTTCAGTTGTTGTTTGAGCTACACACTGATGCATCAAAGGTTGGGGTTGGAAGAGTGTTGAGTCAGAATGGGAGGCCAGTTGCTTATTTCAGTGAGAAGTTATCAGGGGCAAAGATGAGATACAGTACATACGATGTTGAGTTTTATGCTGTTGTGCAAGCTGTTAAACATTGGAGGCATTATCTATTTCAGAAAGAGTTTGTTCTTTACACTGATCATGAGGCGTTGAAGCATTTGCAGGGGCAGGATAAGATTTCAGCGAGACATGCATCGTGGATTGCATATTTACAGCAATTTACCTTTGTTGTTAAGTATAAATCTGGGGTAACAAATCGTGTAGCCGATGCTTTGAGTAGGAGAAGTTATTTGTTGACAACGTTGAAGGTTGAAGTGACGGGATTTGAATTATTGCCAGAATTGTTTGAGGAGGATCCTTACTTTGCAAAGTTTGTTGAGAAAGTTAAGGATGGGAGTACTGATGAATTTATGTTGGTTGATGGATTCTTGTTTAAAGGAAATCGATTATGTATTCCAGAAAGCAGTTTGAGATTGAAGATTATCAAAAAATTGCACGAGGAAGGACATGTGGGCCGTGATCGTACATTACATTTGATTTCTCAATCTTACTTTTGGCCGTCGATGAGGAAAGAGGTTGAAAGGTTTGTGGAAAGATGTCATATATGTCAGATTTCAAAGGGAACAGTGACAAATGCGGGATTGTATATGCCGTTACTTGTACCATCTAAACCGTGGGTTGATATCAGCATGGATTTTGTTTTGGGTTTGCCGAGAACTCAAAGGGAGATTGATTCTATATTTGTTGTGGTGGACAGATTTTCGAAGATGGCACATTTTATTGCCTACAAGAAGACAGCGGATGCAGTTCGAGTGGCACAATTATTCTTTAAGGAGGTGTATCGATTGCATGGGTTACCAGAATCTATTGTTTCTGATCGGGATACTAGATTTTTGAGCCATTTTTGGTTAAGTTTGTGGAAGATGGTAGGAACGAAGTTGAAATTTAGCAGTGCTTATCATCCGCAAACGGATGGACAGACCGAAGTTTTTAATAGATCGTTGGGAAATTTGTTGCGATGTCTTGCGAAGGACAGTCTGAAAAGTTAGGACATGAAGTTATGCCAGGCAGAGTTTGCACATAATCATGTAGTGAATCATAGCACAGGATTCAGTCCATTTCAGATTGTATATTCAAACGTACCCAGAGGACCATTGGATTTGGCAGTAGTACCACAACCAAAGGGGGCGGTTAAACGAGCTGCTGATTTTGTTGATGAGTTGACTGAATGTCATAAAATCATTTAGGAACGATTGGTGAAAGCAAATGAGAAGTATAAGCGAGCTGCAGATTTAAAGCGACGAAATATAGAATTTAACGAAGGTGATTTGGTGTATGTTGTGTTAACGAAGGATCGTTTTCCAGTGGGCGCTTATAATAAGTTGAAAGCCAGAAAAATTGGTCCTGTAGAAGTTGTGAAACGGATCAATGAAAATGCTTATAAGTTGAAGCTACCAGAGGACGTATACACTTCTGACGTGTTCAATGTTAAGCATCTTGTACCATATTATGGGGATGAACAATCTGAGGCGGAAGAGTTTACAAATTCGAGGTCGAATTTTTCTCAACCAGGGGAGGATGATGCAGCTCAGACCTGGGTCAACGGATGGCAAGTAAGTGGCATGAGTCGTCTATGACCTAAGGGGAAGCGGTGAGTTAATAAGGAAGTTTTAAGTCGTCTACGACTTAACCAAGATTGGAGGAAAGAGCTACGGCTTAACAAGAATGAAGAGAAGGAGTTACGACTTAACAGGAGTTTGAGGTGTTCGAGTTTGATGAGTCGTACACGACACAACGACTCATCCATAAGTCGTCTACGACTTAACAGAGCAGAGGAAAGGAAGTTACAACTTAGTGGGGCTTTAAGTCCTTCACGACCTAAGTTGTCACGAGATAAGGAACAAAGCTTTAAGTTGAATGGAAGAATTGAGTCGTCCACGACTCAACATGGAGGAATTGAGTCATACACGACTCAACTGGAGGCCAGAGGGGACACGGGGGAAGAGACGCGAGCTAAAGAAGGAGATTTGAGTCGTATCCGAGTTAACAAGCCACAAGAGAGGAATGCGCATGGAGCTTAAGACGCGGCTCGCTTGAGTCGTGTGGGTCTTGAGTCGGTCCTTAGTTGAGTCATGAGTCGTTCACGACATAGGTTGAGTCGTATATGTTGTGTTACGAGCTGGTATGTAAATACTGGGTTTGTTGAGTCGCATGTAACGATGAATCGTATATTGTGATGTAATTGTTTTGAGTCGTTTGTTCTTTGAGTCGTAGGTCGTTAGGTCGCATACGACCTAAGTGATGTGTTGAGGCGTTAAGTCCTTGAGTCGGTCATGTATGTAAAGGTGATGAGTCGCTTGTGTTAAGTCGGTGCCGACTTATGGTAAGTCGTAAGCCGTGTACGACTTAAGGGTCAGGGTTGTCAAAAATGCTATAAATAGGGAGTGAGTTGCACATTTCAGGGAATCGATTTTTGAAAAAAATTTCTTGTTGATTGCTGTGTGCTTTCATCTTAAATTGGTAGTTGAGTGTAATCTCCTATCTCCTCTTTCGGTTAATCGAGTGCGCTCGATTCAACGATCGTAGAAGCCGATTCACGTATCTAGTGCGCTAGATCAACGTACGAAGAATCGTAGATCTTTGAACACGGTATAGTGCGCTATCAACGTGTTTGAGATAGCTAGAATTCGGTATCTTCGGATCAACGAATTTGGGCATTTTGGTATTCATCAATCCACCGATTACTACTTTCATCGATTGAAGTTTGTTTTGATTTATCCGCTGCGTCATGAAGTCCTTACACATAGTTGCAAAGTTTCCTCGAGGCTGTATTGGAGCTACGGCCTCAACAGCTATTCCACCCCTTTTAACATCAGGGTTCTTCCATTTGTGGTTCATGTGCTATTGTTTCCTCTTTCTCGTCCCCTTCTCGAACTCATTCTTACTACCTGAATAAAGTAGGATATATTTAAGATACTTAGATAAGATAAATCTTTAAGGAAGGTTACTAATCAAACATATCAAATATGATCTAACTAACTGGGATGTGTATGAATAAAATTTACAAATATGCCCTCTCGAAGTTGACCCAACCCAAAACCTAGATGTTCGCTCAAACTAAGCTCTGATACCAAGTGTAACGAATTGCCTTTCTTACTTCGAAAGACGAGTCATTAAGGGTAGAAGAAAAGGAAAGATAAGAAGAAACTTCACAATCATACAATCTCACAACGGAATGAAACAACATGTATTAACGAACATAAGATTTTATATAGATACCACTATACTAGTACATTAGAGTGATAACGGTACAAGATTCTAAACTGGGACAGTTATAACTGCCTGTCCTTACATCACTAATACATATATCCACAGCGATATAAGATTGTAGCTAGCTAATGAAGCCACATACTCAAAGCTCCTCCAAAATGCACTCGTGAGAAACCTGGATCACTTGGCTACTCATTAAAATTTGAGCACTCATGAGTTTTATGGAAAGAAAATAAAACGCCTGGTTAGACATGGGTCTGGTGTGAGTAAACATAAGTTTTTAACTTTATAAAAACCTTCAAACCAAAGTATCTTAAAAGAACATGTCGTACATAAACATGGACGGGTTTTTTTCCTTACGATAACCAAAACATTTCTATATAAAATCATTTGATATTATCATAATGTCTAAGTTTAAAATAAATATTTAATATAGTTGAAATATTTGCATCTCACATTTCAGTAGTTTGGGCACAACTAGGTACATAAAGGCATGTATTGGAAAATAGATTTCAATAATGACAAGACACTAGGGTACCACCTGCCACAGTGCATCTCTAAATAAAATACACCAAGAGCCTCATATAGACTCCCTACGAGTCAAGACCGACCGTACTCCTTGCCAGATAGCGCCGAATATGTCATTACCCTAGTTGGGATCAACAACCTAAAAAGGGCCTTGAGCATACATAATCTATATATCAATCTTGATTGGATGATGACCACATCATAATGGTAGTGAACCCATAGCCTTGAAGCATATCCCCTGATTTTAGTCATTCCCGGGTGTGAAGCTTGAGGTTACGATTACCATTCCTTTTAGCAGACCATCTTGGAACGCTAACATTGCCCTTCAAGCAACCAATGCAATGTTAGAATTCATCCATAAAAATTATTCCAGGATCGAACAGACATTTAAAATTAATTATCTTCCATCTTGAAATCACCCTCGGGAAGAATACTACATCTCCATAGTACACTTCATAAGGATCCATCGTGAGCGTTATTAGTTTGGGGTAGTTCGGACAAATTATATTTATCTGAAACTAAGCGATAATTCCTGGCTAACTCAATTCCCATTCTTTTGGAAGTATGTAACCAGTATTCGAGTCCTCACCGGGAACTCTAATATACACAACATACTTCCTGAGTTAAAATGGGTTTATAAATAGCGAACAATCTGCTACTTACGGTAGTTATACAAAGTCCACGTATGAATAATCATATACTTAATTTAAACATGACACATTGATAGGAATTAACCCTCCCGTATCTATCATATTTATGATATTTCGACACTAATCTATCCCTTCCCTAAAAATAAACTCTAGATCTTACAGATAGAGGATCAGCTTGCTTATCGGCTTTTATTGTTAACTATGGAATGACTTGCTTCTCATAAATGTGTCACCATATTAACTTGGGTTCCATATCTGTTTGAGGTTACTTAAAGGTAATCGGCACAGAAATCCCTTGATTTAAAAGATTTTTTAAAAAAGAAAAACGGTTTTAAAACAAATTCGACATTCTAGAATAAAAGCGATTTATAGCTCTTATTTATTATAAATTATGAATTAAATCCTTTTTGCATAATAATTAAATCTTAATTAAGTCCCAATTAAAATCTTAATTAAATTTAAATAGATTAGTAATTAATTGATAATTAATTAAACCCCTTTAATAAAATAATTAATTAATAAATAATCTTGAATAAATAATTAAATAATAACTAACCCTTAATTATTAACCAAATAATAATTAACTTTGATTAATTAACTAATTAAAATTTACTTAATTTATTAACACTTAAGTATTAATGAACTTATTAACTAATGATAAACTACTAAATTAATTAAATAATCATTTATTAAAAAAATAATTAATTAAATTATAGTTACTTTTTTAATTACTTAATATAAGTTTTAAAAATATTTTCCAAAAGGTTTCTAAGTGAAAACATTTTTAGATTTCAAAAAGAGTTCGTTTTCCTGAACTAAACTTATAACGATTATTGCTATATGACTTGAAATTTCTAAACTTGAAATTTGTTTTCTACGTCTTCTTTAAAACTTTAACTCTTGGAAAAAGCCTACTGAAACATAAAAGCATATTTTTTTGGAAAACTAACAAGTTTTTTAATACCTGAAAAACATTATGCAAATTTTAAAACCAAAGATTTTGAATTTTATACAAGGGATAACATGTCGCTTTAACTAGTATGATGCTAACTTTCTTAGCATACCATCGTGAATTCATGTTCATAACATACATGATACATAACCACAACATTACAACATGTAAACATTTCCATAACAAACATAAACAAGCTAGATTAAGATATGCAAACTAACTTGACTATTTAACTACCATATTCCAAACTATACATCCACATAACCAAGCACATATGATTTCATCCAAGCATCATTAAAATCCAAGCACAATACATACATGCTACCCAATGTTATTTTTACCCAACATAACATCATTTTTACAACAATTTAGTCATACATATTTTTTTAGAAAAACTTATTTAAAGAGTGAAACTTTACTCATTAAAATTTCATGAAACTAAGTTACTTTTTCTATAACTCGAACATGGCCTAGGTCTTTGATTCTACATTGGAAAAGTGGAGCTTTTGGTGGCTTGAATAGAAATATGGTTCGTCTTTAAATGGTAGAGTTGGTTTAGGCTTCCTTTTTGATGAAAGAAGAGATATAGGATCGAAAGAAGTATATTAGATTAGTTTTAAAGTGCTTAAAGTAGGTAAAAAAAGATTTTTGACACCTTTGAACTACCATGGAAACCATGGAATTTTCTTAAGAGCTTAAGAAAGATTTTAGCAAGTGTAAAATGAGAAAATAACTGAGAAATTAATATATATACAAGGTGCATTTATAAAATTACCAAAATACCCTTTAGTACATGCCCTCCACTACCATCATGGCACATCTTCCTCCTTGTCATCTTCTTACAAACATGCTCCAACATGGTACTTGTACTTTATGTTTGCTAATGAAATGACATTTTCTTTTAACTTTTTATTTATTTATAAATAATACATAAAAGGTCACATTACCTTTATTTATTTAACTTAATGTATGTGTATAAATATATTTATTTATCAAAATATATATATATTTAACTTATTTGTAAGTGTGAATATATTAATTCAAATGTGTACCACGTTTTAAGACCACTTTTAGCTGACAAAAAGTCGAAAATTCGAAAAATGAGTTCCATTCACATTTTTTATTTTTCTTCGAACTAATTATTTTTGAAAATGGTCACATTTTTTATTTTTCTTCAAACTAATTATTTTTGCAAACAAATTTGGAAAACTATTTCACCATCACTAGTTATTGATGAAATGGAGTTCATTTAAGTTATAAAATCCACTAATTTGTTATTAAAAATATATTTTTATTTCCATAATTAAAGTGATTAAATCTGGGGTCGTTACAAGATTATTTAAGAACATTATGAATAATGTCATTTAATAACATGAAGAAAACGACTTATTAAGGACCATTGAATGTGAATATATCTTTAAACGAACACTGACACATCATACTTACTATTTTACTAAGTCTTTGGAATAAAATTTAAGGTGCACCGTCTCGGTCTAAAGTAATAAACACAGCAGTTTCTCAAAATCAGAACAGTATAGCATATTAAACAATAGTTGCAAATCATAGTGGAATAAAAATACATCTTATACAAATGCATATTATGAGTCTACAAATATAATACTACACCCACGGAATATACATCTAATACAAGACACTATCTCAAAATGTACATCTCATATACATACATAAAATCCTATGCGAGATAAACTAAAAAAATCAAAATGGTTTATCTCCCTTCTAGCACACCCATCCAAAAGTCTACGTGTCCTATAACCTTAAAGTGTCTACCTAACCCGAATATTATAAAATAAACGGTTCAATCTATCTCTACATATCCAAAGGGTGAGAATAGGATATAATACAAGGATATATGACATATAAATAAATACAGATGTTATATGTATAAACAAGTCATTGGAATAATTTAACTCAAAATCCATTTCTAAACATAGGAATATTCTAAATCATGAAACACAAGCAAATCACGAAACCACAAAATCCATCTCAAGATAAAAAATCACGAAATACAGAATAGTCACAAAGTTCAGAATTCTTGAAAATAATAATATCTCAAAATGCAAGAAAAACCTAATCCATACCGATTGCTATGATGGTACTCATACCAATCATCCCGATTGTATTCATATTGTGGGAAAACAAATTCTAATCCATACCGGTCTGATCAAGATCGTCCATACCGTGAAACTAAAGCAAAATCCCATCCGATCTCAAGGATCGTCCATACCGATCACAATGATCATAGAAAACATAACACAAAGTCCTTCGAAGACATAAATCATACCGATCACAAGAATTGTTAAAATCCAAGAGTATACTTCTTAAGGATCTATCGGCCTACACAAATGCCGAACACCAAAAGAGAGTAATCATCTAAAGTGCTAAATACTATCACTTCAGTAATTATGAGAACTTAACCAATATATCCCATATTTCCTAGTGAAATTCAAGTATTTACTAGAAGCTAATAAATCTCACTCATTATGGATGCCACTGGAAAACTTGAACTATATTCTGTTAAGGATCTATCAGCCTCCATAAATGATGAACACCAAAGGAGAATACAACCCTAAAATGTTAATACTTTCCTAAAAGCAATCGCAATAATTTAACCAAAGCATCCCATACTACCTGCTGAAATTCAACTATTCGCTAATGGGTTAGTAATTCCCACTCAAATATTCTATTCAAACAGTTATACAATATTCGATGAAGTATTAATTGAGAACATTTAAACCAACCAATAACACTAAATCAACTATTAGTACTCCTTATATTGCAGAATTATGGCTCTCAAAATTTTATCTCAAGATTTATTCCAAACCCTTGAATACAAGGAACTACCAAATCCAAGATTTATCTCACGATTTATTAAACAATACAAAATCATATTTTTAGAGAATTAGAAAATAGCTTTGAAAGCAAGATATATAAATATATATACATATATATGTATGTATGTATATGTATATATGTATGTATGTATGTATGTATATACGTATACGTATATATATAAATAAGTTTAGTTTAACCCTTTTTAAACTATCACTTCTTTTATAAACCTTCCATTCCAAATACACTTATTTTTAAATCAAAATTTGAGTTTTAAAATCTATATTTTCGATTCTTTAAATCTTAAGAATTTACCACTCAAAGCACAAAAATTATATACAAAAGTCTAAGCTTTCAAACAATAAAAGGATCATTAAATTTCGACTTACGGTTCAAAAGTTATGATCAACTTAAGTTTTAGGTTATAAATTTATTAACTCTGTTCTTTATTCTCTGGGAAAATATTATTTTGACTACCTAAACCTCAAAAAATTTCAAAAATGAACATATAAAAGTCGTAGAGAAAATTCTAAACTTCCAATTAAGAAAAAAATCATCAAATTTGGATTTGCAGTTCAAAAGTTATGGCCAAACAATTCTAAGGTTTTTAATTCATTATCCATATCGTTTATTCTCAGGACAGTGACACTAAGATATATTTTCAACCCTATAGGTCACAAAATATTGTAAAACTTGATAAACAATCTCGTAGGAAAAGGTCTACGCTTTCCAAAACATCAAAAATTATGAAATTTCGATCCATAACGAAAAAGATATAGCCAAATCAATTTCGGGTTTTAAACTCGGAAAATTATGTCAAAGGCTAAATTGTAATTGTACTTTCAATTCTATTTCAGGACAAGTAAACTACAAAATCTCAAAAATAAACCAAAATACAAATTTTTTCTCATTGAATCAAGTTTCTAACCTAAAATGATTGACCCCCACATTCTCTTAATTATGCAAGCTATCACTGTTTTACTTCAACGCATTTTCCTAGTACATTTTTAGCAAACATCTACACATCTAATTTCTCAACATTGCATACAATTCATGTACATACACTAAAAAAATTCAGAAATAGGTTTTGTGAGTGATTAGCTCACTTTATTTGCTTTGATTCCAAACCAAATAACCAAAGATTTCAGTTGCCTTCTCTAATTCAACAAAACCTTAAAACCTTCTTAACTAAAACAAGGATCAACAAAATCAAACACTATAAAACCAGAAACCAATTAAACTAGATGATAGAATAGGGTTTCAAAATTATTACCTTAATTTCCTAGATTTTCTAACAATTGGTTCCTATTTTAATCTGCCAATAACCTTCTAACTTTAGGAGAGAGTTTTATTTTCTTTAGTTTCTAATTCTTATTTACTACAATGAATGTACAGTATTGTAAAAGAGGAGAAACTCCTTTCCAAAGTTCTTAATTGATTTGGGCATTGGATTTTAACAAAACTCAATAAAATACAACTCTATTTCTTTTATTTTTAATACTTAATTTTACTAATGGTTTCATAAACAAAAGATGCTCAACAGCGTAAAACCATAGCCCAACATAATTAAAAAGCCTTCTCAAATTAGTTTAACAAGGAACCACATTTTTATAAAGAAGTCCGCTAATCTCAAAATAAAAGATTCATCTAAATAAATATTCTTGTCTAAACTCACGTCCTATTTATCATCAAATAAAAATCTAGAATTATATTTCTCCAGTATTCTATAAATTTATAATTCACCATAATTACATAAAATCTCAATTTTACATCTATTTAGAATTAATCATTATAAAACAAATTATCAATTATAAAAAGAGAACAAACTTCAGATTAATGATTTAAATTCTCCAATTTAAATCATTATTTATTTTATTTAGTCAATCCGAAACTCCGGGTTATTACGTATATACTTGATATAATTAATTAATTTAAGTATATTTAATAGGAAATCCATAAATGGTACATTTTCATGATAAAGTGTTATAACCGTGAGTAATTTATCACAATGAAAATAAATATATTATTTTTTGATGTTCCTAGTAATGATGAATCAGGACTGGATATCAATGTATCCGTTGAGACTAGAGTACTTAATGCTCTTCAAATGTTGGACAGTGTATTACTTATGGCCATTGGGGGCACCTAGAGGTTACATACCGATAGTTGTTAGATAACTGTGGAACGAATCACTCAATAGTTTTCTATTGGTTAATATAACTAAAGTTAAATATAAAATATCGATGTGACTGATTTACACGGCTCTCTCGACTTGAGAATACTATAGATATTCAATATGAAAGATTTCGTTTGACTATCAAATCATGGCATAGCGTCCGTCGAGTGAATATAGTTGTGTCGAGTGAAAGTATTGGAAGTGAAGCACTATTCTAGAGTGGATTCATCTCCTCATTCATATAGGCTAGTATCGCGGTCAACCCAAGTCAACCCAAATCAAATTCTCTGGCCAGATCATTTCGATTAATAATAATAATTATTATTGAACCAAGGACCTTTGTGTTTGGACTACATAGTTAAATATTGGTGATATTGGAATTTTGACTATTACCAAATTACATAGTCCAAAGTGATATAGTTTTGATAAAGAGAATTTATGTAAATAAATGTCATAATCGGGTAATGCTTAATGATGTAAATTGGATTTTACCGAAGCTAAGTAAGCAACAAATTTGGCCAAAATGTCACATTAGTTTCCAAGTGACATGTAAACATTAACATTCGAATAGTTCGACAATAATCGCTGACCAAATTTACACCTTATGAGTCATATAACCAATTTGATGAATTTCTTTAGACCAAACGATTTATTTAGTTTATAATTGTTATAAATTAATTTATGTTTATGAAATATTAATTATAAATTTTTAAATATGATTTAAGGAATAAATTTTATTTTATATTTATAATTGTTATGAACATATATCGATCGATGCGATAAGCAATTAAATTAGATTTAATTTATAATATTTATTTGAGCTTAAAATGGGTTTATGAATACGAAAGACTTTATAGGCCCAATAAAGATCCTATAATGTAAATTATTTTGAAATTCACACATACCTTCCACTGTGGGTTGGCCTAGTTCCAACACTTGTTGTGGGGATTTGTTATGCCTTCGTCTATTATATATTACTATTATGTGATTGTTTATTGGCCATGACTAGTCATGAGCTCATGTATGTCTAGACCTATTGTGTGCTCATCAATTAAGACTTGTTGTGTGCTTGTCTATTGGGAATGACTTTTTGTATGCTTGTCTACCTTATATTATAATTGATTGCCTCACCCAGTTATGACATTTATTCAGTCGATGCTAGTTATTGTGATGTTGCATTTGAGTGATTGTGTTATGCAATAGACTTGTCTAACTTTATGATGCATTTATGTTGGGTATGCTTATTTTATATATCACCCTGTTTTACTTATGCTTGGTTTGGTGTTCAATATACTCGTATATTACTATGGGTGATGATGTGCATGGTTGTTAAGTTATATTATGTATGGAATTACTTGCATTTTCTATTTCCAAGAGTTTTTGATACCATGCTTGCTACCATATGCTCTAGCATCTACATTTTAGGCATGGTATAACCCGTGTGTTATTTATATAAGACCCATGTCAGTCCGAGACATTTCAGATTCATGGACAAAGTGACTAACTTATGTTTGTCAGTACCATTTGGAGGCTAGTGTATGAATTCGACTAGATGTTGTAAATTTATTATAGTAGCCTTATGTAAGTATACGTTGAAGTTAAGATATGTTATATGTATTGGACATATACTGTATAAATATTGTGGAGTTAATGGACATTTAACACATGTTAGTGAGAATTTTTTATTCTCGTCGGATTAATTTTAAAATAATTACGATGCTGATATGTAATTATGAATTAGCTAATTTAAGTGATATGAAATTGCCGTTTAAGGCATTAATCGTGTTGCTAAAGCTTATACAATTATGTAGAGATACTTTAACTGTGTGTTAAAATTTCAAATCCAATCTCAATATCAAATTTGATCAAATCTAAGAAAAATCAAACAATGAAACCAAGGTATTAAATGCTAAAAGAAAAAGACAAAAGGATTTGCTTGGTTCAGATGTTAAGACATCATACTCGCATGGGATAATTTCTTTCTTCTTCTTTCCTTTTTTAGTACAAAGTTTTTAGATTATATTAGCAGAGAATACAACTTTTTACAGTTTAAAATTCAAAGATAGTAAAAATATACAATCCCCTTTTCTATTAGAGCATCCTCCCTTTTACAACAAATATAACATCACATGGATTGCCGACATCACATGGATTGCCGACATCACATCATCGTAGCCTTTCTCCACTGTTATGTCTTGCCATGTGTCCTTCATGCATAGGATTTGTTAAATGAGTACGGATTGCTGACATGGATATTGGCTGGAGAAATTACTTTAGGCGAGAGAGTTTGGCATTAAGCGAGAAAAATTGGCCTTTGGCCAAAACATTGAATTTTGAAATGTCATGTTGTAGATTGAAGTTTGAGCATATTTGCATTTGGTGTATACATGGTATGGGGTATTTTGTTTTGGTACTACGCTTTGCTGCCATCCTTCACATTGTTCCACGGTTAGTTTAAGATGTAGTTTGCTTGAGTTAAGGCGGTGTAATCTGACTTTATTCTAGCATCAAAGTTTGTCGGTGCAACCGGCAACACAATCTGATATTGCTATTGCAACGCAGTTTGATCATGCAACCAGTAATGCAATTTGACAACTCTACGGCACCCCTTTTAACTGTGGTATTGTAACACCCCATAAATTTGAAAGAATTTAATAAAAAACAAAAATAAAACATGGACTTAAAGGAACTTTTTAGAAACATCTGAATTTGGCTATGAAACTTGCACCATTGCGTTTGTAGCGATTTTTTGAATGATTTTCATATATAACACATCATAGTGCGAGTTAGTATGGAGAATTTTGGGTGTAGGATGGAAAAAACTTAAATTTAAAAATTTATAAGGCCATCGGTCGACCCCTTAGGGTTCAAGGTTGACCGGTAGCGGTTGACCTAGGTCAGTGATACGTCAACCCAAACGTGTGTAGATCTAAGTGTTATCGATTTTTAGAGACGAGATGAGCGGACAAGATTGTTTGCTTGCAACTGAAGGCAATGATGTGCGAACCAAATGCTATAAAAATATTTCCTAAGCTAATCAACGACGCGAACTACAACCCTATCCATGTAAATACCATACTAATGAAGCCCTAATTATCAACTAAAAGTTAACAATAATTAAACTCTGCCAAATTTTCTCTTAACCTAAAGCCTAAAAAAATTTAGAAAATCAAATCAATTCAAACTATAAGACTAGAAGCAACTAAGTCAAGGCGGATCAAGGGGAGTCAAGGCCAAACTATCAATTTGGGAGGGGTGATTCTCAGGCACAAGTATCAGGAAGAGCTTATTCTTGAGGCGAGTGGGTACAATTTTGATAAGTTAGTTTAAACTATTTTAATTGATTAGGATGTTAGGAAACCTTAAATTCAAAATTCTAAGCCCAAATTGAACATGCTAAAACCCTAGATTTAAATCTAATACCCAAGAATTTAAATTGTGGTAAGTTGCTAATGTAATAACTTGTCTAGACACTTATACAATCATCAAATTTTCAAACCCCAAATTTATGAACCCTAAATTAAATTACAATTTGATAAATAAACTAGTTACTTAGCAAATTATGGCTACTATAAATGAAATGAATCAACCGTATGAAGAATCCACATAAGAAAAAATCACAGAACCATAATTTTTACTTTACAATCGGTCGACCTGGAAAGCCTGGCGGTCGAATGACAACGGTCGACCGAAGGGTATAAGCGATTCCGACACAACAGGAGGTCCAAGTGTAGATGATTCCCGATGCACATTATACAGTTATAAAGGAGGAACCAAAGCATGCAGTGAGAGGCCAACATTATGATTGAGAGGTTGAACCAAATGCGGATAATGAGACACTCCGGTGAGTCTGCATATAGGGTTCTTCCTCTTCAGGCATAGTGAGGGGGAATCTTTCCTACTGGTGGTGTTAGCAATGGGAATTTATTTCTACAATATCCTGGTGGCGGTGTTTTCCATTGTTAGTAGCGAAAAGGGTGGTTTCTTACATATTGAGTAGCTCTAAGAGCGATGGCTAATTATTAAATATGAAATTCTATCCTTAGTTTGATCCATTGAATTATCGTACACTATATGTAGTGTACGAATGTACTAGACAAGAAACATTAGATAATAGACCTTAGGAATTCAAGGATATTGGTATCACACCCTATATCATTTAGAGTAGTATTAAAGTAACTGTATATGATCATCACATATTAAACTTGTACTCATTTACTGGATTTTTATCTGACCCATTCTCTTTCCTTCTTTTTCCCCACCACAGGTGGACATGGCAGTAGATGATCGGCCCATTCTTGACACTTAGAGAGTCGAGCATATCTTTGGATACTGCTTTCTACCATATTTTCTCCCCCTTTATTTATCTATCTTATCAGTATAGTTTATCTCTTTTGTTAAACTTGGAGTGATATTTCCTATTTATACTGTATTGAATCATGTATTGGTCCACAGTGATTTGGATATTTTCTGACATGGACATTTTTCTACATTATATGTTTTACTCCTTCCACGCTGATTTTTGAAAGTATAGTATATCTTAGATTATATTTGCTTGTATTAGTCTTTATGTTGTGAAATTTTATAAACCCCAACGATTTGCATTTCTCAACTGGTGCAATTCCAAAAGTCACACTAGGCTTTGGATCAACCTATCGAGTGGTGTGGTTGTCACAATTGGTATCAGAGCCAGATTCAAGGTTTCTTAGGAATTAGGACCATATTGAGAGGACGTATTTGAAAGGTTTTTGAAAAAAATGGATTTTCAAAAGATTTTCCAAAAATGTTTTCTAAAGTTTCCGAAATGGACTTTTAAGTATATATGTATAAAAGTAAAGAATTTTCAAAGGGCTTTTCCAAATGATTTCATACAAACCATAATCTCTCTTTTTCATGCTTATGCTATCTTTGATCCATACTTATGTTATCTCTCTTGTTCGTGCCTATAATATATGTGAAAAGTTGCTAATAGAATTCTTAAAATTCATAGATAGAAAATGAGTGATCCCACAGGTTCAAGCTTAGGTGACGCAGCCGAGATTCCAAGCGTGAATTTTCTAATTTGGTTCCACTGATATCTCCAAGCGAGGGGACATACCGAGTTTAATCCTACTAGAGGACCTATGGAGGGAGCAACATATGTGGCTCATACCCACCTACTAACCACTATAGACTTTGCTAAGCTATGCAAAGATTTCCCAAATCTTGGAGGAAACCCATAAACGCGGACAAAGTCTAAAGTGGATTTGAGGTCATGGATCTACAATTGTGAGAGGAACTTTAGTTTAATGGGTTTGACTAACGAGGCGAGGATGCAGTTAGCTACATGGCAGTTACAATTCAGGTATTGAGCAGGTGGAAATAGTTGAGGCTGAGATGGATAGAGAGGAGATCATTTGGAATGAGTTCCATAGGCAATTTGAGGTGAAGTTTCTTTCCAGGGAAGAGGAAGTTATGCAGTTAGAGAAGTTCATTCACTTGAAGTAAGGGAATCTATATGTTAAGGAATATGTCATCCAGTTCAATGAGCTAGCTAGATTTGGTATGGGACTAACTGACACACACGTAAGAAGGCTCTCAAATTTTCTAAAGGGCTGATCCAACCTCTTCAGGACTTAGCTCTGAGTCATATTCCTATGGGTGCTATGTATGAAGGTCTAGTCGAGAAGGGTTTGCTAAATACCATCTCCAAAGGTGAAGCTAAAGGATAGGAATGCAACAAGGCTGGAGAGAAAGCGCAGCTGAACCTGCATAAGGATGGAGGTGGACCCAAGTAAAAGATACAGAAGAAGGATATGCACTGTAGGAAGTGTGAAAGAAAGGGAAATTTTAAGAAGGAGTGCAGGGAAAATCTTTCAAAGTTTATGTGCTATAACTGAGATCAATATGGACATCTAAAGCAAATTTGCATAGCATCACCGAGATCTTCAACTCAGACATTTACTCGGACGCTTTCGGCTTATGCAATAGAGGCAGTCCCTAGCTCGAGTGCACAGCCAGTGGTAGACAAGCGTAAGAAAGTGGCGATCGAAGGAGTGTTGACACTTTTCGGTTTATCCATTCGCACTTTATTTGACACAAGGGCTTCATATTCTTTCATTCTCAATAGACTTGTTAATGACTTACACTTACACGCTAGTATAGTCATGGACCTTGTAGTTGTGTCAAACCCCATAGGAGGATCCGCATATTTTTTTATAGTATGTTGGGGTTTGAAGTTGTTTATTTTTGGGATCGAGTTTGATTGTGATGCCTTTGTATTAGATTTCTTTAGGTTTGGATTGATATTAGGCAAGGATGAGATGACTACATATGGGGCTATCTTAGACTGCGATAGGAAGGTTGTTAGATGAGCATGTGTAGTGGACATTGCTTAAAGGACTATTAAGATCCTCGAGGATCTGTTATGTT
Source organism: Allium cepa (assembly GCA_030765085.1). Lineage (NCBI taxonomy): Eukaryota > Viridiplantae > Streptophyta > Magnoliopsida > Asparagales > Amaryllidaceae > Allium > Allium cepa. The sequence continues at coordinate 604,389,257 of CM060929.1, read as the reverse complement.
TAGCTACTTATATTCGTTAGACCTATCACAAATGTGCTTATTGCAGTGCCTGTGGCTACAGATTTCCCAGATGTTTTTGCTGAGTTTACCAATCTCCTACCCTAGAGAGAGATCGAGTTTAGGATCTACCTTGTCGAGAACGTTAGACCAATTGCCTTACTATTAAGGCATATGGCTCCAAAGGAAATACGAGAATTAAACAAGCAGGTTAACGAGTAAGTAATCAACATGATTAACACATTTCCGACATTCCAACTTAATTAGTCCTCGATCAATGGGGAAGTCAATAGGTTAAAGCACTATTGCTTTTATACCTACTTGAACATCAATCTTAACTCTCACAAATAAAGAAGTCTACCTCGCTCGATTTTCAGTGTTAAACATAGTTAATTACTTTTTAAACAAGTAAACAAAACACGATTTAGCCGATAAGCAATTCCTAACCCCTTTTGAAATCATTTTCTTATACTTTTAAAATGGTTTTAAAATACTTTAAGATACTTATAATAGGTTTTATAATATTTTATCAAAATATTACTTTAAGATAAAAAAAATTATAAAACACTTTAAAACTTGGAAAAATAATGTTCTCTATATATTTTAAAAATAAACCCTCTTCTTTAAAAGTCACAACTAGTTCTTAAAAATTCATAAAAATATCAAACTACTTCTATAATACTCTAATAAGAGTTAGCAAACACTTGTAAAAAAGGCTAAAACGGGGAAGTTTTGCACAAGTGTATGTTGGCTACTTTTCAATATGTCACTCAACTTTTTAATACTCAAAAATTTTATGGAAATAGGAACTCATATAAAATGTAAAGCACGTGCCTTAATGGGCCAAAATTTCGAAAAAAATCAAAACCCAAATCCATCAAAGCACAGACCGTTGGATTTCATACCTGCAAATAAGCATGAGCATTATCAGAGATTAATAGAAAATCTAAACTCATAATAACAATAATAGGATAATAGTACTGACTATGACCACTACCATGGAATTTTTGGTATATCTTGGATAGCGGATTGTCACATCGGCATTGAGCGTGAGAGAAAGAAGACTTCTCCAACAACAAAGCTCATCCGGCTCCAGTCACATGTTCCCATAAATTCTATCTTGTGGGTAGTAATAAGGAGGGGTCAGAACAACGCTATGGTGACCGGGAAAATATATAAACTATGCATAAAATAAATTTATACCAATTGGTTTCCATTTAATAGTTATGCCCATCAATGTTAGCAATTCTAATCTTACCTTGCATTGCATACACGATTACTTACCTACCCCTTTCCAAGGTACAAAATACTAATGAAGCCTTATTAACCAACTAATACTTCTAAACTCATTTGCCACTTAATACTTCTAAAATGAAGTAGGCTTTTATTAAACTTTTAAAAAGAGAAATAGGCAGACTCTGCCATTTAAGACCTATTCCCAAGGTGGTTTCCTAATGATGTTATCAATGATCGGTGGGCCCTAGCTAAAAAGACCACTAATCACAATTTAAGGCTTCGAACATTTAATGTCCAACTATTACCGCATCCATCAATGATAAAATCATACCATGTAATAAACATACCCAATGTAATTGGAAAATAAGCAGACTTTGGTTATTTAAGAATTTAATTAAGGCAGACCCCTTCATTTAAGACATATTCCCAAGGCATGCTACTCAATGGTACTATCGTTATTACGGCCTTAGCAAGGTGAGAGACTATACCCAAGCAACTTAATACCTCACTAATAAGGACTAGGCAGACACTTGACCATTTAACACATATTTATAGGTAGACCTTTGTCATTTAATACCTAACCGCAAGACGGACTCCTCGTTGGTACTATCTAGCTGACATTGCTTGGAAATCTCATTGGGCTACTTAATACTTCTTTTATAGGAAAGTGGCAAACCCTTCAGTCACTTTAGGCCCCAAACCTAAAGCGAACCCTTCTCGAGATATCCAATATCATTCCTTAATTATAAATATGGAATCTCATTTGGTTACCTCCTTCGGTAGCGAGGCGAGCCCTGCAGCTACTTAAGACCTCAATAATGTAGTAAACTCTTTTAGAGATATCCTTATTTATTTGGGATCTCGGTAGGTTACTTAATACTTTCATTTAGGTGGGAGGCAGACCCTGCAGCCACTTAAGACCTCAAATAAGAAGCAAACACCTATAGAGATATCCCTTACCACACCTAATTCCAACTTTGGACCGTTTAATACTTCCCAATCAAGAAAGCAGGCCTAATTTCTCATGTAGTCACGGGTCCTAGGATTAGCGATATCTCACAGCAGTAGTAAGTTCAACCGACTGTTGGTAGCCTCAAAGTGAAGGGCAGTCTTTCATCGAGTGACTCTACTGACCTCGCATCACTAACCCACTAAGTCCAATTAACCATCCTATGTCTTTACTTATACCATCTTAGGTAGACATTGGATTTAGCTTACTAATTCCCTTTTTATTTATGGCAATAAGATTTACCTTAAATATTTATCTACCCACAAATCCCCGTTTAATGCTCATAAATGTAAATTCGTCCATAAAATCCTAGTGGACATTTCTTAAGATATTTACATATGATTACTAATTTCAACTAAAGTAACATTCTATATCTATTTCATTTTTATCGGTCTCATTAATACATTTACCATATTAAATTATTGCAACTCCTATATTTGTTACCATTTATTCCCTATTTATGAGAGTTACAACTTTTAAATAAAATCCCATTAGTTAATCATCCTAAACGTGAATAATACATGCAAGCATCGGCATTAGCTTTTTATTTAATTATTATAAGCGCATTAAATTATGTACGTATATTTACTTTTATCAAATATGTTCTAGTTATGTATCTTCACCAGAACATTATTTTCCGTGTTAAATTATTTGAATCAAATCTAAAAAATTATCTACTATAATTTCCATAAATTAGCCCAAAACAAAAGGTTTATCTTTAAAAGATTACATTATTTGAAATTACAAGGAATAATCATTACCTTTTATTACTGAAATAGACAGTGTAACCTACAATGAATTCATATTTTACACATCTCTTTCTCTTTCTATTTGCATATATTCCTTGTTAGATTAAATGCTTTATTTTTCTAGAAGAGAAAGAAATCAAACTAGTTTACAAATAATAAGAAGACCTAAATTCCAACAATTCCACACATAGAAAAGTTTACATTTCAACAAGATTATGGTAATAATCAAAATTTACAACGGTATTATAAAACCCATTTCAGATCTGGAATAAATTTCATTCAAATCAATATTCTAAATTCATACTTTTGAGACTGATTTCCAGATCAGATTGTAAACAATTCTAAATCAATTCATAAACAAGAATATCTAGCCGATATTTATTATATTCATATTATATTAAATTTTTTTCCTATAACTCATATATAATTATCTAATTAGGCATAAAAATCATATAAACACCAACAGGATAATTTTCATATTATGACAATCTACACAATTTCTCACTCGCCTTGTCCAAATCTCCAAATCTAAAGTGGAACCATTGATTCTTCTCTACATCCTTTTTAATCCAAAAGATATTTATAAAAGGGTATATATAATTATAGATCTAAAAAGAGATTTGGGATTGGGATACAAATATATATATATATCTGTGTGTGTATGTATGTATGTATATGTATATGTGTGTGTATATATATATATTACCTCAAATATGCATATGGTTGATTCTCTTCACTTCTCCTTTTTATTAGATTTCTACTCTTCTTTGATTTGTATGAATATATATACAAATATCTTATCTTTATATATAGAAAGAAATTAGAGGAAAAGAAATGATAGAGCTTCACTACCGTCTCCATAAAAATATGAGAAGAGAAGGGAGGGTTATGAATGAATTTATAGATGCTAGAATCAACTAGAATCGTTAGATTGAAATATGTTAAATCCTTGTCATTATGGCTTAGGTTTATTGTACCCGAGATTGCCCAACCGGTCAACCACCTTGTACGCACTGATCGACCACTACTTGTCAACCGATTGTAGTGAACGGTCGGCCTGTGGGCCTGGTCGAGTAGTTATAATGTTGTTTTTTCTTATTAAATTATTTTCGTTTCGAATTTTTTTTCGTCCGTAACTTCTTTGTTTGGACTCTGATCGCAAAACTCAAAATATGAAAGTTACTTAGAATTTTGCCATGAATGCAATGGTGCAAGTTTCGTGGTCAAATTCCATTGTTTGTACAAATTCCATTTTCAAAGCCAAATTAATAAACAAACTACCTAATTAAATAAATAATGCAAAACTACGAGGTATTACATAAAACAACACAAATATAAAGAGTAACCCCTAAGGATCTCTCTACAAAGTTCCTTGGAAATTGCTGAACAAAAGGCAATTCCTAAGTGCATCTATAGCGACTATCGTTATAAGAGCACTTTCAAATCCAAGTCCAACCTAGCCAACATTCAACTACAACCTATGTGCTTTGTTCCGCAGCTATATTACAAGTCCATTCAAGTCAATATATATGGATTACATATGCCATTTTCTTTCAAAGAAAGAATCAAAATAATATTACGAACAAATATCAATATTACAACATATATCGATATCCATTCAATCACAAAGAAATATTCGATCATAAACAAATATATACAATGTATTTTCATACAAGGTGGTGAGCTAGCTCACCCTCAAGCAAGCAAACAAGAAAGTCCAAGAAAATCAAGGTCAACCTCAACCTTGCAAACAACTAACCTCTTACTCCTTTCTAGCTTTGCACTTGATTTTCTAAAGAAATATTAACTTTATTTATCACAACCTTCCTTTAGGAGGATAATTATGCTTTGTTTCTTCCAAATCCAAGTAGCTAGGATTGTTTTGATGTTGTCCTAAGCCTTTAGTCCAAATTTTTGTTGAATTGGATGTGTTTTGAAATTATTTTGTTTAAAAACTTTGTGTAGAGAATTGAATGGAAGAGTGACAACATTTTGATTAAAAATTGTGAAATGAATTCAAGGGGTATGCCCCTCCATTTATAGGCTTCAAAGGGTGTTGCCTAAGCTTAATCTCACCCCTCCTCCCTCCCCCCCTCCCCCCTCCCCCGCCACATCATGCCATGGGAGGCTCACCCCTCCAAATGCCCATCACTTCTACTTTCACCTCTTACCTTTAGCAAATGACCAGCATACCCCTTTCATTTAACTATCTCTTACCCATTATAAAATTATAGAACCTTCCAATTATCCCATGAATAACAGTGTGTTAATTAGCTCCTAATGTGTTCATATGTTCATTAGCTTAGTATAAAAGAGTTCAAACAAATTATATCGATCAAAGGTTATTTATCGATAAATTGGTTTTCGGTCTCATTATCGATATTTCTTGGAAGAATATATTATGTAAAAAAAATTCAAAAACAAGTTTCTTATCATTATTCATTAAGTAAAAGATGCTTCACAAGGTTATAAAATCACATTTATAACACTTAACTGTATTTCAAAACATTACGATATTCGAAGACGAAGTGTTCGAATTTACGGGTCGCTACATTATCCCCCATTTAGAACATTTTGTCCTCGAAATTCTAACAAGAACGATAATCAAAGAAGATAGAAGAACATGATACATATATAGAGTACCGTTGAAACTATATACAAACTAAACTACAAACAAAAATGCATACTAAGTGAATCCACCTCTATGAGAACAATGCAAAAGATATACGACACTAAGATAAGAAACCCATAGTCAGAGAACAACTTTGGGTAGGACATTCTCATACTATCTCTGTCTCCCACGTATAATCCCTCGTATCCTCGCACCACTATACCTTGACTATTCAGTAACTCGACTCCACTACAAGGACATTCTTCACACCCGATAGTCTAATCGGTAACTCGACTCTTTATGCCAGTGTACTAGTCCTCTCCAGAATCGAAAATGGTCCTATATAATGAGGAGCCAACTTCCCATCCCTTTCAAACCGAACTACACTACTCGTTGGAGAAACCTTCACAAATATAAAGTCTCAAACAGAGAGCATCAAGTCTATGCGCCTCTCAGTTACATAGCTATCTATTACCTTATCTGAAGCCTTTCGAATCATATCCAGCTCAAGCAATAGACGGTCTCTAGGTGGAGATTTACAAGGCCTTTCATATAACACTTTAAATGGTGTCATTCTGATACTGGCCTAATAAATGTTGTTTTATGAAAAATCAACAAGTGGTCGGTGCTCTTCCCATGAAAACCTAAAATATAATATGAAAGCTCAAAGCAAGTCCTCTAAAACATGATTCACCCTCTCCAGTCGCCCATCAGTCTGTGGATGGTAAACGGTACTCAAACTAAGCTCGACCCCCAAAGCCTCATGCAAACCCTTCCAAAAATGGCTTGCAAATATCAAATCTCTCACTCGTAATATAATACAGAATGCCATGAAGTCTATCAATCTCTCTAACATATAGTTGGGCCAAACAAAAAGAAGTCCTCATTGCATTAACTGGTAAGAAGTACACGCTCTTGGTCAATCGATTTACAATAACCCACACACCTTTGTCACCTCTTCTCGCCCAAGGAAAACCCTCAATGAAATCTATAAATCTACTCCCACTTCCACATCGTAACATCAAGTGACTGAAGATGTAAAATCCCCCTACTTAGAGGCCAAAACTAACGGCTACAGATGCTATGGTCATCCATACCTATTAATCCTCGACAATCAAATACGGCTTGTTTGATACATTGATACACAGAAACACATGAATATAGAAATTTTTTAAAACATCAAACAAAATCACATTCAACTTCAAAACATTTCCAATTCATTACATAATCCCACAAACATTAACCACGTTCAGAGAAAATTTATTTATTACAACATACGCTAAAAGCGACATATGAAGATGCCCCCTTGGATGATCAGAATATATACGGGAAATTTAATTACTTCCCCATTACAAACAACCTAGTGTAATCAAATAAAAGAGAACTCTAGATATCTACCATGCCTTCTCCACATCTCTGGAAGCTTTATTCGTCTAATGAGGTACCTGAAAATCTCAACTCTCAAACTACTCAAAATCAATTGAGTACCTGAGAGTTTAAGGGGAAAACATAAACTTCGAGTCAGATATAAAGCCTGGTATGAATAATAATCTACCATCTCAAAACATTTAGATATCTAGTGGGACCACGCCACATGGCGAAACCGGTTTTCCCCTTACTAGTATCTTAAAACCTTTATAAAAACCACATACTGTGCCTTTACATCCACAATGGTTAAAACAGTACAAAACAATATGGTATGATGATATGCAAAACAAGTGAATCAATTCTGGATCACCCATCCCCATTAATTTTGACTATCTATCTTGATTATAGTTTCTAAGATTACTATTAACCTAATAGTTTCCATGGGCTGATTATTAACCAGTAAAATATTTAAGGACTCCCTGTCCAATTACATAGTTTTCATGGGATCACTATGAATCTATTGGTAACTCCAATGTCATTACTCTTATCCTAATTTTCATAGGTTGAATAGAAACCTATTGGTAACTCCAATATCTTCTCTTCTTATCCTAGTTTCATGGGTAGACTAGGAACCTATTAAATAGGTCAATATCAAAATTCAGATATAGTTTTCATGGGTTCAATATAAACCTATTGGCCTTTGCCAATATCAAATCAAATTTTTTATAGACTAACTATGAACCTGTCTTTCTGACATCTTCATTTATACATAGTTTTCATGGGCTTACTATGAACCTATTGGTCTCTACCAATATCTTTTCCAATACACAGTTTTCATAGGCTTACTGTGAATCTATTGGCTCCTTCCAGTATCTTTTCCAATACACAGTTTTCATGGGATTACAGTAACCTATTGGCCCCTCCAAGATCTTTTCCTTTCATATCTTAGCATCATATATTCCGGTCTTTCTAACCTCCTAGATGCAATTTGGCTCATTCAGGAGTTAACTCAATCTGTATTCACTACTAGATCGACCTAGCTGCTTATTTTTCCCTTCCCCAAAATATAGTTATGGATGCATTATAATGTGAATATATACGTATACGAAGAAGCAAACACAATATCTTGGTTAATCCCTTTAACCCTTTAATCAAAGAAAACTTCTTCAAAAAACCCCTTTTAAAAACACTTTATTTATTTACGCCATGTTTCTCTTTTAAAAATGAGATTGGGTTATTTGCTTTGAAAACTAAGGCTTTCGAAACCTTCAAAATCTTACTTTTGGCCTCATTGGATGACCACCTTCGAAAGTATATAAATCTCTTTCAAAACATTAGGCCCCTGCCTTTCGAAACACTATAAAACCACTCTTTAATAAAGTATTACTTATTAACTCTTAGAAGAATAACTTCGAAACCTTTCAAAACCTTTGAAAGTACCCATTTCGAAACCTTCGGAAGTATCCCTTTTGAAACCTTTGGAAGTATCCCTTCCGAAACCATTGAAAGTTAAACAAAACATTGAGGATAGCATCGGAACCTCCTTTCGAAGCCATGGTGTTCGAAACCCTTGGACCCTTTCGAAAGTATTTAGGAAGTGGCTTAAAACAATTTTAAAATAAGAACTACCCTTCGAAAGCATTGATGACTTCAATACACTTGAGAGGCAAAAAAACGACAGCAGAGCTTCGATTAGGTCATAACCCCTTCCGTCGAAAGCTTTATTTTATAATTAAAGAAACCCATTCGAAAGCTAATTCTTTAAAACATAAGATGGAAACCCCTTCGAAAGCCTTTAGAAATCTCCTTTCGAAAATATATGCTTCGACTCCTTCGAAGGCTTTAATAAAACAAGGGCAGGTGCTTCACTTTTTAAAACAAACAAAGGTATCGACCCCATCGGAAGCAATACTTTCGACACCATGCCTTCCACTTTTGTCCAATACACTACATGTCATCTAAGTGGTACTTTGTGTATTGATTTCGGCTTAGTGGGTTTCGACTTGATTGAAAGCGGAAGCTTTGAGTCGAAAGGTACTTCTATTAAAGGCAGAACTTGCTTTTTTGAGTAAAAGCCGATTAATGCCACTAAAAGCAAACTTTTATCTAACTAACCTGCCACGTGTAAACATGTAATTGGTTGCCTCAATTTTTCAAATTTTTTTACTAAAATAACCGTCGTTTAATTTCATATCCAAACCATGGTTAAGTTAACAAACAAGTCCTTCCATTAAAGAAAACCAATATTGCAAATAAGTCATTCTTCTAAAATAATTTAATTTGCATAACAAATCACTAAAGAAAAATCCCCAAAAATTATAGAAATTCACTTTCATCATGTTATCTAACATAACAAAATTTTAGACCCAAATTCTCAATATATTTTTCGAAATAAATTTATAAACCCCATTAACCATATTTTCTTTAGCAAATTAATAGTAATCTTTCCATAGATTAGAAATTATCAAAGTCGAAACCCAACTCCAAAATCATATTTTATACAACAAAATTTTGTTCCATGGCATTTAAACATCAGTAAAAATTGGTTTTGCCCAAAAGCCGCATATAATCTTACTTAAACATTCTTGTTTAAATCCAACAAATTGTAATTCAACCGTATCATCATCCAAATCATCATAAAAATGAATTTACTCTTAGATCCGAAAACATATGATTGTAAAATAAAATATAGATGGAATGAATTATTATTCACATTGATTAAAATAAGGAGATTGGATCTAGACCGAGATTTATTCCATTAGCTTTAATCCTTAGCTTTTCTTTGATTTCTCTTCTCTTTTCTCTTTGATTATAGCCAGTCCCTCTTCTTTTACGTTTTTTTGTTTTCAAAATGACGTGAAATGGAGAAAATGAAACGTGAATGGAATATATATAAGGGTAAGGGTTATGTGCGGCTAATTCTCATTATACCCTTATGTGGATTAATTGACTTATAACCATTTTTAAAGCCCATTTAATTATTTAATTGGGCATGGGCTTGATTATATTTATTCAAATCTCAACCCCCTAATCACTTAATATTTACATTATTTCTTTTAATTTATCTAATTAAATCACCTGAATAATGTTATCAAAATTAGAGGTGTTACAAGCTCCCCTCCTTAAAGAATTTCGTCCTTGTAATTAGGTAAGGACTGAATACTAAACATAGCAATCATCAGTAACGACTCCTAACAACCATACTAATCTACCTGATTTGCAATTATCTATATAAATCTAATATAGACATAGCCTCAGAGCTGATCAGGATAAGTATCTCTAACCCTGTCCTCTATCTCCCAAGCACCGTCCTTCTTATTGTTGCTCTATTGAACTTTCACTAACTTGACTGTCTTGTTCCTCAATCTTTTCTCATCTCATGCTATAACCCGAATTGGTTGTCTAGTAAAAGTCAAATTAGGCTCTATTACTAAGTATTCCAACCCAGCCGGAGGAATAGCAGTCTCTGGATCATGCACGTACTTGCGAAGATGAGACACATGAAATACATTTTGGACACCTGCCATACTGCTCGGCAACTCTACTCTGTATGCGAGCTTTCCAATCCTCTTCGTAAACTGGAATGGACCAACATATCTTGGTGCCAGTTTCCCTGACTTTCTGAACCGTACCACACCTTTCATTAGTCTACATTAATGAAAACCCTATCCCAACTGAGTACTCTAGCTCTTTATGCCTTTTGTCTGTGTAACTCATGTCTGGATTGAGCTTCCTTCATCCTTTCTCGGATCAACTCAATCTTCTTTGATACCTCCCTAACCAAATTTGGACCCAAGACCAATCTGTCTCCAGTCTCCAAGCAACATGCTAGTGATTTGCTTGGCCTTATATAGAAAGTTTCAAAAGGTGCCATTCCTATACTTGTCTGATAACTATTATTATAGAAAAACCCAACTAAATGTAGGTGATCCTCCCAAGATCCACCAAATTCCAATACACAAGCTCTCAACAAATCCTCAAGTACCTTATTGACTCTCTCTGTCTACCCATCCGTCTGAGGGTGAATTGCAGTACTCATCTTGAGCTTAGTGCCTAACACATCAAGTAGACTCTTTCGGCTTTCGCTAGTGAACAAAGCATCTCTATCACTGACTATGCTACTATGAACTCCATGTAGTCTAACTATGTTATTCATGGACAACTTAGCTAAAACAGGTGCAGTCCTGGTTGACTTAACCGGAATGAAATGGTCAATCTTGGTCAACCTGTCCACTGTAACCCATATACTTTCATTTCTCCTATTTGACCTCGGCAACACGTTTATAAAATCCATGGATATCAAATCTCATTTTCATACTGGAATCTCTAGAGGTTGAAACAATTCACTCGGCTTCTGATGTTCGGCTTTCACTTATTGATAGTTTGTACACTGCTTAACCCACAAGCCAACATCCCTTTTTATACCTTCCTAATAGAAGCTCCTCTTTATATCTTGGTACATCTTGGTCCCTCCAAGATGAATCATAAACTTGGACCGCTGACATTCCCCAAGAACTTCTTTACTCAAGTTCTCAACATCTGGAATACATAATCGTCCCTTCTTTCTCAACCATCCTCTCTGGTCAAGACAAAAATCTTTCAGATCATCGATCTCAGTTCCAACCTCAAACCTTTTGATCTTCTCGGCTGATAATGGATCCTCCTTCTGTTCAGAAGCAATTTTCTCGATCAACATTGGTCGAACTTCTAAATAGGACAATATGGCAATACTCTAACTAGAACTAGAAGTCGATCTTAACTGGACACTACAATTAGTCAAAGCTTCTAAATCCTTCCATTTTGCCAGCATAGCCAACACCACATTCTGATGTCTTCTGCTAAGGACATCCGCTACTTTATTACCTTTCCATAGAGTATATTCTATACCAAAATCATAAGCAGCTAAAAAATCCAGCCACCTTTGCTGTCTTATATTCAACTGCTTCTAAGGGAATAAGTATCTTAAAGACATATGATCTATGTATAGCTCAAATCTCTCTCCTAAGAGATAATGTCTCCAAATCTTCAATGCGAAGATCACCGCTACCAATTCCAAAACATGAGTAGGATATCTTGCTTCATGCGGCCTAAGCTGTCTTGAAGCGTAGGCAATCACTTTACCCTTCTGCATTAACACACCTCCCAATCTAGTTCCACAAGATTCAGTGTACACCACCAACCCTTGGTTTCCATCTAGAACTACTAATACTGGTGCATTGGTCAAAAAATGCTTTAACTTAAGGAATTCTTCCTCATATTTGACGAACCAAACAAACTTCACCTCTTTCCTAGTTAGCTTTGTCAAAGGTGCTGCAATCCGCGAGAAATTCTTGATGAATCACTGGTAGTAGCCAGCAAGTCCAAAAAAACGTCTAATCTCGGTCACCATCTCTGGTCTCTTCCAATTATTAACAACTTTGATCTTATCTGGATCGACTAACAAAGCGTTCTCTGAAACCACGTGACCAAGAAACTTAACCTCTTTCTTTTAAAACGACACATAGAAAACTTTGCCTCCAGCTGATGCTGCCTCAGAATCTCAAGCACAACTCTAACATGATCTTCATGCTCTCTTTCATCCTTATAATATGCCCAAATGACATCTATAAACATCAACATGAATTTGTTTAAATACTCTCGGAAGACTCATTTGATCAAATCCATGAAGAAAGCAGGTGCATTCGTTAACCCAAATGGCATTACTAACCACTCGCATGAACCATATCTAGTCTGAAATATTGTCAAAGGAATACTATCCTCTACCACGCTTAACTGATGGAAACCCGTCGCCATATCCAACTGGAAAAACACTCTAGCTCCACACAACTGATCAAATAGATCATCAATTCTTGGCAAATGATACTTATTCTTTATCATCCTCTTTTTCAACTTACGATGGTCAATACACATACCTACCCATCCGGTTTCTTTACGAACACCACGGTCACTCCCCAAGGTGAACTGCTTTGTCTAGTGAAATTGCTTCCTTCTCGATCCACTAGCTGCATCTTCAATTCCTTTATCTCAGTAGGTGTCATCCTGCTTGGTGGTCTACTTACAGGTTCAGCTCCTGGTATAAGGTCTATCCAAAACTCAACAGCTCGTTTCGATGGTAGTCATGTGATTGGCTCAAAGACGTCGGTAAATTCTCTTCCAACTCGAACTTGACTTAGTTCTTTTCCTATTTTCATTGCACTCAGTAAAGCACAACTGCACTAGTCAGAATTCTCCACTGAGAATATAATTTGGTTATGACTATCAGGGTGTCTTAGTGATATCTCCCCATCCAGGAAAAGTATCCTAGCCTCATACCTCCTCAACCAATCCATACCAAAATGATTCTGAAATCCATGAAATCGAAAACATACAAACTGCATGCAAACATATGACCTAAAAAATCAAGTTCTAATTGGCCACATCTCATCCCCAGAGTTGCATACCCTCCTATTGGATTTGCAGCCCTTAAGGAAGTAACAAGGCATGTGGGTTCTAAGCATAACCTATCAACCGAACACTGTGTTATAATTGAATGTGATGCACCGGTATCAAATAGTATCCTAACTTGTATACTCTGAATCAAAAACGTACCTTCCATCATAGTCTTTCCCTTTTCAACTGCAATTGGCTTAGCAGATGGTCTAGCTTTAAAAACTTTCCCTTTTCCACCATGACTGGCTCTGGACACTGGATCTTACAATGCCCAACTTGATCATAGTTAAAGAACTTCACATTCTTCTTATCTACAGCATTCTTCCCCTTGCCTGACCGACACTCATTGCATAATGACCTGTAATAATCCTTATTTTGGAGATTACTTGTAAAAATTAAATTATAATGGTAGTTATGATTTAATATTGTGAATTAAAATAAAATTGAGGATTTTAAATTGCTTATTTAGAATAAACAATGAATTTTGGGAAATAAAATGTGAAATAAAAGTTTAAAACTTTAATTTATCTATTTGGGTTAATAATAAACAAAAAATGTTTTTTGTTTAGAGAAAATGCAGTAATTTTATTAATTATTGCAAATTACTTCTGTTAATAATTTTTAAAGGAAGTATTTGATTTTTAAAGGTTGTTTATTTAAATAAAAAAGGTGAAATTTGGTTTAAAACTGAATTTTGGTTATATAATTAAGTTCGAAATGGTTTTTCATATTTTTATATGTAAGAAAATAATTTTATAGAATTTTTGAAGTTAAAAATAAGGATTTATGCATTTATTTGTGTAAATTATGTATTTTTGTAAAATAAGAGATTTTAATAATAAAAATTCTTTTAAAATTATCTTTTTATATGATGTAAACATTTTATTTAATATGTAAGTAAGTTTACATATTTTATTTGGGTAGATATATGAAGAAAATGTGTAGTTTGTTTTACAACTTAGTATATGTGCATATTGGCTTAGCGTTGAATTAAATAACCTAGGACTAATTTATTTTCTCTAAATTTTTGGTCCAAAAGCCCATTAGTGCATTAAGGCTAGAAATAAGAAAAGAAGTGAGAAATGCTTTACTATACGTACAAAGTTATTCTCATCTTCTTCCTATAGCCAAGAAATAGTAAAAGAAAGCAAACCTCTCCATTTTGCAATATTCAAGCTTTAAATCTCCATATTACTTCAAACAAGCAATAATTTTTACCAATCCAAAGTGAAATTAATAGGTAATCTAATTCCAAAACCTAAATATTTCATCAAAATCTTGTTTTCAAAAAAAGATTGTCTGCTAATAGTTTTTTCTTCTTTGCATGCATCTTTTTATTCTTCTACGGGTTCTTAAAGGCCAAGATCTAGCACAAGCTTCAATCTTTCAGCATATAATCCAAGTTTTTGATGTCCAAAAGAAGATGAGTTGCTACTCACATAATGCTAGCTGAAGCAAAAGCTTCAGGATGCCAAAAAATTATTGTAAAATAGCTTAAATATTTGATTTTCTATTGATATTTTCGTTTCAACGAAAACTATTTTGGGTTGTCTCTTTGCATGCTAATATCTTCCAATTTCGACAACGAAATACTACCGAATTTTCTTTATTGATAGTCCAAGTGTTATAGTATAAGTACGCAAAATTTCATAGCAAAACTCTTTTGTTTGATACCTGAAAACTTCGCTACAAAACCAATGCACAGCCTGGAAATGGCCTATACACATTTTGTTTTCTAGGTTGCTGCAAACATGGCCTGAGTCCATATTTGAGATGGCGTAGCTTTTACATTTCCTAACGGAATTCGTTGATTCTTTTTTGTAGAAATGATGAGGTTTTCTACTGTAGACATACCAATTTTCAGCTCAATCTGCGGTAGTTTGGTCCTCTGTATATGCCTGAGAGTTGAACCCGAGATGGTTTTCAGGCCTATACATTTGTTTTTTGAACTGTTGCAAACATGGCCTAAGTCCATGTTTGAGACAGTGTAATTTTTTCATTTCCAGTCGGAATTAATTGATTCGTTTTTTTGACAGATGAAGTTTTCTGGTATGTGAATACCAATTTTAAGCTCAATATGAGGTCGTTTGATCCTCTATTTCAGGCCTATAAGTTGAACCCAAGATGATTTTCTGGCCTGGGCACATTTTTGTTTTTGAACTGTTGCAAACATGGCCTGAGTCCATGTTTGAGACAGCGTAACTTTTTCATTTTCAGTCGAAATTCATTGATTCTTTTTTCGTTTGAAAGCTGAAATTTTCTACATGAGCACACCAATTTATAGTTCAATCAGAAGCCGTTGGCCACATGTTCCATGCCCGAAATTTGAACCCAGAGAAGATTTCAGACCTAGGTATTATTTTTCTTATGCATTTTTATGTTCTTTATCCGTCCGACTTTTGAGTTTTACTTCATGTTTTTGTGATATTTCTGAAATGCTTTGAGGGCTATGATGCCTATTGATAGGCTAGCCAAGTTTTTGAATTGAATTTGAATGACGGTTTTGAGGGATTTCTTTGATTCCTAGCATGGATTTTTCCAAACAATTTTGAACTAATTTTTAAAATTTATGGGCATTTTAAAATAACCAATATATGATATTTTAAAGTATTTTCAAGTGTAAAACCTATTTATTCTCTACAATAAAGGAAATTTTCAAATAGGGTTTTCAAATTGATTTCGAGAATTGGTTTTCAAAGCTTGTTTTCCAAAGTAAATTATTTTATATATAAACTACACATTTTTGCACATTTTGAGCGAATGAGAAGGAGAATTAAATGGTTTGTAAAATATGTGGTATGGGACATGGGCGTTTATCTTATTGGTTAATTCCTGACTTGTCCATTTGATCGTTTTGACCTTCGAGTAGAATTTACCGATAGGATGAGGTAAACTTTTTACTGCTTTGAGTGTGAAATTTACTTGCGGTTAGTAAACCGTTTAGTGCGAACGTGTGGTATGGGACACACGTTAATATTGTTCGGGTTTCTATTCCAAATTTTATGACACATTTGCCATCGCGGCATGCCAGTACTGGACCTTCGGGTCATTGCCATTGCGACGTAATTGTCTTTGAGACCTTTGCCATTGTGGCGTTCGCCATTGCGTCCATTGTAGCATATTTGTCATTGTGACATTTTTCATTCGAGCGAGGTACCTATTTGGGATAACAATACTCGACAAGGCTTCGGCTACATGCACGTGCTAAACTTTTGAGATGATTTCTTTGACTATTTTCCCTAGTGTATCGCTCCTTTCCATAATTGGTCCTTTGAACCATTTGATATACATGTGTGGTGATTGCCTTTCAGGAATTTGAACTCTTGGAAGTTCTACTTTTTTAGATTCATATTGCCTACACCGGCATTATTGAGATCTGCCTTTGGCGTTTACTTGAGATCTAATTCTCATCTTTGGAGATATATTTTCCTTATGGTTGTTTGAGATGGGATGCCTTTTGCATATTTTAGGCTGTCGATTTGGCGAGTTCAGTTTTTCCCCCATTTAAACCATATTTGATGTATTATGAATGTCGATATATGAGGCTCGCTACTTTTAGCTTTTTATGGGTTGCACTATCTCTTTTGGGATTATATGTTGTGTAGTGATACCCTTCGTCACATGAAGTAACTATACACTTTAAATTGTCCCTTCTCACTTGGGAATATTGTCAATTTATCCTTATGCTCTTAATATAACTTATCTTTGTAAACTGATTTGTTTAGCTCGACTGACCCGTGTATTTTATACTCGGGTCAGACCGAGGTGTTTCAGGTTAGGTACATTTGGACTTAGCCTATTCTGCTTCCGCATGGACTATTCTTCTAGCTCTTTTTGTTATAGCTTTTTGTGTAGTCCTTTTTGGTTGCTACTCTAATATGTATATTTTTTTGACTCGCTTATATATTGTGGTTACTATACCACTTAACATGTATCCTTTTGTATACTGTGTGATGTATCTGTATATGTATATATATGTGATGATCTACTGTTCCTAGATTTGTTTTGCATTCGAGTTATTGTATTTTGTTCTGATGGATCCTATAGCCACCTATGGCTTTGTATTAAGTATTTATTGGATATTTTGATCCACTTGAGATAGAGAGAAAAATGGCATTGTCAACATATGCAATAGATATTTAAGACAAAGCTATAGATGATCACTCATATTCAGCCCTATTCTCTGCATTAACAGATAGTATTATCAAGTAACACTCTTTGTTAATGTGGGTCTTCGGGTAGGGCGTCACAGCTTGGTATCAAAGCACAGTTCAGAATAAAATATGATAAACACAAAATAGAAGCACATATTACGGTACATCTAAGTATAATACAAGTTTTATGAATCTCTGAATCATCATGCCTTTGAACTTTTCTTGTCCTTTGGGGTAGGTAGAAGTTTGGGAATACATCTAGGAATGCAATTTTAGTTATGTAGTATTCCATATTTGAATTTATGATATCTACCCTATGATTAATCTTTATCTTATCCTAACTTTCAGCTAATGGCTGAAAGAGGCAGAGGACGACGCTCGGATGCGGGCAGTCTTGTGGCTCCCATTCGGACGGTATTTATATGTCTGTCGATCAGTTTATGGAGTTATTTAGGAGCACTCAGCCTCCAGCTCCTACTCCACCATCTCCTCCATGCAAGTATGCCTTTGCGCGCATGTGTAGGGATTTTTCCCATCTTGGAGGCAAGTCATTCAAGGGCTCCAAGTCTGTATTGGAAGTTCAAGCCTGGGTTCGCATGTGTGAGTGGATATTTTCTCACATGGATCTTTCTAACCATCATAGAGTTATTGTAGTATGTAGCATGTTGCAAGAGCGTGCCCTAGATGGTACAAGCTTCTCATTACCGAGCTCAATGAGTCCACTCTCTCTTGGGCACAATTTAGGGAACGATTCGAGCTTAAATTCTTTCTCGAATCAGAGGAAGCTTTATTGGCCCGTTGCTTCCTCGAGTTGAAGCAAGGGAAGTCCTTAGTTTTATATTATGTTTCTTCATTCGAGGCCTTATCCAAATATGGTCTCGAATATATCAGCACCCCCTATAAGAAGAATCTAAAGTTTGTCTCTGATCTTAGGGAGTATTTGAAGAAGTCTTTGATGTTCTAGCTCAAGCTTTCTTTTAAGGACTTGGTTGACTCGGCGCTTCATCTCAAAGCCGTCGAGAAGGAGTGTGATAGTGGTGATGAGGCTTAGGTTCGCAAGAACCCCAATAAGAAGAAGTTCCCATTTCATAAGCCAAAGTCTTTTCCTTATAAAAAGAAGAAGTTTGTTAGTTATAGTTCTCAGTCTAGTGAAGCACCTCCTACTCGGAAGGGGTGTTTCAAGTGTGGTTCTCCTGGCCATATGATTCGAGATTTTCCTAAGCCTCTCTTCTACCGCTATTGCAAAAAGGAAGGCCATCGTATTTCCACTTGTCCTATTGCTCTGAATAATTCTAAATCTAGCAAGCTGAATGTAGTGGATGCTTTTGGAGGTTCTTCTTGGCACAAAGGTACATCTCCTTCTATCCTTGAAGGCTCTATTTTATTCCATGATTGTTCTATTCGAGTTCTCTTCGATATGGGTGCGTCACATTCATTTGTATCGAAAGAGCTTGTTGATGCTATTTCTTTAGATGTTTCTTGTCTTGTTACTTCATTAAGGATTGTGAATCCTATTGTGGGATCTGCAACCCTTAGCATGCTTTGTGAAGATGCTGAGATTGTTTTATGTGGATTTTATTTTCGAGCGAATCTGCACCTTATTTCTTATTTGGGTTTTGTATTATATTGGATATGGACTGGCTAGTGCGATACGATGCCAGGATTATTTGTTTTGAGAGAGTTTTATATCTTCGACATCCAGATTCATCTGCTCTATTCTTGTTCTTTGAAATGTGAAAAATTCTAAAGTGGCTTTATATTCTCTAGACTTATGAGATGATGATGATGATATATCTTGTACACCTGTTGTTTGTGATTTCTCCGACGTGTTTGAGCTTGTTTCAGGTTTGCCACCCAAGCGGGCTATCGAGTTCCACATTGATCTTAATCCAGGCACGCAGCTATTTAGTCGTCCTCCCATGAGGATGTCTATAAAGGAAAATGAGGAACTCAAGAAGCAACTTTTGGAGCTTGAGTCCAAGCATTTGATTCGGTCCAGTTTTTCACCATGGGGTGCCACGATCGTCTTTATGAAGAAGTTCGATGGAACTCTTAGGCTTTGCATCGACTATCGCAAGCTTAACAAGTTGATCATCAAGAATAGGTATCTGTTGCCTAGGATTGATGATATGTTCATTCAATTGAGTGGTGATAAGGTCTTCTCCCAACTTGACCTTGCCACTGGTTTTCAGCTTCGAGTTGTGGAAGATAGCATTCCTCTTACAACTTTCCACACTCGATATGGATCTTACGAGTGGTGCGTTATGCTGTTAGGTTTGATGAACACTCCTGCTTTCTTTGTCGATCTTATGAATCGAGTATTCCGGGAATATCTTGATAAGTTCGTACTTGTGTTGAACGACAACTTTCTTGTTTATTTGAAGTCTGAAGCCGAGCATGCTAATCACTTGAGAATTGTCTTGAGTACTCTTCGTCACCATGAGCTTAAAGCCAAATTCTCCAAGTGCTATTTATAGGAAAATAAGGTTAAGTTCTTAGGCTGCATTATTTCTTCCGAAGGCATATCGGTCGGTCCCTCGAAGATCAAATCCATTCAAAATTGTAAGGGGCTTGAGAATGTTCATGGGATTCGCAACTTCCTTGGATTGGCGCGTTACTACCGCCGATTCATTAAGGATATTTCCCGCATTGTGCTTCCTCTTACTAGCCTTACTCGGAAAGGCGTTCGATTTATTTGGTCCGACAAGTATGAAGCTTCTTTTCAGCAGTTGAAGGAGGTTCTCACTAATGCTTCTACAGGAACTACAAGATCATATTGTCTACACCGATGCTAGTCATTGTGGCCTCGGTGCCGTGCTTATGTAGAAGGATCAGATAGTTGCTTATGCTTTTAGGCAATTGCGACCAAATGAAGTTAGTTATGCCACTCATGACCTCGAGTTAGCCACCATTGTCTTCACCTTGAACATTTGGTGCCATTATCTATTAGGCGAGCACTTCATTCTCTATACCGATCATAAGTCCTTGAAATATATGTTCTCTCAAATGGAGCTCAATATGAGATGACAGCGATGGCTCGAGTTCCTTGCCTCCTATGACTTCGATATCCAGTATACCCCTGGAAAGGGTAATCGTGTTGCTGATGCGCTTAGTCGTAAACATTCGACTATCATTGCTATGAGGCTAGCCAAGTGGGATGTTCTTAAGACCTTATCTCTTTGTGATATTCATGATCGAGCTCCATCTTTTGACTCGCCTATTCTATTATTCAGTTTGGAAGCTTGACCCAACTTAGTATATCATATTATCGATGCTCAGCGGCGTGATCCCGGTCTTATGCACCTTATCCAGATTTGTGAGTCTAAGTCCTGTGATGAGGAGTTGAGGGATTTCAGCATTGATTCTCATAGGTGTCTTCGTAAGAAGAACCGTCTAGTCATGCCTTCTGATTCTGCACTTAGGTAGACATTTTCGCTGATCGTCACCGTTCTAAGTAAACCATCATCTCAGTAGTAGTAAGATGTATGCCGCTATGAGTCGCCTTTATTATTGGGAAGGCATGCAGCATGATGTGGCATGTTACGTGAGTAATTGCATGACTTGTCAACTCATCAAAGCCGAGCATTAGCGCTCTTATGGTCTCCTCCAGCCTTTAGAGATTCCATTGTGGAGACAGGATCAGATTTCCATGGATTTTATTGACGGGCTACGTCGTTCGAAATGGGGCCATCCTAGCATTTGGGATATTATTGATCGCCGCACCAAATCAGCTCATTTCATTCTTGTTAAGTCTAATAGGAGTGCTTCTCATTTGGCCAAGTTATATATCAAGGAAATCGTGAGACTTCACTGTATTCCTAGTTCGATTGTTTGTGACTGTGATCCGCTATTCACAAGTCATTTCTGGCAATGTCTTCAGCAAGCCTTAGGAACAAAGCTTAATTTTAGCACAACATAGCATCCGCGGTCTAATGGACAGACTGAACGGGTGAATCGTATCTTAAATGATCTTCTTCGTTCTTGCATTCTGGATTTCGGTGGTAGTTGGGAGGACCACTTACCTCTTGTAGAGTTCTCCTACAATAATAGCTTTCAGTCTAGTATCAATATGGCTTCTCTCGAAGCCCTTTATAAAGGCCATGTCGATCCCCTTCATGTTGGTTGGAATCCGAGGAGAAGCTTATTCTAGCCCCCGATTCTGTTCGTGATTCTTCTGAGAACATTGTTCTTATTCGGCAGAGAATGGAAAAGGAACAGAGCCGTCAGAAATCCTATGCGGACAACCAAAGGAAGCCTCTCGAGTTCTCTATTGGTGATCTCGTCTTTATTCATGTTTCTCCTTTGAAAGGGGTTATGCGTTTTAGTATGGCTGGAAAATTGGCTCCTCGCTTTATAGGACCTTTTCCTATTACTGAACGTATTGGCACTGTGGCTTACAGAGTTTCACTTCAAGCTCATCTATCAGGCATTCACGACGTGTTTCACGTCTCTCATCTTCGGAAGTGTCTTCGAGAGTCCGATTCTGTTACTGATTCTCTTGATTTGCGAAAGCTTGAGATCTCACCAGACTTATCTATTGTGTAGCAGCCTATTCGCGTAGTTGCTTCAGAGGTGAGACGCCTTCGAAATAAGGATGTGCCGCTCTTTAAAGTTCAATGGTTTGCTAATTCCAATGATTACACTTGAAAAACCAAAGAGTTTATCGAGCGATCCTACTCTAGTTTTATTTCTTCGCATAGTGATGGTGAGAATCTTTTAATCTCGAGCTTATTTCTTTTCTTTTGATTGATGAAACTAATGAGTTGAATATAAAATCTTCTCTAGAAATTGCATGGACGCAATTTTGTTAAGGGGAGTCTGTAACAACCTTGGTTTCGATGATTACTTGTAAATATTAAATTATATTGGTAGTTATGATTTAATATTGTGAATTAAAATAAAATTGGAGATTTTAAATTGCATATTTGGAATAAATAATGAGTTTTGGAAAATAAAATGTGAAAATAAAGTTTAAAAGCTTTATTTTATTTGTTTGGGTTAATAATAAATGGAAAATGATTTTTATTTAGAGAAAATGCAATAATTTTATTAATTATTGCCAATTACTTCTTTTGATAATTTTTAAAGGAAGTGTTTTATTTTTAAAGGTTTTTTATTTGAATAAAAAAGGTGAAATTTAGTTTAAAAATAAGTTTTGGCTATAAATTAAGTTTGAAATGGTTTTTCATATTTTTATATGCAAGAAAATAATTTTTATAGAATTCTTTTAAGTTAAAAATAAGGATTTATGCATTTATTTGTGTAAATTGTGTATTTTTGTAAAATAAGAGTTTTTAATAATAAAAATGTTTTTAAAATTTATATTTATCTTTTTATATGATTTAAACATTTTATTTAATATGTATGCAAGTTTACATATTTTATTTGGATAAAAACATGAAGAAAATGTGTAGTTTGTTTTATAACTTAGAGTATATGTGCATATTGATTTAGTGTTGAATTATAGGCCTAACTTATTTTCTCTAAATTTTTGGTCCAAAAGTCCATTGGTGCACTAAGGCCAGAAATAAGAAAATAAGTGAGAAACATTTTACTGTACATACAAAGTTATTCTCATCTTCTTCCTCAAGCCAGTAAGTAGAAAAAGAAAGCAAATCTCTCCATTTTGCAATAATGAAGTTCTAAATCTTAATATTTCTTCAAACAAGCTATAATTTTTACTAATCCAAAGTGAAATTAATAGGTAATCTAATTCCAAAACCTAAGTATTTCGTCAAAATCTTGTTTTTAGAAGGAATTATTTGTTAATAGTCTTTTTCTTTCTTGCATGCATCTTTTTATTCTTCTACAGGTTCTTGAAGGCCAAAATCTAGCTCAAGCTTCAATCTTTCAGCATATAATCCAAGTTTTTAATCTCTAAAACAAGGTGAGTTGCTGCTCACAAAATACTAGCTAAAGCAAAAGCTTCAAAAATGCCAAAAATTGTTGTAAAATAGCTTCAATAATTAACTTTCCATTGATATTTTCGTTTCTATGAAAACTCTTTTGGGTTGTCTCTTTGCATGCTAATATCTTCCAATCCGGCAACGAAATGCTAACGCATTTTCTTTATTTGATAGCCCATGTGTTGTAGTATAATTGTGCAAAATTTCATAGCAAAAATCTTTTTTTTGATACCTGAAAACTTTGCTGCAAAATCAATGCACAGCCTGGAAATCACCTGTACACATTGTTTTCTGAGATGCTGCAAACATGGTCTGAGTCTATGTTTGAGACAGAATAACTTTTACATTTCGAGTCAGAATTCATTAATTCCTTTTTCCTTTGAAAGCTGATTTTTTCTATAGGCATACCAATTTTTAGCTCAATCTGAGGTTGTTTGGTCCTCTGTTTTATGCCTGAAAGTTGAACCCGAGATGGTTTTCAGGACTGTGCATTTATTTTTTGACTGTTGCAAACGTGGCCTGAGTCCCTGTTTAAGACAATGTAACTTTTTCACTTCCAGTCGGAATTCATTGATTCTTTTTTTATTTGAAAGATGAAGTTTCCAGTATGTGCATACCATTTTCGGCTCAATATAAGGCTGTTTGATCCTCTGTTTCAGGCCTGTAATTTGAACCCAAGATGGTTTTCAGGCCTGGGCACATTTTGGTTTTTGAACTGTTGCAAACATGGCCTGAGTCCATGTTTGAGAAAGCGTAACTTATCCATTTCCCGTCAGAGTTCATTGTTTTTTTCAAAGCTGAAGTTTTTACTATGAGCGCACCAATTTTTAGTTCACTCTGAAGTAGTTTGGCCAAATTTTTTATGTCCGAAATTTGAACCCAGAGAAGATTTCAAATCGGGGTATTATTTTGCCTATGCAATTTTATGTTCTTTTTTCGTCCGACATTTGACTTTTACTTTATGTTTTTCTAATATTTCTGAAATGTTTTAAGGGCTATGATTCCTATTAGTAAGCTAGCCAAGTTTTGATGAATTTGAAATTCAAATTTGAATTTGAATTGAATTTAAATGACGGTTTTGAGCGATTTCTTTGATTTCGAGCATGGATTTTTCCAAACAATTTTGAAATAATTTTCAAAATTTATGGAAATTTTGAAATAGTCATTATATGATATTTTAAAGCGTTTTCAAGTGTAAAATCTATTTATTCTCTATAATAAGGGAAATTTTCAAATAGGGTTTTCAAATTGATTTCGAGATTTTGTTTTCAAGGCTTGTTTTCCAAAGTAATTTTTTTTTATATAAATGACATGTTTTTGCACATTTTGAGAAAATGAGAAGGAGAATTAAATCGTTTGGTAAAACACATGGTATAGGACACGTGCGTTTATCTTATCGGTTACTTCCTGACTTGTTCGCTTGATCGTTTTGACCTTCGAGTCGAGTTTACCGAAGGGACGAGGTAAACTTTTTATTACTTTAAGTGCGAAATTTACTAGAATTTAGTAAACCATTTAGTGCAAACCTGTGTTATGGGACACATGTTGACACTGTTTGGGTTCCTATCCCAGAGTTTGTGACACGTTTGCCACTACGGCATGCCAGTGCTAGACCTTCGGGACATTGCCATTGTAGCGCAATTGTCTTCGAGACGTTTTCCATTGCGGCGTATTAGCCATTGCGGCATATTTTTCACTGTGATGTTTTGCCTTCGGGCGAGGTACCTATTTGAGATAACAGTACTTGGCAAGGCTTCGGCCACATGCACATGCTAAACTTTTGAGATTATTTCTTTGGCTATTTTCTCTATTGTATCGCCCCTTTTTGGAATTGGTCCTTTGAACCATTCAATATACATGTGTGGCGGTTACCTTTTGGGAATTTGAACTCTTGGGAGTTCTATTTTTTAAGATTCGTATTGTCTATAATGGCGTTATTGAGATTTTCCTTTCGGCATTTGCATGAGATCTTATTCCCCTCTTCGGATATATATTTGCCTTATGGCGTGTTTGAGATAGGATCTCTTTGTGCATATTTTGGATTGTCAATTTGGCGAGTTTAGTTTTCCCCCCTAAACCATGTTTGATGTATTATGAATGCCGATGATACGAGCGTTGGTACTTTTAGCATTTTATGGGTTGTACTATCTCTTTTGAGATTATATGTTATGTAGTGATACCCTTCATCACATGAAGTAACTATACACTTTAAATTGTCCCTTATCACTTTATCCTTATGCTCTTATTATCGCTTATCATTGTAAACTGCTTTGTTTAGCTAGACTGACCCCTGTATTTTATAAGTCAGACCAAGGTGATTCATGTTAGGTACATTTGGACTTAGCCTATTCTGCTTTCGCATGGACTATTCTGCTAGCTCTTTTTGTTATAGCCTTTTGTGTAGTCCTTTTTGGTTGCTACTTTGATATGTATATTCATTTGACTCGCTTGTATATTGTGGTCGCTATACCACTTGACATATATCATTTTGTATACTCTGTGATATATCTGTACATGTATACGTATACGTATATGTATATGTATAGGTATATGTATACGTATATGTATACGTATACCTATATGTATATGTATATGTATATGTATAAGTATATGTATATGTATACGTATATGTATATGTATATGTATGTGATGATCTATTGTTCTGTGATTTTTTTTTGCATTTGATTTGTTGTATTTATTCTTATAGATCTTATAGCCACCTATGGCTTTGTAATAAGTACTTATTGGATATGTCGATCCACTTGAGATAGAGAAAAAATATATGGCATTGTTGACGTATTCAATAGATATTTAAGATAAAGCTATAGATGGTTGCTCCTATTCAGCCCTTTTCTCTACATAAGCAGATAGTATTACCCAGTAATACTCTTTGTTAATGTATGTCTCGGCGTAGGGCGTCACCTGACCCTTCTTTTCACACTTATAACGAACTAAATCAGCTTTTGCATTCTTGGTAGCATCTCCCTTCTGGGCTCCCTTCTTCTTAAAGAACTTTCTTTTCTTTCCCTGAGAAAAGTGGGTTTCAATTGGCTTCTCTCTAGCACAAAAACAAGCATCTCCTCATGGGTGATTGCATCTCCACAACCACATTACAAGGATCCCGGATATGTGTCGGGGTTGCCCTAGCAAGCTCAGGTCTTAAACCCCAAATGGACCTCTCATTTTTTCTGATGTCAGTGTCAGTAATAGCATACACATATCGAGACAGCTTATCAAACCTAGTGGCATACTTGATAACCGACATCTCTCCCTGAACTAGATCCATAAACTTTCTCATTAATGCTGACCTAGTAATCTTAGAAAAAAACCTCTGTTCGAATATCCTTTTGAAATCAGCCCAAGTCAACTCCTCCTCCGTAACTCCGACAGCAACACTATTCCACCAATGAAGTGCTGACCCCTACAAGTCCCTAGAGGCCAACCGTCTCTTCTGCTTATCATCTAAACCCAAATCAACAAAGATACGCTTACAATGCAACAACAAATTCTCAACTTCTATGGCACACTCTTTTCCCATAAACGGTTTCCCACCTAGATTGGTGTAGTCTCTGCTCAACTTAGCATAGTTATTCCCTACTAGAGTCACATGATTAGCTCCTCCAACATTTCCAGCAGCACAAGAAGCAACTCCTGCTTGCATCATGTTGATGAAGAACTGATACATCGCCCCTATATCTACTAGTGGATTTCTAACACCCACATTGGAATCAGCATTTTGGTTAGCATTAGCTCGTCGACCTTGATTCCTCCTGATATTAGGTCGAGCATTTGGTTGTGGTGCTTCCTCCACCGATATTTCCTCTTACATTTCCTACTTACATAACTTCTTTCTCGTAAATCTGCATATAAGCCATAGTAAGATACAGAAGAAAAATCTAAGGTAGAGGGGAGTACGTACTTATCTTCTTCCAATACACAGTTATCATGGGCTTAATGTAAACCCATTGGCCCCTACCGATACCTTTTCCTTTAATATCTTAGCATTCTATATTCTGGTCTTTCTGACCTCCTGGATGCAATTCTACTCATTCAGAAGTTAACTTAATTTATATTCACTACTGGGTCAACCTAGATGGTTATTCTTCCCTTCCACAAAATACAGTTATGGGTCCATTACTATGTGAATATATACATATCTGAAGAAGCAAACCCAATATCTTGGTTAATCCATTTAACCTCGTTTTCAAATCACTTTATTTATTTATGCCATGGTTCCTTTTCAAAAATGAGATTGGGTTATTTGCTTTGAAAACAAAGGCTTTCGAAACCATCAAAATCTTTCTTTCGACACCATTGGATAACGTCCTTCGAAAGCATATAAATCTCTTTCAAAACATTAGGACCCTTCCTTTCGAAACACTTTGAAACCTCTCTTTTGAAACCTTTCAAATGTAATATAGTATTGCTTATTAACTCTTAGAATCATAGCTTCGAAACCTTTGAAAGTACCACTTTCGAAACCTTTGGAACTATCCCTTCCGAAATCGTTGAAAGTCCCTCTTTCGAAATCATTGGGTTTATACTTAAAAAATAGGGTCAAAGTGAATATAAACGAAAGTATCTCTTTTGAAACCATCCTTTATCATTTAAAAATATTAGGGAAAATGTGACGATATCGGCACTATCCCTTTCGAAAGCCTTAAATCATTTGAACAGAACATTGAAGGATAGCATCAGATTCCCCTTTCGAAGCCATTGCCTTCGAAACCCTTGGAACCTTTCGAAAGCATTTAGGAAGTGGCTTAAAACATCTTTAAAACAAGCACCACCCTTCGAAAGCATTGATGACTTCAATACACTCAAAAGGAAAATAAACCAATTGGCCCCTCCAATGCACAGTTTTATGGGCTTACAGTGAACCTGTTAGCACCTCCAATACCTTTTCCTTCGATATCTTAGCATCTTATATTTTGGTCTTCCTGACCTCATGGATACAATTCTACTCATTCAGGGGTAAACTTAATTTATATTCACTATTGGATCGACCTAGCTGGTTATTCTGCCCTTCCCCAAAATATAGTTATGGGTCCATTACAATGTGAATATATACATCTATGAAGAAGCAAACACAATATCTTGGTTAATCCCTTTAACCTTTTAATCAAAGAAGACTTCTTCAAAAACTCCTTTTAAAAACACTTTATTTATTTATGTCATGATTCTCTTTTAAAAATGAGATTGGGTTATTTGCTTTGAAAACTAAGGCTTTCGAAACCTTCAAAATCTTACTTTCGACCTCATTAGATAACCACCTACGAAAGTATATAAATCTCTTTCAAAACATTAGGCCCTGCCTTTCGAAACACTTTAAAACCTCTCTTTAGAAACCTTTTGAATGTAATAAAGTATTACTTATTAACCTGTAGAAGCATAACTTCGAAACCTTAGAAAGTACCCATTTCGAAATGTTTGGAAGTATCCCTTCCGAAACCTTTGGATGCATCCCTTCCGAAACCATTGAAAATCCCTCTTTCGAAACCATTGGGTTTATACTTAAAATATTATTTTGGCTCAGCAAGAATATAAACGAAAGTATCTCTTTCAAAACCATCCTTTATCATATAAAAATATTGGTCAAAACTTGATAGCGACGGCACCATCCCATTCAAAAGCTTCAAATCATTTAAACAAAATTTTGAAGGATAGCATCGGAGCCTCCTTTCGAAGACATTGCCTTCGAAACCCTTAGGCGCTTTCGAAAGCATTTAGGAAGTAGCTTAAAACATTTTTAAAGCAAGCATTACCCTTCGAAAGCATTGATGATTTCAGTACACTCGAAAGGCAAAAAAAAGACAGCAGAGCTTCAATTAGGTCGTAACCCGTTTTTTCAATGGCTTTATTTCATAAGTAAATAAACCCATTCCAAAGCTTATTCATGAAAACATAAGAAGGAAACCCCCTAGAAAGCCTTTAGAAAACCCCTTTCGAAAATATATGTTTTGAATTCTTCGAAGGCTTTAATAAAACAAAGGTAGGCGCTTCACCTTTTAAAAAAACAAAGGTACTGACCCCATCGGAAGTAATGCTTTCGACACTATGCCTTCCGTCTTTCCTCCAATACACTACGTATCATCTAAGTGGTGCCTAGTGTATTGGTTTCGGCTTAGTTGGTTTCGACTTTATTGAAGGCGGAAGCTCTGAGTCGAAAGGTACTTCTATTATATGCGGAACCTGCTTTTCTGAGTAAAACCTGATTAATGCCGCTAAAAGCAAATTTTTATCTGACTAACCTGCCATGTGTAAACCTGTAATTGGTTGCCTCAATTTTTCAAACTTTTTACTAAAATAACTGCCACTTAATGTCATATCTAAACCATGGTTAAGTTAGCAAATAAGCCCTTCCATTAAAGAAAACCAATATTGCAAATAGGTCATTCTTCTAAAATAATTTAATTTGCATAATAGATCATGTAGGAAAAATTACGGAAATTCATTTTCATCATGTTGTCTAACATATCAAAATTTCAGGCCCAATTCTCAATATATTTTTTGAACTAAATTAATAAACCCAATTAACCATATTTTCTTTTGAAAATTCATAGTAATATTTCCATAGCTTGGAAAATTATCAAAATAAAACCCAACTCCAAAATCATGTTTTATACAACATAAAATTTTCCCATGGCATTTAAACATCAACATAAATCAGTTTCGCCCTAAAACCACATATAATCTTATTTAAAAATTCTTGTTTAAATCTAACAAAATGTAATTCAAGAATATCATCATCCAAATCATCATAGAAATGAATTTACCCTTAGATCCGAAAACATATGATTATAAAACAAAATAAAGATGGATTGAATTATTATTCACCGTGATTAAGCTAAGGAGATTGGATTGAGATTGATATTTATTCCCCTATCTTTAATCATTAGATTTTCTTTGATTTCACTTTGATTATGGTCGACTCCTCTTCTTTTACGTTTTTGTTTTTTTTCAAAATGACGTGAAATGGAGAAAATGAAACGTGAATGGAATATATGTAAGGGAAAGAGTTATGTGCGCCTAATTCCCATTATACCCTTATGTAGATTTGTTAAATTATAACTCATTCTTAAGCCCATTTAATTATTTAATTGAGCACAGCCCTGATTATATTTATTCAAATCTCAACCCCCTGATCACTTAACATTGACATTATTCTGTTTAATTTATCTAATTAAATCTCCTTAATAATGTTATCAAAATTAAGGGTGTTGTAGAAGCAGTTCCACCTTTTCTAGTGACTACCCTTTACCTGTTGGCAGTTAGCACACCTGCTCACAAATATATAATCGTCTCCCTTCATACCTTCCCACCAAAAAGTACATCTCATGTTCTGATACATCTTAGTGACCCATGGATGTATCGTCAGTCTAGAATGATGACTTTTAGTCGGAACCTCATGCCTAATACCATCAATATTCGGAACACACAACCTACCGTTCACCCTCAAAATGCCACGATCATCTACTCCTGATCATGCCAACTTCACGGAAGCAACATTCTCATTGACAGCTCTAGCTATCCGAGCAAGATGAACATCCCTTTGCCAGTTACTCTCAGTCCGATGAACTAGAGACGGACGAAACTCAATGTTGGCCACAACCGCATACCTCCTACTAAGTGCATCAGCTAGGACATTAGCTTTCCTCTATGGATATAATATGTCTAGATCATAGGTAACAAGAAACTCCAACCATCTGTGTTGCCTCATGTTTATGTCCTTCTGCGTAACAAGATATTTCGAGGATTTATGGTTCAC
The DNA here is from genome assembly GCA_030765085.1 of Allium cepa. Taxonomy (NCBI): domain Eukaryota; kingdom Viridiplantae; phylum Streptophyta; class Magnoliopsida; order Asparagales; family Amaryllidaceae; genus Allium; species Allium cepa. The sequence goes on along the minus strand of CM060929.1, from coordinate 604,358,030 downwards.
TACAGCATTAACCTCTCACATAGTAAATGCTGCTTCCACATCTTCAAGGCAAATACCACCACTAACAACTCCAAATCAAGCGTTGCATACCTTGCTTCATGCGGTTTGAGCTGCGGACTCGCATATGTGATAATCCTACCATGTTGCATCTCTACAGCACCAAAACCTCCACTTGTATCAGTGTAATCACTCAAACCCTCACCTCCATTTGGCACAGTAAGAACAGGAGCATTAGTCAACTTTGCCTTTAACTCTACGAATGCTTGCTCGTATTTATCCGTCCATACAAATTTGACATCTTTCATTATAAAATTCTTTAAGTGAGAAGCAGTCATCAAGAAATCCTATATGAATCTTCTATGATAACCTGCTAGACCCAAAAAGCACATAATATCAATTGCAATTTATGACCCCTTGCAGTCTTGAACAGCCACAAGCTTTGTGGGACCTATAGAAATACCCTTCACTGAAACAACATTACCCAAGAACGCCAAAAGTGATACTTCGAGAACTTAGCCTTCAACACATGCTCTCTTAGTGTTTATAAACTTATTCATCAGGTCTCGAAAAACCTAATTCGTTAGGTCCATAAAATATGTTGGAGCATTAGTTAGGCCGAACGGCATAATTACCCACTCATAAAACTGATTGGATCTATAACTTTCAAGTGTACACTTTCCTCTTCCACTCTCAACTGATGGGACCCCGTTGTAAAATCAAGCTCAGAAAACACTCGAGCTCTATGACGCTGATCAAAAAAGTCATATATCTTAGGCAAAGGATACTTGTTCCTAATGGTCTGCTTGTCGAGCTCTGGTAATCTACATACAGTCTTAGGAACCGTCCGCCTTCATAGCAAAGACAATGGGCGCTCCCCAACTTGAACGACTTGGTCTGATCAAACCCTTCTACAAAAAATCACTAACTTGATTAGATAACTCAAACTTCTCCATCAGTATAAGTTTACGAGCAGGCAACATTATAGTTTTTGCATCTTTAACCAAATCAATGCGAAATTCTATCCCCCGATGAGGTGATAAATCCGATACCTCTTCAAAGACATCAAGAAATTTATGAACAACCAAAATCGAACCCAACTCCTCCTCCGTCATATCAACAGAATAAAGAAAACTAGTCGTAAGTGAGCTAGGCCCTTCACAATCCATAGCCAGAACCTCCCTTCCTTTCTTCGATGCTATTGTTTACTTATCATAATCCAAGACTGCATTATTTTGCAATAACCAATCCATCCTAACAGAACATCAAAACCCATGAAACCTATAAAAAATAGATTTCAAGGAAAGAGTTAGTCAAAAAAGAAAAAGAAATCGAAACTCCTAAATAGATCTTCCAAAGATTGGTCAAGCTCCCAATTGACTTCGACATACAAATATAATCTAAAGCCATATCTGGCTCAAGTTTCAATCTATCAACAAGACTACTAGACATGAAACTAAGAGAAGCACCAGTATCAAATAAGACATAAATTAGAATACCAAAAATAGGTAAAATACCTTCCAGAACCTGCTTCCCTTTTGCAGTTGTAGAAGTGGAAGGTGCTACCCTTCTAGAGCATCGGACCCTCTCTAGCAAAATGACCCTGCTTTTGGCAGTTATAGCAACTCTACTTTGGAGCGAACTATGGCTTGGCTTCCTATGGCTCTAGCTTGGGTACCTTAGCAATGGGTGCCCTTACTAACAGTGCATAGCCCCAATCAAAGTGCCCTTTCTTTCCATGCTTGTGGCAGAGTACACCTAAAATATCCTTTTGTAGCTGAAACTTCCGTATGTTGTCCCAGTTGCTATAAAAGTAGATGGCTTCGATACCAAGTTCTCAAACCTCACGTTTATGTTCACCAAACCTACAAAAGACCCCATGATGTGATTAATCATGTCCCGCTGAAACAGAAGACACATACGTGCCACAAACATCTCATTCTTCTTCAAAGGCGTGTCTATAACCTTAACCTGAACCAAACAAAGAATTGAAATGATTATCATACTCCGCCATAGTCATTCCCCCGCTTTAGATCCAAGAAGCTCCTAAACTACAAAGTCTTCTAAGGTTCCTGGACGATCCTCATTTCATAAACCTCAATAAGTTGAGCCCAATAGAAATTTTCTCTTAGACATCAGCTATTATAGAACTCCACCAATCCATAGCTACATCTATTCGATGTTGTGATGCCAACCGATGCTTATTGCGTCATCCAACTCCACGTCTTTGAATATATGATACACTATCTAAGAAAGACTAAACCTCTATGATTGTCTCTAAGCCACCAAAACTTTTACCCCTTAGCCTCTTATAATCATGACAAAGCAAAACAAAACCCATCTGAGGCCTGACCTACTTGACCTCCTCTACAATATCCACCCTTGGTTCCTTGACAGAAGCAACAATCCTCGACGCTCAACCCCCGCCATTCGTTATGGTAGTATCCTGACCACCCATACCTCCTCGAGCATTGGTAGCTCTAGTACTCATGGTTTGTACTACTAGAACATAAGAAAATATATTTAGGATACGAAAGGATAAAGTCATCTTAAAGAAAGGGCTTACTCTGAAGGAAAAATTGTAAAAAGGCATAGATTTATAGAAAAATACAAATACGCTATTATATATAATACATTCAACTCATTCTAGGTGTCGCTTACTCGATCTCAAATAAGCTATACCCAACTGAAGCCAGGTGTTTGCTCAATCTCAAGCTACGATACCAAATGTAATGATCAGACTTTTTGACCCTTGAATGTCGACACTAAATGCATTCACGGTATCGTGTGCTGAACACCCAAGTGCTGAAAAGAAAGATAATTAGGGTAAAATAAAAAAATAATAGAACTAGAAAGAGAGAACATAACATCAAAATCTCATAGCGGAACGATAATATATAATATCAAAAAACAGTACAAAGGGTTACTCCGAATACATAAATTTTGGAGTTGCAAAACCTAAGTACTATCATCAGCCTAAGCAGTTATAACCGACTATTCTCATAATGCTGATATGTACATACACAATATAGTGCAACAAAAATAGAAATAGATAGATAACAAAAGCCTCCAACTCATCTCCTGAACTCTGAAGAGTCTTGCTTTACCGAGCCTACTCGAAAGAGTACATAAGAAATTTAGAGAAAAGAAAAACATATGTTAGACATAAATCTGGTATGACAAAACTCAAGATACATGCAATGAGTAACAACAACTATTAAGATCATAGGGGTTCTGGTAATGGTTTTTCCCTCCAAAGAAACCAACCATTTATTAAGTTTAATATAGTGATATGATAGATAATGTCTAGGATGTAGAATATAAATCATGTCAAATAGATATGATGCTTACATTGATCACACCTCAACATATTAAGGGTACAATCAACCGCTAATGTGTATTCACATAATGGATTTTCCATGGAGATCTCTTTGGTCAAGCCGAATCTAAAATTCATGCACAAGGATCAAAAACTACCTTTTGAGCATCGTATATCACTAGATAAAATATACCATAAGGAATACAACTGGCCCACGTACGAACCTGTAGAACCATGTGGAACCAATATCATCAAATCCCAGTACCTACATTGATAAGCATATTCTAGACTTGGAGTTAATATACCATGTCGCGGGTTAGCAAAACCCCAGGTTGTGCAGCTTACTTTGTCTTTAGCCATTTCCGATGTCAAGGTCACATTCAGTATCCCTCATACGGCTCTTCATTACTTGATCAGAACACAAATCCCCAAATGGATTCCAGCATCTTAAACAGATCATGAATCACTGCATGGATTCAAGCATCTCGAACAAATCTTGAATCTCCATATAGATTCCAACATAAATCGTCCGACGAATGCACGACTTGTGCTGATGCTGACCTCTCCCTTGGGCTTGACCTTAGAATAGACAGCTCAACTGTACAGCATTCCACTTCACTACCACATCCAAAACATAGAACTTGTATACTAGTTTTAAAGTGGTATTCGAAAAGTAAAACACTTATCAATTCCCTTCTCTTCAAGACTAATTCAATGAATTTATGGTAAACTCAATTTCAGTTCTTTCAGAAGTAAATGAAGTATATAAAAAGGACTCCTCCCCAAGGGATCTCGTATATATAAGTTCTTAAAGCTAGAGACATTTCATACCAATGCTCCTCCTTTAGGGTTCTTAAGGGTATGAAACCATAAAGCTTTTAGATATTTTTAAGTTATATTTGGTCAAGTTCGATAGTTGACTAATCGATTATCTAATAAAAACAACTGCTTATACAAATCAATATTTGTATACATAACATGTTTCCGACATTCCAACTTATAATATCCCTCGGTCAAGAGTGAAGCTAGCTAAGTTAGAGCACTAGCTGCATATCAAAGCCATTCCTAGACACTCCATTCTTGACTCTCACAGATTAATAAGCCTACCTTGTGAGCATTTATGTTAAGTATAGTATTGATGACTTTCATAAATGAGTAAGTAATCAACACGATTAACACATTTTCGACATTTCAACTTAACTATTCCTAAGTCAAGAGGGAAGTCAGTAGGTTAAAGCATTATTGCTTTTATACCTACTTGAACATCAATTTTAACTCTCACAAATAGAAAAGTCTACCTTGCGTGGTTTTTAGTGTCAAGCATAGTTAATTACTTTTCAAACAAGTAAACAAAATGCGGTTTAGCCACTAAGAAATTCCTAACCACTTTTGGAAACATTTTCTTATACTTTTAAAAAATGCTTTTAAAATACTTATAATAGATTTTAAAATTATTTTTCAAAAATATTATTTTAAGATAACAAGTTTATAAAACACTATGAAACTTGGAAAAAACCATGTTTTCTATATATTCAAAAATAAACCTTTTCTTTAAAATTCATAATTAATTCATCAAAATTCATAAAAATATCAAACCACCATTAAAATACTCTAATAAGAGTTAGAAAATACTTGTAAAAAGAAATAAACAAGATACTTAAATTTAAATATCTTTTTAAATCTTGAAGGTCCCAAACAAAGGCTAAAATGGGGCAAGTTTGGACAACTTTATGTTCGGCCACTTTTTGATATACTCAACATTTGAACATTCAAAATTTTTATGGAAACAAGCATACATATAAAACATCACAAATATGGTAAGAAACTCTTAAGGTCTCTCTACAAAGTTTCATAGAAATTGCCGAACACAAGGCAATTCCTAAGTGCATCTATAGCGAATATCGCTATATGGGCACTTTCAAATGAAAATCCATCCTAACCAAAATTCAACTACAACATATATGGTTTGTTCAAAGGCTATGCTACAAGTCCATATGTCTATTTACTTCCATAAATATTGACTACATATGACATTTGCTTTCAAAGCAAGAATCAAAAGAATATTACAAACAAATATCAATATCACAGCATATATCAATATCCATTCAATCATAAAGTAATATTCAATCACAAACAAATATACACTATACATTTTCATTCGAGCTGGTGAGCTAGCTCACCCTCAAGCAAGCAAACAAGCAAGTCTAAGAAAATCAAGTCTAACCTCTACCTTGCAAACACCTAACCTCTTACACCTTTCTAGCTTTACACTTGATTTTCTAAGGCAATATTGCCTTCATTACTCACGACTTTCCTTTGGGGGGAGAGTTGTGCTATTTTCTTCCAAATCCAAGTAGTTAGGAGTCGTTATGATGTTGTCATAAGCCTCTACTCCAAGTTTGAGTTGAATTAGATGTGTTTTAAAATTATTTTGTTTAGAAATTTTGTGTAGAGAATGACATGGAAGAGTGATAACTTTTTGATTAAAAATTATGAAATGGATTCAAGGGTTATGCCCTTCCTTTTATAGCCTTTAAAGGATGTTGCCTAAGCTTGATCTCAGCTCCTATTATGCAATATAAGGCCCACCCCTCCACATGCCCATCAATTTTCCTTTACACCTTTTACCTTTAGCAAATAACCATTATACCCTTTCATTCAAATATCTCTTATCCATTAGAAAGTTCTAGAACCTTTTAATTATCCCTTGAAGCAAAGTATGTTAATTAGCTCCTAATGTGTTCACATGTTCATTAGCATAGTACTAATGAGTTTGAAAAACTTATCAAAAGTTTTTTTATCGATAAATCGATTTTCGGTCACATTATCGGTATGTCTTCGAAGAATATATTTTTGTAAAAAAATTTCAAAAACAAGTTTCTTATCATTAATTATTAATTAAAATATGTTTAATAATGTTATAAATTCACATTTATAAAACTTATCTATATTTCAAAACATTACACTATTTGAAGCCGAAGTGATCGAATTTCCGGGTCGCTACACCAGTTTGTGCAGACGCACAAGGGCAGTCCCATGGAGTTGGCATACCTGCTCGATATCTTAGAAAGAAACTTCCAATCAATTCGGTAGTAGATGATCGATCTTATGATGATTTATCGCCTTCCTTTAAAATTTTATTTTAATGGGACTTTAAGCATTGTTCTCATGGTGATAAGGACTATAAACTAAAGAGCTATGATAAGACTCAAATTACTTGGGTATTTGGAACTATGGAAGGAGGACGGAGTTGTAACCAGGAGTGTTGGAAACTAATCAAGTTTAGACGATCAATGACCTTGTAATAATCAATGCAGTATGGTTTTATATGACAACACTTTGGTATTTAGGATACATGGAGTAGGACAAGCAATCCATTGGGTATTGGGTCTACTAATATGTGCGTATATAGTTTTCATTGTATTACACTTAATGACTTTGAGCAAGCTACGTTGTAGTTATCTAAGGGACAAAAAGCAGGACCATGATCATGTAGTCCATATTGGTAAATAGATGGTATTAAATTTATAAGTTTATTTCGAATTTATAATTTTATCAATTTAAGGATGGTTGAAGCTGCATATGTTATTTAAGGCATGTACGTGATAATAGACCAAACAAGGAAGCTCATCCTCAGGTGGTATCAGTGTTAATGAGTTTTAATGCATTCCCAAGAAGCTAATTTCATAGAGTTTTTAGGTTTCAATGCAACCAGTAAGAACTGCCAAACAATGTGTTGATGGATAAAAATCCTAAATCCTATGGTAGCCATTACACATTATGGATTAATGGATGTAAAAACATGTATTCAATTATTATTTGTTTGGTATAGATAAATATCATGACACATAACACCATGGTATTAGGATGTGTAGATTCTATACGCTTAAGCATATGTGGAAGTTTAGTAATGGTACCCTAATTAGTCATAGTAATTGTATATGTTAAAAACTTCTTTATGCAAATGTATAGTTACCAGCCATAAGAATTAGTGATATACAGGACTATGGATGATGGTCGAGCAGATTCGAATCCAGTCCAAATCAAGTTGTAATTAGTATGAAGTAATAAACAAAGCCCCGTGAGGCTAATTTCAACTTTCAAGTCAATCGGAGTTCGTATGCTCGAGTTAAGGACAAATGAAGAATTTATATGGATCGAACTAAAACAATCCATAAAACAGCAATATCTCGAGATCCACAAGGTGAATTGAAACTTTCAGGGCATCGACAAAATGAATATTGAAGCTTACAAAAACGATCGTGGGTCATAAAATTGCAATTAGAGTTTGGATGATCATTGTTAGCCGATCATTTTTGTCAAGCCATAAAAACAATTGGCATATTCCGGTGAACGATCATAGTTTCATGGAAAATGCGATATCTCACAAATGGTACGTCGGAATTGCATGAAATTTGGAGAGCAAGTATCTTACATCCTGAAGAGCCTATACTATAGATCGCACATCAATCAGAGGCTAAAATAATGATTTTTTAAACTTTGGCTGATCGCTCCAAAATGTCAAGTTAGAGCCACCGATCATTATGGTGGGCCCCTACGGATCTAGAGACTCTTCTTGCAAAATTTCAGCCCAATCCATGCATGTCTTCTCCTATAAATACAGTGGCCATTCTCTATAAGGGGGATCCTTCTTTCAGCTACCTAGGCTCTGCCATTTTTATTTTTCAATCTTGTATTAATGGATCCTAGCTGATCCAAACATTCTTGTAATCATAATCCTGTGCAAGATCAATAAAAATTATAAGGTGGAGGTAGGCCAAGATTGCCAAACCACTATAAAATCTGTGTTCATTTAATATTTCTGCTATATAATTTCATTCATCATTTAATCTCTATAAGATTCTATTAGATGATGCCCATTTTTGGCGTCAACATTTTAGTTCTTTCACTGAGAAATGAATTCTCAACTTGATTGGATCCCATCTTCTACTTGTGGATTTTCATGTTCTCAAAGTGGATCCAGCTTTCGATCGACAAGTTTCTTATTCCACTCAGATTTGAAATAGATCTACAAGTAAACTATTAGCCATGGCCAAAGAAGCCAGGTCTACTTCCCCTACAGAAGAAGCAAAATCATGATATCAGTGATTGATTAGTCATGTGTTGGATGAATATGAATACATTTTCAAGTTTTGAAGCATATGTCTATGATCGATCATCGTCCATGCCTCATACTACTCAATGAATGATGGTTCCCTACAAATCCATACGCTGCATCATCATGTACGATCGCTCTCACTGGTCGTTCCACCAATGTGAATTTGGTTTTAGTTAACCTCTTCACCGATCATTCCAGTTGCCATCTTCACTTACATTTCCAGTTAACATCTTAACCGGTCATTCCAATTGCCATCTGCACCGATTGTTCTAGTTGCCATTTACACTGGTCATTCCTGTTAACATCTCCACCGACCATTCAATCTACAACTAATCGTTCTAATGCTTTGGCATTACAACCGATCATTTTCAACAAATTATTGTTATAACCGATCATTTTCGTTACCGATCGTTTTTCAAAAAAAAAACTTTTTCGGGTACTCAACTTAGAGACGTGCATTTTATCCACTTCCCTTATGTCCTGTGACTGACCAGGGCATAGAGGATCAAGCTGCAGCTTTTGAATTGCAACCAAGGAACAAACAAGCAACCTCTACTCGAATGATACTCCAAAAGGTTAGAGACATAGGTGAAGTGACTCTAAACAGATCCAAGAAACTTTGGCCCAAAGCCAAACTCGGGTAAAACCAAGATGACTCCAAGCACCGTTCTTCACTGACCCAACACTTCGAATTCAGTGACTCCAAGCAAATAGTAGATTTTCTCGGGTTAATGACTCCAAGTGACTTACCACTAATTCGTCAATACCGGTCCATCTTGATTTTCTCATATTTTAGGCTTGCATACATCATTCACAAGCATAACAAGTAGCTATAACTTGAAAACGAACCAGATTGACATTGACTGAAGCATCTCCAATAGTTGAAGCCTATTCATTGAAGCCGTTCAGTGTGTAGAATATTCGAGGAGATTCAATGTACCAATCATGTCGGTTTACTTAAGGAAAACCGACCCTAGACCACATCTCATGAAATTCGAGTGGCATATGAATTCCACCAATGCAATATGTGCCTTCGAATGCATACGCTTTCCTATATTCCTCAAAGTGTATCGATCATGTGGTTTACGCGATTATCACCCAAAACCATCTCCTCATTCAATCAATTGGATCAGAAAGTCTGTCAAGCAGTTAAGAATGCAAGCGACTCACACTAAGGATTTGATGTCATTATTCAATTTATTCCGAATTCTTGGTGAGCCACTTAAAGATTTCCTATAGATATTCAATGTTGTCGTCGTCACTAAAGCGAGCAATCCTAATTAGGATATCAAACTAACGGCATTGATAAGGGGAATCGAACCAAGTTAGATTTCAGTGACTGGTTAGCAGGAGAGCCTCCTTTGACCTTGGATTGCTTCTATTACAAAACGAACCAATGCCTACACAAGGAAGAGGCAAGACATACTAGATAGAAGAACAATGGAAGTCTGTTGGCTGAAGGAAGTCAAAGCGAGGGCAGAATTGAGGCGTCAGACGAGGACTTGGATTCCAAGAGATAACCCAGAATCTCAAAATTCGACTCATATAATCCTTCGAACAATACAATCGATAACATCTACTTGGAGACTCATGACTCGGAGCAGTACTGAAAACCAGCCTCGAGGGAGTCCATCAAAGCCCGAAAAAAATCTGAGGAATGTTATATATTCCAAGATGCACACGGTCCTAACACAGATGATTGCAAACACCTTTGAGATGTGATCGAAAGCTGACTCAAAAAGGAAAGATTCAACAATATATGCAATCCGTGTAGAACAGCAGGCAGGGAACATCCGACCCCTATCAATAAAGAACTTTAATTATTAATTGGAGCACCCATGGTCAACTTCCAACTGAGAAGGACTTGGACAGTGTGGAATAGAGAGCATATGACATTGCTTCACTTGTCAATAAGATTTATTCCGATCTTCTTTGAATTATTTCAATTTCAATTGTGATGTGAACTACGACCAACTTGAACTAAACTACTTCCAAATGATGCAGATTACCGAATACTTAAAGTCGGGCGCCAACCAATCTCTACGGACTATAATCGGACCTTTGGAGTTTTATCAAGATAAGCGTGATTCAACTGATCAACAGCTACCATATGCCCTTGACTTGGGGCCAAGGGCTTAAAATGGAAAAGCCCAACAAGGTTAGGATCTAGCAAAAAGTGGACATGACTGATCATTCACTCATCAACTTTCATGCCTGACTTGGAGACAAAAGAAAGACTTGGAGTGGATGCAGCCCAACCATCCACTTCCCAGCTCATACTTGAAGTTCGCCAAAATAATTATGCCTCTCCCGAATCTCTGCTTGACCAAGGTCCAACTAAAGTGGACGCGATTTGACCGTCCACACATTAACTCCTGCCCTGAACATAGGAGACGGTTCGAAAGCTCAACTTAAATTAGGCATGACCGACTTCCTACACTTTAACCACCGCCATCGACATGTGGACACGACTGCATCTTGAGGTGGATGTGACCAGACCGTCTAACCCATGCATGGATGTGATCCGACAATCCATTGCCTACTCCCTTCTTTGACTTGACAAGAGGAGCTACAACCACTAAGCGGATACGAATCGATCTTCTCACTCGCCAAGTTTTGTCCTTGAGGTTGGGGGAAGAATTCCATTCCATGAATGAATGTTGTTTGTACCAAATATAGGCACAACACTCTTCGGATGTAATTGAAAAGATTAGAATGAAGAAATAAAATGGAAAACGATGCTAATCTAATAATCACACCAAGAAATATAAGCAGTAGTAAAAGAAGACAAGAATTTATAATGGTTCAGCGCTATGGTCTACGTCCATTTTGAAGGATTTGTTGTTTATTGGTGATTATAAACTAGATTACAACAAAACAATGGCTAACACTCGAGTTACAATGGGGTTTAAGCAGAGCAGCAGAATAAAAGTCCCTTTTTAGTTGCAATGGAGGTGTTATTTATTGTCGTAGAGCTGGAAATATCTGCGGTGAATCTTGTAATGCCCTTTCTCATGCATAGGTGGGCCTGCACAATCCATCTGGGGTTGTTTGGGATCGATCCCTGATCAATCCATGTTGTCTACGAATCGATCAAGAAATGGTCCAATCAAGCCGCGATTGATCATGGTTGTTCTTGAGATGATATGCGACTTCCTGTGAAAATTTCATGGCATTTGGATTTGTTGTTTGGGAGATATGATCGATCCAAGATTGCAAACATGGACTAGTTGAGGCTTTCGTATCGATGCATTTTATATCGATCTTCCTCGAATTGATGACGTGGCACGCTTGCTTTATAGAGATCCAAAATTCATGTATAAGGGCCGCGTCTTTTGGCTTTTGATTGATTTTTCGTATCCATCTGATGCTTTATCTTCTATATCGATGCTCTGCCTCCTCCTTTATATCGATCGTAGGCCCTATCCTTCATCCTCATATCAATCGTCCACCCTACTTTTCATATCGATCGAATAAGGGATCGATATGAAATGTGTATTTGCTGGTCAAGTGAAGCGCGATCAATCATAGAAGCAATAGGATCCCTCATTACAAGTTCGGACCTTATGGATACGAATGATGGATGCCGAGTGATGGAATTGTGTTCCTTTCGTATCGATCTTGATGAATATGAAATGATGGACATGGATGGATTGATACGAAATGGACATGCTCACATGGATCTTGATCGACCCATAACTAGAGCATACGAACTTCGATTGACATAAAATTTGGAACGTTTCCTTTCATAGCTTTGCTTGTCATACCATGCTAATTATAGCTCCATCTAGACACGAACCAAGTTTACCTGTATTCATCGTGGACCTGTAGATAACTAATCTCCGAGGCGTATTGTCTTCAGTCTTTAGTCAAGTCCTTGGTGTCACAGCCTTGCTAAAAGGCGCGATAACATTTGCCCCCCCAAAGTACGTCTTGTGTGTACATGACGTGCTTTGAAAAGCTGCAATCTTCGTTTTGAAAAGGATTTATCTAATTTGTTGAACTATTGTTTTCCTTCCATCAAGTGATTTGACCTTTGGTAGAATTCCAGTAGTATAAATATTGAGTTGTAAACTGCCAATGATCACGCGGTTTTTGTTGTAACTGATGGTCAACTGCCATCAATTTGTTGTTTATTGTTCGGGATGTCACCATGTAAGCATCAAATTCCTGTTAACTTTGAAAATAAAATATTAATATGGCATACATGCATGTATTTCAACCTGACTCCCATCCATGCTTGCATGTTCATGGGTCATTGTCAAGTTCTTTATCCTTCTTTTTTTTGTTTAAAATGGATCTTGGTGAAAGAGGTTCTTGTCATCGATTGATAGTTTCTTTAGAATTGAGTTTCGTATCGATCCTCTCCTGGATCAACGTGAAATCTGAGTTGCAACAACGATATATAGTTATTTTAACCCCTTTCTGCGTATTGATCCTCTCCTAGATCGATTTGGGGTGTGTCAAGGTCGATTTCATATCAATGGAGATCGATACAAGAGAGACTTACATAAGGTGTGCTTCTATCGGTGGAAACAAAATGCTTACTTTGTATCGAAGGATATGAATGTTAGCTTGAGTTGTTGTACAATACATTCTTCGTATCGATGGTTATGGAATATATGCTTCGTATCGATGGATACAAAGTGCTGGGCTTCACATCGATGTATACGAAATGCTAGGATCCAAATTGCCTAGCCCTGATGGATATGAAAGTTGTGCTTCGTATCGATGGATACGAACAATCCAGTCGTAAACGTGCATTGCTCTTTGTATCGATGTAGATGTTGACAGCTTATATAGGTAACGTGACTGGGACACGAATCGTCTTTGTAGTCGATACGAATGAGTATAAATATGTTTTGGACTTGGAATATTTTTGGACTTGGAATATTTTTCACTTGGTTTCTATCGCTATTTCATTTCGATTAGAAGAGAAAAGAAAACTGCAGTTCTTTCGTTCCCAACACCAAATCACTAATCTTAATCCCGGACTCTTCGTGCTGGGCAATTAATCAGTAGATCTATGTCTAAAGCGACAAGACTCGAGCATCATGTTATTTCTTCATGACAACGGTCATCTCCAGCGTCGTTGGCACCGAAGTGTGGCTAGGGTGGGTTCAAGGGTGTGTTTATGGCGACTTGAAGGTTTTGAGAAGAAGGAGAGCACTGGAAGGAGTCGATGGAGTTATTGACCCTAAGTCTATCTCATACTCATATCGACGCAAGATGGGATCGATCAAAATGCTTTGGAGATGATTGAAGGAAATCCTCATAAACGAGGCGAAGGGCAATGTTTTATCGATCAATCCAAGAAGGAGATGTGGCATGGTGTGATCGATCTGAAACCACAGTCTTCGGATCGATACGAAGTATATCGATACTTGAAGTGATCAATACGAACATTTCATCGATAGAAACAGTTTTAGGTCTACGTCTCTAATCGATACGAACTGATGGCTTTACAGGAACAATCCAAAGTGAACAATGATTGATATAAACTCCATCACTTTTTGCATATTCAAACACTTAACCCTGATGAGCTTTAGCCTTGCATATTTAGACTTCATTGTAAAACTGCATATATAACTATCCTCCAAAGCTCGTCGATGGAACTGTAACTTGATAATCATAACCAATTTTAACACGCATCGTTCTTCGAAGTCAGGATGGCATGGTTGAGACGGTCAACGATGATGGTCACTCTGGTCGAATCTCAAAGTCTTGTCTCTTTATCATTCTTTAACTTGTAGAAATTTAGAGTATTGTGTAGCACTCCACTACACAACACGATCACTCACTTTGCACCGAGGTAACATGGATTTCTTTCCATCGAATATGGTTTTTAATGAGTTCAATAGCTATGGATTTTGGAATCTCAGAGCAACAAGAAGTTCAAAGCCCTATGTTTCCTAGAATTGAAAAGTCGGATGTCCTGGCAGATATAGTGAATCCTACTTTGGATGAATTTTCGGATGTAGTTGTGATTAGGAATCTAGAAGATTCCATCCGGTCTAGGATTTTGGAAGAAATGTTGTGCAGAATTTATCTTAGGCATGGACTTTCTTTAGAAGAAGTTCCATTACCAGGTCCAGAAGATAGAGCGCATAAGGAAGGGTTCATCGCATGCTATAGATTCATGTGCTTGGCTGGGACATTTCCCCCTTCAATCAGTTCATTCAGGACATGCTATTTTTCTTAGGAATGTATCTTCTCAGCTTCATCCTAACGGTTATGCACTGCTCAATAGCCTGTATATTATATTTATGGAACATCTCCTCCATCCCTTGACTGTCGATGAGATCATATTTTTATTCAATGTTAAGATTTAGGGAGATAATCCATCATTCTCTTTCCTAGAAGTTAGGAAATACCAAGTGGTGGCAGGTGCATAGAGCAAGTTAAGCTACTTCAAAACTGAGTGGTTATACGTGAGATGCCCATCGGGGTTTGCCAGATGATGGTTGGTCAAACGTTAGTACTTTCACTTGTTCGTTAAATAAATGGGTAATATAAATTGATGCCGAATCCATTATTTTATTCTTTCACAGCTTCTATTCCACGGCCTGAAAGAGCACATTTCAAAGAGATAGTGAGGACACTTCAGGCGGTGCCTGCCGAACAGAGGGAAATAAACAAAGTGCTTATTGATGACAACTTGATTTCCACCGGACTCATAGAAAGAGGACAGAGCATAGGGATGACGGGGGTTCCCAAAGTGGCTCTAGTAGGACAAAGTGGAAGAAGGGCTATGATCGTGCCCCCGGTCGAGGGAGCTCAGAGTGTGCCTAGCGTAACAACCAGCGAACTAGGCGATGACGAGGGTATAGTAGTTGGGCATGAGCCTACGGTCGTGCCTCCGTAGGGCCCATGACCATCAGAATCGAAGAGAAAAGCAAAACTTTTGTCCACAAAGCTGAGAGGAAAAAGACTATTGAAGCAACTCATCTCATTGCAACTTCCATAGGTCCGAAGACCCCTTCCCCACGAACGGAAAGTTCACTGAAAGGGTTATCATACATTCCTATCTCGGATGAAATATCTCCATTCCGATATGTTGGGTTAGAGGGGCTCCACTTCCCTTCAAGAACTGGCACGGGCCTTCCTCCGATAGTTATAGAGGAGCCAACTCCTATAAGTAAGGCTACTACAATCGATCGGTTGGGGGTTTACACATGCATACACACAATTCACAACACCATATGACATCTCATCACATGCTTCTCAATCTCTAGTGATAACTAATTCTTCTCCTCTCTTTGTTTTATAGACATGGTGGTGAAGCAAGGCTCCATGCTTACCAAACTTCGCTCGTCTCGTCATTCTTATGGATCGTACTCTGAATCACATCGCTGCGAGAGAGAGAGAGAGACTATGGTCGCGGCAATCATTCCAGGCAGGAATGCAAGTGCCACTATAGAGAAAAGGAGAAATCATATCCAAGTAGGTGTCGTTCTAGGTTGTGATATCCACCACCAAAAGGACCTTATAAACCCTTTGGCTTTGGTAGGCCTTCTTCTGAATTTGCTCATCAAATAGGGCCATCTCACACTCCAAAAGCCGGCGATCTGCGTCGTAGAATTGAAACGGAAACCCCTATCATCATAGAACAAACTGCCATAGAGCTTACGAGGGAAAAACCCATCCGCATCGCCAAGCTGAAGAAAGATTTTCCAAACATTTGTTTCGATGGCTTCCACTTTCTTCCCAACTTGAAAAGAATTTCGAATGACATAGAGAAGTTAGTGCAAGACTATGTGCATGACGCATACAACAAATATCGTGAATGGGTTAAGATGATAGAACGAGTTTTGGCTGTGCATTTTGAGCAGGCCAAGGCTATTGAGAAACTATAAGGTGGTCTCTCTCATATGGACAAAATAATAGAAGTGCTTACCAATGAAACTGAGTCTTTGAGAAAAAGCCGAGATTGAGACCAGCCAAAGAGCCAAGGAAGCCATGAAGTATATGGAGGAGATGAGAAAACGCACATGGACTTGGTGTAGGAAATGGGGCATCGCAATACTGTTATTATGCAAGAAAGGGATTTCGCATTGAAAGAAGTCGTTGAATTAAAGGCAAAGCTGATTAAGGCCTTAAATAGAAAGTCGAAGCTAACAAAGTGGCCCAAGAGGCGTGCAAGGAGGCGATGAAGCTTAGGGAAGAGAGGGATTCTGTGAATAAAAAGGCCGAAGAAGCCGATGCTGGGGTTGAAAGGAAAATAAAAGATGTAGAGGCTAAGATGGAAAGCATTTGAAGATCTTCTGGTCACCTACAATGCTAATGTCTTGAGAAATTGCAACCTGAACTAGCTCAGCGAGGACTATCCTTTCCAATTATATATGGCCTGGAACCACCTGCTTGAGGACGAAAAGGCGATCCACAATACTGCAACTGTTGATGAATTTGAATTAGAAAAAGTGTTGATCGGAGATGAGCCTAAAGTACTCCATGAGACAACCGTCATGCATCAGAAAGAAAACTTAGCTGCTAAGTATCTGGAAGCCGGAGAAGGATCCGGGAGTGAACACCGTAAAGGCTATTCCAAAGTGCCTCCAACATCTTAAACAGAGCCTACATCCTCTATCGATCTCCCAGTCATCCCAAGGTATGATCCTAAAAGACCACATCTCTCTTCGATTATTGAGCGCGGCCTGGAAGTCACCTTGGCTCAATGCAGGAGCCAATTTGGGAAAGTCTGGACAGTATCTTCATTTAATCTTAGATCCTGCACCGGCCAACCCTCCTACAACACAAGAAATTCATCACGAGCAGGAGCCGCATGGAAACAAGTCCCATCGCAAGATGGAACTCAGCTCTTTATACATCATGGCGATCGCACGATACATTTAGGAATCTTTAATTTGGCTTTATGAGTATGTGCTTTATTGCTAAAATAAGAAATCATGGAAAAATCAGTTGCCCTATTACAAATACAAATTCTCGAATTGCATAAACAAAATTGAAAAGGAAAGTAGACTAAATGAATGAAAATCGATCATATGTGATAGCGACGGAGACTTTCGTTGTTCCATGCTCTCGGTAATGTAGGACCATCAACAATTGATAGCTTGAAAGTGCCATCTCCAAGCCTCCGTTCAACGACATACGGTCCTTCCCATGTCAGTTTCATGTGCGAAGGTACCGGATCGACCCGCTTGAGTATGAGATTGACCACTTCAAAGGTTCTAGGTCGAGCCTTTGCATTGTATAATCGAGCGACTCAGTTGCGATATGTGACTGCCCTTAAATTAGTCGCTTCACGCTTCTCATCTAACAAATCCAAAGATTCTGCATGCAGGATGGCATTCATTTTTGGATCATAATAAGTCACACGGTGAGAAGTTACCTCTAGCTCAACTGGAGTAACGGCTTCAGAGCCATAGGAAAGTGTGAATGGAGTATGGCCGGTCGTAGACTTATGGGTAGTTCGATACACCCACAAGGCCATAGGGAGCTCAACGTCCCACTTACCTCCAGCCTTCTTCAGTCATTTATTCAAAATGGACTTGATGACTTTGTTGATAGCTTCGACTTGTCCATTCACTTGATGGTGAGTTACTGTTGAGAATTTCTTCTGAATGTGATAGTGTTAGCAGAAATTCTTAAACTCGGATCTATAAAATTGGGCTCATTATCAGTTACAATTGTTTGTGGAAGGCCAAAATGACAGATGATGTTGTGCACAGCAAAGTTAATTATTTTCTTTGTCGTGATAGTACCAAGGGGCTCAGCTTCTGCCCATTTAGTAAAGTAGTCAACTGCAACAATGGCATACTTCGCACCACCTTTGGCTTGAGGCAAAGATCTTATTATATCAATGCCACGTGTGGAAAATGGCCATGGGATGACCAACTGAGTAATTTCGCTTGGCGGGGCTCTTGGAATTCTGGCATGTTTCTGGCACTAGTCACATCTCTTAGCATAATCCAATGCGTCTCGGTTTACGGTTGGCCAGAAATACCTGTGCCTGAGTATCTTTTTTGCAAGGGTTTACCCCCTAGCGTGATCGCCACACTCTCCCTCATGCACATCATGCAACACTCATTTGATCTCATAGTGGGCATACCTAGAGTAATGGAATATAATATCCCCTTCTGCATAGGACTCCATCCTAGATGGCAAATTGTGAAGCCTTTCAGAGAAATTGTCTTTTCTCGCTCTTGTGCTCAAGTAATATTCCGTGCTCGAGATAGTTTTTGATTGGAGTCATCCATGACTCCCACTCGGGTGTTGCCTTATAACCGAAGTCTATCTCCATCTGATCAATACTTGGAGTAGTAAGTGTCTCCATGGAGTTGAGTCCTTCTCGCTGTTCTTCGCCGGTGCTGGCCAGTTTTGCTAAAGAATTGGCCTTTTGATTTTTCTCTCGGGTTATACAGTGGATAGTGTAATAATCAAACTGATTCAACAATTCCTAGACCCATATGATACAGGAGGACAACCTTTGATCTCTCGCTTGATACTCTCTTTGGACCTGGCATAACACCAGTTGTGTATCGCAGTAAATTTCCATGGCGATGACTCCCAAATCCTTGGCAATCCTTAGTCCAATAAGTAGGGCTTCATACTCAGCTTCGTTGTTTGTTGCATGGAGTTTGAATTTCAAAGAATAACATACAAATTGCCCTTCTGGGGTTTTGAGCACTACTCCTGCGCCTGAGCATCGATCATTTATGCGCCATTGGTGTATAGCTTCCATATATGGTCGGGAGGTTCACTGGTTTCGGGCAAATCGTCCGGTATGGTGAGCTTAGCTATGAAATCTACCCGAACTTGACCATGAATAGCTCGCCTTTGGGCATAAGTGATATCAAATAGACTCAGCTCGATGTTCCACTTAATTAGACTACCATATGCCACAGATCATGTCAGGATCTGTCATAATGGTTGATCGGTGTAAACAATGATCAAATGAGCTTGGAAAGATGGGCAGAGCTTTCTCGAGGCTATAACAAGACGATAAGCTAGCCTCTCTACCTTCGGGTAGTTTCTTTCTGCCCTCATCAGTCTTTTGCTGATATAATAGACCACTTCGTTGAATCCGATCCTCTTCTCGAACTAGCGCAGCATTGATTGCATTTTCCAAAACCGCTAGATAGATATACAACTTCTCGTGATCAACAGGCTTCGACAAGATATGAGCTGTTGCCAGATGTAGTACTTGTGCACTCAATGCACCCTCGCACTCCTCTATCCATTCAAAATTTTGTTTCCCTTTTTTAATCAAATTGAAGAAGGGAGTACACTTGTTCTTGGATCTAGAAATGAACCTGCTCATTGCTGCCACCTTCCCATTAAGACTTTGCATGCTTTATGGTCCTAGGATATTCGATTTTTGAATCGCCCAGATCTTCTCAGGATTGGCTGCAATTCCTTTAGCGTTGACAATAAACCCAAGGAACTTTCTAGATGCGACTCTAGAATGACGCTTCAATGGATTCAGCTTTATTATGTACCATCGGAGTATGTTGAACATCGCCTGGAAATCACTGATGTGGTCGTTGGATAACCGCAATTTCACAAGCATATCGTCTACGTACACCTCCATAGTCATCCCGGTCTGGTTTGCAAACATCCGATTTACGAGCCTTTGATAAGTTGCTCCAACATTTTTGAGTCCAAAGGGCATCACCTTGTAGTAATAAAGTCCCAGATCAGCGATAAGGCTAGTGTGCTCCTGGTCAAGAAAGTACATCGGGATTTGATTATAGCCGAAGTATGCATCCATAAAAGATAAAAGCTTATGTCTGGCTGTTGAATCCACCAGTTGATCGATTCTGGGAAGCGGGAAACTATCTTTGGAGCAAGCTTTGTTCATATCTGAGTAGTCAACACGTCTACAACTTCCATTCGACTTTTTGATAAGCACTGGATTCGATACCCATTATGGGTATAAAGCACCACGCATAAACCCATTATCCTTATGTTTATCCACTTCTTCCTTCAGGGCGGCAGATCTCTCTAGATCCATACCGTGCCTTTTTTGTTTCACTGGGACGTGCCGTGGGTCGATATTTAATGCATGGCTCGCGATATTCGATGAGATCCTACACATGTCTGAATGAGTCCTGGAAAACACATCAAGGTTTGCCTAGAGAAAACCAACGAATTCTTGTCCGATTTAGGGGCTGAGCCGAGATCCAATCTTTTCCACTCTGGGATCATCATCTTTGTTGACTGGGACATTAATTGTCAACTTTGCCGGGGAAGCCTGGTATTCTTTGACTTCCCCTTCATCATCGTTGTCTTTGGGATCAAGATCTTTAGGAAACTGGTCATGGCACCCGAGCCTCGACTTAGGTGTTAGTTGACAATTCTCCATGGAGTGGACATAGAGAGATTCCTTTACGCCCTTACCTTTCTCCTTTCGTTGCGCATTTTGCAGTTTCGCAACATAACAGGCACGTCCAGCTACCTGATCACCATGCACTACCTCAAATCCATTATCAATGGGGAATTTCAGAGTCAAAACCAAGGGGCAATCGCTGCCCTGAACTTTGCAAGGGTCGTTCAGCCTAGGAAAGCATTATATGGAGAATGAATATCCAACACAACAAAGTGCAACATCAGGACTCTCCCACAATCACCGGTACCCAGTTCAACAGGTAACTCCCCCATCCCAACTGTATGGTTGCACTTCCATTGGAACCATGTATATGTGACTGACACTATTTTAGATCCTTTGCTTCCATCAGTATTTGGTCTTAAGCACGTTTGAAAAGTATATTCGGTGAACTTCAACTATTAACTAAGATCCTCTTCATCCATGCAGGACCTATCTGGGTAGAAATAACCAATGGATCAATAGTAAGGGCCATGACTCTGTCGGTATCACAGTTTATGAAAATGATTTCATCTGTCATCGTCCTCTGTTGTTTTGCCGGGGCCCCTTCGTCGGTACTACTACAACATTCGAAGTCCATATGCCTAATTGAACTAGCATACGACTCCATTTCCTTCCAGCTCTGATCGGATGGATGAGGACCATCACGCATAGTATTAATCACCAGTCTCCCGCTAGTACGTGCGGGTTCTTCAGGCCTAGCCTGGCCTTATCCTTGAATAGGACTAGATGGGCCCGCTTTACCATCATGCGGAGCCTGGATGAACTGCTCTAACTTCCTTTCTCTAATAAACTTTTTAATAATATCCTGCAGATGATGGCATTCAGTAGTATTCTGGCTGTAACAATCATGGAATCTACAAAAAAATTCGGTCTGAATTTGCTTCTCTAATGATGGTTTCAGAGTTGCTTCTTATATTGCCCTGTATTACAAGTTTGAGGATAAACATTCTCTAGCGACGTATTCAAAGGAGTATATCGGTCGAACATAGGAGCACTCTGTCTCCCACAATGAGGTTCTCTCTTCTTTCCTTGACCTCCATAACCCTTCTGTTGGTTTTTCTTATTCTTAATATTCAACTGTACCTTACTGGAGCTCTCCCTGTTCTGCTTCACTGCAACATTACTCTGTATTCCTTCCCTACCAAGCCCTGCAACGTCATGCTTCCTAGACCGTCTAGCGCTTTCCCTCCTCAAATACTTAGTTTCCTTTACATAGAAACAGTCCAACAAAGTTGGGGGGTTTTCAACCAACCAATCACCAAAATCGAATTGGGATCAATCCCTTTAGTCAATGCCATCAGAATAGAGTTGTCGTTGGAATTACTGACTTTGGCACAAGAAACGTTAAACCTTTCCAGATAATGCCGTAGTGTCTCTCCAAGGGAATGAGTAACACTAGATAAGGTATTAATGTCCTTTGGTCTTGTAGCATGCATACGGAACTGCTCGACAAAATTAGTAGCCAACTGGTCAAAACATGAAATAGATCTTGGTGGTAGATGGGTGAACCATATAGTCATAATGCCTCCCAAGGAGATAGGGAAGCATCTACACTTAACTGCATCGTCAGCTCGAGCAGCATTCATGAGACATTCATATTTCAAAATGTGTTGGTTGGGATCCGAATTTCCTTTATATACAGGCAAGGTCGGCATTCGGAATGGGCGGGGCAGTTCCGCATGTAAGATATCGTTAGTGAATGAGGTGTGACTTCTAGAAATCCCCTAGTCATCATTATTGTGGCCTAGACTTTCTCTTATCATTTGGCGTATTATGGTTGGAATACTGGGCATCTAGAAGTTTGGGGCTAAGGGATGATCAGGTTCCATGTCACGAGGACGGTTCGTTCGCTGTCTATTGTCCGTTCCACGCAACAAGCTCTTGATTTTCATGGAAGTGAGGATCCTAAGTATGAATGCAGTGATAAGAGGCTGGATCTGGTTGGTTCTGGATCTTGGCATCCAGAGCTATAGCAGCAACTGCTGCATGGTCATGAGTAGTGTTGTAAGGAAGTGTCCTCCTCAGTAGGGTGGCGTAGCTTGATGCACCATGGAGGGACCTACCCCAGCCTACCTGAGATTCAAAGCGTATGGGTTCCCAGAGGCTTTCATTACTTTCCATCTAATCGGCGACATGTAGATCTATGATTGAAGTCAGATGATGTCGAGCTTTCAATCAAAGAATAAGAGACATGCTCCCTTTTAAATCTCCGTTGCCTTTCTTCATTCGGTTGGTTCGTGAGCCCCGTGTTGGCGTGGATCTGCTGAGTGAGCTCGTGATGGATTTAGTGAGCTCCTACATAAGGGTCTAGAATTCCTCTCTAGTTCCTGGACCAAATGGATCTTGAATTCCAGTTGATGTTTGGCCTGTTGTGGTCAGCTGTGTAGGATTCTGCCTATCCCTTCCTTTCGAATCAACATCATTGGAAGCGATTCTGGTAGTGCGCACCATGTTGAATATAGTTCTAAATAGAATAGAAATAAGCTCTGGAAGATAGATATAGATCTCTTCCTTAGATTTTAGCAATCCAAGAACGGTAGGGGATCCACAGAATCAGATAAAAGTGGAGTTTTCTCAGTGAAAAGCACCAAAGTGTTTGTACCAAAAATAGGCACAACACTCTTCGAATGTAATTAAAGAGATTAGAAAGAAGAAATAAAATGGAAAATGCGGCTAATCTAACAATCACACCAAGAAAAATAAGCAGTAGTAAAAAAAGATAAGATTTATAGTGGTTTAGCACTATGGCTTACGTCCACTTTGAAGGATTTGTAGTTTATTGGTGATTGTAAACTGGATTACAATAGTACAATGGCTAACACTCGATTTACAATGGGGTTTAAGCAGAGCAACAACATAAAAGTCCCCTTTTAGTTAAAGTGGAGGTGCTATTTATAGGCGTGGAGCTGGAAATATCTGTGTTGAATCTCGGAAAACCCTTTCTCATGCATAGGTGGGCCCACACAATCGATCTTGAGTCATTTAGGATCGATCCCTAATCAAACCATGTTGTCTTCGTATCGATCAAGAAATGGTCCAATGGGGTCGCGATCGATCGTGGTTGTTCTTGAGATGATATGCAACCTCCTGTGAAAATTTCATGGCATTTGGATTTGTAGTTTGGAAGATATGATTGATCCAAGATTGCAAACATGGATTGGCTGAGGCGTTCATATCGATACATTTCATATCGATCTTCCTCGTATTGACAACGTGGCGCGCTTGCTTTATGGAGATCGAAAATTCATGCATAAGGGCCACATCTTTTGGCTGTTGACCGGTTCTTTGGTATCCATCTGATGCTCTGTCTTCCGTATCAATGTGCTGCCTCCTCCTTCGTATCGGTCGTAGGCCATGTCCTTCATCCTTGTATCGATCGAAAACTCACTACGGATAGGACTCAAACATCCATGAACTAACTCCATTAACCTAAGACTAGGGGGCAAGATTACAAATCACTAAAAGCTGGATCGACAACTCATTATAGCTTATGCAATCAAATAGTATATATATTTACAGTTTTATCATAGTCATTCTATCATTCCTATTATATTACTCAAATTTAGATACTTGGTCATTAAAGAAACCACACTTTTTGTTAAATAACCTTGTTTCTAAAGTATCCAATTTTCAAGCTGAAATACTTACGCTAAGTTAAAAGTATTTTAACTTACACTTTATTTCTTTCAGTAAATAACATTTTATTCTTTTATTTCCCAAGTTATACCATTTACCTTAGTTAAGATTTACATGTCAAATGTAAGTTTAACTTATATTTTCCCACAACACATTTATCATTTTAATCACTATTAAATTAACTAAAACTTACAATTTATAGGTTAGACTAAAATATCATTATTAAGTCAAATCAGATTACTAAATTCCAATTAACCTTCATACTCTAAATTATATTCCAAAATTTACATTTTCAACTCTTCATTTCTTATAAAAATCTTAACCCACGTAAACAAATTTACAGAAATCATTACATTTAATTTTAGTTGAGATTCATATATAAAATCCAAAATACTTAAAAAAAATTAGAAAAATCATTTTTAAATCAACCACAGAGACTGTATAAAATTCTCTACTCTAGGGTCAAGTAAATACGGACATATATCATTTCAATCTGCAATTTATTAATTTTTCGGGTTTTATATCATTTCAAACCCATAATCCCAAGTCATATAAAATTGCTCAGGTCTATCATTTCAGCCCATAACAATTTTCCTTAATCTAAAGATCGTTCGGGTATGTATCATTTCAAACCATAGTGAAGGAACTTGCAGTGTGAAAATGAAATATTAAATAACATAATAATATTCAACAAATCATGGCATATGATCATAACAGGTATAATATGGTATGAAATAACATAATAAAATCACATGAATAACATAATATAAACATAGGTGAAATGTCAAACTTGAATATACATATCCTCACAATTCAATTGAAATCAATTCACCAAAATTATAAGTATGTTGTCAAGAGTGATTACTCACCTTTCTTTGGTTAGAAAAGGTGATTCAATGTGCAACACAATGATGAAAAATTACGGACAGCTTGAGTGAGAGGAGAACCCAAATCCAATGATTTTTGTGTGAAGGCACAAATGAATGGATGAGGAGGCTAACCAAAACCCTAGGATCTTATATAGTCATCTCAACAGGTGGCTTCTCATATACTAAAGAGGTTTCTAGCCCAATAGTATAAGCTCAAAATCCAAATGTAATTAGTATAAAAGTTAAGGGAAAATAACTACGTGTAATACGCCAAAAGTTGCAAAATTTGAGAAGTAGAAACCAGAATTTTAACAAAACGAAAACTGAGAAAATGTTAGAATTAAATTCATCTTCATAAAAAAAGTAAAAATTTAAAATTCAAATTTAAAATTTTTCATAGAAAGTCAAACTTTGACCAAAGTTGACCAAAATTTGCATTTTAAGAAAAATCTTTATTTTATTAAATTTCGAAGAACATTTCACATCAAAACTCAAAATTATACATTAAATTTCCAAATTTATCAATTTTAAAACAATTATATTCAAGGTTTCAAATAAATTTTCATTTAAGATATGTTTAAAATTTGCAGGTAGTTACACGATCACACCGTGAGGCAAACCCTAACAAAGAAAATACTCCACTACGGGTATTACTAGCCAATTGTCAAATGAGATGCAGCTGATCATGTTAGATAATGCAACGAGTGCTAGATGTTTGCAAAAAATCCCGAGAGCTCCGTTGATGGAAGTTAGATGAATGGTCAGTGTATGGCCATTTTCCACTCTGGGTATTGATATTACCAGTCCTTTACCGATCTCTAAAGACGGAGCAAAGGACGCCATTGTTGCAGTGGATTACTTTGCCAAATGGAATGAAGCTAAGACTTTAGCCACAATCATGATGAAGAAAGCGATCAACTTCATTATTTGGAGCATCATCTGTCATTTTGACCTTCCGTGAAAATTAATAATGGATACCAATTCGACAATGCTTAATTCAAAGACTTCTGCCATCGACATCATATTGAGAAAAGATTCACGGTAGTTGCTCACCCTCAAGTTAATGGACAAGTTGAAGCTGTTAACAAAATCATAAAGTCCGTTCTGAAGAAACCTTTGGAAAAGGCTAGAGGCAAGTGGGTGGATGAACTCCCAATTGCATTATTGGCTTACAGAGCCACCCACAAATCTATGACTGGTCATACTCCATTTTCCCTTGCTTACGGCTCTAAAGCCATCATTCCTATAGAATTTGAAGTCCTTTCTTATTGAATGACTTATTACAACCCCTGTTTCATTATAAAATAATAAATAAACAAGGAACTACAATCTAATGGCAATTAAAGTATAAGGAATTGGTGACGATTTGTGAACATACAAACACATCCTGGAGCCGATGATAAGAATGTGTGACTGAGAGTGCATGTGTATGTTCTAAAAATTCGATTTCTTGAAACCGACAGAAATTGAATTTTTGCCTGGCGACTGGATCAGATAGCCAAAGCTTCCTAGCTTCATAGAACCGGAAACAAATAACAACTGATAGAATACAGTCCTAAATTTATGTGGTTGGAAATCGACTGATAGCCATAACGAATGGAAAGAAATGCAAGTATCAGTAAAGGCGACTCAACGGAAGAATGTGAATATTCAATAAACTGAATGGAATCCTTTTCGACGATTGAAGCTTGCTGTAATTCAAAGCACATCGTGTTCGAACAAGACTTACTTTTGGTGGCAAAATGTTATCCCACCTTTGGTAAGGTCGTGATACCGTAGATTTGGCAAAAACGGGTGGTTACCAGCCTTGAGAATCAGTGATATACGGTATTATAGATAATGGTCGAGCAGATTCGGACCGGGTCCAGATCAAGCTGTAATCAGTATGAACTAATAAGCAAAGTCCTATGAGGCTAGATTACAAATTCCAAGTCAATCGGAATTCGTATGCTCAAGTTATGGACAAATGAAGAATTTATATCGATCGATCTAAAACGATCCATAAATTAGTTCAAATCATCAAAGAATGATCAATATCTCGAGATCCACAGGGCCAATTCATTTGAAACTTATAGGGTACCAACAAAATGAAGATTGAAGCTTACAAAAACGAACGCAGTTCATAAAGATGTAATTAGAGTTTGGTCGATCGTCGTTAGCCAATCCATATAAACGATCGGCTTATTCCAGTGAACTATCCATAATTTTATAAAAAATACGATATCTCATAAATGGTACGTCGAAATTGCATGAAATTTGGAGATTATGTATCATACATCATAAAGAGCCTACATTATCGATCGCACATCAAGAAGAGGCAAAAATAATAATTGGCTAAACTTTGGCCGATCATTCCAAAATATCGAGTTAGAGCCAACGATCGTTATGGTGGGCCCTTATGTATCTAAAGACACTTCTTGCAAAATTTCAGCTCAATCCATGCATGTATTCACCTACAAATATAGTGACCATTCTCCATAAAGAGGATCCTTCTTCCGACTGCCTAGGCTCTGCCATTTTTATTCTTCACTCTTATATTAATGTATCCTAGCTGATCCAAACATTCTTGTAGTCATAATCCAGTGCAAGATCAATAAAAATATAAAGTGGACATAGGCCAAGATTGCCTAACCACTATAAAAATCTATGTGTTCATTTACTTTTTCTGCTATGTTTTTAATTTCATTCATTGTTTGATCTCTACGAAATTCTGTTGGGTGTTGATGCCCATTTTTGGCGTCAACATATATGTACACACATATGCACACATGTATACTTATATTTTAAGTATTTTCACCATCATTGGACTTTGTATGTAGCACGTGCTTTAACATTTATGTTTGTCTTATATGATAACTCTTATGTAGTCATTCCCTTATGAGTAGATTGAGAGATTAGATAAAAGGAGCACTATTAGTATATCTGGAGTAGCTTATGAAGGAGCTACGGAGATGCCGCTTATTATCACTAACTTTAGTTTACTTTACTCAAGTATTATTTGGTAGTATTATGTATACACATCGGTTATGTACTGTTTGGTTCTTTCATTTCTACTTGATTTATGGATATGTACTCTCTGATGTTCAATTTATGACATTTATTGTTATTTTCTCTCATTTTACTCATGTACTATATCTATCATGATTAATATACTATATTTTCATGTTAGTTTAATTATTTCATTATGAGATGCATCCTCACAAATATATGATGGATATCCTTTTAGTTTAGACCACTAGTTGGTCTTTTGCTGTCGACATTTGCAAATCATATATCTAAATTATGCATCAAATTAGAATGCCAAAGAAGAGGGTCTTCACACTTTCTAGGCCTTATGCATTGTGAAGATTTGATGTATCTAATAATTGATTGAGTATAAGAAATAGAATTAAATAGAGTGGAGATGCAAGTAAAAAAATCCCAAAAAGAAATGGAGTGGGGGATTTCAATTTGGTGAGAATGGAAATTGGAGCATTGTGTAGGAGTATGTTAATTTTTTGATCTTCAGGTTTCAGCATTCATGTAACAACCCACATTTTCAAATAACCTCGCATAGAAAAATCATTATTTACATAACCAAACGAACATTAATGAGCTAAAACTTTAGATAACATAGTAATTCCAAATTTAGGGACCATAGAATAAATTCTGTACATTTTCAGCCCAAATTGCTGATAATGGCCACAACTTTCCATAGGAGAAGAGTTTCGACTTGATTCTCTTTTCCAAATGAAAGATTTGATAATTCTCTTTCTATAGACTGATCTTAATAATAATTTGGTCCATCCATTGGAGAGTAATGATTATTTTAAGTTTGGGTAGATTTAGCTAGATTTTGGAGTGTGGCCCAAAAGCCCATATTTGGCCTTGTGGTTAATTGATTACTAGATTTTGAATGTAGCTAGGTTAGAGCAGCCATCCCATCACTCTTTTTTTCAGATCTAAAGTACCTTAATCCTCCATTAAATATATGTCTATGTGATTCAACTTAAAAGCTTACTTTTGGGAAAAAAATCAAGAGATTATGGTATCAAGCAAAGGGGAAGCGTTAGAGATTATCAAATCATCGTTTCAGGAGGAAATTTCATTGGTCTTTGTTGTTTATCTCAAATTCGTATCAATCTAGGGCTTATTTGCACTTTTCCATCGATAGATGAGTGGTCTATAACTTCCTACATATTATATGTTACAATACATGTTTAAAAGTATTTTGGATCCATTTTTCAAGTTAAAAACTATATTTTTAGATCTGACCTAATTTGAAAATGTGGATTATATTGGTTTTAAATGATTTAAACCATATGTTTGAATTATATGAATTCATAGATGTGTTAGGCATGTGCTAGAATGATTGTATGATTTGTATGACTTGATATAAAGATTGCTTTCTATTGTTGTGCTTGCATGTTATATGTTAATATAGATGAAATACTAACATTGAGCGAGAGGCGACTTATTTGATGGATGAAAATTTTTCGAGTGCATGGGACAGGTATTATGATAAAGTCTTCAATGGATTACACTAGGATGGCGAGCTCGTAATTATAGAATAACTTTGATGGATCGGCTCAAGAGTGTTTGGAGTTGACCACTGTAAGAGAGGGGTACACAATGATCAAAGTAGTAAGAATAATAGAAGAAGGAGAGATCTCTGAAGAAAAGTTGAACACTTAGCAAAAATTTTACTAAATGGATTGACCTGGGATCGGCTCGGATCTATATGGATGGCACAAATCAATATGGATCGGTACAAATCCTTGCCAAATGATGGAGGCTTAGCCTTTTTGGAGATGGAGGCAAGAGGGATCGCTCACATGTATGGAAGATGAAAATTTGGTTAACTGTATGGATTAACATCGATCCATGATATATCGGTACTGATCAATCAATTTCAACTGAATTGAGCATTTGAAGCTATAGAAGTAGAAGGAAATCAATTTAATTAAGTATGTGTACCAATACCGATCCATGATACATTAGCTGATTGATGGTAGCTATAGTAGGGAGCTAGCTGGAGCATTTGCAGACAGTCCAAGTAGATAAATTCTAAACGATTGTAACATCCCTTATTTTAAGGTTCGAAATTAAGTACTACGAATGTTGCAGTCGTCCATAGTTATTAATTTATGGTGAAAAAATGCGATTATGTTAATCATCTTGATAATACCAGAAGCACATGAATATGGAATTCAATAGCAATTTTTAAAATAAATTTTCTCATCTCATTTCACAATAAGATTTCAATTTCATTACGTAATCCTAGTTTGTAAACCATGTTTGGAGAAAATATAATTATTACATCATATTCCAAGAGTAACATATGAAGATGCCCCCATGGAAAATCAGAGTCAAACATCTGGCATTTAATACAACTTGCCATTACAATATAAAAGCAGAATCAAAACACAGCGGAAAATAGGTATATAGCTCCTATTAGCTAGATTCCTTACTCTCAACCTACTCAAATAAGTACCCAAGAGTTTAAGGGGAACACAAAAAATTTGGGCCAGACAAAAATTCTAGTATGAATAATAATCTATCATCTCAAAAAAGTAGATATCTAGTGACACCATGACATTATGCAGAAGAGTCTCCCCACAATAGTATACAATTAAACATCTTACCCATACTGTGCTATTACATCCACAATGGTTATAACAAAATAACATAATCATATGTAAACATTTCATATATACCAGATTACTCATCCCTAATTTATTATATTACCCATCTAATTTCTCATTGACTAACCATCTTATATTCTTGTGGACTACCCTCTCAACTTTTTAATTTTTTCTTAAACTAACGTGGATTATCCATCATATATTTTATCATTTCAACTGATGTGGACTATCCATCTCACATCTTGTATTTTTCCTAGGATGACTATAAACCCTTATATTAACTAATTAGAGACTATCCATCTTCAGCATGATGCAAACTATCCATCATACATCCCATAATTATCCTAGGATGACTATGAACCCATCACTTGGCTATTTAATTCATGTTACCCACATGTTTCTATTTATCAATGTTACCACATGCTATCCACATGTTCAACAATAATCCATGTTATCCACATGTATAACTTATTTCTATTGGTGTCCCCAATTAAGTTATATTCCCTTAGTTATTTAAATTTCATGGTGCCATATATTGGTAACCCCCCAAAAGATTTCACCTTAACTCATTAAGATATACCTTAGTGCTCCTAAGGTTGGAAGTAAAATTTTGCGATAAATAGCTCTCTACCGTTTATAAGCTCGATGTGTATTAGCATCGACATTCATAATTAAAGTCCTTATAATCATTTTCTTAATGATGTATAGTTAATACCCTTAACGCATAATTTAAACTAGGAAATCATCTCTTTGTAATTTTAAAGTCTAATGCCATTTATAAAACCCTTTTTATATTTCCATGTACATGATTGAAAATGATATATGGTTTATCACTTTCAAAACATTTTAATTTGATCGTTGTCGACATCATCTCATGTTGACATCGCAACTTAAAGCTCCCTGCCTTGATTTAAAAGCCTTTAAAACAAAAATGTGTGGCATTATGCACCTCTCGACAATGACGACGTCGAGCTCTAAGAGCACAAGCAATCCTCTTACTTGCATCGATATCATCGACTTCGGTGACATGATAAAGCGGCAGCTTGATAAGATGGCAACTCGATGTTGTGGTAACTCAATAATGCGGCGACTCAATAAGGCAATAACTCGATGATGCGGCCTTATGATAATACGGCATCATGAAGCATGTCGATGCTATCCAAGGCTCGACAATTCCTCTCCCTTATGTTTTAAAACTTAAGGCATGGTATATGAATGTTGCCGCTTCTCTTGACCTCGACGAGTTCAAAAATGATCCACACTATCATATAATGCCTTTTGTTTTCGTCTTGTCGACGTCGAAGATCATAGGCTAAGGAATAGGCGCAGCGACAATAAGGGTATTATGGCATTATCATAATTAACCCAAAAATTATATTCTTTCTTAATAAAGTATATACCTTTTTACCAAACCTCCTTTATTTGTCAAAGTATGATTGGTTTCGATAAAGCTTTACAATTTCTTTTCAGATTTTGCTGCTTCACCAAATTTCTCAAGTCCAAAACATGTGTTAAACCAAAAAATTAATTTTCTTAATTAATTATCCATTTACATGCTTTTCCAACATAATTAATTCAAAACAATACGAAATCACATGGGAAAATTTACAAAAATTCTAAAATACTATTTTCTTCACCATATAAAATTTTCAGGTTGAAAATCATAATTTAATTACCTAATTAAATTAAACACGAATTAAATCCATTTCCCTCTTAGAAAATTCATAAAATATTGATCTTGACTTGAAAAATTATAAAATTAAAAACCCATCTCCAAATCAATCTTTTACACATCATACCAAAAATTCATAGCATTTGGAGATCGAAAACTATGGTTTTAGCCTTAAAATTGAGTTATTTAACCTTATAAAATCCTTATAAATTATCTGTTATTCAAAACATGGCAAACACATCATGGCATATAGTCAAGACCTTTATACATTCAGTTTTAAATCTAAATCGAATCAAATCAATCATAAAACAATAAAAATGAAAAGGATTTATATTATTATTATTCACCTTGGTTTGATAATCAAATGAGATTTGAATATTGCTTAATCTTTCTAGCTTTCCTCCTAGAATCTCTACTTAAATTTGTGTCTTAGGTTGTGATTAATAGCCAGCCTTGCTTGAGCTCTTTGATTATTTTGATTTATGAAAACATGAATGGAATGGAATAAGGGTTTATGAGTTATAAAATTTATCTATTCCTATTTTACCCTTCACTATTCAAATATGCGTTTAAGTTATAAAGCAAGCTTATAGATTTATTTGGTTAAGGCACGACCTTGGTGTCCCAAAAGTTCGAAGTTAAAATCATGCCAAAAATGGCTCTTCACCATTTATAAGCTCGATATGCATTAACTTCGACATTTATACCATTTCGATGTAAAAGCATAAGGTTTTCCAACTATTTTAAGACTTGACATAAAAAGCATACGGCATCATGAGCCTCGATAACAATGTTGTCATCGACCCCCATGATACATAGGCTGTCTGCCTATAAAAAAAACCGAAGACTGGTTAAAATTATCATGAGGTGGGATTGGTAATAGGCTAAAAGTGGCATAGGGTAAACTCGATGACAAGTCAAAAGCGGCATGGCTAGGCTCGACAACAAGTTAAAAGTAGCATGGGGTAGTCTCAATGACCATCTGGGTCTTCGAGGCCCAAAGCTTAGAATCACTTATAAAATAGTGCGACATCAATGTTATAGAGGTTTGCAAGTATGAACATTGAGATCGTGATGTCGAGGCCTATCCATTTTTCTCTTTATTACTTAGGCTTCGACGAGGCTCAAAAGACCAATCTACTGCATGCCAAACTTGTTGACATCATGTGGCATGGTTTTGTTCCATGTCGATGACACTTGGATGAAGAGATATGGCTCGACATGGTAAAATTGTAATTAACTTAAAAATGCCAAATTACTATAAAAAGATATTACTTTTCACCAAACCTCTATAATTTGTCAACAGCTTATTTGCTAGCAAAACTATATCAATTTACTTTACTGAAAAATTGCCGCATCCTATTTCCAGGATTTAAAACATTATTTTAAATAATTAACTAATAACCATAATTACTTAAAATTTTATTTGTTTATTCTGGCATAAATAATTCTTCATAATTCAAAATTACACGGGAAAACCCCAAAAATTCATAGAAATTAGAGAATACCTTTCTCTACATCATATAAAATTTCAAAGCCCAAAACCTCATTTAATTATTTAAAATGATTAAAACCCGTAATTAAGCCATTTCCTTCATAGGAAATTCATAAATAATCTCTATAGTTTGGAAAATTATGAAATTTAAAAACCCATCTCCAAAATAATATTTTCTTTAATATAATAAAATTTCAAATCATTTAGAGGGTAACAACTTTGGATTTAACCCCAAAACCGAATTAAACAATTTCTAGTAAATTGCAAAAATTCTCATTAACCGTTATTCTATCTAAGCAATGATTACTAGATCATAACTTGACCAATGAAACACATAAGATTCGAGTATTACGCATGACCGAATCAAAAAAAAAGATTTAAGAGATGATAAGTGTTATTATTCACCTAAGAATAAATGCCCTGAATAATGTTAACTAAAATTTAAGGGTGTTATAGGGACCCCCCCTTAAAGAATTTCATCCTCGAAATTATGTAAGGGCTACAAAATAAGCATAAAAAACATGCAACCAAAGAAAGTATATCCTACCAGCCATAAATCTATATACAACAAAGATAGAACATACCCTCACAAAAGCTCAATATAAGTATCCTTAATCATGCCTTCTGTCTTCCAAGTACAGTATTTCATTGAACTTTTGCCAACCTTACTGTCTTGTTCCTTAACTTCTTCTCGTCTCTCACTACAATCCGAACTAGTTACCTAATAAAAGTCAGATCTAGTACAACTACTAAATCTTCTAATGCAGTCATATTGATAGTAGTCTCTATATCATGTATATACTTTCGAATATATGACATATGAAAAACATTATGGACATCTGCCAAATTTCTCGCTAACTCTACCCGATATGCGAGCTTTCCGATCCTCTGTAACGGGGAACGGTCCAACATATCTCAGTGCCAGTTTTCTTGATTTTCGAAAACATATCGCACCCTTCATCGATGATACTTTGATAAAAACCTTATCTCCAACTGAGAACTTTAGATCCTTACGCCTTTTATCCGCATAACTTTTCTGTCTAGACCGAGCTTGTCTCATACTACCTCGCATTAAATCAATTTTCTCCGTTGCTTCTCTCTCTAGATCTACACCTAAGACTAACATATCTCATTTTTCCAACCAACATGCTAGTGACTTGCATGACCTTCCATATAAAGCTTTAAAAGGCGCCATTCCTATACTAGTTTGATAACTATTATTATAGGAATAATCAACCAAGTGTAGGTGGTCTTCCCATGATCCACCAAAATCTAGTACGCAAGCTCTCACCAAATCCTCGAGTACCTTAGTGACTCTCTCTATCTGCCCATCTATCTGAGGGTGATAGCGGTACTAATCTTAAGCTTGGTACATAACACTTCCTGTAAAGTCTTCCAGAACTCACTAGTAAACAATGTATCTCTATTACTGACTATACTACTAGAAATCTCATGCAATCTAACGATGTTCTTCATAAATAACTTAGCCAAAACAGTTGTCATCATGGTTGACTTAACGGGAATGAAATGGGTGCTCTTAGTCAATTTATCCACTATGACCCATATACTCTCATTTCCTCGATCCGACCTTGGCAACCCATCAATAAAGTCCATAAATATTGAATCCCATTTCCAAACTGGTATATCTAAAGGCTGAAGCAACCCGCTTGGCTTCTGATGTTCAACTTTTACTTGTTGGAAATTCGAACACTGCTTTACCAATAAGTCAACATCGCTCTTCATACCTTTCCAGAAGAAACTTCTCTTCATGTCGTAATACGTCTTTGTTCCTACGAGATGAATCGTAAACTTTGATAGATGACATTCTCTAAGAACTTCTTTCCTTAGAGTCCCAACATTCGAAACACAACAATCATCCCTTCTTTCTCAGCCACCCCTTCTGGTCATGGCTAAAATCTCTCTAATCATCAATCTCGGTTCCAATCTCAAGTCTTCTCATCTTCTCTGCAACTAGTGGATCATCTTTCTGCTTAGAAGCAATCCTTTTGATCAAAACTATTTGAACTTTCAAATATGATATCATGGCAGTACTCTGACTAGAACCAGCAGTAGATCTTAACTGCACACTACATGTAGTCAATGCCTCAAGTTCTTTCCATTCTTCCAACATATCTAACACCACATTTTGATGTTTTCTGCTAAGAGCATCCACTAGTTTATTACCCTTACCCGGTGTATACTCTATGCAGAAATCATAAGCTACTAAAAACTCCAGCCTATTATAGGACTCGACAACTAAAACATGCGGTATAATAAGCCTCATGACTATAAAGTCATCGATCCTCATGATACATAGGCTCTCCGCCTATGAGAAACTTGAAGACTAGTTAAAATTATCATGATATAAGAAATAGGTTAAAAGCAGCATAGGGTAAACTCGATGACAAGTCAAAAGCGACTTGGCTAGGCTCGACAACAAGTTAAAAGTGTCATGGGGTAAGCTCGATGACCATTTGGGTCTTCGAGGCCCAAAGTTCGAAGTAACTTATAAAACAATGCGACATGAATGTTATAAAGGTTGATGAGTATAAACATCAATATCGCCATGTTGAGGCCTATCCTTTTTCTCTTTGTTACTTCCGCCTAGATGATGCTCAAAACCAATTCATTGCATGCCAAACTCGTTATGCGTCATTATTTTGTTCCACGTTGATGATATTGGGATAAGGAGACATGGCTCGACTTAACCAATATTGACATGGTAAAACTGTAATTAACTCAAAAACTACCAAATTACAATAAAAAGATATCACTTTTCACCAAACCTCTATAATTTGTCAAAAGCTTATTGGCTACCAAAACTTTATCAATTTCCTTTACTGAAAAACTACTGCACTATTTCTAACATCCAAACATTATTTGAAACAATTAACTAATGACATAATTAATTAAACTTTTATATGCTTATCTAGCATAAATAATTCTTCATAATTTAAAATTATATGGGAAAAATACCAAAAATTCACAGAAATTAGAGAATAACTTTCTCTACATCATGTAAAATTTCAGAGCCCAAAATCTCATTTAATTATTTAAAATAATTAAATCCTTAATTAAGCCATTTCCTTCATAGGAAATTCATAAAATAATCACTATAATTTGAAAAATTATGAAATTAAAAAATCATCTTCAAAATAATGTTTTCCTTGACATATTAAAATTTCAAATCATTTGGAGGATAAAAACTTCAGATTTAACCCTAAAACCAAATTAAATTATTTCTAATAAATTATAAAAATCCTCATTAACCATTATCTTGTCCAAACAATGATTATTGGATTATAACTTGACCAATCAAACACATAAGATTTGGGTATTACCCATGACCGAATGAAAACAAAGATATAAGAGGTGGAAAGTATTATTATTCATCTTAGATTAATGATTAGAGTTGAGATTTGGTGTAGCTCTTAATCCTAAACTCTCTTTCCCTTCAATCCTAGATTTCGATGTCTCTATTTCTTCCTGATAGGTGGTCTTGATTGAGCTTTCCTTTTGGTTGTTTTTATTGTGAATATAAGAATGATGTAGGAGGTGCGGGTTTAATGAATGAAGGGTTTATCTATGCCTATTTTGCCCCTCCATGCATTCTTCTATGTGTATTAATTTTAAAACATTCGTACTTAGTTCATTAATTTTAGCAGGACCACAATAATTAACTAAATCTCATTCTCCCTAATTATATACATTATTCTATTTAATATGTCCAATTAAGTGTCTTGAATAATGATAATTAAAAGTTAGGGGTGTTACAATGATGATGAAAATGGAGTGAAATAAGGGGTTATACTATTAGTATGTGTGATGAGGGATCACTAATGAGCAAAGGCTTTGATGTATGCTCGTAAAGGAAGAGTTGGTAGGGATGCTCAACGAGGATTGCCTAAGTGGATCGATATCTCTAGACCTTCCAAGTTGAATTTACATACCATATTGCACTTACTTATGATATATCGGCTTTATATATAAATATATATGTATGTATGTATGTATTATTTTAGGCTTGTAGACTGGTTATTCTAGACCGTTGTTTAACTCGAGGTTATTTGCATTGCTATTCTATTCTTGAGTACTCTTAAATGGGTAGATTAAGAGTCGGTGTAACACCCCATAAAAATTAAGAATAATTAATAAGGGTCAAAAATGAAATTTGAGAAACCATCAAAATTTGGCCACAAAACTTTCACTATTGCATTTTTTGGCAAATTTTTAAGCAACCTTCATGTTTGGAGTTTTGTGACCGGAGCTCAAATGAAGAAGTTATCGGCATTTGAAGTTTTCGCAACGAAAATGATTAAAATAGAAAAATAGGAAATAAAATATAATAAATGCGGGACCCTCGATCAAACCCCTCTTTGGTTCGGTCGACCACAGCTGTGGAGGAGCGAATGGTCATATTGTAGCGGTTAGGGTTTGAACTTAGCCAAATGGTCTAGGTTCAATTATTTTAATCTAATGGATAAGATTGATTCAAGCGCCTATAAATACAGGCCTAACCCCTCGCTTTTCTTCTCATATTTTCTGATCAAAGCAAGAAGCTTTTCCATTTTCCCTTCTCCACTATTTCTATAAGTTACGAAATATTTTATATTTATACAAACCGGAGAAGGGCAGAAAATAAAAGAGAAGAAGCAAATCAATACTGCGAAAGGAAAAGGTAAATTTATAATTATAAGTCTATATTCCTCTTAACCCCAAATCTCTTCTCAAATCTATAGTTTCAATAGCATGTATATTCCTTGTTATACATACTCTTTTAGATTAGAAAGGAGAAGGAGTCAAGTCAATGGAATGGATTCAGATTTGGGAGAATTGAAGAACTTGAAAAGTGAGGGGAAATTATATAATACGTTATAATAAGTTTTTTTTAATTATTATGCCTATGTTAGACTTATTGAGTTGCATGCTTAAATGAACGTATTTAGTTGAAACTCTGCCTACATACTTCGTAAGTTAGGAAATTGAAATAATATGTAAAACCTAATTTGAAAATTTAAAATCAATCACAAATATTTATTATTATAGAATGTTGGTAATGTTGTAAAGTTCATTCCATATTTATGATTGGGTTGTAAATTAGGTTGCCCTACTTGACTTGGAATGTGAATTTTTCTATTTTTGTTATTGAAAGCGGGATATAATTAGTTGTATCTATTTTTGTATAATCTTCAAAAATTATCCAATTCAATAAAATTTGTGAAAAGTACACGTTCGAAACAATAAGGAAAATACTAAAAATGAAATAGATGTGTAAAGTAAAGAGGTTCTTCATCGTAATTTATAGTGTCTATTTCAATAAAAGAAGAAAAAGATAATTCCTTGTAATTTCAACCGGAGTCGACCACTTTTTTGAGTAACATATGGAAAGTTACAACGATATCCTTTTTGGGAGGATGGCTTTAATAAATTAAAATTGTAGGATCAATTTCACCCAAGAGGGGGGTGAATAGAGTGATACTAATAATAATAATAAATAGTGCGAAAATATAAATAATAATTGTAGCACAGATAATAGCAGAATAATAAAAGCGGAAATAGAACAACATAGATTTACCCAGCTTTGGCAAAACCCTGTCTACATGCTGCCCCCAAGGTTTCTACTAGAAATTAAGTAGTCAAATGCTTACACACTTAAACTTGCGACACCCGCTAATGATAACCTAACTCTATGCTCAAAACCTTGCTACAACACAGCCACTGAGTTGCGAATTCTCAAACTACACCACCGTAGTTCGTAACCTAGTCACACAACTAGAGAGTTACATAATTTTAAAAAAAGAAAAATTAAAAATTAAAAATAAACTAAATAAACTAAACAAAACCCTATTTAACACTTTAAGCCTAATTTGAAATAAAAGGCCAGCCCAAACAAATAACTAGTGCTATAAAAATAAGAAGCTCATTCCCTTCTTCTATTGTGCGACAGCCTTCTTTGTTCTTCTTCAAAAAGGAATTTGGGTTTTCCTTAATTGAAACGCTGCTCTATGATCAATTGATTGATTTGAGGAATTTGTATTGCGTTGCTTTGTCAATTGACTTTCGGCTGTGATAGGCCTTTGGTCGCTCCAATTATATCAAGTTCGAATACTACTCTTATGTGATTTTCGCCCCCTT
This sequence comes from Allium cepa, assembly GCA_030765085.1. Taxonomy (NCBI): domain Eukaryota; kingdom Viridiplantae; phylum Streptophyta; class Magnoliopsida; order Asparagales; family Amaryllidaceae; genus Allium; species Allium cepa. Next base: position 604,317,815 of record CM060929.1, on the reverse strand, counting down.
ATTGATTTTTGAATATATTCGAATTTATGCAATGACTAATTTCTTGGGCTCGAACTTTGATTTTAGCCGATGATGTAACGGGTTTATTTTATAGGGATAAAATCCCAAAATTTTCATTCGTATATATTGTTTGAATTCTTCATGATAATTTTGTTCGGCCATTTTATTTTGATTGGATGCTGATGATTACTCTGACTTGTTCATTATTGACTTGCTTTAGTTGGTTCCTTCTTTTCCCTGATGTATTTGAATTTTGGTTCCATAGTTTTCTACTATGACTTTGGCATCGTGAATTTTTGATATAAACCTGACTTCGACTTGTTCATGTCATACTCGGTTAAATAAGATTTGAATTCGGTTCCTTCTTTTGCTCCATTGATTTTGGAATTTTGCCGACTTTGAGATAAAAATTGACTTCAACTTATTCACGTTACTGCATATATCTTTGTTTGAAAATGTATGACTCTTTGGCTTCATGATATTTATGATATACTTGACTTTGATCGATCTGCACCGATTTGTGTGAACTGCTATTTCTTTTGTAAACTCCTGCTTCATTGAGTTCATGTTTGAATGATTTGATTGAACTTGAATTTGAACTGGTTGTATTTCGTTGAACTGGGTTGGTACTCTTGGTTATGTAACCTTGTTAGCCTTGCTCTGATATGTTGTTTTATTGCTGGTTGCTCCATTTCATTGTAGTCTTGTCTAGTTGAGTTATTTGGTCTTGATGAGTCTAATTCAAGTAGCTTCATGTCTAGTGTATTGAACTTGTTTATCACCACATATGTACATATATACATATGTATGTGTGTATATATGTGTTGTTGCAGTTTGGTTTGATATTGACTCTGGTTGTTGCTTTGTACTTGAAGTCTTGATTGAGGATTTACTTCCATTCTCTGTTGTTATATGATCTGGTATCATTCGAATCGACCTAGTTCATTTATCTGATTTGGTTGCACCCCATACCTGAACTTGGACTGGTTTGATGGGTTTATTCTTTGTTTGCCTTGACTGCCATATATACTTGAAGTCTCATTTCACTTACATGTGCTGAGTACCTTTCTGGTGGAGTTTGAGTCTGGTTCTAGTTAATACTTCATGTGTACTGCCCTTTGTACATGTCGATTTCTCTGTCCGCTGGTTCATTTAGTTTTTCTCACACTTGACTGTGAACGTATGAGCCATTCACCTTGATTTATTGTTGCCTCTGGTTGTGATGGTCTTTGGTTCTACTTTCCTATGTCATACTAATCTGGTACACTTTGTCATTGAGTGGTGTGTCATTTCATTCTTATGTGACACTTCACTTGTATGTTATCCCTGCTCTATTGTGATCTTCTTGGAGTCGTTCAAGTGTTGTGACGACCCGGCTTTCTACTACCATAAAACTGTTTCGTCTTGAAGAAAGAAAGGGGTGAGAAAATAGAAAAGATAGAGAAGAAAGAACAACAACATCAAAATCTCACAGCGGAACGAATAAATTATAATAGATCACATAACTATTACATAGTTTTACATATATCAGAGTTATACAGATCATACAACACATACTAGACAGTTATAAACACCTGTCCAGTTAATACAACTCGATACAACTTAGACAAATAACTCAAAGATATCAACATAGCGGAACTATATATATATATATACATATACATATCTACAACGCTGAAGCCTCATGCTCCACTGCTCCTCCAGAATTCGTCAAAGCTAACCTGAATCCCTTGGCTATTCATAAAAATTTGAGTACCCGAGAGTTTATGAAAAACAAAAATAAACTCCGGGTCAGACATGGGTCTGGTATGAGTAACAAGTTAAAGTTTCTTAACTTTGAAATTATTTGAAAACAAAAGGTATCACGTAAGACTCCCCACACATAAACATGGGTAAGTTTTTACCTTACGCTAACCAAAACATTTGATAGGAAATTCAGTGATATTATAATAGGTCTAGGGTTTTCAAGTAAATAGAAAATAGCCGAAATTGTTACATCTATTAAATTCCAGCTACTAGCCACAAAAGTGGGTAATACAATCAAAACCGTTGGCACTTATTGGATTGTGGATTCCATACAATGGCAGGGCTACTGGGGTACCGCCCGTCATATTACGTGGCCTAGATCAACGTACCGAGGATCACTCCCGACCCCCTACAACACAAGGCCGGAACCATTCCTTACTGAACAGTCCCGAACAAGATAACCCCGGTAGTTGTTGCAATCAACCGCCCACACAGCCGAAAATAAAGGGACATCTAGACAGGGGAATATCTTGACCTGCTTGGGCATGACCCACCTAACCTTGTTGCACCTTCCCTGTTTTAGCCATTCCCCGTTGATGAGGCTTGAGGCTGCGATTACCTTTAGAGAATACATTTCTTAGAATGCTCATCGCCCACCTGACGATGTTCTGAAAGCATTCAATCCATACAAGTTCGTTCCGGGTTCGAACGAAACCGAAGGCATTATCTCGTTACACTCAGTTTGGAATCACCCTCAGAGTTAACGACAATAACCCTTGCACTCTGAATCTTCATCTTCACTTCAGATTCACGACCCATCGTTAATTTGGATCGATGTGGTTTTCGGATGTCCAAATATGGAAACCTGATCCCGATCTCATCGAAATCCAAAACGTATCTTTTAAGGCCAAGTTGTCTATTTAGTCATCATCATAAATAGATAATTAATATTATCATCCAAACAGATAATTAAATATTATCATACTTAAACCATACATCCATATCACATAATATTACTCATCTCATATCTGAGATTACAATCATCAAATGAAATATCAATATCATTCATCCATAAGCAATGATTTATAGATCATACCATTTATAATTAATTTAAAATGAGTTAAATTAACTACTTCCATCCCTAATTAATTTGAAGTAAATTAAATTAATTACTTCACCTATAAATCCTGCTTATATAATCATTAATTAATTACAAATCAAATTATTAATGATCCATTAAGAATTCATCTTAATTAAACACCTTTGATTAATCATTTTCTAATTACAATAAGGAATTAGTCTTTATTTAGTTCCACAAATTAGTTATCCTATATCATTTATAGTAATTGACATTTAATTACTTCATTTATTAATTACTAAAATTAGTCTCATTTATCCTTAATTAATTACATTAATTAATCACTTCATTATTAATTATTTCTTAATTAATCCATTCTTAATTACATCATTAATTATATTAATTAATGATCTCTAATTTAGATTTAAATTAAATTTCTTTATTAAATTAATTAAGCGATTAATCTTTAATTAAACACAATTATTAATCACCCTAATTAATATCAACCAGTAATTAACTACCCTTAATTACTCATATTAATAAATTAATTATTCCATAATTAGTTATCTCCATTGATTAATCCTTTGATTAATTACAAAAGTAATTATCCAAATTACTTCATTAACACATCATCTTCACTAATTACATTCAGTAATTAACATTAATTACTTCCCTAAGTAATTATGCTCCATTAATTACACTAAGTAATTACACTTATCAAATCATCAAATGATTTCTTAAATTAATTAAACTAAATTAACTAACTTAATTTAATCATTTTATCAAAATGAATTACAATAAGTAATTAATCTCTTAATTACTTTTATCATGTAATTATATTTTACAATTTACAATAGATTATCTAGATTAATCTGATTACTTATCAAAATTAATCACATATATTAATTAATTAATAATCCTTAGTTAATTATCTTCATTAACTAATAACTTTTCTTAATTTACTTCTTAATTAATCTCTAGTTATAAATTAATCTAAATTATTAATTTATAAATTAATTACATAAGGCATTTCTTAATTAACTTATTCATTTAATCATTTTAATATCCAAATTATTCCTAAGATAATTTATTTCTTTATTAATGACTCCATTAACATTTAAGTGTATTATAACATTACATTTCAAATTTAAATTCAAATTCCATTTTGAATTTAAGATTCAAAATGATTATTGTTTAACATTAACTAAATTTAAATTCAATTTATAATATTTTTAAATAAACGTAAATAACATTTATTACTTGCATATGAACTTATATAAGATAATCCTTTAAATTAAACTGCTTAACTTTTAGTTAAAAATTTAGCTTTTAAATTACATTGTATTTTTAACTTGCAAATTCAAGTTAGACAATTTATTTAACTTCCATTCAAAAACCTTTTATAAAAGAATTCTCTCAAAATCAAGTTAATATCTATTTGAAACGAATTTACTTTTCAAAACTATTTTATTTAAACTGGTTTTATATATTTAGATTTAAAAACTGATTTAAATTTCAGATTTGAATTCAAGAAAAACTTGAATTCATTAGTTTAACTTTGAATTTAAAACTTTGGTTTTACTTTTAAAAAACTTGGTTTTAAATTCTAGATTTAAAATCCAAATTCATTTTTAAAAACTTAGATTCAAAAGTTCATTTAAATTTACACTTTAAATTTTTGAATTTAAATCACGATTTTAATTCTGTTTTCAAACTTTAAATTAATTTAAAATATGAAAATCTGTCAGGTTTTTAAACCTGAAAACCCACCCTTAAACATTTTAAACTTTGATTTCATTTCAAATTTGAATCCAAAAATAAACTTGAATTCAAACTTCCAACTAGATTTAAACTTGTTTAAATCTATTATTTATTTTTAGATTTCACTTGAATTTGTTTAAACACACATTCTGCTTCCAGGTTTTACAAAGCCTGAAACAAACACTACTAGACTCGAACCAATACTGCTCCGAGACTTCACCTTCCCTGCTTCGAGTCACATACTCGAGTGACTCGAGTATTTCCCCAGTTCAAAAACTCTGCACCCAACAAAAAACTCAGCACTTAAACGGGCACGGTGCACGTGCACCGTGGCCCCAGCCACCTCCGGCCACGCAATAGAATTACATCCCATCGCCGATCATCTCCAGATGACATCACGTCCACCAGAATCCATCCCCACAACCCAAATCAAAAACGAGCAGCAAATAGAACCTGGAAAACACAACATCCACCTCTACCCAAACCTGTCAATGCCACATTCTCCAAACCCCGACTACCTGATGGTCAACAACTCTTTCCATGAACTCGCCTTCGACCAAGCTACCACCTCCCGAGACCTCGTGCAACTCGATGCACGGTGGAAGTCGCGGTGATCAAATGTTCGACCACCATAAAAATTAGGGTTACATACTTCAAACGATCGCCACCATCGCCACCGTGCTCAGACCAATCATCAAACAATTTTCCCCTCACCATTGTAGGCCCCTCGATCGTCACATACAAGCACGGCCACCCAGATAACAGTGATCACCCAAAAAAAATCCCAAATTAGCATTTTCAGTTCATACCAGAACTGTACTTAACTCCTAGTACAAAAAATCTTGATTTATGTTTTAAAAATCATATTTTGTTACAGAGATTCATAGTATGTTCCTGAATTCATAATTTAAAAGGTTTGGTTTTTCTCTTATTCAAGTTTTACTCTGTTATTTTGATTTTCCAGAACAATATTCAAATTTAGTTCAACTTAAATAAAACTTACTCTAAATTATGTTGAAACAAACAATTTCAGTTTGTATTCTAAGTCCTGAAAGCTATTAGATCAAGAGATAAAAATAATTTGAATCAAACTCAAGCCTGGAAACAAAATAAATAAGTTTATTACAGAGACTTCAAAATGTACCCAGACAACATCGATATGCACAGAAGAACACATACATACAAATCTTACTTATTCCAGATTTTAACCTTGCAACCAGTTTAAAATGCTTAAATTTTAGAAATTAAAGTTACTTACCTAAAAATAAACAGAGAACACTTTGAAACTGGAAAGAGTATTTGCATGCTATTGTTTTGGTTCCAGAAAACATGAAAACTTAATCTTGCCTTTGTTGTAATGCTTCAGTTTTATAAAATGGAAATGTTTTGTTATGTTTAGTGAACGAACTAAAAAAAAAGATGTATATAAAGAAGTTTACAGATATGTGATATCTGGGTTAGCAAATTTGCAGGTACTATTATTTGTGTTTTGTTTTATCAGGCCAGATTATTGTATTAGGGAGGCTGAAATGATCTTTAAAACAATTCGAAATGACTTGGTTAGCTGCTAATAAATGGAGTCATTTAATGCTAATGTACTTAATGTCTCCTACAAATCTTATGTATAGATATTTTTTTTGCTTTTTACTTTGCTTTTCATTTTTCTTACAGGTTGTCTACACTTCCTTATGCCTTTGCATTTCAAAGCTCTACAGGCTTCTCATATACAACCCTGATTTGTATTACCTCAAGTACATATAAAAAAATTACTTTAGTTATTGATATAAATTTTTATCTTAAGTTTTGTTTACACTTACCATCTGCATTTCTTTTCTTTACAGGCAAAAATTTTCTTTTCACTTGCCTGAGTATGTTTTCTACACTTCATGTATATTATCAAGTTGTTTTAGTTATTGTTATAGCCTTTTAACTTAAGTATTTTAGCTCTCTTTTTTTTAACATAACTATCCAATACTAAATTTATTTATTATTTTTATACTTGTGTTAGTATTAATAAGGTTTATTTTAGTTTAACATTTTTAAAAGACTTACTTTTAATCTTTCAAATTATAGCTTTCTCCAAAATACACATACATGTATTTAAATAAATTTATAATAACCATTTCTATTTGTATTGAAATCCATTTGTAAAAATATTACATAATTGATATTGTTTTAAAAAAAATAACTCATTATAAATGAAATTATCACTACATAAATAAATTACTTATTTTATCACTATATTTGAAACAAAAACAAAACAACCTTTGTTAAATTTAGATTTAAGTTAAAATCTTTTAAACAAATTTTAACTTTATCTTTAGTATATTTTTAAGAAAATTTTTATCAAGCTATACTAAAAAGAAAATAAAACAATCTTTTTGTTACTAAATTTTAAATTTAAACTTAAGCTAGAATAATTCTAACAATTAAACATTTATCTTAAGTATTTAAAACCATATAGATATCTATTTAATAGCTTAATACTAAATTAAATCAAATTTCCAAGTTATCAGAAATATTAGAATTAGAAAACATGTCTTTATTTATTAATTTAAAACAGAGCTTATCTATTTATAATATATACAAATATATATATATACTACAAATAGAAAACAATTTACTAGCTTTTAAAAGATAAATTTTCAGTTAAATATTTATTTAAAAGGAGATTATTAAATCAAGTTAAATCTTATTAACAATTATTATCAAATTAATTTAATTTTTAACACAGATTATTTAATTGATATTGCCAAAAATTTCCGGGATATCACATTCGTCCCCCCTTAAAATAATTTCGTCCCCGAAATTTTAAAACAAAGGTAATTTAATAATCTAATTAAAGATTTAATTTTAAAACACAAGCATATATCATCCAGATGCTAAAAATCATAGCAACTTATTTATCCAATCAAACAAATCTAACTATCTAGACAAAATCAGGATAGATCTATCTAGAGTCCTCTAGGTATGAATACCGGGATACTCGCTCTACAGAATCCAAACAATCAAGCTACTAAGCTACAGAGCTTCCACTCATCTAGATCTACAAAACAAGACAGGATATCAGACTACAAACAAGTCTGAATCAACAACCAAAACTCCCTGAACTGCTGATTCTACAACTAGAGATAAGTCTTACACGTACTCCCACAGAGATACGTGAAACACAACGAATTCCAGTTATCCAAACTGACAATTCAATCCTGAGGACCAAACAGTTATCCAGAATCAAATCTCCGACTTCGGAATCCAAATTCTTCCGTCTCTTATCCACAAAACTCTTCGGACGATCCTGTGCTGCCTACATCTTTCCTGATCAGCTCAACCCTTGCTGATGTCCTTAGAAGCAAACTGAACCAAAGAAAATTCAACAAAATGATCTTTCCAATATTCAACCAAACTCAGAACACAAACTCTATTCCAAAATCAGAAGGCTGATCTCAGTTCTCTCATCGGAAAAAGATAAAACAGGTGTACTCCCAACTGGCTTTAAGATCCTGAAAAATTCCCTGCAGAAACTCTCTAATCCAAACATTGCAACATCCAATTGCTTCCAAACTAAAACAGCTGCCACCATGCTTCCACTGCGCCACTCTGACTGAATAGATGAAAATGCTGAAGTCGAACACAGACTGGACAACACATTCCAAAAATAGGGTTCAACAGATCCATAAAACTTAGAATTTTCTCCAAAACCCGAGCTGCTTCACCAACTCTCTCTCCAGAATCCATCCTACTATTAAGCTGAACCATCGGTACCACTCTGAAATCCAGTCGATACCAAACTCAATTTCCAAATGCTGACGAAACTCTGACTTCCTAAAGACATCCAGAAAAATTTCTGAAACATAAGGGAACACCCCAAATCATCGCAAGTCACTTTTGCGATCAATCCAGCCTAATTCCAAAAATACTACTCTCTCTTTATAAATCAGAACAGCTTATACTTACGTGGCCAATCCATCGAAGAAATGGATCTACTCTACTTCTTTTGAAGTTACCCTAAGAAAAACTGCTAAGCCAGAAGACTTCCCAATCCAAAGCTCTTTGAGAAACTCGGACCTCAAACCAAATAGAACCACCTAACTGAACACAGCCACAACACCAAAGCAGACACTCTTCCTTAACTTGTTCCAAAGAAACATCTTCGGAGACATCCATAGTCACTGTGTCTCATCACACAGCTACTACACCTTGATATCAAGATATCATGTCTGGCTTCTGTCTAACCGACAGACCCAAACTCTAGCTCATCCAAACTACATTTCATAGATGAACTCCGAATCTTAACAGGATTCTTTCAGAGATCGATAAAATCCTTACACCACCCAAAGCTCACTCGAGACGGTATTAGGTCTACAGCCTCGACAAATACAGTTCCAACCTTAAACATTCTGTTATCCCGCTTTTTGGCAAAGCCGCGATACCAAAAGATCGATCGAAAACTGAGAACGGTTCATCTCAGAGATTGGTCATACTTCGTTTCGCCATGGATATCGCTGAATTTTGTCCGAGTCCAGATTGAGCTACAATTGGTAGGACATGACAAGAAAGGTCATAGAAGTCATCATCTCAAATTTCAAGTCAATCAGAGTTCATACGCTTAAGTTATGATCGATTCAACTTGAAGGGAAAAGCACTGGTTTCGAATCCATCGTTGTAGGTGTCTTCGAATCCATCGTCGAACACCGTTCGAACCGATCACCTTCGTATCGATTGGCTTCAAACCCATCGGAGCACCTCAATTCGACTCCATCAACTTCGAATCCATCAGGTTCGTATCGATGGACCTCGTATCAATGGAGAAGTTGCAAGGCTCGTATCCATCAGAGGAACGCAAGTTCGAATCCATCAAGCATCAGTTGTTCGAACCCATTATTGAAGCCTTGTTTGAACCCATCAATGAAGCTACGTTCGAATCCACCAGGTCAACTAGCAACGATGACTTGTCATCCATCGGTTCGAATGCGCCGAGATACACGAAGTCGAAGCGGTCAACTCGGAGTGAAGACCGGATCGATTCGAGGTTTGTGCTCCACGTCATCACAGGGTCGCATGCCACCATCGATTCGAAAAGGTGGTTTCGAACCAAATAACCACTCGAAAAGCGTCATCCCGAACCCATCATATCTCTCAATCTACTGATCCAAATGCCATGAAATTTTCACCGAAGCTTGCATACATGTTAAAGAATGTCCACACCAAATTTCACCTCGATTGGATGAATTTCTGATCGATTCGAATGGAGTTCGAATCGATGCCAAAGTGGGCCCAAACTTCCTGAGGCCGGGCGTGTGGGCCCCCTCACGTGCCAGAAGTGGTCTCCCGAGTTTTCAGCGAAATATCAGCAGCCTACGCCTATAAATAGAGCCCCAGAGCCAACAGAAAAGGGATCATTCGACTCTGAAGCGCCCAGACTCTGCCGGATCGAGATCTCCACCATCTTACATCATAACTTCGATGTTGATTCAAATTTCCAGTTGTAACTTGCTGTTGATTGCTATAGCGACTTGTATTCATTGAAAGAGAATCAATAAAATATCAAAAAACTTCATAGTGGACGTAAGCAACACGCCGAACCACTATAAATCGCTTGTCTACTCTTTTACTTTACTGTTGATTGGATTTTTTGTTAGATAATACTCGTTTTGAATCTATATTCTTCGTTATTATCTCTTCAACGACTCCCGAAGAGTGTTGTGACCAATTTTGGTGCAAACACTTTGGTGCTTTCACTGAGAAAACCCAGGTTTTCTCTTGCTCATTGGATCTATCATCGATATCGGATTGCATAAATCTAAGAGAGAGATCCAGACTTCAATTTCAGACTCCTTCCATACTATTCAGATTTACCAAAATCTAGGAAAGGATTCTACACTAAGGGATGGTTAGCACGAGAACCACTTCTACTGCCGCCGGCCAAGAAGGCCATGATAGACAAAATCCCCCGCAACTCCTTCCACCGAATCAAGATGATACCGGGCACTCAGATCCATCAGGTTCGGTCACTCGACAAGAGTTCCAGGCATTGCTCCAGGAACTAACCCAAAGTTGACAACAGTTGACTGAACAACTACGTGCCAATGCTGAGTTGACTAATGAACTAAACCGCCAAAGGCGTAGAAAATCCAGAAGGGACCACGTCCCTCATTCCTCCACTGAAAGCTCTGCCTCGTCTGATTACAGCGGCAGATCTACTCGTCCCAAGCTAGACGGAAGCCATGCGCATACCGCTGGTCACCAACAAGCATTAACTGTTGGGCAGATAAGAGTTGGCCCTTCCGCTAGTTTTCATACAGGACCCTCCTCACGAGGAGGCACTATTCCACAACATGCCATGGACAACCAAGCCACCGCCACTGCAGTTGACATAGGAGTTGATACCCGAAATCACTCCAATCAAAACTACCACCAGCAGGAACATACTCTGGGGCCATATGTCCCAGAAGACACCGAGCCAAGGAGGCAAGATACGGATCGTCGACAGCGCCCGATCCTACCTCGCACTGTGGAACCCGACCACACTTTGGCTCGCCACCCTCCAAATACAGTAACACCTTACCACTCAGCTATGGTACGCCAAATGATCCGCGAGAGTCAGGGCTTAACAAATAACGATTGGGGAATCTCCCAAAGTCATACTCCGTTCACCGACGACATATTATATGCTGAACCTCCTCGGCGATTTCGAATGCCAACTCTACCCATGTACGAGGGAAACTCCGACCCCATCCAACATATTCTCAAATATGAATGGTCGATGACTGCTGCCAGGGCTGACGATGCAGTGAAATGTCGTAGTTTCTCCATATCCTTGGGGGGCATCGCTACCATGTGGTTCACCCGACTGCCACCTCTGTCCATCTCTTCATTTGACCAGTTAGCCACAAAATTCGTTGAGCAATTCCGCATGCACGTCGCAAGGCCAAAAGATGTCAACGCTCTGTCTAGCGTCACCCAAGCTCCGGGAGAAACTCTCAGGAAATACTTGGAGAGATTCCATACTGCATGTGCGAAGATCAGCAATCCAAACGATAACTCCATCCTTATGGCGTTGACTAAGGGGATCGACCCCGATTCTGAGTTTGGCAACTGGTTAGCTGGAAAACCACCCGCATCGTTGGACCGTTTCCATGCCAACGCGGCTCAATTCCTGAGACGAGAAGGTACGAAATAGTTTAGGAAGCAAACCGATGTCGGGCCAAGTACGGAAGGATCCAAAGCAATGTTGCAATCAAACAGTCCGGTGAGAGCTCCGGAAAAGTTCAGTTGAACGTTAGAAACAAACAAGCTCGGCGAAGAGAGAGCGTGAATCAAACCAGGAAACGAGATCAAAATCCTAGCCCGCAGCGCAAGAACCCAATGTTTGACAGTTACACTCCTCTGAATACATCACTGGAGGACTTGTACTTACAAACCTGTGATACAATTCAATATCAAAAACCTGCACCAAGACCGTCGTCGGAGAGACAAATCCAGACGGGAAAGTTTTGCAGGTTCCATGAAAGCTACGGGCACAATACGAACGAGTGTCGTCACTTACAGGATCTCGTTGAAAAACTGACCAGAGAAAGGAAGCTGGAACAGTTTGTGCGGACGCCGCAGCACAGAGAAGCAGGCCCATCAAATTAAAACAATAAACCCAATCGACCGAGACAGCAGGACTCGACTTGTCCCCGTGGAAGATTGGTGATAAACGCCAACAGTGGCGGACCAGCTTACTCAGGAGCCCGTAACGACGAAGATCCTCGTCACTGTCACACATGACAGGCTCATTCAATCTATGAATACTTTGCAATTTCCTTTACATTCTAAAATTTGATTTTGTAATAAGGCACTGACTTTGCCATATTTTCTTATTTCAGCAATAAAATACTATCTCTTCAAGCTAGAGCTGTGATTCACCGAATACAACGTTCAACAATCACGACACACGAAGAGCTAAATTCCATCAAACAATGGAATTTATTCAAATAGCGAGTGACTGTGATATGACCGTCCACTCACTAAGTGAAACCCCAGCTTGGGGGCAAGCCAACACATCAAAGGCTGAACTGGACCAACACATGATAGTCCATTCAATAACTCGTTCCCAGGGCGCGAACGGACTCCAACTTCCCAGAGCGTGAATTGGAGTATAAACATTCAATAACTCGTTCCCAGAGAGCGAACAGACTCCAACTTCCCAGAGCGTGAATTGGAGTATAAACATTCAATAACTCGTTCCCAGAGCGCGAACGGACTCCAACTTCCCAGAGCGTGAATTGGAGCATAAACATTCAACAACTCGTTCCCAGAGTGCGAACGGACTCAAACTTCCCAAAGCGTGAATTGGAGTATAAACACTCAATAACTCGTTCCCAGAGCGCGAATGGACTACAACTTCCCAGAGTGTGAATTGGAGTAACATTCAATAACTCGTTCCCAGAACGTGAACGAACTCCAACTTCCCAGAGCGTGAATTGGAGTATAAACATTCAATAACTCGTTCCCAGAGCGTGAACGGACTCCAAATTCCCAGAGCGTGAATTGGTGTATAAACATTCAATAACTCGTTCCCAGAGCGTGAACGGACTCCAACTTCCTAGAGCGTGAATTGGAGTATAAACATTCAATAACTCATTCGCAGAGCGCGAACGGACTCCAACTTCCCAGAGCGTGAATTGGAGTATAAACATTCAATAACTCGTTCCCAGAGCATGAACGGGCTCCAACTTCTCAAAGCATGAATTGGAATATAAATATGGATTACAAGTTCCCCGAGTGCGAACCAAAGCACACATGCTACCTCTGAATTCCCAGAGTGCGAATTGAAGCACAAATACTAACTCCAAGTTCCCGAAGCGTGAAGCGGAGTATAAACATCAATTCAAGGTTCCCGGAACGCGAACCGTGTTACAGATATCGATAACTCTCAAATTCTCGGAATGCGAACTGGATTATCGATCTCAAATTATCCTAAGTCCCCAGAATGTGGACATGTGCTAAAGATTTGCAGTAAATGCGATCAACCACCAAAATACAAATGTTGTTCCCCGAGACTGGGGGGCAAGAAAGCTAAGTGTTAGTCACTAGCCAAAGTGATACAATGTCTGAAGTTCAACTTGTTCATCGATAACAACATATGACCAAGATTTTCAGACTTAGCAAATAAAACGAACTCTACTAGACGGTAAAAAACATCACGAGTGCACCGGACTAAAAGCTAAACACTTCAAATACTTAAGCGCAAATGAAATGAGAATTGAAACAAAGAAATTAAATTTTATTTCAACTAACTAGAGACAAGGACTTACATGCAAATAAGTTCTTCCAAAAAAAAAGAATCCCTACTAGAAGGGGCCGAACCTACATCTATACACGGCCTACTAACAAAAAACGAAAACAAGTTCCTATCTACCAAAACATCTGCTTGAGAGGCCGATCTATTTCTTCTTTTTCGACCTTCTTATTAGTGGTTCGTCGTCGGAATCACAAGGAACAGAATCCTTCATTTGGAGGGTCTCCTTTCCGGTGGCCGCTCTTCGGCCGGGGGCATAATGTCCACGTCCTTCTCAGAACTTGAACTTAAATGAAGGCTCCCCGCCGGAGGAGTTGAAGGTTCCGGACCTGCAACAGAAGACGGGGCGGATACCCGAGTACCGGCCACAGAGCCACTTGGCAATATCACATTAAGAGGTGCTGGACTATGCATCGTAGTCCTAACTCCAGCACTGCCGTCATGCCCTGCAGTTTCTATTTCAGCGTTGATCTCGGCCAAGATTTCCTCGTCTCGGGCTGATTGGGCCTGGCTGGGGGCAGCTGTGGTCTGCGTCACAAAACTAGAGGTCGGCGGAAGATTACTGATGATAAATGGCAAGTCTGTAAAAGGGTCACCCTATTGGCCAAGCAACTCACTCACCATTTGTTCGTCAAGAGATAAGGATCTCCCCTGCGCCATCTCAGTAGACACTGCCATCGTCACGACAATCGTTTCAGTGGTGATGGCTTTTTGCCCTTGAATAGATACCTGAGCCGAAGATGCCGGAGTAGTTTCGGTTACTGAGCAAAGAAGAGAAGGAGATATAAGCAATCACTTCAAAACAAATGCTTTAATAGAAACACACTTGAGATATGTTCAAAGTAGCTTCCTCAGTTTGACTCGTTGACGGTTGGACGGCCTCAGAGACGTGCTCTCGAATGGGAGATAACCGCGGCTGTTCTGGGTCATAAGCAGGAACAGATTGTGAACCAACCACAGATACAGGCTCTAACGAAGGTGGAGCGGTGATTTCAGTAACAGTGGCGTGATGCTCAACACCTGATCCCTCTCCAACCTCCAGAGATCGGCCATCAATCATCTCCTTCTCATGAGCAATAATAGCGTCATGGAGGATCTTCTTCTCATCATCTATCAGCAACCGGTTTTCGAGTTCAAATCGGTCGACCGATTCATCCGGATGCGCTTCCTCCTCTTCCTCAACCAATCGACCCCGAGCGCTGCGGAGGTGTACCGGGTAATCTTGGAGCCAGGCCAAATTTCTTTGTCTCAACACATTGGCATTGTAAGTGATGAGCAAATCTTCAATATCGGCCTCCAGCCTGGCCTCCGCTTGTTGAACTTTCTCCTCAACCTCCGTCTCGACCGCTTGGACCTTGGCTATTGCCGCATTCCATTCAGTCCGGAGAATCGCGGCTTGTTCACACGCCTCCTGGGCTGCGTTATTCGCATCATCCCTATCCTTGGCGATTTCGGCAAATTTGGACTTAAGCTCGTTTAACTCCTTCAGGGCTGCGTCCTTCTCGGCAGTGACCAGGGTGTTTCGATGGCCCATATCCTCTACCGTGGCATAATGCTCACGTTTCATCCTATCCATCGTTGCCTGGGCTTCGTCGGCTTTTTTGATAGCCTCCATTTCAGATTTCCGAGAATATTCAGCTTCAGTGTTTAGCACCACAATAATACGGCTCTTTTGAGCTAACTCAGCCTGCAACCTCTCGATGGTGGCCCCATGCTCAAAGGCCAATGCCAACGCTTTGTCAGCCGCTTTCGACCACGCTTTGTACTGGGCGTAAAAATCGTGCACGTAGTCATGTACTAATTGCTTAGCCTCCTCCGGGATCTTCTTTAAATGTGGAGGAAAGATATAGCTGTCGAAGCAGATGTTTGGAAAATCTCTCTTTAGCTGAGCAAGCTTGATTGCTCCATCCCCTGAAATTTCCACGGGGGGCTGTTCTGTAACGGCATCAGTTATAGTTTCGCTCCTAGAATGGCGGGATTCATGCCTAGAAGATTAGGAGGCCGACATGTAGTGTGAAGATTCAGAGGGACGAGAGACATGAGCAGGAGGTTGTATGGGGTCTCTGGAAGGAGGAGGAGTATGCGAGCGCGATCGACGCTTGTAGCCTCTATCTGTATCATATCTCTCTTGAACAGAATACCCAGAGCGTCCCTGGTCGTAATCTCTGTCCCCTTCTCGTCTGGGCGAATCATGATATGAAGACTTGGGGGCATGTCGGAGACTCCGTAACATTGAACCTCGCCTAGACATAGTATCTACAGAGCAAAATAGAGTAGAATTAATCACTTTTCGAAACAGGTAGTTTACAGTCAAAGGTCATGCAGTGTTGTGAAATATGTATGAATGTGCAACCCCCCGACCAACCGGATGTGTCTGCCACACCAGTGCGAAAAGATTCGCTCAAAGCTAAAGTTTCCGAAAGTTATTCCAATCCGACATCATGCTGCAGGGACACATCGTTCGGAATTGGAATATCGGCGAGCCCTTCATAAAGACTTTCAGTTCTCGGAGGAGACATCTTCGAAATTCTAACTCCGGGAGAGGATCGGGCCGTGACAACCGATTTCCATCTCCCCTTCTTAGGTGACTTAACAATGGCTGCCTTGCCTTTTCTCTGCTCTGCGACATCCTGAGCTATGTCTGTAGGCTGCGACAACGGCTCGTCATCAGTGTGAGTTCTTTCAGAATCAGCCTCCTCGGCTATAATAACTTTGGGCTTCTTGTGCCTGACTTGTTTTTTCGAGACGGTCCTTAATGCCCCGTCGAACTTTATGCTCTGTCCTCGTTCGATCAACCCGTAAGTCCGGAGATTCCTATCCGTCAAGAGCAAATCTATATCCCTATCTTCGCCCGGGACTTCTCGAAGTACTCGCACCATCTCCTTAAAGTGTTCGCCTTCAGGTCGCTGAATTGTCGCTGTAAAAAAAAGGGAAAAACATAAGTTTCACTTTGAATGCAATTGCCTTAATAATTATTTGATAACTCAGCTACACTCACGTCTGAATAACCATCGTCGGGCAATCCCCGGAGGACAACTGACATAGAACCATTCTGTCCTGTAGTAACTCAATCTGGTCCAGGACCCAGTGACCACTTAGCAATTCCTCACTGCTTCCAGAAATGTGAAGGAAGGGTAATCACCTCGGGTTTTGAAATTAAATAAATATCTGATCTCGGTCGGCATCGGTGGTCTATGAAGGTACTCCATGAAGACGATGAATAAACTGTTCACGGAAGCATATCCGTTCGGGTGTAGTTGAGATGGAGCGATCCTCAAAAAAGACAACACTTCCCTTATATACTCGTTGAACGGAGGAAGCATCCCGGTCGCACACGCATGGCGGTTAAATGCTGTATATCCCTCCGGTGGATTGTGTGGTCTATCATTCGGCCCCGGCAATAACACGTCGTCCAGTGACAGGCCGTGCTTTAAGCATATTCTCCCCAACATATCTTCAGAAATATTGGATTGAACGGAATCCGACAGATTGGCAATGAAATACGCATTGGGAAGTTCGTCCGGGGACGGACCGATGATCCCAGGTTCAATATCTAGAACCTCTAGTCTCGGAGTAACTGTGCTTTGAACCTCCTGCTGTTGCGAACTTGAAGGTTCCATGACTAGCTAACTCATGAGAAACCATCGTTAGACGACAAAGGACCCGTGCATTCCCTAATGTAAAGTGTATGAATGTATGTTGTGCAGTGCCATGCATTACTTGAATAAATATCGCAGAGTTAAAGGAAATATGCAAACGACAAAGCTACGAAGCCCAGTCATAATGACCGTCATCGCTGACCGTCATCGCTAAACCGTTTGCATGATGGAATTTGATTTGGATAGAAGTTGTTATGGTTCCATCGACGAGCTTCGAAAGGTGATCAAGTATGCAGTGTGATTATCAAGTCCAAATATGCAAGAATGAAGCTCGTCGGAATTATGCTTAGAAAATGTCAAACTTTGGTATCCATCATAGAGGGTTCGAACCGGTCACAGGAAACTCATTCGAACCCATCCTAACATCACTTCGAATCGATGCAGAAAGGCGCGCTTCGAATCGATAATCAGGTGTCAAGTTCGAATAGATCAATGAAGGATGACTTCGAATCGATCTTTGGTTGACTAGTTCGTACCGATCAGGAAACCCTCAACTTAACATCGATCACGTTCGAATCGATATCCTTCGCATCGATATAAAGTTGAGAACTTCGAACCGATAGCTGATGGATTTGAATCCATCGATTCGAATGGACCCATCAAAATAGTCAATCGGTGCGAACTGCGACCCCCATATTGTCATCCCAAGGATCGATGCAAAATCCAAGGAAAAATGACGCCGCCATCATCGTTTCGAACTCGAGTCCCCAGATGGTTTCGAAGCCCTTCCAAACCAGATCTGGTTTTGCCAATCACGAGACTGAACAATTGATGAAGAAGAGATAGGTTCGAAGTAACTTTGCCGTTTGGATTCGAGGCTAATTACCTAATTTAAGTGATGGATTAGAAGAATTAAAGACTTGGATCTTGAATGGTTCGAATACGTAACACAGTGCCTTCTTCTCTGAAGCTTCGAGACGATGTAGAACACAGTAAACGCAAGGCAAGAGTAAAAAGTAAAAAGTGAAAAAGTGACAAACCCTCTGCTATTTATATGAAGCCTAGGAAGTGACCGGGCCGTTTCGCATCCCAGTTAACTCAACCGGTCACAACCGGTCAATTATCAGATCGATTCGAAGTCAACCTTCGAATCCATCGGCCTAAGGCCCTATCGATTCGAAGTTAACCTCACACTTCATCGATACAAAACACACAGCAGGGCGACGAGTTGCATCGATGCGAAACAAACAGTGGGCACATCGATTCGAAGCCCCTGTTCACATCAACAAATTCGCAACTCCATCCACAACCTACCGATACGAACAATGATTTCGTATCCATCATTTCCGACCGCTACGAACGACGACTTCGTATCCATCATTTCCTACCGATACGAACGACGACTTCGTATCCATCATTTCCTATCGATACGAACTACTATTTCGTATCCATCCTTTCTCATCGGTACAAATGAACGTTTCATACTCGTCCAAGCCATCGGTTCGAATGTCAATTTCGTACCCATCATAGCACAAGCGTACTCCATCCATACGAATGTAGATTTCGAATCCATCGATGCTCAAACACATCGGTTCGAAGTATTACATTTGCGCAACCCAAACTCGTTTCCTTTGACCTTCTATATCGGTTCAGAAGAGGATCGATACGAAGGGACTTTTCAAAAAAACCATCATGTGTTGTCTCAACTCAAATTTCCAAATCGGTTCAGGAGAGAATCGATACGAAGTTCAATAGCAAACCAAACTGACAACGACTCATGGACGCACGACGTTAGCAAGGGTCAAACTAACATATGTGCATATATGTCGAACTAACATTCGGTTTTAAACATTTACAGGGATCAAATACTCATCTTGTTACAAATGCAACAGCCAACGGCTAAGCGCTATTATACAGCAATCAATCACATCAACACTAGGTTACAACAATACAGAATACGAGTCTCAACAAAAAAGAGAGCAGTGATTGTTCAGAGAGAAATTGCATCTATTCAAAGCACGTCATGTTCCCACAAGACGTACTTTAGGGGGCAAAATGTTATCCCGCTTTTTGGCAAAGCCGCGATACCAAAAGATCGATAGAAAACAGAGAACGGTTTGTCTCAGAGATTGGTCATACTTCGTTTCGCCATGGATATCGCTGAATTTTATCCGAGTCCAGATTGAGCTACAATTGGTAGGACATGACAAGAAAGATCATAGAAGTCATCATCCCAAATTTCAAGTCAATCCGAGTTCATACGCTCAAGTTATGAT
Organism: Allium cepa; assembly: GCA_030765085.1. NCBI lineage: Eukaryota > Viridiplantae > Streptophyta > Magnoliopsida > Asparagales > Amaryllidaceae > Allium > Allium cepa. The sequence goes on along the minus strand of CM060929.1, from coordinate 604,298,072 downwards.
CGATTCAACTTGACGGGAAAAGCACTGGTTTCGAATCCATCATTGTAGGTGTCTTCGAATCCATCACCGAACACCGTTCGAACCGATCACCTTCGTATCGATTGGCTTCGAACCCATCGGAGTGCCTCATTTCGACTCCATCAACTTCGAATCCATCGGGTTCGTATCGATGGACCTCGTATCAATGGAGAAGTTGCAAGGCTCGTATCCATCAGAGGAACGCAAGTTCGAATTCATCAAGCATCAGTTGTTCGAACCCATTATTGAAGCCTTGTTCGAACCCATCAATGAAGCTACGTTCGAATCCACCAGGTCAACTAGCCACGATGACGTGTCATCCATCGGTTCGAATGCGCCGAGATACACGGAGTCGAAGCGGTCAACTCGGAGTGAAGACCGGATCGATTCGAGGTTTGCGTTCCACGTCATCACAGGGTCGCATGCCACCATCGATTCGAAACCATCGATTCGAAGAGGTGGTTTCGAACCAAACAACCACTCGAAAAATGTCATCTCGAACCCATCATATCTCTCAATCTACTGATCCAAATGCCACGAAATTTTCACAGAAGCTTGCATACATGTTAAAGAATGTCCACACCAAATTTCACCTCGATTGGATGAATTTATGATCGATTCGAATGGAGTTCGAATCGATGCCAAAGTGGGCCCAAATTTCCTGAGGCCGGGCGCGTGGGCCCCCTCACGTGCCAGAAGTGGTCTCCCGAGTTTTCAGCGAAATATCAGCAACCTACGCCTATAAATAGAGCCCCAGAGCCAATACAAAAGGGATCTTTCGACTCTGAAGTGCCCAGACTCTGCCGGATCGAGATCTCCACCATCTTACATCATAATTTCGTTGTTGATTCGAATTTCCAGTTGTAACTTGCTATTGATTGCTGTAGCGACTTGTAATCATTGAAAGAGAATCAATAAAATATCAAAAAACTTCACAGTGGACGTAGGCAACACGCCTAACCACTGTAAATCGCTTGTCTACTCTTTTACTTTACTGTTGATTGGATTTTTTGTTAGATAATATTCGTTTTGAATCTATATTCTTCGTTATTATCTCTTCAACGACTCTCGAAGAGTGTTGTGACCAATTTTGGTGCAAACACATTCAAACTCCAACCATTGGTAGTCGTGTTACGCACACCACTACCTATCTACCTTTATAGCTCATTGGAAAACCTGAACAGGTAACCCAACAAATAGGTAGAAATAAATAAATAAATATCAAAATTACAAATACGCTCTCTCAGGAAAGAAATCACTCAAGAGCCTAGGTATTCACCCAACCTAGCGCTCTGATACCAACTGTGACGACCCGGCTTTCTACTACCAGAAAACCGTTTCATCTTGAAGAAAGAAAGGGTTGAGAAAATAAAAAGATAGAGAAGAAAGAACAACAACATCAAAATCTCACAGCGGAACGAATAAATTATAACAGATCACATAACTATTACATAATTTTACATACATCAGAGTTACACAGATCATACAGCACATACTAGACAGTTATAAACACTTGTCTAGTTAATACAACTCGATACAACTCGATACAACTCAGACAAATAACTCAAAGATATCAACACAGCGGAACTATATATATATATATATATATATATATATATATATATATATATATATATATATCTACAACGCTAAAGCCTCCTGCTCCATTGCTCCTCCAGAATTCGTCAAAGCTAACCTGAATCCCTTGGCTACTCATAAAAATTTGAGTACCCGAGAGTTTATGAAAAACAAATATAAACTCCGGGTCAGACATGGGTCTGATATGAGTAACAGGTTAAAGTTGCTTAACTTTGAAATTATTTGAAAACAAAAGGTATCATGTAAGACTCCCCACACATAAACATGGGTAAGTTTTTACCTTACGCTAACCAAAACATTTGATAGGAAATTCAGTGATATTATAATAGATCTAGGGTTTTCAAGTAAATAGAAAATAGCCAAAATTGTTACATCTATTAAATTCCAGCTACTAGCCACAAAAGTGGGTAATAAAATCAAAACCGTTGGCACTTATTGGATTGTGGATTCCATACAATGGCAGGGCTACTGGGGTACCGCCCGTCATATTACGTGGCCTAGATCAACGTACCGAGGATCACTCCCGACCCCCTACAACACAAGGCCGGAACCATTCCTTACTGAACAGTCCCGAACAAGATAACCCCGGCAGTTGTTGCAATCAACCGCCCATACAGCCGAAAATAAAGGGACATCTAGACAGGGGAATATCTTGTCCTGCTTGGGCATGACCCACCTAACCTTGCTGCACCTCCCCTGTTTTAGCCATTCCCAGTTGATGAGGCTTGAGGCTGCGATTACCTTTAGAGAATACATTTCTTAGAATGCTCATCGCCCACCTGACGATGTTCTGAAAGCATTCAATCCATACAAGTTCGTTCCGGGTTCGAACGAAACCGAAGGCATTATCTCGTTACACTCATTTTGGAATCACCCTCAGAGTTAACGACAATAACCCTTGCACTCTGAATCTTCATCTTCACTTCAGATTCACGACCCATCGTTAATTTGGATCGATGTGGTTTTCGGATGTCCAAATATGGAAACCCGATCCCGGTCTCATCGAAATCCAAAACGTATCTTTTAAGGCCAAGTTGTCAATTTAGTCTTAACTACTTCTATCATACCATTTATAATAGATAATTCACATCTCATAATAGATAATCACATTATCATCATAAACAGATAATTAATATTATCATCCAAACAGATAATTAAATATTATCATACTTAAACCATACATCTGTAACACATAACATTACTCATCTCATATCTGATATTACAATCATTAAATGAAATATCAATATCATTCATCCATAAGCAATGATTTATAAATCATACCATTTATAATAAATTTAAAATGAATTAAATTAACTACTTCTATCCCTAATTAATTTAAAGTAAATTAAATTAATTACTTCACCTATAAATCATGCTTATACAATCATTAATTAATTGTAAATCAAATTATTAATGATCCATTAAGTATTCATCTTAATTAAACACCTTTGATTAATCATTTTCTAATTACAATAAGGAATTAGTCTTTATTTAATTCCACAAATTAGTTATCCTAAATCATTTATAGTAATTAACATCTAATTACTTCATTTATTAATTACTAAAATTAGTCTCATTTATCCTTAATTAATTACATTAATTAATCACTTTATTATTAATTATTTATTAATTAATCCATTCTTAATTACATCATTAATTATATTAATTAATGATCTCTAATTTAGATTTAAATTAAATTTCTTTATTTAAATTAATTAAGCGATTAATCTTTAATTAAACACAATTATTAATCACCCTTGATTAATATCAACTAGTAATTAACTACCCTTAATTACTTATATTAATAAATTAATTATTCCATAATTAATTATCTCCATTGATTAATCCTTTGATTAATTACAAAAGTAATTATCCAAATTACTTCATTAACACATCATCTTCACTAATTACATTCAGTAATTAACATTAATTACTTCCCTAAGTAATTATGCTCCATTAATTAACTAAGTAATTACACTTATCAAATCATCAAAAGGTTTCTTAAATCAATTAAACTAAATTAACTAACTTAATTTAATCATTTTATCAAAATTAATTACAATAAGTAATTAATCTCTTAATTACTTTTATCATGTAATTATATTTAACAATTTACAATAGATTATCTAGATTAATCTGATTAATTATCAAAATTAATCACATATATTAATTAATTAATAATCCTTAGTTAATTATCTTCATTAACTAATAAATTTTCTTAATTTACTTCTTAATTAATCTCTAGTTATAAATTAATCTAAATTATTAATTTATAAATTAATTACATAAGGCATTTCTTAATTAACTTATTCATTTAATCATTTCAATATCTAAATTATTCCTAAGATAATTTATTTCTTTATTAACGACTCCATTAACATTTAAGTGTATTAGAACATTACATTTCAAATTTAAATTCAAATTCCATTTTGAATTTAAGATTCAAAATGATTATTGTTTAACATTAACTAAATTTAAATTCAATTTATAATCTTTTTAAATAAACGTAAATAACATTTATTACTTGCATATGAACTTATATAAGATAAGCCTTTAAATTAAACTGCTTAACTTTTAGTTAAAAATTTAGCTTTTAATTACATTGTATTTTTAACTTGCAAATTCAAGTTAAACAATTTGTTTAACTTCCATTGAAAAACCTTTTATAAAAGAATTCTCTCAAAATCAAGTTAATATCTATTTGAAACAAATTTACTTTTCAAAACTATTTTATTTAAACTGGTTTTATATATTTAGATTTAAAAACTGATTTGAATTTCAGATTTGAATTCAAGAAAAACTTGAATTCATTAGTTTAACTTTGAATTTAAAACTTTGGTTTTACTTTTGAAAAACTTGGTTTTAAATTCTAGATTTAAAATCCAAATTCATTTTTAAAAACTTAGATTCAAAAGTTCATTTAAATTTATACTTTAAATTTCTGAATTTAAATCACGATTTAAATTCTGTTTTCAAACTTTAAATTAATTTAAAATCTGAAAATCTGTCAGGTTTTTAAACCTAAAAATCACCCTTAAACAGTTTAAACTTTGATTTCATTTCAAATTTGAATCCAAAAATAAACTTGAATTCAAACCTCCAACTGGATTTGAACTTGTTTAAATCTATTATTTATTTTTAGATTTCACTTGAATTTGTTTAAACACACATTCTGCTTCTAGGTTTTACAAAGCCTGAAACAAACACTACTCGACTCGAACCAATACTGCTCCGAGACTTCACCTTCCCTGCTTCGAGTCACATACTCGAGTGACTCGAGTATTTCCCCAGTTCAAAAACTCTGCACCCAACAAAAAACTCGGCACTTCAACGGGCACGGTGCACGTGCACCGTGGACCCAGCCACCTCCGGCCACCCACTAGAATTACATCCCATCGCCGATCATCTCCAGATGACATCACGTCCACCAGAATCCATCCCCACAACCCAAATCAAAAACGAGCAGCAAACAGAACCTGGAAAACACAACATCCACCTCTACCCAAACCTATCAACGCCGCATTCTCCCAACCCCGACCACCTGATGGTCAAAAGCTCTGGCCATGAACTCGCCTTCGACCAAGCTACCACCTCCCGAGGCCTCGTGCAACTCGATGCACGGTGGAAGTCGCGGTGATCAAAAGTTCGACCACCATAAAAATTAGGGTTACATACTTCAAACAACCGCCACCATCGCCACCATGCTCAGACCAATCATCAAACAATTTTCCCATCACCACTGTAGGCCCCTCGATCGTCACATACAAGCACGGCCACCTAGATAACAGTGATCACTCAAAAAAATCCCAAATTAGCTTTTTCAGTTCATACCAGAACTGTACTTAACTCCTAGTACAAAAAAATCTTGATTTAAGTTTTAAAATTCATATTTGGTTACAGAGATTCAAAGTATGTTCCTGAATTCATAATTTAAAAGGTTTGGTTTTTCTCTTATTCAAGTTTTACTCTGTTATTTTGATTTTCCAGAACAATATTCAAATTTAGTTCAACTTAAATAAAACTTAAACTCTAAATTATGTTGAAACAAACAATTTCAGTTTGTATTCTAAGTCCTGAAAGCTATTAGATCAAGAGATAAAAATAATTTGAATCAAACTCAAGCCTGGAAACAAAATAAATAAGTTTATTACAGAGACTTCAAAATGTACCCAGACAACATCCATATGCACAGAAGAACACATATATACAAATCTTATTTACTCCAGATTTTAACCTTGCAACCAGTTTAAAATGCTTAAATTTTAGAAATTAAAGTTACTCACCTGAAAATAAACAGAGAACACTTTGAAACTGGAAAGAGTATTTGCATGCTATTGTTTTGATTCCAAAAAACATGAAAACTTAGTCTTGCCTTTGTTGTAATGCTTCAGTTTTATAAAATGGAAATGTTTTGTTATGTTTAGTGAACGAACTAAAAAAAAAGATGTATATAAAGAAGTTTACAAGTAGGTGATATCTGGGTTAGCAAACTTGCAGGTACTATTATTTGTGTTTTGTTTTATCAGGCCAGATTTTTATATTAGGGAGGCTGAAATGATCTTTAAAACAATTCGAAATGGCTTGGTTAGCTGCTAATAAATGGAGTCATTTAATGCTAATGTACTTAATGTCTCCTACAAATCTTATGTATAGATATTTTTTGCTTTTTACTTTGCTTTGCATTTTTCTTACAGGTTGTCTACACTTCCTTATGCCTTTGCATTTCAAAACTCTACAGGCTTCTCATGTACAACCCTGATTTGTATTTACCTCAAGTACATATAAAAAAATTACTTTAGTTATTGATATAAATTTTTAGCTTAAGTTTTGTTTACACTTACCATCTGCATTTCTTTTCTTTACAGGCACAAATTTTCTTTTCACTTGCCTGAGTATGTTTTCTACACTTCATGTATATTATCAAGTTGTTTTAGTTATTGTTATAGCCTTTTAACTTAAGTATTTTAGCTCTCTTTTATTTTAACATAACTATCCAATACTAAATTTATTTATTATTTTTATACTTGTGTTAGTATTAATAAGGTTTATTTTAGTTTAGCATTTTTAAAAGACTTACTTTTAATCTTTCAAATTATAGCTTTCTCCAAAATACACATACATGTATTTAAATAAATTTAAAATAACCATTTCTATTTGTATTGAAATCCATCTGGAAAAATATTACATTGTTAATATTGTTTAAAAAAAAATAACTCATTATAAATGAAATTATCACTACATAAATAAATTACTTATTTTATCACTATATTTAAAACAAAAACAAAACAACCTTTGTTAAATTAAAATTAAAATTAAAATCTTTTAAACAAATTTTAACTTTATCTTTAGTATATTTTTAAGCAAAATTTTATCAAGCTATACTATAAAGAAAATAAAACAATCTTTTTGTTACTAAATTTTAAATTTAAACTTAAGCTAGAATAAGTTCTAACTATTAAACATTTATCTTAAGTATTTAAAACTACATAGATATCTATTTAATAGCTTAATACTAAATTAAATCAAATTTCCAAGTTATCAGAAATATTAAAATTAGAAAACATGTCTTTATTTATTAATTTAAAACATAGCTTATCTATTTATAATATATACAAATATATATATACTACAAATAGAAAACAATTTACTGGCTTTTAAAAGATAAATTATAAGTTAAATATTTATTTAAAAGGAGATTATTAAATCAAGTTAAATCTTATTAACAATTATTATCAAATTAATTTAATTTTTAACACAGATTATTAAATTGATATTGCCAAAAATTTCCGGGATATCACAAGTGTTCTTGCTGTTTTCCTTGTAAAGTTATGCCATTTTAAAATATGGATGCAGTTGTGTAGGTGTGTAGTTGTATTCATGTTGACTTTGATATGTTTTGCACCTAATTTAATGTGAACTTGTTCTATGCTTGGAGTCATGTGTACTTGATGCCTGGAATTGTTTCATGCTCATTGTTGTTTGGTTCTGTTGCACATGATCTCCATTGAAGTCTTTGTATTGCTTCATGTTTATTTGCACCGGTATTATTCCACTACTCATTGCTATTATCTAGGTTACCATGTTGCCTTCATAGCTGAACTGATATGTGTATGCATATATGCATACATGCTCTTGTGATGTCCCAGAATTTTGGGCAATATCAATTTAATAATCTTTATTAATAATTAAATTGGCTTGATAATTTTCTTTTATAATCATTAAAATTGGCAAGTTTATTCTTTTAAAAAGCTAATATTAAAATGTTTTCTATTTATAATGTATATATATTGTAAATTGAAAAGCTTTAGTTTGAAATTAACAAATAAAAACATGTTTTCAAATTAAGTATATATATATATATATATATTGTGATTTGGAAAATTATGTTTGAATTTAATACAATACCATTCAAAATATATTAAAATTTAACCATATATTTCCAAAACATTTAAGGTAAATGTGTCTAAAAATACATTTTTTCTCAATTTTAACATAAGATTTAATTAATGGTTTATTTCTTTTATTTTTAATAGTATTTCGTTTTAATTTTTAACTTGCATAAATATAATTTGAATATATATAAATATAACCTTTACATATTAATATAAAACATAAGAAATTAATCTAAAAGTGGATTTGGACATTTGTAAAAATAAAACAAGTTTAAACATTTGTAAATTAAGGAATTCATGCAAATAAATTTGTCACTTATGTATCATGCAATAAAACAAGTGGCAACATTTCTTTTTCATTTAAAAATTTAATTTATAAATAATATTGTATTTGGAAGTAGCTTGGCTTTTCTTTTCAGTTTAATCTTTTTCTTTCCTAAAATCTTTCTTCTCTTTTCTTAACTAAAACCAGAAAACAAATTTAAAGAAAATCAAACAACTGTTTCAAAGATCAAATTAAGGAGAAACTAATATCAAACAACTTCATCAGTTTTACAAAGCTTCAACAATGCAAGCTGCAGTTTAAATTTAAACTTAACAATGCAAGATTTCAAATTCAAATACAAAGTTTCAAATCAGGAGTTGCATTCAAAATCAACTCAAGTCCTGTTTTCAAAGAAACTTGTTCTCTGTTTTAACAGGTGAGTAAACCTTCTCTTTTAAAAACAAATTTAATCTATGATTATACCTAGATACTTGTGATGGATTTTTGCAGTATTATGCATTGCATATGTTTGTGAAGGTGAATGCATGTATGTATATATCATATGTCTGCATATGTAATGTATATATACTTGTCTCTATTGCATCACAGGTTTAAATCCATCAGAATAAATTCAAATTCTCTTTATACATACAGTTATAGGCTTTGATCTTTGAATAGAAAATGATTTTAAGAGTGTAGTATCATTTCTAAAAATAATTTCAATAATTTTTATTAACTGGTTATTTCCAAAGAGATAAATTACAGTAAATATCAAAAATAGGACAAAAATCGATGTTTATAATTTCAAATTTGGATTTTATAATGTGATTCAAAATGGCAAATGATGAATTTAGGTAATGAAATCTTGATTTTTAAGTAAGTAATGGTTGATGTAATTGGAGTTGATCAGATTTTGGTTCATCGTCAAATTCAGACGATCGGTATGGTGTTAGTCGCCATGATCATTGTCGAAGGAAGCTGGTAGGTAGTTGATCATAGGAAAAATAGTATGAAATTTTTCTGATGATCAAAGTTGCTTGGAAAAGGTGATCTAGGGTTCAAAGAACTGCTTGGGACGATGAGGTAAGTGAGGTTCGTGCGTGGCCGTTGGATTATCGGAGATGATTGCAAGGGTGGAGATAGTTGCGTGGATCGGTGACGATGCTCTGGTCAGAAAGACGTGGGCTTCGGTCGTCGAGATCATCGTGGGGATCCATTTTTGTCAAAGTGGTTTTAGGTTCTGTTATCATTCGATTTGCTCGTTTCGATTTTGTGGTGAGATCTTCGGATCTGAGTGGTCAGGAGGTTAGTAGGGATCATCGGTGATGTGTAGGGAGCGATTTGGGTGGCTGGTGCATGTGCACAGGTTCGTTTGTGTCAGTTTTGTTTTTGGATTCGGAAGGGATGAGGGAAGCTCAGGTCGAACTCGAGTTGATTGTGTGATTGTGCCAAAGTAGTAGGATTTGTAGGCGACTCGGTGCTTTTGTTTGGTTTGCATGGGTTTTCGATAGTTTGCTCCGTTTCGTTTTTGAGTTTGTAAAAAGGTTTCAATTTTAAAAAAGAAATCAAATTTACGTTTTCAAACAGGTTTCAATTTTTAAAAAAGAAATCAAATTCAGGTTTTCAAAAAGCAATAGCAAGTTAAATTAATTAAATTTCCGAAGAATGTTAGTTAAGTTTTAAGGTATGTTTCAGTTGAAAGTATTTTCAAAAATATAAATGTTTAAAGTTGTTTGTTTTTAAAAGTAATTATAAACAAGAATAATTTTGTAATTGAAGTTAAAGGTGTTTTCAAATAAATGTACTAGATCAATGTTTTTAAGAAAGAAATTTAAACAAGTTTTTAAGTAAGAATGTTCCAAGTTTTAAAAGTGTATTTAAAGTAAATTATTTTGTTTTAAAATAAATTATATATATTCTTAAGTAATAATTGATTTCTAAATGGTTTCTAATGAAGTATTTAAATTAAAATACAGAGCTTATCTTTATTTAATTAAGATTGTGATTTATTAAGTGTAATCAACTAGTAAAATAAATTTAAAGTTAAACACTTATTCTGATTAAGGATAATTACTTAATGAAATAATTAGTTAATAGTTAATGGATGTAATTAAGGGAAAAATCTTTAACTAGTGATTAAGTGATAATTTATTTATTTAATTAATGTAATTAAATTCAGTTAATTAATTAGTTTAATTAATTAAAGATAATCACTTAATGTAACTGATTAAGTATAATACTTAGTGTGAGAAATTAATGGATAATTATTAAATGTAATTAAATAAAGAGGATAATTACTTATGGATGTAACTAAATGGAGGTAATTAAGGATTAATTACTTTGTGTAACTAATAAGAAGGGTAATTACTTAGTGGAAGTGATTAAGGATTAAGTACCTAATGCAATTAGTTAAAGGATTAATTAATTAATTAGTTAAGGAATTAATTAACTAATGTAAGTAATTAAGGGATAGTTAATCACTGTATGAGATTAATTAAGAATTAATGAATGTGATTAATTAAACATTAATTATTAAATGTAATTAATTAGAAGAATACATAATTAATGAAAGTAATTAGAGGATCATTAATTAATGTAATTAATGAGATTAATTAAAGGTTAATTACTGTAAATGGTTAGGATAATTAATTTGTGTAATTAATTAAAGTCTAATTACTTAATGTAATTAAAGGATAAATAATCAAGGATGATTAATTAAGATGGATAATTAAAGAATGATTAATTAATTGGTTTGTAATCAATTAATGTTAAAGAAAGCAGGATTTAAGTGTAATTAAAGTAATTAATTTAATTCATTGGTGGTTAATTAAATTAATTAGAGATGGTGTGGTTGATTTTTCTTGCTTATGGATGATTGAATGATATTGAAAGCCTTGGATTATGTGATATCTCCGATATGTGATATGTGTTGTGATATGAGATGTTTTGGTTGAATTGTGATAATATGGATTATCTATCTGTGATAATGTGAATGATCTATCTATGTCAATATACTGCCTTAATATAAATTATAAATTAAACTGTTTAAACCCTTAAATAACTTGGACCTTAAAACGGCGTTTTGGATTTTGGTGAGACCGGGATCGGATTTTCGAATTGGATATCCGAAAACCACATCGAACCAAATTAAAGGATAGGTCGTGATATCAAGTGAAATCAAGGTGAAGACTCGAAGTGTAAGAACTATTTGTCGTTAAAACTCTAAGGGTGATTCCAAAATGAGTTTAACAGAGATAGTACTTTCAGATTCAAGATGAAGATTCAGAGTGCAAGGGCTTTTGTCGTTAACTCTGAGCGTGACTCCAAAATGAGTGTAACGAGATAGTGCCTTGGGTTTCGTTCGAACCCGAAACGAACTTGTATGGATGAATGCTTTCAGAACATCGTCGCTGGAGGACGATGAGCATTCTAAGATGTGTTCTTTAAAGGTAATTATAGCCTCCAGCCTCATTAATCAGGAATGGCTAAAACAGGGGAGGTGCAGCAAGGCTAAGTGGGTCGCGTCCAAGTAGGACGAGATTTTCCCCCTTCTAGAGGCCCTTTTTTATTCGGCTTAGTGTGTGGTTATTTGCGCCAAGTGCGGGATTGTCTTGTTCGGGACTATGCAGTAAGGGATGGTTCCAGCCTTGTGTTGCAGGGATTCAGGAGGGATCCTCAGTACGGTGATCTAGGCCACGTACTACGATGGACGGTACCCCAGTAGCCATTCCATTGATGGAAACCCTTTTCCCTACGTACCTTTATGGTTTTTGATTGCAGTACCCACTTTGTGGCTAGTATGCTGGAATTTAATAATGTAACAATTTCAGCTATTTCCTACTTACTTGAAAACCCTTAACACTATTATAATATCAGAGGATTTTATGAGAAATGTTTTAGCAATCGTAAGGTAAAAACTTTTCCATGTTTATGTTAGAGAAGTCTTACGAGATACCTTTTCTTTCCAAATGATTTTCAAAGTTAAACAACTTTAACCCGTTTACTCACACCAGACCCATGTATGACCCAAAGTTTATTTTCTGTTTTATTAAACTCTTGGGTACTCAAATTTTTACGAGCAGCCAAGGGATTCAGGTTAGCTTTGATGAGTTCTGGAGGAAATATGGAGCAGGAGGCTTCAACGTTTGTAGATATATAGGGGTTCCGTTGTGTTGTATCTCTATGATGAAATCTGTATTGTACTTGAGTTGTAATGACTAGACAGGTCTTTACAACTGTATAGTTTGTGATGTATAAGCTGTATAACTCTGATGTATACGATAGTATGTAATATCATATGTGATGTAATATAATTTATTCATTCCATTGTGAGATTCTGATTTGTTTAGTTCTTTCTTTCCTATCTTTTCTCTTTTCTATCCCTTTCTTTCTTATTAATGATGCGTCTTTCTGTGGAATGGAAGACGGATCGTTACAGCACTAATGCATATGCTATGGTCTGGTTGCATTGTCTTCCTTGTACATATTTCGAGTTAAGCTTGCATTGTTTTCAGACTTCGACATTGCCTTGTATCTGACCATATGGATATGTATATATATGTTACTTGTTGTGGCCAGACTATTTCTCATGTGCTTTGGCTATGATGGTCTAAATCATTGTGCATTGCACCTGAGTTGAATCTAGCCATGGCTCGGGTTTGATCTTGTGCTCACCTATCCCGGTAGTTTTATCAAGTGTATATCGGCGTGCACGGCCATGTGGCATGTACAATGATCCACTGTGCATGTCACAAGCTGTTCGTGTAAGTTGAATTCAAAATAAATGATGACAAACAACCCAAATAATTGAGGCAAATAATATTTTCAAAAACACATATTTTATTTTACACTGCAAAAATATTTCATTTTCAACTTTACTGCATTAGTGTTTATTTTGTAGACAATTCAGATGTTGGATACAAAGTGGAATAGTGTTAAAGATAAATGAGTGTTTAAGTGATATGTAGTGGTGTCAACATTGTAAATTGAAATTTGTGATGTAATCGAAATTTTAATGTAATAGAAATTGTGTATATATAGTGAGAGTTCAATTTTGTACTATTCAAAATTGTAATAAAATATTTGTTTGAATAAAAATTTGTTTGAATTTAAAATCTATGTTATTTATTTTATTCAACAAATATTTATTTAATTATATGAAATATAAAATAGTACAATAACAAATACATTTAAATGAATATATAAATTTTTATTATCATCAAACAAAAATCATATACTAGCATATTCAACAATCTCCCCCTTTTGATGATAACAAACATATATTTATGATTTTGAATTTATTAAATGTATTTTGTCATCGATGAACTTTATTTTCTCCTTCTATTTGAATGCTCCTTCTCTATAACAAAGCTCCCCCTCCATATATGCATAAATAAATATATGCAAATGAACCTAGGTGGGAATATGCAAACAAAAGTAAAATATTTGACCTTTATTTGCCAAAATCTTAACTTTTATCTCTTCCTTTTGTTGTCAGCAAAATAGTAATAGTAATATTAATAGAAAAATAGAGATAAAGTGATATACATTAATACAACATCAATACCTAATCGAGTATAAATATTAAATTTCAAAAAAATTCATATAAAAATCATAACTACTTTGATAGACGTATATTCCACTTTAAAATGATGGCGATGATGTCGGCATATAAAACCATATGGTTGTGTCTATTTGTAGTATATTTAAATTAGGAATTTAAATATCTACTAACCATGCATAACTGTTAGGACTTTTAAATGAGATTGGTAGTATTCCCAATTTTTATAAAAAACGAATTTCAAGTATCTTTTTGTTGAATATGCGATTATATGATTTTTGTTTGATGATAATAAACATATATATATATATATATATTCGTGTAAATGTATTTGTTAATGTACTATTTTATTTTTCATCGATTAAATAAATATTTCCAGAATAAAAATAAATAACACATAATTTGAATTCAAACAGAATTTCTAATCAAACAAATATTTATTACAACCTTTGAATAGTACAAAGTTCAAGCTCTCACTATATTCAATTTAATTACAGTACAACTTTGATTACATCACAATTTCACATTTACAGTTGACCTCACTAAATATCACTCACACTCGTATTATCTTCAACTTTATTCCAAATTGAATTCGGCATCTGAGCAATCTGCAAAAATAAATATTGACGCAGTAAAATTGAAAAGGAAATATTTTTGCAGTATAAAACAAATGTGAATTTTGAAAATAATATTTGCCTCGGTTATTTGGGTTGTTCGTCATCATTTAATTTTCAATTCATCATACACGAACAACTTGTGACATACACAATGTATCACTGCATATGCCACAAGGCCGTGCACACCGATATATACACTTGATAAATTTACAGGGACGGGTGAGCACAAGTCAAACCCAAATTATCGGATTCAACTCAAGTGCAATAAAATAATGTCACAACTTTCAGCACAAGGTCAAATCCGAGCTATAAGCTGGATTCAACACAGGTGCAAGTTCATGAAAATGGTCAAGACGACTAAAACAAGCCTCAACCAAAGATCCAAATGTACAAAACCAGGCAGCAAGCATACATGCAACTTGAACTTCTCAATGAATACATGAAACCAACACAGTCCAACTAAAAATGCAAAGGTCAAGTCACTGCTATCATGACTCAACTCAACTGCAAGATCAAACCAACATACCAGCAACCAAAACATACTTGAACAAAGATGAAGCTACAACATGGCAAGAATGCAACTGATCAGAGGTGGGAACTTGGAGCATCAGACCAAACAGTGCACACCGGCTATAAACAAACATGCATGAACACATATATAGGCAGTGAACATGTGAAAATCAGACTAAAGGTACAAACCAGAATAGCATATAAAGGAATAGCAACAATGGCTTACAAAGGAAACCCAAATGTGCAAGTTTAAAACATTGAAGGATATGAATGCAAGCAATACAACTCGAAGTAACAACACAATGCAAACCAGAAAGGAAAACCAGACTACATCATATATACAGATCACACTCGAGTACACTGACTCAAAGCAATGCTTAGTGCACAGCATATATATGAACCAAGTTCATATGTACAACAAACACAAAGCTAACAGCATTCAGATGTCCAAATTTTTACAAGTATATATGAGTATATACAGTACAGTATTGTCATGTAACATATGCTACAGGTATGAATAGAGATTACTTGCAACAGTGGTGATGCAGTGCAATACAACATGAATTATATCAGTGGACATATATAAGCACTGAAACAAAGGAGCAGCCCATTTTCCAAAAGAAGCAACAGATTAGCCACGATCAAAGTCAAGGCTCAATGTCATAAATAATACAACTTGATTATCAAAGTGTATATATGATGAAGCAACCAAGTGAAGTGGCTGAGATCAACAAATGACAGAGATTCAATTGTAACAGTTTATTTTTTTTGAAACATCATCAAACATTATCACGTAAGCAAAGCAGTAACAATATCAAGTCGAAGTCAAGTGATAACAAACAAATCAAATTCAAAGTAGCAGTCAAGGCCGATACACAAAATCATATGACCGAAGTCAAATGAAGTCGTGGTGGCCACGAAACAAGCAGTGCCGTGATAACCAAGCAATCAAGGAATCGAACCAAGTCACAGTTCAAAACCGCATGAATTGAAAAAGTCAGAGAAATCTCAAGCATCAAAACGAAATCAAATGGCCGAAGCAAATTGTTGAACAAATCAGACGAACGCAAACAAAGGAGATCGAATCCATATATAAACCCACAGAATCATCATCGGCATTGCGCAATCGAGTTCAAGCATTCAATCAGAAAGTAAAAAGAAAAAAATTACATACCGAAGCCATCTTGAACTCGATCTAATTCGAAGCAGTCGAAGCAAAAAGGGACCATCGATTGATAGAAAAGGAACGCCGAATCAATTATTCAATCGAGCATTTAAAGACGCTTCTTCGAATTACACGAAAACCTAATTTTTGAAGGAAGATGAACGAATAACAGAGAGCCGCCATTATGCCGGCCTTTATTTTAATTTTTGGGTTTAAAGTTATTTATAAGGCTCTAGTTGAATTAGGGTCTAGTTTTGTTCTTTAAATTGTTTTAAAATTGTATTTTTCCTTTTAAACTTGTATAATTTCTAGTCGTGTGACTAGGGGTCAAACTACGTGGCGTAGTTTGAGAATTCGCAACTCAGTGGCTGAGTTGTGGCAGGGTTTTGAGAGTAGAGTTAGGTTAGTCAGTAGAGGGTGTCGTGAGTTTACGCGTGTAAGCGTGTGACTGCTTAATTTCTAGTAGAAACCTTGGGGGAAGCACGTAGGTAGGGTTTTGCCGAAGCTGGGCAAATTCTGTGTCGTTCTGTTTCTGCATTTATTATTCTTATATTATCTGTGCTACTATTATTCTGTGATCTGTGTTGAAATAATTTTATAAGCTTCCGCAATTAATTTTTATAATTAATAGCATCACCCTATTCACCCCCCTTCTATGGTGAAATCGATCCTACACTTTTAACCACGCATAACCGTGAGGACTTTTAAATGGGATTAGAATCAACTTGTCTATTTAATAATCAATTTTGATATGTGTTCCATACATGCATAACCATAAGGACTTTTAACTGAGCATGAAAGCATATATACAAATATTCCAATAATTTACCCATGCATAACCGTGAGGACATTTAAATGAGAGTGAATACTTTGGATGTTTTTATAAAAAACGAATAATTTACTGTTTATAATACCACATTTTGACATACTATATTTGATTTTAATGAGTGATTTTCATTAGCAATATGATAGAATTAGAGATGGTCATGGAATTTCTACCAACAAAAGTTATTATAAATCTTGTTTAAATTTTTAAAGAAAATTACTAAATATACTGTCTTAAATCATAATATATGATTAATGTCAACACTCATCGCTTTTACATTCACTACTTATCTTTTCGATAATCGGCAGGGAGTCAGATTAGTTAACGTATTCATTTAAGATCAAATCTAAAAATAATTATAAAATCAAATTTTCTAAATGACTAATCTAAATCAAAGTCAACAAAAACTATTTTCTGGAAGGGGTTTTGTATAAAAAAATGTCTCCTATTTTCAAATCAGTTGAAATGAAAAATATGTAGATATTTTCTTTGAAAATGTGATGTTTCCACATAAAATAAGCTCCACTAATAATTTTTCTATCAACTAGATTACCAGTGTAATCTGCATCTGAATTTCCCTTTGACTTTAAGTTATCATTAGCTAGATATCATAGAGCATACCATAAAGCGTGCAACAAATACCTTAAAATCCTTTTTACAGCTTTTAAATGAAATTCTTTTGGATTTTGAATTGAAACTGTGCACATAAACAACTAGTGAACATAATGTCAAATCTAGAAGTAGTAAGATAAAGAAATGTATCCACGTGTACCTTGAGTAATCATCAATCAATAAAACAACATCATTAGTCCAAAAAAATCTATATGAACTAGTTTGAAGACTCTAGAGGTACTTACAGTGCTTTTGGCATAAACAAGATAATTGGCCAACAATTTTGCATATTTCAGAATCAAGATCAACATTCATTTCCTTATCACATAACTGGCTGATTTAACTCAGATTATGGTGCAGATTTTCACATTTAATATATCGTTCAAGATAAATGTACAGATACCCACTTTACCTTTGTGGTAATTTTTCATTGTTACCCATTGTGACTCTGCCACCTTTGTACTAGGCTAAGAAACTTTGATTTTAACGTCCGTCGTCTACCTGGAACAGCCAAAATCCTTGTAACACTATTGTTGGTCCTTAGTGTGCCACCACACCTACAGGAGAAAAGATTTTTATGACCTATTTGTTTTATAGGTCCATGGTTGTTAGTAACAAAAAATTTTGAAAAAATTGTTTGAGTAGACCTAAGACAATTTATATTTGTTCCTTTTGGAACCCAGATTTTTTTTGATTTTAAGGGATTTTACATTTGTGCCTTTAGGAACCCAAATTGGAATGGTTTTCACGTGTTTAGGCCTATACCAGCAATTGTTGTGATTGTGTCCAAATCTTCTACAAATTATGCACTTGGAGTTGACTTTATTGATTTTGCTTTTAACACCTTCATATTGAGTATACCCAAGTCCTTGTCTAACAATATTGACAGTTTGTTTCCCTAATAGCATATTTAGCGATCTTTCTACTTTGGAAAATTTTCCTAAAGT
Organism: Allium cepa; assembly: GCA_030765085.1. Taxonomy (NCBI): domain Eukaryota; kingdom Viridiplantae; phylum Streptophyta; class Magnoliopsida; order Asparagales; family Amaryllidaceae; genus Allium; species Allium cepa. The sequence goes on along the minus strand of CM060929.1, from coordinate 604,279,561 downwards.
TGTAGACAATTGTTGGACTTGTTTTTTGAGAGATTCACTTTCATAATGCACTTTTTGATATAATTTTCTCTCCTAGTATTTTCACTTTCTTTCAAAATAAGAATTTCATTTTCAAGTGATTTAAATTTAGTTTTTGAATTTCTTCTTCAAGTGATGGACATTTATCACACTTAGGGATTTTATTTCGATAGTTTTTAACCAATTGATCAAGCTATTTATTTTATTTTATCAAACTATCTTTTTGTGATTCAATTTTAGCTTACTTCTCCCTAAGTCTTTCAAAACAGCCATTTACTTCATGAAAATATATAAGTAATTCCAAATGAGTAAGGTTTGATATCTCGCTTGGCTCGCCATCTTTATTGGAAACTATTTCTCCTTGAAGATACAAATTTTCTTTTTCACTTTCACTGCCGGTGCTTTTGTTAGCTTCATCAGTTTCATCCCAAGTAGCTGCAAAATTTCTCCTGTTCGGTTCGTTTCCTTGGCTGAGTCGATTCAAAGGACAATTGGGCTTGATGTGACCAGTTTTATTCCACTTGTGATAAATGATCTCCTGGTCTTCTGAATTATATAGTATTCTGACTATTCTGCTATTTAATTATTGATTTAGAGTTGGATTTCCGTATTTGTGGTTCCATCTTTCGAATCTCTTTATTAATAGTGCCAATTCAGCTGCTCCATCATCATCGTCATCACTTTCCGTTGTTCCTTTGAGAGCTATTGATTTCTTACGAGTATCACCTCCTTCACGTTCTTCCTTGGATTTCATTTCTAGCTCATAAGTGGTTAGATTTCCGATGAGTTCTTCAACTTTGACTTGTTTCAAATCCTTTGATTCTTGAATAGCCATAAATTTTACTTCGAAATTTCGTGGAAGGACTTTAAGGATTTGTCGAACTGTTTCTAATTCTGTGTATGGTTTTTCAAGAGCTTTTGATTTGTATACGAGATAAGAAAGTCGTCCATACGTCTCTTTAACATTTTCATCCTTAGCATTGTGAAGCTCCCATATTTGCTACCAAGCATGGCAAGGCGAGACTCTTTAACTTGGGAGGTTTCTTCGTGAGTCACTTCAAGTGTGTGCCAAATTTCCTACACAGTTAGATAATGTGAGACACGATTAAATTAAATTTGATCCAATGAACAAATAATATAATTCATAGCTTTAGCATTAGTATTCTGTAGTTTATTTTCAAGATCTGTCCATTGATCCATTGGTTCTTCAATTTCTTGATTATCTACTATAATTGTTGGTGTCCTATATCATGTTTCAACAATATTCCAAGCATCAATTGTTTTCAAAAAAAATTCATTCTGTTTTTCCAATAAGCATATTCACCATTGAACATGGGTAGTCTAACTATGGATTGACCCTCAGCAAAAACATTATTGAAAGAAGCCATTTAAAAAAAATCAAATTTTAGAAAACAAAAATTGGTTTTTGAAAAATCAAATTTAAAAACATAAAAATGGTTTTTGTTCCTAGCTCTGATACCACTTATAGGATCGATTTCACCCTAGATGGGGGTGAATAGGCTAATACTAATAATAGTAAAAAAAATACGGAAATATATAAAATAATTGCAACACCGATAATAGCAAAATAATAAGCGAAAATAGAACAACATGGATTTACCCAGCTTCGCCAAAACCATGCCTATGTGTTGTTCCCAAGGTTTCTACTAGAAATTAAGTAGTCAAATGCTTACGTGCATAAACTTGCGACACCCCTTAATGACTAACCTAACTCTACGCTTAAAACCCTACGACAACTCAGCCAGTTACGAATACTCGAACTACACCACTGTAGTTTATAACCTAGTTACATGACTGGAGAGTTACAAAATTTTAAAAAGAGAAAAATTAAAAATTAAAAACAAACTGAATAAAACCCTAATTTAACACTTTAAGCCCAATTTGAAATAAAAGGCCAGCCCAAACAAATAATTAGTGTTGTAAAAACAAGAAGCTCGTTCCCTTCTTTTATTGTGCGGCCGCCTTCTTTATTCTTCTTCAAAAAGGAATTAGGGTTTTCCTTAATTGAAACGCTGCTCTATGATCAATCAATTGATTTGAGGAAGTAGCATTGCGTTGCTTTGTCAATCGAATTCTTCCTGTGATAGGCTTTTGGTTGCTCCAATTGTACCAAGTTCGAATGCTACTGGTATGTGATTTTTGCCCCTTTTTTATTTTCGAATATATTCGAATTTGTGCTGTAATAAATTTCTTGGGCTCGAACTCTGATTTTTGCCGATGTTGTAACGGGTTTATTTTATAGGGATAAAATCCCTAAATTTTCGTTCATATATATTTCTTGAATTCTTCATGATAATTTTATTCGGACATTCGATTTTGATTGGCTGGTGATTACTTTGACTTGTTCATTATTGACTTGCTTTAGTCGATTCCTTCTTTTCCCTGATGTATTTGAATTTTGCTTCCGTAGTTTTCTACTATGACTTTGGCATCATGAATTTTTGAGATAAACCTAACTTCGACTTGTTTATGTCATACTCGGTTGGATATGATTTGAATTCAGTTCCTTCTTTTGCTCCTTTGATTTTGGCATCTTACGGACTTTGAGATAAAAATTGACTTCAACTTGTTCACGTTACTACATATACCTCTGTTTGAAAATGTATGACTCTCTGGCTTCATGATATTTATGATATACTTGACTTTGATTGATCTGCACCGATTTGTTTGAACTGCTATTTCTTTTGTAAACTCCTGCTTCATTGAGTTCATGTTTGAATGATTTGATTGAATTCGAATTTGAACCGGTAGTATTTCGTTGAACTGGGCCGGTAGTCTTGGTTATGTAAGCTTGTTAGCCTTGCTCTGATATGTTGTTTTATTGTTGGTTGCTCCATTTCATTTTAATCTGGTCTAGTTGAGTTATTTGGTCTTGATGAGTCTGAATCCAATTGCTTCATATCCAGTGTATTGAACTTATTTATCACTATATATGTACACACACACATATGTATGTGTGTGTATATATGTGTTGTTGTAGTTTTGTTTGATATTGACTCTGGTTGTTGCTTTGTACTTGAAATCATGATCGAGGCTTTACTTCCCTGCTCTGTTGCCATGTGATCTGGTATCATTTGAATCAACCCAGTTCATTTATCTTATTTGGTTGCACCCTATACCTGAACTTGGACTGGTTTATTGGGTCTGTTCTTTGTTTGCCTTGACCACCATATATAATTGAAGTCTAGTTTCACTTGCATGTGTTGAGTATCTTTATGGTGGAGTTTGAGTCTGGTTCTAGTTAATACTTCATGTGTACTGCCCTTTGTACATGCTGATTGCTCTGTGCTCTGGTTCATTTAGTTGTTCTCACACATGACTGTGTACATATGAGCTGGTCACCTTGATTTGTTGTTGCCTCTGGTTATGATGGTCTCTGGTTCTACTTTCCCAAAATGATCTGGTGCACTTTGTTATTGAGTAGTGTGGCATTTCATTCTTATGTGACACTTCACTTGTATGCCATCACTGCTCTGTTGTGATCTTCTTGGAGTCTGGTTCAAGTATTCATGTTGGCTTCCTTGGGTAGTTGTGGCATTTTAAAATCTGGATGCGGTTGTCCAGTTGTTTTGTTGTGCAGTTGTACAGTTGCATTCATGTTGACTTTGATATGTTTTGCAACTAATTTAGTGTGAACTTGTTCCATGCTTGGAGTCATGTGTATGCCTGGATTTGTTTCATGCCTTATTGTTGTCTGCTTATGTTGCATATGATCTCCATTGAAGTCTTAGTATTGCTTCATGTTTCTTTGCACCAGTACTGTTCCGCTGCTCATTGTTGTTATATGGGTTATCATGTTGCCTTCATACATGAATTGATACGTGTATGCATATATGCAAACAAGCTCTAATGAAAATGCTCTAGTATGGTTGCATTTGCTTCCTGGTACATATTTCGAGTTAAGCTTGCATTATTTTTAGACTTCGACATTGCCTTGTATCTGACTATATGCATATGTATACATATGGTACTTGTTGTGGTCAGACTTGTTTTCATGTGCTTTGGCTATGATCGCCTGAAGTGTTTGTGTGTTGCACCTAAGTTGAATCCAACCATGGCTCTGGTTTGACATTGTGCTCACCTGTCCCTGTAGTTTTACCAAGTGTATATTGGTGTGCACGGCCTTGTGGCGTGTACATTGATACACTGTGCGTGTCGCAAGTTGTTCATGTAAGATGAATTCAAAATAAATGATGACGACAACCCAAATAACTAAGGCAAATAATATTTTAAAAAACTTACATTTTATTTTACAGTGCAAAAAAAATTCTTTCAATTTTACTACGTCGGCGTTTATTTACTAGATAATTCGGATGATAGATACAAACTAGAATAGAGTTGAAGATAAATACGAGTGTTTGAGTGATATGTACTGGGGTCAACATTGTAAATTTACATTTGTGATGTAATTGAAGTTGTAATATAATTGAAAATATAGTGAGAGTTCAAATTTGTACTATTCAAAATTGTAGTAAAATATTTGCTTGAATAAAATATTTGTTTAAATTTAAATTCTGTGTTATTTATTTTATTCAACAAATATTTGTTTAATTATGTGAAAAATAAAATAATACAATAACCAATACATTTAAATGAATATATATATATATATATATATATATATATGTTTATTATCATCAAACAAAAATCATATACTAGCATATTCAACAAAAATGTAGGAATTTATGTTCTTCGTAGAATGTGCATGCAAGCGTATGTTCTAGAATTCCTAATTATGGGGATTATTATGTTAGGAAAGAGAATATATGTATAACTGCATCTTTTGATTAGTATGCAAATATTTATAGCATAATTAGTAATATGTCAAAGTATTCATATTTGTTACAATTAGGAGACTAGATATTAATAGTATAGTAAATATACGACTAGGAGGTTAAAAAAAGAAGTAATGGTAATTCCAAAATTCATGGACAATAATTACAACTTGAATGGGCAATAAATTTGTAGTTAATAGGAAGTTAAAATAATTAAATGGGGACTGATTAGATAATTTAACATGGCATTTATAGAAAACTTGAATAGGCATAATAGATTGATTCTGAAACAAGTAAATAAATGTGGTTAGAGCTTATCCGATTTTGATAGTAATGACCATTCATTTCGAACGATTGACATTTATTAGGTATAAGATGGAAATGAGGAATATATGTATAAATTAAGAATAATTACACAGTGAACAAGTAGGTGTTAATACTAGTGAATGCACATAGAAGGCAACATAATTTTCATAGTAGAAAATTATATAACCTTAATTATATGTTTAGAATGAACATGAATTAATGGGCCTAGCCCAACATTTAGGCTTAGGATGATTGGTTTAGTTTAGTGGGCTATGATGAGAGGTTGGTAGAGTAATACAACAGAAGTCTGCCATTCACCTAGAGGCTACTAGTAGTTATGTATACTTCCTACTGATGTGGGACATCACCAACCATATGATCCATGTGGAATGGTTATACGTTTGTGAGTAGGTAAGGGAAAATATATCAAGGGTTCATCATGGATTTTAAGTATTTAATGGCTTAGTACCTTTAGAAACGTAGAGGGGTTTACTTTTGGGTTGATGTATTAAATGGCCATTGGGTCTGCCCCATCCTTATATAAAGTCTTAAATAACCTACGACGGTGCCTAATGGAAAAATGTGGCTCACTTCATTTCTAACAAGAAATATTAAGTAACTAGGATGGGTATTTTTTCTAGACTTACGTTAGGTTAGTCTAAACATGATTTCAGTTATGGAAGGTCGGCAGGCTATGTCAGTGTTTTTGTTGGACCGATATTTAGTGATAAGGCTGGAATATAGGCTTTGACCACTAACAGTCCTGTGCGGTCATTAACAAAGACTCGGTTTATGCTCTGATGAAATTTACTTCTTCCTAGTGTAGAATCCATATAGGATACACAAAGACCATAAAATTTTATTTAATTTTTTGTTTATTGTTTGTTTGGTAGAGGTGGGCTAGACAACCCTTAGATGGGCCATTGAGATGTTTTAGTAATACGGTAGTTAAATTATAAAGCTATATTTATGGATCATCGGTCTCTATAGGTAGGATCAATTAGCTAGCATTTACGTTGCGGATGACCCGCTTCGGGGTTGAGGTATTAAATGGTCGTTAGGTCTGCCTTCTCCCTATTTAAGAAGTATTAAGCGGTCGGGTTTTTTGGGTTAGTACGACGTTTAAATATGTATGAATATAAGCATATATATAGTTATACCAAGGAGGAGTTAGGTATATCATACGCGCATATAGGATTGAATGAATCAGCCATGAATAATGTACAAAACACTTAAATGAAAATCAATCGACATATAGAGTTATAGGTAAAGTATGTAATTTTGTAGTCACCAGAACGTTGTTCTAACCCCCTTCCTCGTTACAACCCACATGATTGATTTAGAAGGATAGGCTACTAGTGCAAGGTGGGAATGGCAGATGATGAAATCTTCTCATTCATGCTCAGCCCTAGCAAGAAAAACCGATATTCAAAGAATTATATTGATCCAAAGATATTAGCCTTCGTTGGTACGTATTTCTATTATATTTTTATGTTTTGTTGTGAGTTTATGTTGACCACTCACTGATACACTTATGTTTATTACAGGGTACAAAAATCAACGATCTATACCATAATGGACTTGGGTCTCTATTTAGTCAAAATTCGAGCCTATTATGGTGTGGGTTGTTACAATCGGGTACAAGGATGACGCATAGAGCCGTGCGTAGGATGAGTAGGGCTCTTACACTTACTTATATATGCTATTTTTGTGGAGCCACCATAATTTATTCCGCTATGCAATGTTATAGAGTAATTAGAACTTTATCTTATATATAGAGAGTTTATATTATGTAGTTCATGAACTATTAGAGATGCACAAATTCATGTATGTTCTGTGGTGCATAATATGATGAATCAAAGTTGTGCCTCGCTTGCTTCATATCTATTTTTAGTATTATATTTTATCTATGCACTATTAGATATTGTAACATCCCTACTTGGAGACCCAAAACTAATAGCTATGGATGCTGCAGTCATCCATAGTTATTAATCCTCGGCGACAAAATATGGTAATGTTAGATATATTGATATAACAGAAACACATGGATATGGAAAAAAATTAAAATCAACAAACAACTTTCTCATTCCATTTCAAAGCATTTCAAATTCATTGCATAATCCCAATACGAGAACCAGGTTCTGAGAAAATATAATTATTACAACATACGCCAAGAGCGACATATGAAGATGCCCCTTTGGACGATCAAAGCATATAACTAGGCATTCAAACATCTTTTCCTTTACAACAAAACACAGCGGAATCAAAATAGAAAGGAACTCTAAATAGCTACCATGCCTCATGCATGTCTCTGAAAGCTTATTCGTCTAAAGAGGTGCCTAAAAACCTCAACTCTAAAACTACTCAAAATTAATTGAGCGCCCAAGAGTTTAAGGAGAAAACATAAACTTCAAGTCAAACATAAAGCCTAGTATGAATAATAATCTACCATCTCAAATCATCTAGATATCTCGTGGGACCACGCCGCTTAGCAGAACGGGATTTCCCCTCACTAGTACCTTATTCAAAACTTTATAAAACCATATACTATGCTTCTGCATCCACAATGGTTAAAACATAGCTATTCAAAATATTATGATGGTATGCAAACAAGTAACCGATTCTAGATTTCCCATCCCCATTCATTCTGACTATCTATCTTAGTTATACTTTCCAGGGTCACTATTAACCTATTAGTTATCATGGGAAGACTAATAACCGATTTAATGTCTATGGACTCCCTGTCTAGTTTCATGTTTTCATAGGATCACTAAGAACCTATTGGCCCCTACTAATAACTCCATTGTTTCATGGGTTCCCCCTGAACCTATTGGTATCGACAATAACTTCCCTCTTATCCATATTTTCATGGGTTGACTATGAACCAATTGACTTCTGCCAATAACTTAATCTAGATATAGTTTTCATGGGTTCACTACAAACCTATTGGCCCCTACCAATAACTCAATATAATGATAGTTTTCATGGGTTTAGTATAAACCTATTGGCCCTTGTCAATAACTTTTCCTAAACATAGTTTTCATGGGGTTAATATGAACCTGTCTACCTGACAACTTCTTTAGTCAATATTCTGGCATCCTACATTCTGGTCTACCTGACCTTTTGGATGTAGTTCAATTCATTCAGGAGTTAACTTAATTTATATTCACTACTGGGTCAACCTAGCTTGTTATTCTGCCCTTCTCCAAAATACATTTATGGTTCTATTATAATGTGAATATATATGTGTGTGAAGAAGTAAACATAATAACATGATAATGACAACACCTACGATTTAATATCCTTAAAATCATTTTATATAAAACTCTCTTTAACCTATTAATCAAGGAAAAGTTCTTCAAAAACTCAATACTTAAAATCATTTCAAAACTCCTTTATTATGCCATGGTTTTCTTTAAAAGAATATTGGGTTATTTGTTTTGAAAACAAAGGCTTTCGAAATCTTAATACTTTACTTTCAAAACCCTTGGATGACCTCCTTCGAAATCATTTAAATCTTATTTTAAAAACACTAACATATACCTTTCGAAACACTTTAAAACATCTCTTTCGAAACCCCCAGTTCAAAATTTTCGAAAGTGTTAAAGCATTAGTTATTAACTTTTAGAAGCATAGCTTCGAAACCAATGAAAGTACCCCTTTCGAAACCATTGGGTTTATCTTTGAAAATAACTTTTGGGTCAAAGAGAATATATACGAAAGTACTCCTTTCGAAACCATTTACCTTTAACTAAAAATGATTGGCGAAAAACTTGATGGCTTCGGGACCATCCTTTCCAAAGCTTCAAAACATTAAGTAAAGCATCGGAGGATAGCATCGAAACCCCCTTTCGAAGCCATTTCCTTCGAATCCTATGACCCCTTTTGAAAGGTTCTAGAAAATGGCTTATCTCATGTATAAAAACACAAACCACCTTTTGAAAGCATTGATGACTTCAACATATTTGAAAGGCATATGATTGGCGGCAAGGTCTCGACTAGGTCGAAACCACACATTTTGAAAACAATTGATTTATAAATAAGGAACTCATTCGAAATCACCGCATAGACAAAGAGGCAGCAACCGATCCGAAAGCAAAGGTTTCAACTTGGTCGAAATCATTCTTTTGAAAACAAGTCAGGCGCTTATCTTTGGAATGTGAAACCAAGGTTTTGGCCCCATCGAAAGCAACGATTTAGATACCATGTCTTCGGCCTTTCTCCAATCCACTACGCACCATCATTGTGATACTTTGTGTATTGGTTACGACTTTGGTAGTTTTCGACTTGGTCGAAGCGGAAGCAATGGGTCGAAAGGTGATTCTAAAAGAGGCAGAACCCACATTTTTTGGGTAAAGACTAATTTAATACCAATTAATGCAAATACTTTATAACTAACCTACCTACTTGTAAACATCTGATTGGTTTCCATAACTTTTCAAATTCTTTACAAAATAACTGCTGCATAATTTCATATCTAAACATGGATTAATTTAACAAATAAGCCCTTCCATTAAGCAAAACCAATAAAATAATTAAGTCCTTCATCTAAAATAATCTTACTTCCATAGTAAATTACTTAGGAAAAATCTTCAAAAATTATAGAGATTAACTTTCGAAATGTATTAAACATATGAAAATTTCTGACCCAGATTCTTTGTAAAATAAATTGAAATAAATTTATAAACCCAATTATTCATATTTCCTTTGAACTTCATAATAAATTTTCCAAAATTTGGAAAATTATATAAAAAAAAAACCCATCTCTAAAATCATGTCTTATGTAACATAAAATTTTCTCGTGGCATACGAAAATCACTATAATCGGTTTTACCCTTAAAACAGTGTAAAATAATTATCGATTTATTTTTTTTGAATCCAACATGTCCAAGTCCAAGTATATCATCAATCAAAAATCATCATAATAATGGATTTAATTTTAAACCAAAAAAATAAATGATCACAAAATAAAATATAGATGATTTGGATTATTATTCACCTTGGTTATAATAAGTACTTTGAGATTTGACAGAGATTAATCCCCTTTCTTTAATTCCTTAGCTTTAGATTTAATTTTCTCCTCTTTTCTCCTAGTAATGGCTAGCTTCTCTTATGTTTGCGTTTTTTGTTTAGTGAAAAATGAGAAATGAAAGTGGGAAAAAAATGAAACGTTGGTTATAAGGGTTATAGTAATAAGGTGCGCTATTTCCTAATAAGCCTTTATGTAAATTAATTAGCCAAGCCATTCGTAAGCCCATTTGAATAATTAAGCACGACCCTTAATTTATTTTCAAATCTCAATCCCCTTATCACTCTAATTATTTACATTATTCTATTTAATTTATCTAATTAAATATCTTGAATAATATTATCAAAATTAGGGGTGTTACTGGCTCCCATCCTTAAAGAATTTCGTCCTCAAAATTCAGTAAGGACTAAATACTGAACATAGCAATCATCCGTAACAACTCCTAACAACCATGCTAGCCTACCTGACTAGCAGCTATCTACATATTTAATATTGACATACCCTCAAAGCAGATTAGAGTAAGTATCTCTAATCTTGTCTTTTGTCTTCCAAGTACAGTCCTTCTCGTTGTCGCTCTACTGAACTTTCACCAATTTGACTGTCTTGTTCCTCAATCTTTTCTCATCTCTCGCTACAACCCGAACTGTTTGTCTAACAAAAGTCAAATTTGGCTCTACTATCAGATCTTCCAACCCTGTTAGAGGAATAGTAGTCTCTGGATCATGCACATACTTGCGAAGATGAGACATATGAAATATATTATGGACACCTGTCATACTGCTCGACAACTCTACTCTTTATGCGAGCTTTCCAATCCTCTCTATAATCTAGAATGGACCTACATATATCGGTGCTAGTTTCTCTGACTTTCCAAATCATACCACACCCTTCATCGGTGATACCCTAACGAAAACCTTATTCCCAACTGAGAATTTTAGGTCTTTACGCCTCCTATCTATGTAACTCTTCTATCTGGACTGAGCTTCCTTCATCCTTTCTCGGATTTACTCAATCTTCTCTGTCGCCTCTCTAACCAGATCTGGACCTAAGATCAATCTGTCTCCAGTTTCCAACCAACATGCTGGTGATTTACATGGACTTCCATACAAATCTTCGAACGGCGCCATTCCTATGCTAGTCTAATAACAATTATTACAGGAAAACTCAACCAGATGTAGGTGATCTTTCCAAGATCCACCAAATTCCAATACATAAGATCGTAGCAAATCCTCAAGTACCTTATTGACTCTCTCTGTCTGTCCATTTGTATGAGGGTAATATGCAGTACTCATACTAAGCTTGGTACCCTTAGACTCTTCCAGAATTCGCTGGTAAACAAAGCATCTCTGTCACTGATTATACTACTAGGAACTCCATGTAGTCTAACTACATTCTCTAGGAACAACTTAGCTAAAGTAGGTGTCGTCCTGGTTGACTTAATTGGAATGAAATGAGCACTCTTGGTCTACCTGTCCACTATAACCCATATATTTTCATTTTCTCTATTTGATCTTGGCAACCCGTCAATAAAATCCATGGATATCAAATCCCATTTCCAAACTGGAATCTCCAAAGGCTGAAGCAACCCACTCGGCATCTGATGTTCGGTTTTCAGTTTTTGATAGTTTGCACACTACTTAACCTACAAGCCAACATCCTTCTTCATACTTTCTCAATAGAAGATCCTCTTCACATCTTGATACATCTTGGTCCCTCCAGGGTGAATCATAAATTTGGATCAATGAAATTATCCAAGAACTTCGTTTCCTAAGTTCTCAACATTCGAAACGCATAACTGTCATTTCTTTCTCAACCATCCCCACTGGTCAAGACTAAAAAATTTTAAATCATCGATCTTGGTTCCAACCTCAAACCTTCTAATCTTCTCGGCTAACACTGGATCCTCTTTCCACTTAGAAACAATCCTTTCGATCAACATTGGTCGAACTTCTAAACAAGACAGTATGGCGGAGCTCTGACTAGAACTAGCAGTCAATCTTAACTGTACATTACAAGTAGTCAAAGCTTCTAAATCCTTCCATTCTACCAACATAGCTAACACCACATTCTGATGTCTTCTTTTAAGAGCATCCGCTACTTTACTTCCTTTCGCAAGAGTATATTTTATACTAAAATCATAAGCAACCGAAAACTCTAGCCACCTCTGTTGTCTCATATTCAGCTCCTTCTGAGAGAATAATACCTTAAAGAATTATGATCTGTGTATAGCTCAAATCTCTCCCATAAGGGATAATGCCTCTAAATATTCAATGCGAATATCATCATAGCCAACTCCAAATCATGAGTAGGATATCTCACTTCATGCAGTCTAAGCTATCGTAAAACATAGGCAATCACTTTACCCTTCTGCATCAACACAGCTCCCAATCCAGTTTCACATGCATCGGTATACACCACCAACCCATGGTTTTCGTCTGGAACTATTAACATAGGTGTGTTGGTTAAAAAAATGCTTTACCTTAAGGACTGTTTCCTCACATATGTCGGACCAGAAAAAATTCACCTCCGTCTTGGTTAACTTAGTCAAATGTGCTGCTATTCGTGAGAAATCCTTGATGAATCTTCGGTAATAGCCATCAAGTCTAAGGAAACTCCTTGTCTCGGTTACTATCCCTGGTCTCTTCCAATTATTAACAACTTCAATCTTATCTAGATCAACTGGAAATCCCTTCTCTGAAACTACGTGACCAAGAAACTTAACCTCTTTCTTGGAAAAATGACATTTGGAAAACTATGGCTTTAGATGATGCTGCCTCTACATCTCAAGCACTACTCTAAGATGATCCTCGTGCTCTTTCATCTTTAGAGTACACTAAAATGTCATCTATATACACCAAAACGATTTTATCCAAATACTCTTGGAAAACTTATTCATCAAATACACAAAGAAAGCAAGTGTATTCGTTAACCCGAATGGCATTACTAACCACTCGTACATACCATGCCTAGTCCAAAATACTGTCAAAGGAATATTGTCCTCTTCCATACTCAACTGATGGAAACATGTCGCTAACTCCAACTGGGAAAACACCCTGGCTCCATACAACTGATCAAATAGATCATCTATTCCCAGCAAAGGATACTTATTCTTAATCGTCCTCTCGTTCAACTTATGATGGTTGATACAAATCCTTAATGACCCTTCTAGTTTCTTCACGAACATCGAGACCGCTCCACAAGGAGAATTACTTGGTCTAATAAAATTTCTCCCTTCAAGATCCACTAGCTACACCTTCAATTCCTTCATCTCTATCGGTGTCATTCTGCTTGGTGGTCTACTTATAGGCTCAGCTCCTGGCACAAGATCTATCCCGAACTTAACAACTTGTTTCAGTGGTAGTCCCGTAACCAGCTCAAAGACATTTGCAAACTCTCTTGCTACTCGAACTTGACTTAACTCTTCTCGCACTTCCATAGCACTTAGCAAAGCCCAACTACTCCGGTCAGAATTATCCGCTGAGAATATGATTTGGCTATGACTATCATGGTGTTTTAGTGGTATCTCTCTGTCATGGCAAAATATCCTAGACTCATAATTACTCAACAGATCCATACCCAAAATGATTTTGAAATCTACGAAACCGAAAACATACAAATTGCATGCTAACTTATGACCTAATAATTCTAGTTCTAACTAGTCACATCTCATCCCATAGTTGCATACCATCCTATCGGATTCGTAACCCTTAAGGAAGTAACAAAATATGTAGGTTCTAAGCATAACCTTTCAACCAAATTTTGAGATATAAATGAATGTGATGCGCCAGTATCAAATAGTATACTAACCGGTATGCTCTGAATCAAAAGTTTACCCTCCATCACAATCTTTCCTTTTTCAGCTGCAATTGACATAGCAGATGATGGTCCAACAGCAAAAACCTTTCCCTTGTCTGCCCTGACTGGTTCTGGACACTGATTTCTATAATGTCCAACTTGGTCATTGTTGAAGCACTTCACATTCTTCTTTTCTACAGCCTTCTTCCCATTGCCTGACTGGCACTCATGAGCATAATGACCTTTCTTGTCACACATGAAGCAAATTAAATCAGGATTTTCCTTCTTGGCATCATCCCCTTTCTGGGCTCTCTTCTTCTTAAAGAACTTACTCTTCTTTCCCTGAAGGCCTTGGGTTTCAACAAGTTTTTCTCTATCACAAATATCAAGCATCTCCTCATTTCGGATTGCCATCTCTACAACTACATTACAAGGATCATGGATATGTGTCAGGGTCGCCTTAGCAATCTCAGGCTTCAATCCCCGAATAAACCTTTCATTCCTTCGGATGACAGTGTCTATGGTAGCATATCCCTATCGGGATAACTCATCAAACTCATTGCATAATCAATTACCAACATCTCTCCCTGCACCAAATCCATAAGCTTTCTCATCAACGCTGACTTAGCAACTTTAGATAAAAATCTTTGTTCAAATCTCCTTCTAAAATTTTCCCAAGTCAACCCTTCCTCCAAAACTCCGGTAGTAACACTATTCCACCAATGAAGTGTCTCCCCTTGCAACTGTCTCGAGGCTAGCTTCCTCTTTTGTTCATCATCTAAAGCCAAACCAGTAAAGATCCTCTCACAATGTAACAGTCAATTCTCAACTTCTATAGCATTCTTTATTCCCATTAACGGTTTCCCACTGAGACTGGTGTAGTCTCTACAAAGCTTAGCATAATTATTCCTAACTGAAGCCACAGGATTGGCTCCTCCAACATAAGCAGCAATTCCTGCTTGCATCATATTAACGAAGAGCTGATACATCGCCACCATATCCACAGATGGATTTCCAGCACCCACATTGGCATCTACATTTTGGTTAGAATTAGCCTATCGACCCGAGTTCCTCCTGGTGGGTCGAACATTTTCGTTGGTTGTAGTGCTTCCTCCATCGAGATTTTCTCTTTCGTTTCTTGCCTCCATATCATCTTTCTCGTAAATCTGCATACGAGCCTTAGTAAAATACAAAAGAACGGTCTAAGAGAGGGAAATACATACTTATATATATCTATATCAAATACAAGTACGTTAACTTAGTGTTATCCCAAACCCCGATCATATTTTCTAATTTATTGAATTATGTGTTGAAAAATATTTGACGTTTAAATTTCTTTTGAGTTTCATAAACCTATGCTCTGGTACCAAATTGTAACATCCCCCACATAGAAGCTGAAAACTAACGGCTAAGGATGCTGCAGTCATCCATAGTTATTAATCCTCGGTGATCAAATACGGTAATGTTAGATATATTGATATAACAGAAACACATGGATATTATAACGATCCCGATTTTTGAGTAAAATTAAAATTAGTAATTGATATAAATTTGTGAATTTAGATTGTAAATTTAAAAAAAAATTCAAGATTAAGTAGGATATTTGTTTATTTGGACATTGATTTTAAAATTCTAAATGTGGATTTGAAATTCTATATTTAATATCTTATAAACAAAAAAATAACATCCCAAAAATTTATCAATTAAAATTAAAACTTTTGAAATTTAATTTGAAAATATATTGAAAAATCGCAAACAAATAAAATAAGTAATAAACTATATATGGATGGAACTCCAATTTCTTTTGAGTTTAAAATCTTGAAATAGTAAATATTTAAAAAAAATCATTTGAATTCAAATTATATATACATATATAATGCATATATGAGTAGATTTGAGTGTATACATTTAATTTGAATTTAAATTGCATAAGTATGTGTATCGATATATAAATAGACATAAATGGATTTTAATTCAAGTGAATTTAAATTAAGCGTTTTAGAAAAAAATATTTGGCTTTTGAAAATCATTAAGGTGTAATTTATGTTTTATATAATGTAAAGATTGGTAAAAAACAATTCTTCCTTTAACATTCTGTATATATATACAAATGAATAAGGGGTATGTTTATTTATAAAGTAAGTATGATATAAAAATTTATTTAAAAATCCTCTTGTCTTTTTAAAATCACAAATGATAAACATACATCAAAGAGATGGAGAAAAGAAGTTAACATAATTGAGATCTCATCATTATTTTCTAACAAATGGCATCCCATATCATTGCTAGAATAAAATAATAAGATTTAAAAATTGCCCAAAAAACTTTTCATCTCCCTATGTTCAATCATATAACCTCTTAGCAAATCTGAAAGAAAAAAATAGTAACAAAGATTTGAGTATCACAAATCTCAACACAAAAGAATTTGAAACCATTTTCAATTACAAATCTGAAACAAAGATCAAGGAAACAGACCACAAATAAAAACAGACTTGCAAGAAAAAGAATTTACAAAAAAAAATATGGAAGTTTCAAGTCTGGGGCAAAGTTTCAGATTCAAAAACAAAAGCTAGAAGCAACTCAACTGGATTCAAACATCAAGTAACAAATCAGTTTCAAAGCTGAAAAGAAAGTTTACAAATCAAAAAGGCCTGGAAATCAAAACCTGAGAAATTAGAGCAAATGCAAGATCAACTCAGGTAAATTAAATCAAGTAAAATTCTTTTAAAGGATTTGAATTTGAATTTAATGTTGTTAATCGTTAATAAAGCAAAGGATTTAAGTAACTGTATCAATCTAAGTTGCAGGAAACAAATCAAGTTTAAAGGCTTAAATAATTTATGGTTCTCAACAGCAGACCCAGTTCTCTGTTACATCAAATTCAAACTAAGTGATTTAAAATTGTTTGTATTTGATGAATTAATGAATAAATACAATAGTGAATAAGAAAAGTTTGTATTTACAAAATTCTAGATTCAAAGCTTTAGGCAAGCTAAACAAAAAATAAATAAAAGGTTCCATACTCAAGTTCATCTTTGCTTCTCTGTTGCAAATATACAGGTGAGCAAAGTCCTCTTTATCAAACCTTAAACTTAAATATCTTGATGATCTTTGAAGTGTGATCTGAAATGTTTTTGAATGATGAAGTGGATTTGTTTGTATATCTGCAATTGTCTGAGTGAATATATGTGTGTATTGGAAAATAGGGCTATGTTGTTATCACAGGCTCAACCTACTTAATAAAATTCAATACCTCCTCATATAATTAATTTTAGGTTATGATTCGTGAAAGAAAAAAGTTTATAACATTGTAAAGTTATTTTTTAAAAATAATATAGAGCAAAAATATGTGATAAATAATTTAAAAATGTAGGATTTACAGAGAGAATACTCAAAACAGAAAATTCAAATATTTTAATTCTAAATTCTGATCATTCTATCAGATTCGTCTTGCTAAATACTGATTTTTAAAAGAAATTTCATGATTTGTAAGGATGGGAATATGGAGTTTTCTTGGATTGAACAGTTTTGGGTATTTTGTCAAAATTTGATGATCAATGAAATAGTGGGTCTCGAGATCATAGCTAGTGATAGCTGTGGATTAGGGGAACTCGGGAAAAATGCGTGAAGATTTTTATGATGATCGGAGCAGAGGCACAGAGTTAGTTTAGGGTTTAGCAACCCATTTTGGGCAGTGTCGTAATCGAATCAATTTCTTCATCAGTGTTTCATCGAGCTGCATCAGATCGGGGGGAAAGGGTTCGTGGATCGTGGCGAAGCTCTGACCAAATTTTTGTGGCCTCTGATGGCCTGAGGTAGCGACACAAGTGATTTCCTGATGATCGAATTTGCACACGGGTATGTTGAAGTGCTCGATTTCAGGTTGCTTGGGTTTTCAAGGTTCTGGAGGATCGTTTGGATTGAGATGGTCATGGATGACTTTGTGGATGCTCACGGCGTTGATCGGAAGTGACCGGAGAAGTGGTGCATGTGCACGAGCCTTCGAATTGTATCAGTGGGTTTTTGAGTTTGGAAAGACGAGGAATAGCTCGGGTTTATTCTCGAAGGAATATGCGTGGTGACTCGAAGAAAAAAAAAGTGGGGAGATAACTCAAAGTCATATCTGGGGAAATCGAAAAATAGCTCGGGTAAACAAAGTTTTGGCTCGGGAAATTTGTGTGATTATACAGGCATTTTAAATACAAGAAGTTTTAATGTTACAATGTAAATTTGTTTAGTTTTAAAGGCAATGGAAAGTGTACAAAGTTTCCAAGCAATTTTTTTTCAAAGTTTTTAAAGTATAAGAAATCAAATAAGTTTCCAAAATTGAATTATTGAATAAGATTTTAAAACAAGTTTCAAGGCTTAAATGTTAAGGCTAAATATTTTAAATTATTTTGAAAAATAAATTGATTTTGAAATGATATAATGATAATGAATAAATTTCTAAGTATTTTCATATGGAGTTTAATAATGTTTGAATTAAGAAGGTGATTATGGTAAGTATATTGAACTTTAGTTAATCAATATTTCTTACATAAAATAATTTCGAGTATGTAATCTAAGTGATGTAATTAAGTAATGAATTCACATAAAAAGGTTTATCTTTAATTTATTAAGGTAGATAATTAAAGGTATAATTAATTGATAAATTAATTAATTAAGGGTTTACTTACTTAATTACTTAAAGAATAATTCGTTAATGTGATTAATCCATGGTTAACTAATTAATGTAATGGATAATTAAAGGTTAATTAAGTAATAATTTAAAGGTTAATTAAATTGTAATTGAAGGGTAATTAATGTTAATTAATTAATGTAATTAGTCAAAGATAATTACTTTGTGTAATTAATTAAGAGGTAATTACTTGTGTAATTAAATATAGCTAATTACTTAGTGAAATTAATAAAGGATAATTAATTAAGGGTTGCTTAACTAATTAAAGATGATTAATTAAATGGTGAATTAAATGATTCAAAGGTTAATTATTTAATAATTAAAAGTTGATGAATTATAATTAAATGTTAATTTATTTATTATTAATGGTTAATCAATAAATGATTAAAGAATAATTAATCAAAAATGATTTGTAATGTTAATTAACCAGGATTAGTAATTCATAAGTAGTTAATCTGATTTGAATTAATCAAAAATTAACTAATCTCACTTATGAATGTTTGGATTCTATTGGATGATTGAATTGTCTGATATCCCTGATTGTGATACTCTGTTTTGATTTAAGCTGTGTTAATGTAATTTCTTATCTGTGATATATATTTGTCATCTGTGAATGAAAGATAAGCATTATAGTTTATATCGCTTATCATATATATTGCTGTATTGGAATAGGTACTGATTGATGATGTTGCACTTCTATTGTGTAAAACCCTGGACCACACTTATACACACACAAATATGGGTTGTACGTAGAAATTGGTTAAGTCACCGATTTTTTTTTGAAATAGTTTTAAATTGAATTTTTGAATCCAAATGGTTTTGGAAATGTATTAGGTTTAATATAAAAAGCTTTTGAAAAGGAATTTCAAAGATAAAAGTTATTTTTTTGAATAACTTGATTTAGTTTTGAATTTTGATTTAAATTGAATTCAAAATTTGAAATTAAATCCTGTGTATGATTTAAAAAGGGTATACAAGTTTATATGGGTTTCATATCATTTTTTTTAAGTTTTGTGTTGGGAATTTGAATTTAACCCACATATTTTAACTTGTATAAATATAATTGGATTTTTCTGGAACGAAAACTATTTGTTTTCAAACAATAAAAGCTTTCATATAAGAAATGAACTCCCAATTTGTGTTAAAAGGATTTCAAGTCTAAAATGAAAATGGTTTTCCATGTTATGAATAAATCTTTGGAAACGTGTTTTGAAAGCTATAAATTAAATCTTGAATTTAAAGATTTAATGAGTTAATCCAATTGAAATGGTAATTGTTTTGAAATCCGTAAATGGATCTTTGTGAAACTGGGTGAACTTTGTGAAATAGATCTTTTTGTTTAAAGATTTGAAATGGTAATTTGTTTAAACCATTAGAAGAAAGGTTTTGGGTTTTAAAAGTTGTGACTTAACTGAAATCCCAATATCCATATATTTTTAAATATTGCGCTCATTATTCGGTTTAGCCGGGAGAGAACCTTGTGTCATATAACCCATTTCGAATAATGATACGACGTTATGGATTGTATTTGAAGACCGGTGGTGAAGACCTGGTATTTGCGAGAATGATAGGATAACCTATTGATTGTCTCTGCACCGAGTAGCTGCGGTATAGAGATTCCCTAAGTGATGGGAAGTCCAACCGGGATTGTGGATACCCGGATTGCAAGGACTTCTTCGAAAGTTCCTTCGGTTCTGTTCGAACCTGGAACAGACTTGTATGGTTGTATGTTTGACACTACACTTTGAGATATTAAACGGATCTTTATCAAATATATTTCTGTTTGGTGGCAGAGGATTTATTCTCTTAGCTTAACACCCTTCTCTGAGACATACGAGCTCAGAGGTTATGTAGTTGATAGTATCAGTGATATACTCCAAATTTGGTAGTGTGGCATGCTAAGTGTTGCTGTGTATCATTGGTTGATCAAAGCATGTCTTTGGTATAAAGCGTAGCTTTGTGAACGAGACTGCATCAGGACCTCACACCCCGAAAATGGTCGAAACAGGAAAGACGTGGCAAGATTATGAGGGTCTCTTCTTTAGGGTGTGTCATTCCCTTCTGGAAAAGGGTGGTGTCATAGTATGGAGACCAGATACTTCACTCATGTGGTCACTGCAAATTTATTACTTTGTGATTGCTTTGTGGTTGTTGGATTAGAGGTACCTCGGATAAAGGTCCCAAAGGACCGGGGGATGGCTTGTTCGTGTAGTAGTTACCTAGTTACAGAGGTAACCCGGTCTTGAGTTGGCAGAGAGCTGGTTAAGCTCTCGGGATGTCCCTCCAGAGGCGTACCCATGTGTCAGTGGGAATTTCCTTAGCCTGACCATTTGTTGGAAATCCAATCTTCAATACGCGCCTTATACGGTTTTAGTTGTAGAAACTGCCATTTACTTACGGTGGTCATCATTGTTTAGATGGTAGTTATAGTAGGCATAGTTCGGAATGTCTATGCTGGCTAAGATTAATATTATACTTTCAAAATGGTTTTTCTACACTGCACTAGTAATAATATCAAAGAAATTTTCTCATATCAAGCATATTTGACTATCATAAGGAGAAATCTCCTCCTATTCTGTGTTTGCATTGTGTGTGTGGCGGGAGGCCTTATGGTAGTTTCATTTTCTAAAAGCATTGCGAATTTAAATTTTAAATTCCTTTGTTGTTTATTTTAAAAGATAAACTATTTTTGTTTGCTCATACCAGTCCCACGACTGACCTGGAGTTTATTGTTCCTTTCCTAACCTCTGGGTGCCCACAATTTTCCCACACGGGCAGTCTAGAATTGGGTTTTTCAGATAGTCAAGTTTAGTAGATTATTGGAGCTAGTCCAGATCAGGACTGCACTTACTTATCTTTGTGCATCGTTATTGGGAGTTCGAGCTATTTCTGGATTGATGCTTTGGAGATGGAGTTATAGTTCTGGATTCTATCTCTCTTCCTCTCTTGAAGACCATATTGGAGATATTATTCCGCTGCCGGTGTTATCTTTTCTTTCCGCTGCTATTGTCTTGTATCATATCTTTGATGTATATTAATATCTATTGTATCATCTATTGTATCATATTGTATCAGATATTGTATCAATGTTGTATATTGATATATTCTTTTTCTTCCGCTGTGTTGTACTTAAAGTGTTATAAGATCCGACGAACCAGATTCGATGTTTGGATCTGCAGCATTTGAATACGAGTGTCGTATTCGATGTTGATTTTCGAAGGTCGAGTCAGAGTCGTTAGAGATATGGAAAAAAAATTAAAATCAACAAACAACTTTCTTGTTCCATTTCAAATTCATTACATAATCCTGATACGAGAACTAGGTTCAGAGAAAATATAGTTATTACAACATACGCCAAAGGCGACATATGAAGATACTCCCTTGGATGATCAAAGCATATAACTAGGCATTTAAACATCTGTGCCTTTACAACAAAACATAGCGGAATCAAAATAGAACGGAATTCTAAATAGCTATCATGTCTCCTGCATGTCTCTGAAAGCTTATTCATCTAAAGAGGTATCTGAAAACCTCAACTCTCAAACTACTCAAAATTAATTTAGCACCCGAGAGTTTAAGGGGAAAATATAAACTTCGAGTCAGACATAAAGCCTGGTATGAATAATAATCTACCATCTCAAATCACTTAGATATCTAGTGGGACCATGTCACTTAGCAGAACGGGTTTTCCCCTCACTAGTACTTTATTCAAAACTTTATAAAACCGTATACTATGCTTCTGCATCCATAATAGTTAGAACATAGCTATTCAAAATATTATGATGGTATGCAAACAAGAAACCAATTCTACTCATCCCCATTCATTCTGACTATCTGTCTTAGTTATAGTTTCTAGGGTCATTATTAACCTATTAGTTTTCATGGGCCGACTAATAACCGGTTTAATGTCTATGGACTCCCTGTCTAGTTTCATAGTTTTCATGAGATCACTAAGAACCTATTGGCCACTACCAATAACTCCATTGTTTCATGGGTTCTCCCTGAACCTATTGGTATATCCAATAACTTCCCTCTTATCCTAGTTTTCATGGGTTGACTATGAACCTATTGACCTCTGTCAAAATTTTAATCCGAATATAGTTTTCATGGGTTCACTACAGACCTATTGGCCTCTGCCAATAACTAAATCTAATCATAGTCTTCATGGATTTACTATGAACCTATTGGCCCTTGTCAATAACTTTTCCTAAACATAGTTTTCATGGGTTTACTATGAACCTGTCTACCTGACAACTTCTTTAGTCAATATTCTGGCATCTTACATTCTGATCTACCTGACCTCCTGGATGAAATTCTACTCATTAAGGAGTTAACTTAATTTATATTCACTACTGGGTCAACCTAGATTGTTATTCATCCCTTCCCAAAATAAACTTATGGGTCCATTACAATGTGAATATATACATACATATACATACATACATATATATGTGTGTGTGTTTGTGTGTGTAGAAGTAAACATAGTAACATGATAATACCAACACTTTTCGTTTAATATCCTTGAAATAATTTTATATAAAACTCTCTTTAACCTATTAATTAAGGAAAACTTCTTCAAAAACTCCATACTTAAAATCATTTCAAAACTCTTTTATTATGCCATGGTTTTCCTTTAAAAGGAGATTGGATTATTTGTTTTAAAAACTAAGGCTTTCGAAACCTTAAAACTTTTCTTTCAAAGCCCTTGGATAACCTCCTTCAAAAGCATGTAAATATTCTTTCAAAACACTAACATATACCTTTCGAAACACTTTAAAATATCTCTTTCGAACCCCTCTGATCAAACCTTTCGAAAATATTAAAGCATTACATATCAGCTCTTAGAACCATAGCTTTGAAACCAATTAAAGTACCACTTTGGAAACCATTGGGTTTATCTTTGAAAATACTTGGTTTAAAGTGAATATATACGAAAGTACTTCATTCGAAACCATTTATCTCTAACTAAAAATGATTGGGAAAAAAACTTAATGGCTTCGGAACCATCCTTTTGAAAGCTTCAAAACGTTATGTAAAACAATGAAGGATAGCATCGAAACCCCTTTCGAAGCCATGGCCTTCGAAACCCTTGAACCCTTTTAAAAGCTTTTAGGCAATGGCTTAGCTCAAGTATAAAAACAAACACCACCTTTTGAAAGCATTGATGACTTCAACATATTCGAAAGACATATGAATCGCAGCAAGGTCTCGACTAGGTCGGAACCACCCTTTTCGAAAACATTTGATTTATAAACAAGGAACTCATTCGAAAGTTCTGCTTAGAAACAGAGGTAGCAACAGATCCCAAAGAAAATTTTCGACTTGGTCAAAATCATTCTTTTGAAAACAAGGCAGGCGCTTATCTTTAAAAAGCGAAACAATGGTTTTGGCCCCATAAATAGTGATGGTTTCGATACCATGCCTTCCACCTTTTTTTAATCCACTACATACCATTATTGTGATATCTTGTGTATTAGTTTCGGCTTTTGTAGGTTTTGACTTGGTCGAAGCAGAAGTAATTGGTCAAAATGTGCTTCTGAAAGAGGTAGAACCCACTTCTTTGGGTAAAGACTGATTTAATACCAATTAAAGCAAATACTTTATAACTAACCTGCCTACTTGTGAACATCTGATTGGTTGCCATTACTTTTCAAGTTCTTTACGAAATAACTACAGTATAATTTCATATTTAAACATGGATTAATTAAAAAAATAAGCCCTTACATTAAGCAAAACCAATAAAATAATTAAGTCCTTCATCTAAAATAATTTTATTTCCATAGTAAATTATTTAGAAAAAATCCCCAAAAATTACAGAAATTCACTTTCAATATGTTATCTAACATATAAAAATTTCAGACCCAAATTCTTTATAAAATAATTGAAATAAATTTCTAAACCCAATTATTCATATTCTCCTTTAAAAATTCATAATAAAATTTCCATAACTTGCAAAATTATAAAAATAAAAACCCATCTCTAAAATCATGTCTTACATAATATAAAATTTTCTCATGGCATACGAAAACCACTGTAATCTGTTTTACCCTTAAAACCGTGTAAAATAATTATCAAATTATTTTGTTTGAATCCAACATGTCCAAATCCAAGCATATCATCATAATAATGGGTTTAATCTTAAACCCAAAAAATGAACGATCCTAAAACAAAATACAGACGATTTTGATTATTATTCACTTTGGTTATGAATAGGACTTTGAGATTTGTTTGAGATAAATATCCTTGCTTTAATTCTTTAACTTTAGATTAAATTTTCGCCTCTTTTCTCCGAGTAATTGCTAGCTTCTCTTATGTTTGCATCTTACGTTTTGTGAAAAATGAAAAATGAATGTGAGAAAGAATGAAACATGGGTTATAAAGGTTATGGTAATAAGGTGCGGCTATTTCCTAATAAGCCCTTATGTAAATTAATTAGCTTATAAGCCATTCTTAAGCTCATTTGAATAATTAAGCATGGTCTTTAATTTATTTTCAAATCTCAATCCCCTAATCACTCTAATTATTTACATTATTCTATTTATTTATCTAATTAAATCTTTTAAATAATGTTATCAAAATTAGGAGTGTTAAAGATATATGATAGGTTACCTATTCTTTGATCGACCATAATGTTAACCCTTGATGGTTACCCTCCAACGACTGGGTACCACTACAATATAGCTGTATTTGGGTATAGTAGGTACCATAGATAGAGGGAGGTCATCACATTTGGTATCAAATCTTAGTTTAAGTGAACACCTAAGCCTCGATGAGTAGATCCATTAGAGATTGGGTGAGAGATATGCCTTAGAATGGATCGAGCGGTATATGAGAAAGCATATTTGTTATATTTTGGTATAATATATATGTAAGATGCATTGCATACATGAGTACCACTCGTGTTGTTATCCTTTATAAGAGACTAATCATTCTTATTACAGATTGTAAGAATGAGCCAATAGAAGAGGGATACAATATGGAACTCGGTATTTGGAGTCAAAGTAGATAGGGCACCGAGGTAGCTTTTAACTCCAATATGCAAACTATGTTCACATGGACGATGATGAACATGATGCAGAATGCCCAAGGAGGAGCACCTAGTACATGAGTGGACATGGTGTACAAGTGCCAATGCAACGAGTTGATTTTGAGCTCAATAAGGACTATGTTAGCCTTGGAGGTAAACCATTCATGGGGTGGGAATTTGTTATGAAAGTGCAGGACTGGCTAGACACTTTTAAGCATATCTTTGATGACTTAGGGTTGTAAAATCTTCAAAAGGGAAAATCTTCCTTGTGGAAACTTTAAGGAAAAGCACTGGCTTAGTGAAATGCAGTTAAAGCTGCTACAACTAAGGGCCAATTCAGTTGGAATCAGTTTAATATTTGCTTTGAAGGGAAGTTCTTCTTAGAAATCTATCTTGTTCAGAAAGCTAGCTAATCTGAAGCAAGAAGATATGTCCATATCTGAGTATGTGGCCGAGTTCCATTCTTTATCAAAATACGGGGTGTTGTACATTGACACTCTGCTATAGTAGAATAAGAAGTTTATTATTGGCTTGAATGACTAAGAGTTCTTGGTGATATTGATGAAAGGTTTGAAAATATCGTTGAGATAGATTTGAGCATGAGAGGTTGTACCTAAAGCTAAGTCTAGCCTGCTATTTCCATGGTAGAAGCTAGACCACAAGTAAGTGGATAGGAAAAGAGGAAGTATTAGAACAATAATAAGGGAATGAAATAGCTACAAAAAAGATGATCAAAAGGAGGGCTACTAGGAACCGACTAGCTATAAAAGTAGAGAAAGAGGACATCTTAGCAAGAATTTCAAGAGTGAGGAAATAAAGTGCTACAACAACAACAAATTTTGGCATATCATGAAGGATGGTCTAGAACTAGATAAGGATAAGCATATTGTGAAGGCTTATGCATTGAATGCTATTCCCTACTCATCAAGTACACCATCGGTGAAAGAGAAGTGGAAGGGAATCACGATCTAAGGTATGCTTTCCATTTACAATATACTAGTCCATGTTTTATTCGATATAGGAGCACCGTAAGCGTTTATATCTTGTAACCTATAGATATGTCAGATTTGAGACCTGACCTTGTAGATAGACATTTGGTGGTGTTGAATATCATTTTGAGGTTTGGCTAGTTTGAGTATGCTTTTTCACAACATCAAATTATCAAATCACGAGTGCATGTTTGCTTGTAATTTATTTATACTTGGTTTTGTCAGGTTTTTGATAGTTTTCGGGATGGACTGGCTAAAGAGATACATGGTAATACTTAATCGTGATAGGTTATTGGTGACGATAAGGAGTGACAGTGGATGTAAGCTAAAGTTGAGCTGCATGCTCGAGGATGCAGCAATGGTTAACCTTCTATATCTGCTTGAGATCCCCCACGAGGAATTTTCATCATTACTTATTGCAAGGGAGTATCCTGATATTTTTGAGAAGGTTACAAGTTTACCACCACAAAGAAATATCTTCGTATTGATCTTGCAAAGGATGCTAGACCTATAATTATGCCATTGAGATAGGTGGCCTATAAAGAGCAACAAAACTAGAGATGCAAGTAAATGAGTTACTAAAGAAGAGTACTTTCGAATAGGGAGCACCTGTAGTATTTTCCATTAAGGCGGATAGCTCTTTGAGACTCTATGTAGATTATCGCTTGCTGAACAAAGTGACAAAAAAGGAAAAATATGCTCTTCAATACATAGATCATCATTCAAGCAGCTTCATGATGTAAAGGTGTTTTTTCAACTGGATTTAGCTAAGAGTTTTCATCAATTTAAAATGGTAGGGAGAGAGTGTCGATTACGATATTCCATGCAACATTGGAATTTTATGAGTGGTTGGTTGTGTCTTTCGGATTGAACAATGCACCAGCATACTTCATTGATCTTATGAATTATGTTTGTAAAGACTAGGTCAATAAGTTAATACTTGTTTGTCGATGATATTCTGGTCTATTCATGGACAGAAGAGGAACATAAGATGCACTTGAGAGTGATGCTTGAGATGTTGAGAAAATGTCAGTTAAAGGTTAAGTTTTTGAAGTGTCACTTTTGGAGGAGAGAACTTAGGTTCTTGAGCCATGTTGTTTCAGAACAAGGAATCGTTGTAAATCATGCTAAAGAAGCATTAATCCAAGATTAGGAAAGACTTAACAAAAGGAAATATGTGAGAAGCTTTCGAGGATTAGCGGGTTATTACAGAAGATTCATAAAAACTTCTCTAAGATAGCTGCATTGTTGACTTAGTCAACAAAGAAGAATTAGACTTTTACTTGGAATCTGAGGTGTGAGCATGTTTTCATTAGTCTTAAAGAGAAATAGATGAGTGCAGTAGCATTATTCATTCTAAATGGGAATGAGCAGTTGATAGTATACACGGATGCATGTGGTACTGGACTTGAGGCGATATTAATGCAAAGTAGAAAGGTTATCGCTTATTCGAGTAGGATATTCAAACCATATGAGAGGTGAAATCCAAACCATGATTTAGAATAAGTTGTTATAGTACTTGCATTGAAAGCATTGTGGAATTTCTTGTTAGGGGAAAGGTTTGAGTTGTTCACCGACCATAAATCATAGAAATACGTTTTCTCACAAAAAGATCTTAACCAACGATAGCAGAGATGGTTAGAGTTCCTAGCTTCCTATGCATTGACATTTCCTATATGCCATGTAAGGGAAATGCAATCACATATGCATTGAGTCAGAGACATGGTAGTTTAGGGGCTATGTTTTTGGAATGGACCCAGTTATAATAAATAGCTAGATTGGATTTCTGAGCAAAGTGTAACTTGAGCCAAAGATGTTGGCAAGTTTAAAGATTATACCTACTCTTATAGAGTGGATTGGAACTAGTTAGAGGTATGATGATAGACTAGCAGAGAGTTATTACAAACCTTCAGATGAGAGTAGAGTCCGAGGATTTAAATTAGTAAGGTTTTGACCAAGATGGTTGGCTTAGTAAAGGTGGGAGATTATACATACATGGTAATTGGGCTTCGAGATGAGGAGTTATAAGAGTGCCATCATTCAAAGTTGACTATCCACCATAAAGGTAACAAAATGTATAGAGATATGAATCAAACATTTTGCTGGGAAGGAATGAAGAAGAATGTTAGGGTATTATTCTCCACGTTCATAAATTATCAACTAATAAAGCCGAGAAAAAGAAATCGAGTGTTTTAGTGCAAACTCTAGAAGTTCAATAGTGAAAATGGGAGCAAATTTCTATGGAATGCATCGATGGATTATCGAGTACTAGAGGAGAATTACATAATATATGGATTATACTCGATAGATTGACAAAAAGCACCTAATTCATACCTTTACAGTTCAATAGATGGAACCAAAACTATCTAAGTTGCATGTGTTGGATAGAATGATTCCACGAAGCACCCAAGTGCATTGTGAGCGAAAGAGACTTATTATTCACGAGTTGATTTTGGAAGAGCTTGTAAGTGGTGTTAGAGATGGAGTTGAATTTGAGCATAGCTTATCACCCATAAATGGACGGTCGGACGGAGAGAGTAAATTGCCCACTTGAGGATCTTTTACGGGATTGCATACTTAACTTTAGAGGCTCGTACGAGGATCTTTTGCACTTAATAAAGTTCACATACAACAATAGTTATCAATCAAGCATTGGTATGGTGTTATTCGAAGCTTTATATGGCTGACCATGTAATATTCCTTCATGTTAGTTGGAAACGAGGGAGAAACTAATATCTAGGAAAGGTATGATTGTTGAGACCTTAGAGATGATAAATATCATTAGAAATGAATGAAAATTGCACAAAACAAACAAAAGAGTTACACTGATAAGAGATGTCATGATATCGAGTTCTTTATTGGCAATATGGTGTTTGTTAAAATTTCTTCGCTAAAAATATAGTATGATTTGGTAATAAAGGGAAGTTGGCATTAAGATTTATATGACCTGTTTCGATACTTGATAGGATTGGAAATCTTGCATGCAGAGTAGATTTGCCTCGAAAGATGGTGGATGTGTACAACATTTTTCATGTTTCTCATTTTTGGACGTTGGTGCATGACTCAGACATGCTAGTTGGACCGAACCAACTAGATGACTTGGTGGTTGAACTTGAAGTAGCAAAACCTTATAGGCATATTCATGTAGTCAAGCAAAACACGAAGCATCTTAAGAGGATAGCTATGAAGCTTTTAAAGGTTCAACATAGTTAGAATGAAAGCGGTAATAATTAGGAGACTAACCAGACATGAGGACCTCTTACCTAGAGCTCTTTGATTGGTAAAATTATGTTTGCCACATTTGGTATCATAAATCTTACTAGTATATTATGCATGATAATATGATAATACAGATTGGTCTCTATGCTTTTAGGTTATGTAGGCTTGGTTTCTTATTTTTTTTATTATGTTTTTCTTGATGTTGATGTAACAATCCACATTATTAGATAAGGTCACATATATAATATTAATTACATAACCAAATGAAATTAGAATGAGCAAAAAAATTGGGTAACATAGTAATTTGACATTTTCAACCAGTAAAGCTTATAATAGACAAAACTTTTGATAAAAGCATAATTTTGATCAGATTTTTGTCCCAAATGAAAGATTAAATAGTTTCACTTTTCGTAGGGTGGTCATAATTGTAATTTGGGCATGTCGTTCGAGAGAAATGACAATTTAAAGTTTAGGTGGATTTTAGAGTGCGGTTTAAATGCCCGTATTGTAGTCTAGGAATTAATTACGAAATTTTGCGGGTGATTAGGGCTAAAGCCACCATAACATCATTCCGTAATGAGATAACTTCCTCAAACCTCCATTAAATATATTTCTACCAAAATCAACTTAAAAGCTTGGGCTAAATTTAAGGGATCAAGGAAATCATGCTTAGAGGAAACATTAGAGATTGTCAAATCATTGTTTTGGGAGGAAAACTCACTGGTAATTTCTCTTCATCTTGAATTCATATCAAATGAGGTAAACTTGATCTTCTTTTTCGATAGATGAGTGTATTATAATTGTTTACATATTATATGTCAAAATACATGTTTAAAAGTATTTTGTGTCCATTATTCAAGTAAAAAAACCATATTTTTAGATCTAACTTGATTAAAATCTTGGACAAAAATGTGTGTTAGCAATCTTAAATGAATTAACCGTATGTTTGAATGATATGAACTCATAGTGCTTAGTATGTGTTACAATGGTTATATGATTTGTATGACTTGATATGATTATTGTTATGCTTGCATGTTGTATGTTTGAATGGATAAAACACTTATGTCAGTGATAGAAGTGATTTATCCATTGGATGGAGAACTTATGAGCACATGTGAAAGCTATTACGATGAAGTCTTCGATGGATTGCACTCGAATGAGGATTTTGTAATCGAGGAATGACTTCAATGGAACGACTCTAAAGTGTTTGCTGTTAATAGCTGTAAAAAAGGGATGCACATAGATCGTAGTAGTAAGAAAGAGTGAAGATGGATCGATTTCTAAAGCAAGGATGAAGACTTAGTGAAAATTTCACCGAGTGGATGAATCGGCTTTGATCCATATGGATCGATACCCATCAATGATAAACAATGGAGAATTAGCATTTTAGGAGA
Source organism: Allium cepa (assembly GCA_030765085.1). Classification (NCBI taxonomy): domain Eukaryota; kingdom Viridiplantae; phylum Streptophyta; class Magnoliopsida; order Asparagales; family Amaryllidaceae; genus Allium; species Allium cepa. Next base: position 604,248,310 of record CM060929.1, on the reverse strand, counting down.
TGGAGCCAAGAGGGATCTATCACATGATAGGAAGATTAAATTTTTCTAAGTGTATGGATTGGCATATATCCATGATGGATCATTACCAATCGATTACTTTTAGCCTAATGGAGCATTTGAAGCCATAGAAGTAGATGGAAGTTAATTTGAAAAAGAACATAGCTCAGCACTGATCTATGATGAATCAACATCGTTCCATGCTAGGGTAGCCGATTACTGGAAGCTACAATGAAGAGCTAGCTGTAGCATTTGGGGATCATCTGACTAGTAAGTTCTATACGATCAAGACTCTTGCAGTAGAACGAAGAGGGTAAATGTGCTAAGGGATTGTTGATAATCGAAGGCTTTGATGTATGCTCGTAAATAAGGAGTATGTGGGGGATGCTCGTTATGGATCATCTGAGCGGATCTATATCTCTAGACCATCTGAGCAGGTCTAGGTACCAGTCTTCTGAACAGAGCAAGGATTCAAGCATCAATGGAACCGCAATGTTAAGTAGTCATTGACATTATGACATCGATATATATAGCTAAGTACGCTATGAGTATGAGAGCTCATAGTGTGAGAGTTTATAGTGATGACGCCAAAAATGGCACAACACCCAAAAATCAAATAAAACACCAAAACTATATAGATCTAATGAAATAAACGTAAAATCTGTAGAAAAGACATAATTTTTATAGTGGTTCGGCAAATACTCTGACCTACATCAACTTTAATTATATTATTGATTGTTTTCACTCTGGATTACAATGAATTCAATTAGATCCAATCACAATATAGTTAATCTTGGATTTAATGGTCTTTGGAGTAGCTGAGGAAAAAGAAGATGAAGAAGGAGAAGTCCCCAAAAGTGGAGAAAGATCCAAATCCAGAGGAAGATGCTTGTTTAGTTTCCAAAGGATTAATATTTATAGAGAAACTTCTCTGCAAATCCAAGTGCCCATGTAGTTCAAGGTCTAAAAGCAATCATATAGGTTGAAGAGTGAACACACCAGCCCAAATTCTAATAAAACCTCTTGATACTGAGGAGTACTCTCAGTACCGAGTGGTCTCTATATGGTGAAAGCCCTATTCTTTTACTTATTTTTTTTCCATCTATCTCCGACTTGAGGTGTTCCAAACCCTACTCAATGAAGATCAAGTTCCTTCTGATAACCTCCTTTATATGCTTATCTTATTCTGCTTTCTTTGCTTCCTTCTCATAAATCCTTAGAATTGCTTGTCTATCCTTTGAGAAAAGCATTTTATGATGATTGCTTGACATAGTGCTTGAAGTACAGAAGGTTTAGGAGGTGTTAAATACAGGACAAAACTCTCAGTAATGAAAGGTTCCTCTTCGTACCAAGAGGTCCAACTTGTCCAAACTTCGTGGAATTACTTGAGTAACTTATTTTGGTTCTTCTGATCGTGTTTCCAAGTTTGTAAGTTGTTGTCTTCATTCTGACCTTCTAATTCCAGTTAAACCTGCTTGGTTAAAAAGCCAGTCAACACTTGCCCTCAAAAGTAAGTCTTATGAATGTAAAGTGTGCTTTACTCAAGAACAAGTTTCTACAATAACCAATCTTCTGTAGTTGGGCCCTTTGATCATCCATTGATCTAAAACATGGTGAATCGTCTGGTTCGTTGGATTTTCCTGTAAATCCTTGTCATTCTAGACCGTCATAGCTAAGGACTCTACTCCTTGCTTAAGTGTTAGTCATGAATCATAATCAGTCCGTTTTCATTCGGAGTTATCATATTGTATGTCAAAATCATTTCATGTTTGTTTAGGATTTATCTATTCTAGTCTAGTCATAAGGCATTCAAATCCTAAGGTCAAGTCAACATCTAAGGGACCAATCTCTCCAGATTATGTAACATCCAAACTAGGTTTCCATCCAATCAAGGTTCACAACCAATCTAGGGTCTCGTCCAATCAAGGGTATCATCCAATCTAGGCTGCAATCTCTCTAAATCATTTGTCATCCAATCTAAGATTCGATGTCTCCGGATCATTTGTCATCCAATCCGGGGTTCGATCTCTCCCAATCCTTGTTAAGCACAATCCCTTCACTCTCCGACTAGGGGACTCAATGAAAAGCAAGTCCATATGTTCACTCGCCAATAAGGGGACTTACTTTTGATCTCTTTAGATCCTTACCGAGCCTAATCTGCTCTCCGGCAAGGGGACTCAACAACAAGAAACTCTATCCACTTACTCTCCGGTAAGGGGATTACTTCCTGTGGTCACCACCCTATCTCTCTGAGTGGGACTACCACGATCAATGCTAGTCATCACGTTTAAGTCGTTTATAAAAAATTAATCAATTCCAGTCGGTCATCAATCTCCATTGGTGTTTCCTAATCATTTTCGATCATCACTCATGGAGCTTAAGTTCGGGCATCTAGCAAGCATCAAAATATAATCCTATTAAGGATCACCTTCAAACTTCTAACTAAAAGCTTGCCTAGGGACTGATCTGGATCTCGTATATGTGTAAGTGGTTGATAGTCATATTGGATCATTTATTTGAAAGGGAATAAAAAATGACTGAAATCCATGCTGATTATGGGGTTGTTAACCCGAAAAATGGATCAACATCCTGGTTTGAGTGTAAAAGCACTAGCCCTATTCTCAACGAGAAATAATATGGATAATATATATAAAAAGAAAATAGAAATAGAAAGGAGACAAGAAGACAAGAAGACTTTTATTGTGGTTTGGCTGTTAACAAAGCCTACATCCACTTTATAGTTTTTATTATAGACTAATTATTGTTACAAGATGTATTTGATTATAAAGTTCTTGAATATCCTTGGATAGATTGAATCTCCAAGGTTGGACTCCACTGAAGAATCACAGTGAACCCCTTTGAAGATTGTTGTGTGGGTGATGAAGAGTGAAGAAAGCTTCCAGAAGAGTTTCAGCAACCAGTCTGAAGGGATCCCATTTATGTTGCAGATAGAAGATTATTTATAGAGACTGGAGACCTCTTGGGCCAAGCCTGTTCGCCAACTACTAGCAGATGATCATAGGAAGAGCTACTGAAACTTCCCTAGAGACCCTAGCCAAAACCACGGATCGCTAGCGATCCATGGTCTATGGATCGCTTGCAATCCATAGTTTATTCTCGAATGCGAGCTGATTACTTAGTTTCTCCTTCTTTATTGTTTATGCCTTCACCGAACCTTAGTTCACTTGCTGCCATAGATCACCGTCGATCCATTTTTAGCACGCCAACTTGCATAGGTCACCATCGACCATTGTTTAGGTCACTAGATCGAGAATTTCAACCTTCCTTGCCTCTTGATTACCGATTCAAGGTGGGTTTGTTTATCATGACGTTGGTTTGTCGTTTTGGTGAGGGAGTTGTATTCGTAGTGTTAGTCATGAAGAGTCTGAGTCGATTGCAGCTTAATGAAGGAAGATAGTAAATCGAGTCTTAAGTCCCTCATGGAATGACATTCGGGACTTGCCCCGATACTTGGCATGTTTTTCCATCTTCATCCATTGAGCTAGAATTGAATTGTGTCAGGTCCCATAGCCGATACCATGCGACACATTGTGAGCTTGTTTCTTCCATCTGGAGGATTCAGATTGATTTTTCTTTCTTTTGCACGCATGGTGCACCTATACTAGAAGGGAATTTCATGTCGTTCCTGACAACGAATCCGTTATCGATCGTTCATCGATAACGGGTAAGTGTAGGAGAAGTAATTTCAAAAAGAAAGTGATACAGGAAGTTCTTTTAACTCTTAGCTATGAATGTACTATCTACAAGGGATAGAGCATTTGTAGTGTTCAGGATACTGAGCCCACCACCGATAGATAACACATAGCACTTCCCCCAGTACATACTTGAAGTCCGACACATCAGTGTGAACCGATATTTCTTTGGAACTCGAGTGCAGTGTAAGGAATTCACATTTTAGAGTATAATTACCTGACCATTTTGGATGTAAGTTCTGTTGTTTAGAATGAAGCACCCATCTTCTCGTCGTAAGTCTAGTGGAGGAAGTCCTGCACTTTCAAAGGCTGAGTCATCTTCTTTCACCCCTTCTCCTTCTTCTTCACGTGCTGCATAAAGCCAGTTAATTCCAATCGGTCCGGTCATGGATCGAACTCCCCCTAACTCTATAGTTCTTCTCAATCCACCAGAGAGAGCTTCCCCTATGATTTTTGCTAAAGTCATGCACAATATCCGTCTATAACACGGCATGTCGAAGGAAGATGTGTGCCTCCCAAAGAAGGATGGATTTTCTCATATTCCGCCATGGGATATACCTGCTATCATCCTTATATGTGCTTGAACGGAGCTATACCCTATTTTTGACAATTTCTTGAGAGAGATCCTCTCGAACTTAGGAATCGCTCCATTTTAGATTTACTCCAATGGGTACGCCATCTTAACTTGTCTGCACATCCTTTTCATGCAAATATTCAACCGTGCCCCGAGCTTTGACTAGTTGAGATACTTTCTTTCATTCAAAAGAAGATATGAGCATCCTTCCTTGGTTGTAATCGAGGCCCAGAGGAATCATAAAATCGTATTGCAACTGTAGAGCAACTTATCTCAATTCAAAACTCAATACTTCTTTATCAGATGTTCTAAAGGGTTCAACCATCTTTGGACAGGCGGGGTAAGTTCCCTTTCTTACCCATTGAGTTCGATGTGTCGCCATGGAATTTCTAACAAATCGAATACTTCTTACAGTTATTCTGAAGCTGAATAGGGACTTGTCTCTTGATGGAATTTTCCAAACCCTGAAGGCTGTCGATGTTGGGAAAGATCCGTTGAAGTCTTGTTGACTGATGAAAATTTACTTCGATATGGACTATTGCATCCAGGGATATCTATGGTTCCAATTGAGGTCCCATCCCCTTCTCGATCCAAGGTACACACACGATCCACTTCATCATCTTATGGTTCCGAAGAGGGCACTTTTCAAGAATGGGAAGGCCCATCCGAAGAGTCGGTTGAAGAGACTCGCGAGGAAAAGGATGATGCTGCGACCGGCGTCAGTTGTCCGGATAAAATGCCTTCAATTTCGAAAGAAGGAGAAGAGGATTTTAAACATAGAGAAGGCAAAGCTGCACTAGCGATAGAAAAGGAGGAGGGTGAAATTGATGGGAGCAGCGACGAGTCTTCCTCTAGTGATGACTACGACTTTGATGCAGATTCGGATGACTGAGATTCTGAATCATGTGATGAGACTCTGGGGATGAGTCTAATTATCCCAAGCTCTTCTCCCCTAAAGATAAGCAAAAAAGATAATGCTCCAGAAGCTAGATGAAGTCGGGATTCCCCGATCAAAGATGTTGACGTAGTATTTGGAGATCTAAGCAACATATACGTCGACTTTTATGTGCTCATGGTGGAAGACTTCAAATTTGAAGAGATGTCTCCTCGTCTAGGCTATATTGCACCCAAAATCAGCCCAATTCCTTTCACGATGACTGCCCGCCCCGGTTCGTGAAGTCGCTTTAGGCCCTGCCTCAAAATACATTATATGTTTCACTAAGGTTACACTCACTTACACATATACTTTTCATGCCTATTCTACATTTCTAAGACTTCTTATTTATCATCCAATTTAGGTACCATGAGAGGACACGGTCTATCTCAAAGAATTCACTGACTCTCAGCGCTGGTCGAAACGATCTTCCAACAGTCACCAGCCCTACGAAACGGAGGAGGAATATCAGAAAAGAAAAGACTTAGAGGCAAAAACTCATCTTCAAGATGAGAGGGAATGGGGCCAAGTATACAAAGGTTGGTATGAAAAAAGGAAGACTTTCGGTGAAAGAGAGGAGTCACCGAAAGTCAAAATTTGATCGCAGTTCCCATTCTTCAAAACCACAGGCCTTCACTCTAGCTCCCGCCTTGATTGGTTCTGAAATCCCGGTTTCTTCTGTACATAATCCATCTTCAACCTCAAGTTCCATCATCTTATGTTGCTCTCTCCCCTGGCTCTTCACGCCTCCATCGGAGATCTACCTATGTTCTTCTATCTGGTCTTCCCAAGCTTGAGGCAGTGCTCCCCGGGTGGTTTCTAAGGGGGTTAAATTCGATCGTGAAGTTCATCCGGTCTGTAGAGATACATACATGCCCCATCTTTAGACTATCCGGAATGATTTAGAGCAAGCCGAAGGGTAGGAGAAATTATGCAAACAGCTGGCGGACATGAACCGCAACAACTATCAAGGAATCCTCTCCTTTGAATCGGAGAAGGATAATTTTGAAAGAGCGTTGGTGGAATGTGACGCCAAAATCAAATAGCTAGAAGAAGAAAAGTATGTGGTGCTTCGAGAAAGCAAGAACAATACCGACTTGCTGAAGGAGCTGAAAAAGCACATACGAAGATCGAGATCATCCTAAGAGACAAAATCAAAAAAGCGCATGCCATAGAAGTTAAACTGCAAGTGGAATTTGAAACCCACGATATGATCGTTAAAGCCTAGAGGAAGAATATTTCCGACCACGACAAGATCATGGAAAGTCACAATAAGACAATTACTGAATATGAAGAAGTAGTGAAGTCGTGCGATAAAACAATCTCCGACCAGGCTGAGATGATTGCCACACTCCAGGACCGGTCGCGCAGCTTAGCGCCAATAAAAATCGTGTTGAAGAAGAGAAGTTTGCCGTTATGGCGGTTTATTTGCAGCTTTAGAATACATTCAAGAGAAAGATGGAGAGGATGGATGAGACCATCTTGAACTTCCATGTCAACTCCGTGTTGCACCAGGGGAGTCTCCGCTAATTAGGCCCTAAATTACCACGCACTCTTGTTGTGCTTTGGGAGGAAATCTTGACCCGCTTTCATGATAGTGGGGTGTCTATATCGAGCGAGAGTTAGAGAAAGCCTAACTCAATGAAGAATCACAGAAGGTGTTGCTAGAGGGTCGGGAGATTCTATGGATTGAGAGAGAAAAGATAGCTGCCGATGCTATCGCAACAGCAACTGCCGAAGCGCTTTTGGAGCCTTTTATTTTCGGTATCGGCGAACCATTGGGGCAGTCCCATAATCCTCAGCAAGTTCTAGGTTTGGCGCTTTACCTCGGATTGTGGAACCGTCGAAGGGGCTGAAGGTGGTGAATATGAAGTTGACATTCTCGGTCACACTTCCAGTGCAGGTAATCTACTTGTTTCTCCCGAGTTTGAAAACTTTCAACTCACACGGCAAGAGTAAGACAAATTTAATGCTTTCATTTTTGATCTTATAGGCCTACCCTCCTTATCTACTGATCCACCAGTTTCCTTGATGCTTGGACCTGTTGCTCTTTCTACTGCTTCTGTGCTCATTTCTATACCTGCTTCGATCGCCCTGTTCGTGTCTAGTTTGCATTTGGGCTAGAATCTGAGAAGATCGCCATACTGCATAGCTTGGATGACCCTTCCGTACTTTTGTAAGGTCACATCACGATGGTGGAAGTTCGAAAGTAGGAAAATCAGATTGAGCCACCATCCAAATCTTAACAAGAACTGGTCGCCATTAAGAAAGAGAAAGAGAAAGTTCAAGCTATCAAGGCCTCTAAAAGCTCCCACGGATCTTAGAAGTGTAAAATGAAAGGTGAGTCTTTTGAATAAGTTACAGAGCAAGAAGAGGACATTAGCACCGAGGAGATCGTCGACATCACTTGCAGCGACACCACTCCTGGGGTGAAGCAAAAACTCCTAACAAAAGGCGGGAAGGGGAGTGGTTGAAAGAAGCGCTAAGAAGCTTGGGTGGTAGTTGTTTTGGTTTTGATTCATTTTGCATTGCTTTGTTCAAGTGCAAAGTTTGCATTTAAACTTTTGTTGTGCTTGGATGGCATCTATACTTTTCCTTTTATTGGCCAGTGTTTTATGGGCACGACCCTCACATTTTGACCTTGCACAGAAGAAGGTTATAAGTAATACATTGTTGATATTTTGACTGTACCTTTACTTATCTGCCCATATGTGTTCTGTGAACTTATGTCTATTTTTTTACTTCCATTTCACTTTATCTAGTCCTATGATTACTATCAAAATTCTTTTCTTGGAGTAACAAGTCTTGTGAAATGTGAAATTTTATTTTTTAGCATAACATTTTTATTTAAGTGTCGGTGTATGCCCCTCAATTCATAGGGTTGTTTACTTCAAACACTTTGATAACTTATGGTTCGAATAGTTTGCACACCAAAACTTATGTTTTCATGTGATTCTGGAAAGTATATAACATATGCATGTTTGAGATGTGCATAAAAAGGTAAACTTAGAGCAGAATGTACAGTTATGAGATTAACTACTAGAAAATTCATAAGCATACAGTTACAAGATTAACTTAATGAATAATCTTTGCAAATTTTTGGAAGTTAAGCCACTTATCACTTCTAAAAAAAAAGTTGAGTTGATACTTATGAGTATAATTTCTTTGGATGTTTGCAATCCTCAAATACGTGCTTCATTGCCCCGGGCATGCACATCATACGAGTTATGTGTAAGCATTTAAATGTTATTCATGTTAAACGTTATAGTTTATCATAGGGTGTTAGCAATTGGAGTTTTCTGCTAATTTGTAGCACTCCGATTTACTTCAAGTCGGGTCCGTTACTCCCAATAATGGGAGTGGGTTGATCTTTGCAATTCCTATAATAGATGGGTTTCTCGGTATTGCCGGGGAAATTTTGGTACTTAAAATACTTCTCGATTTTGACAATCTTCGGGCAACATGAGGCGTTTATGTTTTAAGACTGTGATTTCACGGCTCGGCCAGTTGGTGTACGGCTTATGGGATGCACGGCTTTTTATGCTTCTAAATATTGCCTATCTTCGGGCAACGTGAGGGGTTTAAGTTTTAAGAGCGTGATTTTATGGCTCAGAGAGTTAATGTGCGACTTATGAAATGCACGGCTTTTGATACTTCTTAGCGTTGCCTATCTTCGGACAATGCGAGGAGTTTGTGTTTTAAGAGTTAATGTGCGGCTTACGGGATGAACGACTTTTTATTTAAGCCATCCCGATGCTGCCGAGGTAACACCAGTTCTTAGAAAGCTGGGATCGGGTTCCGCCGATCCATCGGTTTGAGTCTATTTGCTTCCGTCAACCCCGCGGGTAAGTGAGGCGTACATGAGCATGATTCCACTTTCATAAGTAGCAATTGTATGGTTTTGAGTTGGTTTGACCCACTCTACTCTACAGGTTACTATTATGAACATAATTTTTTTGGTTCAAAAAGCGAATTAATTTTATCAATAGAAGTTGGGGAAGTTTTTGCCTATTTACAATACCCTTGCAATCTCAACGGCTTACTTGCTGAAAAATAGAGAGTATGTAAGGTAGTTTTCAGGTGAAGTAGCGGCATAGCGGTTCGTTGTTCCATGCTTTGGGAATTTGGATTCTGTCGACACTTGTCAATTTGAAAGTTTCGTCCCTTAGCTTTTGATCGGTTGCATAAGGCCCTTTCAAATTTGGTTCGAAGGCTCCCAACACGGGATAGATTCATTTGGGAATGAGGTCTCCCACTTTGAAGGTTTGGTTGTGAACTTTGGAGTTGAAGAATCGCGTGACCCTATTTTGGCTGGTGGCGGTCCTCAACTCGGCTTCTTCCCTCCTTTTGTCAATCATATTCAGCGATTCAAGTAGGAGCTACTGATTTTGCTTTTGATTAAATTCCTGCCTTCGGTGAGAGGGGACTTCCAGTTTGACGGGGATCATTGCTTCTGAGCCATATGCCAAGGCGAGCGAAGTGTGTCCAGTTGTCGCTTTGTGAGTTGTCCTATAAGCCCATAGTGCGAGTGGAAGCTCGTCAACCTAGTTCCCTTTTGCTTTAGTTCGTTGATTTTTGATAGTGGACTTGATGATCTTTTTTATTTCTTCCACTTGCCTGTTTACTTGCGGATGAGCAATTGTGGAGAAGTTCTTCTCTATTCGGAAGCATTTGTAGAAGTCATTAAAGTCAGCGTTTTCGAATTGGGTTCCATTATCAGTAATGATTTTTTATTACACACCAAACCTACAAATAACTTTTTAGTAAGAAAATTAATGACTTTCTTTGTAGTAATGGTAGAAAGCGGTTCCACTTCGGCCCATTTCGTGAAAAAAGTAAACAGCAACTACAGCGTATATAGCCCCTCCTTTAGTTATTGGCAATATGCCGATCAATTTGATTCCCCATATTGAAAATGGCCATGGGTTGACCATCTGTGTTAATTTTGTTGAGGGAGTTCTTTTAATTTTGCCCATCTTTGGCAATGATCACTTCGACTGGCGTAGTCTGCTACATCGCGAATTAGCATCGACCAGAAATATCTGTAATGGAGAACTTTCTTTGCCAGTCTCCACATTCGCCTTCATGCACTTCCTTCAGGATCCATCGAGCTTCGTCATCGGTCACACATCTAAGAAGGGGGGTTGAGAATCTCCTTTGATAGAGTATCCCATCATGTATTACAAATTGCGGCGCTTTCCGAAAAAGCTTTTAACGTTGATTTCGGTCATTTGGAAGGGTCCCCGTAAGCAAGTAGTTCTTGGTTGGTGTCATCCATGTTTCCAGATCCATAGTGGTCTCGAGAATCTAGTCGACGTCCATTTCATTTATGCTCGAGGCAGTCAGAGTCTCAATCGTGATTAGTCCCAACGATTGAGCTTCTCCGGAGCTTGCCGGTTTAGCTAAGTAATCGGCTTTGGTATTTTTCTCTAGTGGAATATGACCTATGGTATAATGTTCGATGTCGCTCAGCAACTCTTGTACTTTAGAAAGATACGAGGCGAAATTCTCCTTTCGAGCCTGGTACTCGCCTTTTACCAAGCTAACGACTAGCTGGGAGTCGCTATAGATGTGGACAGACATTATTGTCGATTCTTTCACATCTTTCTGCCCTACTATTAATGCTTTGTAATTTGCTCTACTATTAGTTGCAGGAAAATTCCAAACATAAGGCGTAGCAAATGGCTCGTACTTCGAGGGCTTCAAGCACTACTCTCGCCCCTGAACAGAGGTTATTAGATGTGCCATCAACAAAGAGTTTCCATTACGTCTCCACCTCCGATGGTGTTACTTCTTCGTCATCCCGTATGGTAAACTCAGCGATGAAATCTGCTTGCGCTTGCCCATTAATAGCCTTTCTCAGATGGTTAGTAATATCATATTGGCTTAATTCGATGTTCCACTTGAGAAGTTGTCCGAAAGTTTCAGGTCGATCAATACTTGCTTCAAGGGATGGTTGGTTAGTACTTTGATTGGATACGCCTAAAAGTATGGCCGTAACTTCCTAGACGCGATCAAGAGGCAATACGCTAGCATTTCCAGCTTTGGGTAATTTTTCTTGGCTCCAGTAAACCGCTTTCCAATGTAGTATACAGATCGTAGGATTTTCGCTTCTTCGCGCATAACGGCAGCTCTTAACACATGAGGTAAGTTCGATAGGTAAATGGAAAGGTCCTCTCCGTCAATTGGCTTTGACAGGATTGGCGGGGTTTCCATGTGTCACAGCAATTCTTCAAATGTAGTTTGGCATGCCGCACTCCATTCAAAAAATTTTTTCCTTTCTTTAACACATAAAAGAACGGTATACACTTTTCGGTGGCTTTCGAGATAAATCAGCTTAAAGCTACGACCTCCCATTCAAGCTTTGCAAATCTTTCTTATTCTTTGGGGATTGAACTTATCATAGGGTCGTTATTCGCTCTAGATTTACTTCAATGCCCCTGGCACTTATGATGAATTCTAAGAACTTTCCGAAGGCTACTCTGGAGTGACATTTAAGTGGATTGAGTTTCATTCCATACTTCCAGAGTATTTCAAACATTTCACTGAGATTGTCTAGATGATTGATAGCTACTCGCGATTTGACCAACATGTCGTCCACGTAAACCTCCATAGTTTTCCGATTTGTCGCTCTAATATGGTACTTACCAATCTTTGATAAGTTGCCCAGTGTTCTTTAAAACCGAATGGCATTACCCTGTAGTAGTATAGTCCTAAATCGGTTATGAAGTTGGTGTTTTCTTGATCAGGTTCGTGCATCAGTATTTGGTTGTAATTGGAGTATGCATCCATGAATGATAGTAGTTCATGTCCCGTCGTTCCATCCACAAGCTAGTCTATTCTGGGTAGAGGGAAGCTGTCTTTTGGGCAAGCTTTGTTTAAGTCCGAGTAGTCGATACAGGTTTACCACTTCCCATTGGACTTTTTGACTAAGACCGGGTTAGATACGCATTCAGGATAAGTTGCAACGTGGATAAACTCTTTTGCTTTACTAGCGTGAACATGAAGTCAACGTTGAGCGTGTGGCATGCGATTTCCGATGACAACCCACACATATCGTAATGCGTACACGCGAACACATCTAAGTTGGCATGAAGAAATTTAGTAAGTTCCAACCTCGCCTTATTTCCAAGGTGCGATCCAAATTCCAAGACTCTTGTTGGGTCATCCATATCAACCGGGATAGACAACATCAATTCTGCCGGTGCAGCCCGATCCTCCCTCGAACTTTTCTTTCCAGGGTCCAAAGACTTCGGCTATGGTCCTCGAGCCAGGCTCGGCTCTGTAGTTGCTATTCAGAAGATTCACGAATGTGGAGAGCTCTCTCCACATCCTTCCCCTTTTCCCTTCTTTTAGATTCACGTAACTTTATAATGTAACATTCTCTGCTGGCGTATTGATCTCCTTTGACCACCCTAATTCCATATGTAGTTGGGAACTTCATGGTAAGGCACCGTTGGCCCAGTGCGACTCTGAAATCAGCTAAGGTAGGTCATCCCAAGAAGGCATTATACGCAAAAATTTCGTCCACGATTACGAAGGTCTGACGAGGGTAACTCTTTGATCACCCTCTCCAAGCTCCACTAGCAAGCTAATTGTCCCTATGGGTTATTTGGGTCCGCTAGTAAACCCTTCAATTTTTGTTTGGCATTAAGAAACGCTTTTCATACCGATCTTCATTTAGTCAAAGGTATGTTTGAGAAGTATATTGATAGAACTGCAACTATCGACCAATACTCGGCCCATAGTGGGTCTGATTCCTATTGTCACCACCATTGAAACGAGAATTGGATCTTTGATCCCTTTAGTATCTCGGTTTCTAAATACAATATCATCATTCAAAGTTTACTACTGCTTCGTCGGAGCCTCATCATCTGTTGTGAGAAATGATTCCTTCGGAGCGTGCTTTAATGAACTTGCATACCGCTCTATCTCTCCTTGGCTTCTCTGTGCAGGATGTGGGACTTTAGATATCGTTCTAATAATGAGTCTCTAGTTAGTTTGCTTTGATCCCTCTTTACTAGTTCTGGCTTGTTTTCTTTGATTCCTTGGGGCTTGTGGAGCTGAGGGCTGGTCAGGATTCTATGGTTTTCTCATGTATTGTTGGAGTTTGTTCCCCTAAATCAGCTCTTCAATCAAGTTCTTTAGGTGGCGGCATTCGTTTGCGTTATGACGCGAGTCTCATGGAAGCGGCAGAACTTCCCTAATCACTTCTGTTGATCGTTTGCTTCCTTTTTAGGAGGTTTTTTTTATATTCCTCGGTCCCTTGTGTCACGAGATAAATTTTTTCCAGAGTTTCATTGAGAGGGGTGTAATCTTCATGACTGAAGCCTTTAAGGCTCCCTTTTTTGTTGGAATTCTGATTCTTCCGTTTTCAATTTCCATCTTTCCCTATGATTCCCTTAGCAGTTCCGAAAGCATTTGTATTCTGATTCATTGCAACGTTACTCCGTCTAAAGTTTATTGGTTGCATGCCAGTAGACTTCCTTTCTAGCTATGCGCCTCCTCCAATCTCAAGTATTTACTTGCTTTGCGTTTGAAATCGTTCATTGTAGTGGGTTGCTTCATCTTGATCCACTTTATGAACTCAGTTTAGGGATGAATGGCTCGGACCAAAGCCATGAAAACCATGTGCTGATTTGGATTACTAACCTCTTTCACTATCGTATTGAATCGGTTCGTGAAAGACTTCAGCAATTCATTTCGTCCCTGGAATAATCTGGACAAGGACACCACATCTTTAGGTTATGGGGTATGGATCTTGAACTGATTGAGGAATCTTGTGGCTAGTTGGTCGAAAGTAGATATGGATTTCAGCGGAAGCCTAGTGAACCACATGGAAGAGATACCTTCCAAGAAAATAGGAAAGCATCTACACCGAACAACTTTTGAAGCGTTTGCTCCATCCATGTACCAACTATACTTGTACAAATGGGGTTTTGGGCCCTTCATCCCATCATAGGATGGAATGGTTGGCATCGTGAACTTTTCTAGATATCTCTCATTCAACATATAATAAGTAAAGGGAGTCTGACTTGGTGCGAATCCCTACTCATCATCACTTTTATTTTTATTCTCGTTCATCAATCGCATAACAATATCCGCGATATATCCTAAGGGAGGCAGTCATTACACCAACTGTTTGACTATGTAAACGGTCTTAGTGAGTGAACTGAAGCCTAGGCTCTTCTGTCTTTGGAAGAGCCACTCTTGTGTGATCTCATTGGCTTGCGATTGGCCTGATCGGGCCAGTTTGGACATTTTTAGCATCATCGAATGCATTGACATTCTCTTCCAACTTTTCGTCATTACTTTGTTCTGCATCTTCGAAGTCAGAGAGGTCCATGGCTATATCCTCTCTTGGGGTTTTCACTCCTTGGTTCAAGAAAAAAGTTGGTTACCTTGCGAGAAGCAGAGTACTTGAATTTCCTTCCGCATTGAATCCCATGGTTATTATTGCCACCATTCTTTGCGATTGTTTTCCGTTCTTTTGTTTAGACTAAAAACTAAAGAATTTTCTTATTCAATGACAGCCACGGGTTCAGCCATAGTCCTTGGAGCAGGATTTGACTGTAAGGTTAGGAAAGCATTAAGTTTATCCATTAGAGCCTTCTGACCGTTTTCCATTTTTTGGTTGATCTCATCAGCCATTTCGTTCGACTCATCCCTTGTAAAGACTTCGTGTTGAGTGGAGGATGCTGGCGCCTGATCTTCCAAGTTAACACTGTCTACATCAATTTGCTGATGATTTGTATCTTCTCGAGCTATCACCGCCCGTATAGACCTTTTAAAGATAGTTCTCTTCCTACCTGGAGCCATTGATTCTAAGCGGAAAATTCTTCAAGCAAAGATTGAGGATCTAACATCTAGACCTATCAAATCCAAAGTAGATGGCTAGATCTCAACCCTGAGTTTGGTTCTCAGTGAATGCACCAAAATGTTAACCCAGAAAATGGATCAACGCCCTGATTTGAGTGTGAAAGCACCAGACCTGTTCTCACAGGGTAATAATATGGATAATAGATATAAAACGAAAACAGAAATAAAAAGGAGACAAGAAGATTTTTATAGTGGTTCGGCAGTTAACGAAGCCTTCATCCACTTTATAGTTTTTATTATAGACTAATTATTGTTAAAAGATGTATTTGATTACAAAGTTCTTGAATATCCTTAGCTAGATTGAATCTCCAAGGTTGGAATCCACTAGAGAATCACAATGAACCCCTTTGATGATTGTTGTGAGGGAGATGAAGAGTGAAGAAAGCTTCCAGCAGAATTTCAACAACCAGTCCGAAGGGATCCCGTTTATGTTGCAGATAGGAGAGTATTTATAGAGATTAGAGAGCTCTTAGGCTAAGCCTGTTCACCAACTACTTGCAGATGATCACAAGAAGGAGTACTAAAACTTGCCTCGCAACCCTAGCCAAAACCATGGATCACTAGCGATCCATGGTTTATGGATCGCTGGCGATCCATGGTTTATGCTCGAATGTAAGCTGATTACTTAGCTTCTCCTTCTTTGTTTCTTATGAAGCAAGGCGATCATGTGATGATGTATGGATCGCCAACATTCCATAGCATATGGATCCATACACTTAGTCTGTTTTTGGATCCTGGTGAATGAAGTGCCTTCGTTGTCTTGTGTCGATGTTGTTCATGTAGTCTTGTCACACATCGCCTTGCTTTGATGACGGTTTATTTCTAGTTGTATTTAACTGCCGACTGGGCTAAACGGATGCTTGTCTCTTGATTTAACCTGTATGAAATCTCGTCAAACCCAACTACTACTTCTAGAATATGTGTTGGATAATGTTGTAAGAGAATCGGTTGGCCTTGAGCTAATCCATTGGATCGCTAGCGATCCATAGGCCATGGATCGCTAGCGATTCATGTCCTTAGTGGATTTTATCGTTCTTTTTTCCTAGCTTCCTTTGGTTTGTTACTCTAATTCTTTTTATCGACTTCTGAGCTATTCTGACTCGACCACGTTGTTCCGACTTCTCTTGGATCCTTTAGGTTAAAAACCCAGATAACATAGGTAATCATCCAATGGAAATCACTGGTCCATAATTTCATTCTACCCCTCATTCATACAATGGGCTTCTGGTTCCAACTCCTATTGTTGTGCATTTTCATTCTGATCTACCTCTACGGCTCCATTATCGCCGTTTCTAAGATTAAAGCTCATCGTAGATCCAAATCAATCGTGCCCCTAAGTAAATTCCTCTTCCTACCGACTCGATTTAGGTCAGTATTGACTGGTTCTGTTCATAGAGGCGTTACTCTAGTTTGCTCTGTTTCATCTCCAATGCTCCCGCATTGGTTTCTAGCCTTAGGTTGCAAATTCCAGTTATTTCGGCTATTCTTTATTGTTCCATCCTTTTGAAAAGTCCATCTAGCATTTCTTCGTCATTCTCCCTATCTCCTCTAGTCATGTAGATGGCTTGATTGGAATTTGAGGATACCTCCCAGTTGCCTCCACACTTTGGTTGACTCCCTCAAATCAATGATCTAGTGTTATGCCTCTTCATCTTCTTCGAATCTTGATTCCTTTAGAAAGTCCTCTAGATTTGAACGAAAACTATCTGGATCTATCTTATAGACTCTTCCAATCCACAGTACACGGCTAGATCTGTGCTTGAATTATTCACTGAAAGCACCAAAATGCTGATGCCAAAAGTGGCACAACACCCAAAAATCATATGAAAGCACCAAAATGTATAAATCTAATAAAATAAACGTAAAAGCAGTAGAAAAAACACAATTTTATAGTGGCTCAGCAAATACTCTGGTCTACGTCCATTTTAATCTTATTATCGATTATTTTCTCTTCGGATTACAATGAATTTAATTAGATCCGACCACAATCAAATCGATCTTGGATTTAAGAGTTTTTGGAGTAGTCGAGGAAGAAAAAGATGAGGAAAGAGAAATGCCTAAATGTGGATAAAGAACCAAAGGAAGATCCTTGTTTTGCCATGGGATCGAAATTTATAGAGAAACTGCTCTGCAGATCTAGGTGCCTACATTGTTCAAGATCTAGATGCAAGCCCATAGGTTGAAGAATGAACACGCCGGCCCAAACTCCATTGAAACTTCTCGGTACCAAGTGGTCTCTTTATGGTAAAAGCCCTACTCTTTTACTTATGTATTCTCCTATCTCGAAATTGATGCTTTCCATACTCTTTGTCATGAAGATTAAGTTCCTTCTGATAAATTCCTTGATATTTCTCATCTTAGTCTGATTTCTTTTCTTCCTTCTAATAAATCCTTAGAGTTTTTCATATATACTCTAAAAAAATCACTCGATGATGATTTCTTAACATAGTGCTTGATGTACAAGAGGTCCAGGAGATGTTAATTGCAAGAAAAGCTCTCTGTACCGAGAGGCCCAACTTGTCCAATACTTCATGGAATTTTTTGAGTGAATTCTTTTGGTTCTTCTGATCGTGTTTCTAAGTTCGTGATTTGTTTCCATTTTCATTCTAACATTCTAATTCTGGTTGATCCACTTGGTTAAAAAGCCAGTTAATACATAGGTTTTTTTTATGTTTGATGGTTTATATAGTTATCGACATAATACAGGTATTATCTAGTCTATTACCCTGATGCCCTAGTATGTGCTTGGACGGAGCAGTACACCCATATTGACGATAGAAGAATAGCATATGGCATTGTTATATGCTAACCTTTGGATGCGGGAGTAGGTGAGGTATGACTTTTCAAACCATAATGCTTTTATTTATGATATACTGACTTTATATTTATTATCTTAGGCTTATAGACCACTCATACTAGACTGTTGTCTTCCCGAAGGTTATGTGTAGTGCTTCTTATATTCTTGAGTACTCTTGAATGAGTAGATTGAGAGTTGGGTATGATAATGATGCATGGAGCAATGCGAGGATGAGTAGGAGGCTTATGCTTACTAATATGCTAATTTTATGATGCTACTGCTGCTTATTCTGTTGTATAATGTTGTAGATTTATCAGCACTTTATTTCATATTTAGAGACAGTTATATATTATGATGTTTGTGATGTATTGGAGATGTACAAATATATATATATATATATATATATATATATATTGTGATGTGAAATCCGATGAACATATGCTACGTTTTGATGAATTTTTGGTTCGTTTAATTATTCTAATATCTCGCTTATTTTTAATCCATTTTTGATATTATATTTGTTCTATGTACTATGAGATATATGGTAGGTAACCTATTGTTTGATCAATCATTGTTAACCCTTAATGGTATCATTCCATCAGTTTGGTACAACTAAAATGCTAAGTTATATTCGGGTATATTGGGTACCGAAGGTGGAGGAGGGTATCATAATTCATCTAAGAGATATAAAAGTTGTAACCCCTTATAAGTCCATAGAAAAAAATAAGTTTGTTAAAAATATTTATGGATCGAAGTAATGAAACTTGAAAAGAAGAGACACTGGAGGACGGAAGGAAGTAAGTCCAATTTGGCTTCGTATTTTGTTAGCCAATCCATTCCGAGTGAGACTTCAAACTCTTTAAAATCACGGACAAAGAGACTGATAAGGAATTGGTAACAAGAATATGAGATAGGAACGTCTCTACATCGAAGGCAAAGGTTCGCGGGACCTCCAACTGGATTCTTTATGCATATAGGCTCATCAACAAAATCAGGTTCAAGATTTAATTTATTAATAGCTTGCTGAGAGATAAAACTGTGTGTAGCGCCCGTGTCAAACAGAACTCTAACAATGCTATCATAAATAGTAAGATTACCTTCCAGAACTCCTTTCCCTTTTTCTGCTTTGGAAGATGCAGGTTTGTCTTTGACTATGTACAACTTGGCTGTCTGAGCTTGCTTCATGGTTGGGCAGTCTTTAACTTCGTGTCCCAATTTCTGACAATAGTAACACTTACTGGATTTTGCTTGAACGGATTGATCTCTCTTTGGCTTCTTGCAGCTGTTTGAGTAGTGGCCTTTTTCTAGACAACTGAAGCAAGTAACATTCTCTGCTGTGCTTCCCTGATTGCTCTTCTTTTTCTCCTTACCCTGCCATGGTTTCTTGCCTCCAAATTTCCTCTTCTTCCAATTTTGATTGCTTGGATTTCCTTTCTCCACCGAGGCTTCTTGCATGTCAAGTATGGCATATCTGTATCCCATATCAACCAAAATCTGAAAAGGCTTCTTTGACGTGGCCAGTCATCATTTCGTGGAACTTCTTATTCATCCCACGAATGAACCTTTCATTCTTCTTTAAAGGTGTGTTCACCAATTCTGGACCAAAACTAGACAATTCATTGAATTTATTTAGATATTCGTCGAATGACAAACTCCCCTGCTTTAAGTCAATGAATTCCTGGTACATTCAAGAAATTCCAGCCGATGGCATATAGCGCTTCTCAAATACTTCTTTAAATCTCTCCCAAGTAAACTCGTCTTCTGACTTATCTATAGTAACTGTCTCCCACCATGCTAAGGCTTCTTCTTGAAGTTGCCAAGAAGCTATGAGTCGCATCTGATCGTCTTGCAGCTTTAGCCCTTTAAAAATTCTTTCACATGATCTAGTCCATGCTTGGGCCTCAACAATCGAATCCTTGCCGTTGAACGGCCTTCCACCAAGCCTTGAGAAACTCTTGTATAAATCAGCCAGATTCGGCTGATGCTGAGTAGATAAAGCTACTGCTGACGTTGGGGGAACTTGGCCAGGTGTTGTGGCATCTCCTCACCCCCCCCCCCAGCTCTTCCACTTCGTCCGCTCATTCTTACTATCTGTAATTAGTAAGAAAACTGGTTTAGATATTCGGATGAGATATCTTAAGGAATATCAGCAGTTAAAGGAAATAGACCAAGAAAATTTGGGGTTTCGGCCTCGGTTATACTCATTCTAGGGTATAATTTACCCTATCTCTAATGAGCCATCTAAGGTGTTATACTCCGTATCTAAAGTTCTTACTCAACCTTCAGCTCTGATACCACATGTCACGATCCGAAATTCAATGTTCGAAAATTGACACTAAATATCTCACTTGTATTCGACTACCGAAAATTCAAACATCGAACTCCAGTCGGATGGAGCTTATAACATCATTAGATGAATATAAAACAGCGGAATCAAAATGAATATTATGCATTACATCATAGATACATCATCATAATATCTATTACAACATCAGAGTATTTTTATACATATATCACAACTCCAAATAGAACATCGCAATAGAACAATCATATGCCAAAAAGTCTTCAAAAAATGAAGAGATAACGAACTTCCAAAAACTAAGCACCTTGAGATCCAAAAGCTTCCAAAATATCTCCGAGGAAAAAGCCTCCAAAATACTGCTAACACCAGAACACGGAAACCTGCTACTAGGTTGCCCGTGTGGAAATAATGGGCACCCAGAGTTTAGGAAAAAAAACAATAAACTTCGGGTCAGTTATGGGACTGGTATGAGTAAACAAAAAAATAATTGCTTTTAAATAAAACAAATTTGTACAAGTAAGTCTAGTATGCTTTTGGAAAACGAAACTACCATAAGGCCTTCCGCCACACACACAATTCAATCGCAGAATTGGAGGAGATTTCTTCTTATGATAGTCAAACATGCTTGATGCGAGAAAAATTCATTGATAATATTAAGTGTGCAAAGTGTAGAAAACCATTTCGAAAGTATAATATTAAACTTAGCCCACGTACAACCATTATTGTATGCCTACTATAGCTACCATATTTTGTGGCAGGTTACCGCCACGCTGCATGGCAGGTTATACAACTAAAACTGTACAGGGCTCTTATTGTTTCTTTGAATTTTCCAACAAATGGTCAGGCTAATGAACTTCCTACTGCCACATGGGTACTCCTCTGGAGGGACATCCCGAGAACCTACCCGGCTCTCTACCTACACAAGGCTGGGTTACCTCTGTAACTATGTAACTACTACTCGAGTATGCTACCCCCCGGTCGTTTGCGACCTTTATCCGAGGGCCCTCTACCACAAAGCAACAACCATACAGTAAATGAGATTGCAGCAACCACATAGGTAGAATATCTGGGCTCCATACCATGATACCACCTTTTTCCAATAGGAAATGACATACCCTAAAGGGTGCGACCCTTATAACCTTACCGCATCTTCCAGTTTCGACCATTTCTGAGGTGTGAGGTCCGATGAGGTCTCATCCACAAAACTACGCTTTACACGAAAGCCATGCTTTGATCACAAATGATCAACAAATGATCATCAACACACAACAACACTTAGCATGTCACACTACCAAATTGGGAGTATATCGCTGATAACCTTCAACTACACAACCTCTGAGCTCGTATGTCTCAGAAAAGGGTGTAAATCCTCCGTCGCCAACAGATATGTATTTGAAAGAAATGTGCTTTATATCTCAAAGTGTAGTGTTAGACACACAACCATACAAGTCTGTTCCGGGTTCGAACAGAACCGAAGGCACTTCGTCCAGTAAAGGAAGAAGCCCTTGAAAATCCAGGTATCCACAATCTCGATCAGACTCCCCATCACATGTGGAGATCTCTATACCAGAGCAACTCAGTGCAGAGACATTCGATAGGTTATCCTATCGTTTTCGAAGAAACTTGGTCTTCACCACCGTCTTCAAATGCTATTCATTTCGACGTATCACTATTCGGAATGGGTTATATGTCACAAAGGTCCTTTCCTGGCTAAACCGAATAGTGAACGCTTAATTTTAAAACACGTGGAGGTATTAATTACAAAGATTCACATTCAGGGTTCGATGTGGGTTTCGGATAGCCAACTGGAATCTGACTCCCTGTCGCATCGAAGTTTAAATGCCGTTTTACGGGCCAAAAGGGTTTTTACATAAATACAGAAACAAATCACAAATCACAGTTCAGCACAGAGCAATTCACATCACACAGTATCACAACAGCAATATCAATCCAGTGCACTACAATAGTTAATTATTTTTCAATCAAGGTGAATGTGATTTAAATGAATTGACCACATAACTATTTTTATTGATTATCTTAAATCAATGATTAATTAATGATAAATAAATTAATTAAATCTTAATCAACTTTATTAATTAATTAATTAATTATCTTAATAAACTGCCAATTATAAATTAATCAAATTAAATTATCTAATTAACAATTCTTTATTACAAATAAATTAAGGCCTATCAGAGACTAGTGAAGAGTAAGTTAAAAAAAATTATCTTGATTGAACTCTGTACTTAAAAAAACAACAGAGATGACATATTCATACACAGCACAGATATAAATGAAACATACATAGATATATTCATTTATATATATAATAATATAGCACAATATCATCTAGAATTCACATATTCCAGCATTCATTACTTTGAACTTTAAGGTTAAATGTTTACTCACCTGAAAGCAAATTTGAACAGAACACTTTTGTGTAGAAAAAAATGCAGTTTTGAACTTCCTGTTTTTGTTCAGCATATTTGTTTTTGAGTTTATAAATGTAGTGATACTTATATTTTTTTCTTTCTTCTGATTTGCTATGTTATGTTTGAACGAGCAAAACAAATATGGATGTGTATATATAAAGGAAATAGTTTGTACAGGTAGGTGTTATCTGGTGTAAGCTTTCTTTGTTTTTTTTATTTGATCGGATTTTTTCTTCCTGCCTCCTTCTTTGACCAGACAAAAAATTTTGTAAACGTTTGAAATGACTTTATTTGTGCTTGAGAAGATAGCATTTAATGCAATTGTTCCCATCTAAGTTTACATACTTGTGCTATTTGATTTCTGCATGTACATTTTTTTTATAATTTTTATTATCATTTATTTAAAGCTTAAACTACCAAGTACTTTATTTATATCCATATATCTTTATAATTAAAAATATTTTATTTGTTTTGAAACTTTTCAAATTAAATTTCAAAAGTTCAAATAAGTTACCAAATTCAAATAAATAAATTTTGGGATGTTACAAATATCCCCCCTTAAGAAAATTTCGTCCTCGAAATTTGAAAGAGAAAGGAAAGCAAACAAAGAATATACGAATTCAGAAAAGAATAGAGAAATGGCTTACCAATTTAAGCCGAGATATCCACTCTGCAATTGGGATATGATTTCTGCATATTATCTTCAGTTTCCTAAGTGCAGTCCTTTGGATCGCCACTCCACTGAACTTTAACTAGTTTCACAACTTTGTTCCTCAATTACTTTTCATCACAATCTACAATCTTTATCGATTCTCTTTTAACTGTTAAATTGGGAGTGATTTCGAGATCCTACTGAGCAGCTTCTTCAATAATACTATCTGGATTGTGCACATACTTTCGAAGATTAGAAATGTGGAACACATCATGCACGCCAGATAACCAGCTGGGCAACTGCACTCGATAGGCTAAAGAACCGATCCTCTCCAGAATAGGAAAAGGACCAATATATCGTGGTGCCAGCTTACCGGTCTTCCCGAACCTCAATACACCTCGCATAGGAGATACTTTAAGAAAGACAGAGTCTCCAATCTGGAATTCAAAATCCCTTCTTCTGCGATCATAATAACTCTTTTGACGACTTTGAGCCGTTCTCAATTTCTTCCGTATAAAATCAACTTTCTCTGTGGCTTCTTTAATCATATCCGGCCCAAGGACAAGTCTATCACCTGTCTCAATCCAGCATGTGGGTGATCGACACGGACGACCATATAAAGCTTCAAAAGGAGCCATCTCTATATTGGCCTGATAGCTATTGTTATATGAGAATTCGACCAGATGTAAATGGTCCTCCCAAGAACCACCAAAATCAAGTATACAAGCACGCAATAGGTCTTCTAAGATTCGGTTAGTCCTCTCAATCTGCCCATCAGATTGTGGGTGATAAGCAGTGCTGAAATTCAGTTTTGTTCCTAATGCATCTTGAAATGCCTCCCAAAATCTACTAGTGAAGTCGGATCACGATCACTCACTATACTGCTAGGAATACCATGGAGATGGACAATTTCTTTCACATATAACTCGGCCAAACTTTCTGCCGTGCAGGTAGATTTCATTGGTAAAAAGTGGGTTGTCTTAGACAAACGGTCCACAATGACCCAAATTGCTTCATTGCCTTTTCGAGTACGAAGCAAATCGTCGATGATATCCATCGATACTTGGTCCCATTTCCACTTGGGTACCTCTAAAGGCTGAAGTAAACCCACCATTTTCTTTTGATCGCTTTTGATTTGTTGGCAAGTAGCACAGCGACTCACATATATAGATATGTCCATTTTCATTGTCTTCCACCAGAAAGTTCTTTTGATATCACGATACATTTTGTTAACTCCTGGATGGATGCAAAGCTTAGATTTGTGACATTCGTCCAAAACTTCGCGTTTCAGATCGGGGATGTCCGGGACACAAATCCTTCCTTTTAATCTTATAACTTTATTGTCGTTGACTTCAAAACTTATGTTTTCACCACAATGCATTTTCTCATAAATTTGATGAAGGAACTCATCTTATTTTTATTTACTGGAGACTTTCTCAAGAAGAGTAGGAGTGATCACAAGATAAGCAAGAATAGCATGATTTCTACTCAAGGCGTCGGCAACTACATTGGCCTTTCCGGGCGTATATAGAATGTCTAGGTCATAAGATGCCAGAAATTCCAACCAACGCTGTTGTCGCAGATTTAAATCTTTCTGGGTGAAGAGATATTTCATAGATTTGTGGTCAGTGAATAACTCAAATTTTTCACCTAGAATAAAGAGAGTTATTAAGTTAAGTTAAATTCGTAAATTGTTAGTAAAGCTGAAAAGATTTTTACCCAGAAGATAATGTCGCCATTTTTCAAAGCGAAGATAACACCTAAGAGTTCCAAATCATGGGTTGGGTAGTTTCTTTCATGAGGACATAATTATCTGCTCACGTAGGCAATTACCTTCCCATTCTGCATTAATACCGCAGCCAAACCATCAACATGAGCATCGGTATAAACAGATAATCCCCGATTCCCGTTGATAATAGCGAGAACACGAGCGGTGGTTAATCTCTTCTTCAACTCTTGAAAAGCTTCGTCACATTTTGGAGTCCAATTGAATTTTTCATTCTTCATCGTTAGCTTGGTCAACGGACTAGCTATCTTAGAAAAGTCCTGAATAAACTTTCGATAATAACCTGCTAAACCCAAAAAGCTTCGAACTTCTTTTGGGATAGTGGGTTTCCTCCAATCAAGAATAGCGAAAATTTTGCTAGGATCAACAGAAATTCCTTCTTTATTAACAACATGGCCGAGAAATTTAACTTCTTTGACCTAGAAATGGCATTTAGAAAATTTTGCGAATAGAATATTTATCATCAATATCTCCAAAAAGATTCTAAGATGCTCGGCATGCTCCTCTTCGGTCCTGGAATAGACCAAAATATCATCAATAACGCAAGCACAAATTTATTCAGTACTTCCCGAAACACACGAGTCATAAGATCTACGAAGTATGATGGAGCATTGTTTAGCCTGAAAGGCATGACTAACCATTCATAGAACATATTAGGACCCCTGAAAGCGGTCAAATGAACACAATCTTCGGCGATTTGTAGTTGATGGAATCCTTGGGCTAGATCCATCTTTGAAAAGAAACGAGCGTCGTGCAATTGATCAAACAGATCATCAATTCTAGGTAGTGGAAATTTATTCTTGAGAGTCATCTTATTGAGATCGCAGTAATCTACACATAATCACAAAGATCCATCCAATTTAGCAACAAATACGACGGCTGAGCCCCATTTAGAAACACTGGGACGAATTAATCCTTTATTTAGCAAATCATCAGTTTGCTTGACTAATCAACCCTTTACCTGGGTGCCATCCTGCGACTTGCATGAACGACAGGACGAGCATTTGGTACTAGGTTGATTTTGAATTCTATTTCTTGGTGTGGAGGTAAGGATTTCACTTCTTCTAAAACGTACGGAAAATCTCTAACACTGGGTATAGACTCCAAACTGGGTTCGAGATAACCCAAGTTAACATCAACCCTTCTCTTTTAGGACTAGGGTCCTCACAAGAAATCTTAATAGAATCTCCAAATTTGGTTTTAGTCGAAATCAATCGATTATTGCAATCCAATTTGGCTTTGTATTTTGTTAGCCAATCCATTCCGAGTAAGACTTCAAACTCTTTAAAATCAAGGACAAAGAGACTGATAGGGAATTGGTAACAAGAATATGAGATAGGAACGTCTCTATATCGAAGGAAAAGGTTTGCGGGACCTCCAACTGGATTCTTTATGCATATAGGCTCATCAACAAAATCAGGTTCAAGATTTAATTCATTAATAGCTTGCTGAGAGATAAAACTATGTGTAGCGCCCATGTCAAACAGAACTCTAACAATGCTATCATAAATAGTAAGATTACCTTCTAGAACTCCTTTCCCTTTTTCTGCTTTGGAAGATGCAGGTTTGTGTTTGACTATGTACAACTTGGCTGGCTGAGCTTGCTTCATGGTTGGGCAGTCTTTAACTTCGTGTCCCAATTTCTGACAATAGTAACACTTTCTGGGTTTTGCTTGAACGGATTGATCTCTCTTTGGCTTCTTGCAGCTGTTTGAGAAGTGGCCTTTTTCTAGATAATTGAAGCAAATAACATTCTCTGCTGTGCTTCCCTGATTGCTCTTCTTTTTCTCCTTACCCTGCCATGGTTTCTTGCCTCCAAATTTCCTCTTCTTCCAATTTTGATTGCTTGGATTTCCTTTCTCCACCGGGGCTTCTTGCATGTCAAGTATGGCATATCTGTATCCCATATCAACCAACTCTGAAAAGGATTCTTTGACGTGGCCAGACATCCTTTCGTGGAACTTCTTATTCATCCCATGAATGAACCTTTCATTCTTCTTTAAAGGTGTGTTCACCAATTCTGGACCAAAACGAGACAATTCATTGCATTTATTTAGATATTCCTCGAATGACAAACTCCCTACTTTAAGTCCATGAATTCCTGGTACATTCGAGAAATTCCAGCCGATGGCATATAGCGCTTCTTAAATACTTCTCTAAATCTCTCCCAAGTAAACTCGTCTTCTGACTTATCTATAGTAACTGTCTCCCACCATGCTAAGCCTTCTTCTTGAAGTTGCCAAGAAGCTATGAGTCGCATCTGATCGTCTTGCACTTTAGCCCTTTAAAAATTCTTTCACATGATCTAATCCATGCTTGGGCCTCAACAATCGACTCCTTGCCGGTGAACGGCCTACCACCAAGCCTTGAGAAACTCTTGTATAAATCAGCCAGATTCGGCTGATGCTGAGTAGAAAAAGCTACTGCTGTTGGGGGAACTTGGCTAGGTGCTATGGCATTTCCTCACCCCCTAGCTCTTCCTCTTCGTCCGCTCATTCTTACTATCTGTAATTAGTAAGAAAAGTGGTTTAGATATTTGGACGAGATATCTTAAGGAATATCAGCAGTTAAAGGAAATAGACCAAGAAAATTTAGGGTTTCAGCCTCAGTTATACTCATTCTAGGGTATACTTTACCCTACCTCTAATGATCCATCTAAGGTGTTATACTCCATATCTAAAGTTCTTACTCAACCTTCAGCTCTGATACCACATGTCACGATCCGAAATTCAATGTTCGAAAATTGACACTAAATATCTAACTTGTATTCGACTACCGAAAATTCAAACATCGAACTCCAGTCGGATGGAGATTATAACATCATTAGATGAATATTAAACAGCGGAATCAAAATGAATATCATGCATTACATTATAGATATCATCATAATATCTATTACAACATGAGTATTTTTATACATATATCACAGCTCCAAATAGAACATCACAATAGAAGAATCTATGCCAAAAAGTCTTCAAAGAAATGAAGTGATAACGAACTTCCAAAAAATAAGCACCTTGAGATTCAAAAGCTTCCAAAATATCTCCAAGGCAAAAGCCTCCAAAATACTGCTAACACCAGAACACGGAAACCTGCTACTAGGCTGCCCATGTGGAAATAATGGGCACCCAAAGTTTAGAAAAAAAACAATAAACTCCGGGTCAGTCATGGGACTGGTATGAGTAAACAAAAAAAACAGTTGCTTTTAAATAAAACAAATTTGTACAAGAAAATCCGGTATGCTTTTGGAAAACGAAACTACCATAAGACCTCCCACCACACACACAATGCAATCGCAGAATTGGAGGAGATTTCTTCTTACGATAGTCAAATATGCTTGATACGAGAAAAATTCTTTGATAATATTACTAGTGCATAGTGTAGAAAACCATTTCGAAAGTACAATATTAAACTTAGCCAGCATACAACCATTATTGTATGCCTACTATAGCTACCATGTTTTGTGGCAGGTTACCGCCACGCTGCATGGCGGGTTATACAACTAAAACTGTACAGGGCTCGTATTGTTTCTTTGGATTTTCCAACAAATGGTCAGGCTAATGAACTTCCTACTTCCACATGGGTACGCCTCTGGAGGGACGTCCCGAGAACCTACCCCGCTCTCTGCCAACACAAGGCCGGGTTACCTCTGTAACTATGTAACTACTACTCGAGTATGCCATCCCCCGGTCGTTTGCGACCTTTATCCGAGGGCCCTCTACCACAAAGCAACAACCACACAGTAAATGAGATTGCAGCAACCACATAGGTAAAATATCTGGGCTCCATACCATGATACCACCTTTTTCCAAAAGGAAATGACATACCCTAAAGGGTGCGACCCTCATAACCTTACCGTATCTTTCCAGTTTCGACCATTTCCGAGGTGTGAGGTCCGATGAGGTCTCGTCCACAAAGCTACGCTTTACACGAAAGCCATGCTTTGATCACAAATGATCAACAAATGATCATCAACACACAACAACACTTAGCATGTCACACCACCAAATTGGGAGTATATCATTGATAACCTTCAACTACATAACCTCTGAGCTCGTACGTCTCAGAAAAGGGTGTTGAGCTAAGAGAATAAATCCTGTCGCCAACAGTTATGTATTTGAAAGAAATGTGCTTTATATCTCAAAGTGTAGTGTTAGACACGCAACCATACAAGTCTGTTCCGGGTTCGAACAGAACCGAAGGCACTTTGTCCAGTAAAGGAAGAAGCCCTTGTAAATCCGGGTATCCACAATCTCGATCGGATTCCCCATCACATGCGGAGATCTCTATACCGGAGCAACTCAGTGCAGAGACATTCGATAGGTTATCCTATCGTTTTCGAAGACACCCGGTCTTCGCCACCGTCTTCAAATGCTATTTATTTCGACGTATCGCTATTCGAAATGGGTTATATGACGCAAAGGTCCTTTCTGGCTATACCGAATAGTGAATGCTTAATTTTAAAACACGTGGAGGTACCAATTACAAAGATTCACATTCAGGGTTCGATGTGGATTTCGGATAACCAACTGGAATCCGACTCCCTGTCGCATCGAAGTTTAAATGCCGTTTTACGGGCCAAAAGGGTTTTCACATAAATACAAAAACAAATCACAAATCACAGTTTAGCACAGAGCAATTCACATCACACAGTATCACAACAGCAATATCAATCCAGTGCACAACAATAGTTAATTATTTTTCAATCAAGGTGAATGTGATTTAAATGAATTAACCACATAACTATTTTTATTGATTATCTGAAATCAATGATTAATTATTCTTAATGATAAATAAATTAATTAAATCTTAATCAACTTTATTAATTAATTATTCCTTAATTAATTATCTTAATTAACTCCCAATTATAAATTAATCAACTTAAATTATCTAATTGGCAATTCTTTATTACAAATAAATTAGACACTTAATCATTAATTAACCAATTTTTTTAATTACAAATTGATAAATCCCTAATTACTTAATTCATTACAATTATAAATTAATTAACCATTCTTAATTACTCTTTTTTGAACAATTAATTAAAAATAATTATTTATCTTAATTAACGTTTTAAAATCTTCCTTAAACTTTGAAAATCAAATTATTACTAACTATAAAACTTTAATGTTAATTAAATTTAATACTTAACTTAAATTATCTACTTAATTAAAGTATTAATTAAGATTTTAGAAAACATTGTTAAGTATTTACTTAATTTATTAAAACTTGAAACAAATTCTTACTTAAGTTGTCAAACAATAATTACCTCATTAGTACTAAAATTGTTTACAACATTTACTTTAAATTTAATTAGGCTTAACCCTTTCGAAAACAGAACCCGAGATTACCCCAGGTTTTACTCAAGTAAAAACTCAAGTTCCTCACCATTCCACCCGAGCCATTCTCTCGTTCCCCACGTACTCCTTCTTTTTTTTAGTTTAAGGTTTAAACTGCTGTAACATGAAACTCTTTCTCTCTCGCTCTCAGGTTATAACCTGAAGTAAACCAATCATATACTCGAGTAACAACTCGAGATTGCTCACCATCAACAACACTGACACCATAATTACGCCGTACACGTGCACG
Organism: Allium cepa; assembly: GCA_030765085.1. Classification (NCBI taxonomy): domain Eukaryota; kingdom Viridiplantae; phylum Streptophyta; class Magnoliopsida; order Asparagales; family Amaryllidaceae; genus Allium; species Allium cepa. The sequence continues at coordinate 604,217,655 of CM060929.1, read as the reverse complement.
GCGTCGCACCGTTGCTCCGACGAACTCCACCACCTCAGGCAAGTCGCGAATCACCCCTACATACGAAATCGACACTCGACTCGACACCAAAATTTCCAAATCGAAAATAAGCATTTTGCTTGAAAACTGTAACTCAACCCAACTAACAAAAACACCTCGCCGTCGTTGCTCAGACCACCAAAGAAGCTCCAACTCCGCCCACACCACGTCAATACCCTATGCTACCATCCCCTCGAGTATCTAGAAGCTCGGTCAAATAGAGGAGACGAACTCGTCTCGTTCCAGACATGTCCAAAAATTCGAACAAAAACCCTAATCTGGCCTCGTCCAATCAATTCGTGCAATAGAAAAAAAATTGACAATTTTTCTAGAATCATCGATGAACAAACCTACTTCGCACAAGATTTCAACATCCAAAATTGAATTGATCATCAGAAAATGGTGAAAATGCATATTTTGTTCAAATATGAACTGCACTCAGAATACTCCACTAAAAATTACCATTTTTGTTTTAAAAATCTTGGTTTTCAATGTTGATTCAAGCTATATAATCGAATTAATATTTCACGATATTCGAATTTATCCTAAAATTAACTTTTTACTATAAAATTTAATTTTTACAGAGTCACAACTTCATTATTAAGCTTTAAACAAAATTTAGGTCATAATTTATGTTTTGAACTAACTTATTTGTTGAAGATTAAGGCCTATGAGAGACTAGTGAAGATGAAGTTAAATTTTTTTATCTTGATTGAACTCTGTACTTAAAAAAAACAACAGAGATGACATATTCATACACAGCACAGATATAAATGAAACATACATAGATATATTCATCTATATATATAATAATATAGCACAATATCATCTAGAATTCACATATTCCAGCATTCATTACTTTGAATTTTAAGGTTAAATGTTTACTCACCTGAAAGCAAATTTGAACAGAACACTTTTGTGTTGAAAAAAATGCAGTTTTGAACTTCCTGTTTTTGTTCAGCGGATTTTTTTTTGAGTTTATAAATGTAGTGATACTTATATTTTTTTTTGTTTCCTCTGATTTGCTATGTTATGTTTGAATGAGCAAGACAAATATGGATGTGTATATATAAAGGAAATAGTTTGTACAGGTAGGTGTTATCTGGTGTAAGCTTTCTTTGTTTTTTTTTATTTGATCAGATTTTTTCTTCCTGCCTCCTTCTTTGACCAGACAAAAATTTTTGTAAACATTTGAAATGACTATATTTGTGCTTGAGAAGATAGCATTTAATGCAATTGTTCCTATCTAAGTTTACATACTTATGCTATTTGATTTTTGTATGTACATTTTTTTATAATTTTTATTGCCATTTATTTAAAGCTTAAATTACCAAATACTTTATTTATATCCATATATCTTTGTAATTAATAATACTTTATTTGTTTTGAAACTTTTCAAATTAAATTTCAAAAGTTCAAATAAGTTACCAAATTCAAATAAATAAATTTTGGGATGTTACACATAATAGCGACTTAGCCTAATATTTTGACTTTTATGCTCGTATTAAGTTTTCATCCTACTGCTATCAGAAATTAACGAGTGATTAACTAGACCTATTAACCTATTTTGGATTTGGCTGAAGTAAATAGGATTATTAGTCAATTTCAACTACCTAAAATAAATTTACCTATTCCTAATTATCTATAAACACTAGCATCTGTTAGAATAACCATAATGCATCCAATAGAAATAATACATAAGGTTAATTAAAAGTTATCAACAATAATCAGAAGAGACAACCAAATCTGCATTTGGGTTGCTGTTATTTGGTTTTATAAAGGCATTTCATCCAAAAATTAAATTGGAATTTTATCAATTTTAAGGTGAGTGGTTATGCATCCCTTACTCTATTTTGATTCATATGTATGTAGTTATACCATTGAAAAGTGTATTTATGGGAAAATAATACATACTAGATTTCAAACTACTATTATATAATATTTAAAAATAATGATTTTGTAACGACCCGCCTTTTTGGACAGTTTAAATCGACGATCAAATACACATGTCGATTCCAAACCATTCAAAAGGGCAGATAGTTATTGGGGTAAATAAGAAAAGAAAAGAAAGAGAAATAAAGGAAATGAAACAACACAGAATCTCGCAGCGGAACGATAAAATATAATAGTCAAATAAACAGTTCATGAAGCTGTCTACTATACTTTGACAATTATTTATACAACATTTATCAGAGTTTATACATATACAACTGAACAATTAAAAAATGCAACAGATAACATGATGCAAGGGCAATAATAGTAATAGTATACCAAATCTTCGTCTTCGTCCTCCAGAATAGATCTTCACAAAATCTGAAAACTCAGGACTGACCCGAGCGTAATGGAAAGACAAAACACTCGAGTCAGGACTAAATATCCTCTTGCAAGTTAAATAAATCGTAAATAAATATGAGTGTAACGGCGTCGGAGATGTTTACGGGGTTTGACACCTCCTATCCAGTGTCAACGTGTGTGCAATAACTTAAGAGATGTTACGGGATTTTCCATCTCTTAAGGATCCGTTAAACTATCTACTATGTAGTAACATACGCTAAGTAGATAATGCCTATCAGTAATATAAAATATCAAAATAGCGTTAAGGCGTTACCATAATCCCCCTTAACACATTTTTATATTCCCAAAAGCATATACAAGACCGTAGTTTCCCCAAAACCGGAAGTCACCAGAGGGCAATCCATATACTCAAGGTACAAATCAAAACGTAGTGGTCGCGAATAGGATAATCAGTATGACAAGGTACATGAGGCGATACCAACTAGGATACTAGTAGTTGCGTGATCCGGACTGATGTTGGGCATAGCCAGCAGCTACCCCAACACCGCGAAACAACACTCCGAAATCAAGGGGTGCACCCAAATCGCATCACAAATGTAATAGATATGGTATCGAAGAAGTGTGTCCGCTAGAGGTGGCGAACCTCAATGGCCCGGCGCGGCTCCTGTTTTAGTCATGTCAGGGGTCATCCAATATCGTTCTCTTTCTTCAGTCAACGCGTTCACCAAACCATCCACTTCATTCTGGATCAACACTCCGCGTATAATAGTTATTAAAGTGGTTTTCGGTATCGACAGAGAGTATGTCCATATCCGATCCCGGTCTCTTTAATAACTACGTATTATTACACCGTTGGCTCTTTTATATTTCAAATCGATTCATAATTGATATCAAAATATCATATTCTCTTCAAAAATCAAATCCATTTCAAATATCACCATATCTATCAAAATGTCAGATTCCGTTTCAAAAATCAATTTTCGCATCAATATCTCATTTCGATTTCAAAATCATTTCGAATTTCAATTTAGGTTGCAACTTCACTTAACTCAATTCGTATTTAAATTCAAGGTTTAAATATAAACATTTCACCTTATTAACCAGCTTGAAATTTTTTAGAAAATAGTTTAAGTAGCTTAAAAGTAGTTTAAATAATTAAAATAGTTAAAAATACTTAAAATCTTTAAAATGGATTTAAAATAGATAAACTAGTTTAAATAATTTAAATTGGGTTAAGTAGATTAAAAATAGATTAAAATAGTTTAAGTATTCAAAATGGTTTATATAACAGAGTAATTTGGAAAACACATTTAAAACAGCTTCAAAACCAATCCATTTCAATTATAACTTCCCAATTCAAATAAATTTCAATTTCCAATTTACCGATTCAATTTCGATCTCAATTCAAATCAATGTCAAATTTTTACTTCAAATTAATTCAATTTTACATTCACCATTAATTTTATTCAATTTCAATTTATATCGATTTTTAGCTTGATTTTCCAAAATATCAAATTTTTAACACTTAACAAAATTATCCTTCAATGTTCAAGTTTAAATCCAAATTTCAAATGTGATTAAGTTCCAAGCTCGATTTCAAAATATCATTTTTATATCACTTTTACTTAGTAATATTCAAAGCTCGAATTAAGGTTAAATCTTTAAACAAATCAAATTTCGAAATTCAATCAAATCCCAAATTTTAAATTTCAAAGTCTCGAATCACATTACTTAACAATTTCTTTTAACCAAGATTTATTTCAATATTCCAAAACTCAAATTTTCAATAAATTCGATTTTTATAAATTGATTTCTATTTATAACCTTTAAATCAAACATTTAAATAAATTTCAAAGCGACGATTTCAAAAATTATTAATTTAGCCAATTCGGTGTCCGTATATACTTTTCTATCCTATGGCCAAGTAATTATTTATTTCAATTAAATGTCAGGGATGAGTATATATTACTTAAATTAAATCACAGTATCATATGTATGCATAACAGGATCTACATGAGCAAATAAACATCCAAACATTCAATTATCAACCAATAGCATCCATCAAAATACATCATCCAATAAACAATACGATTCATGGCAGTTTCATAGTTATCAATGTCAGGTAATTTAATCGCCATTCAAATTTAATTTCAATTTAACTGTCAATTTAATTTTTCAACGGTTAATTCAAATAACAAGCTATATGACAATTAAATTTATATCAAACAATGACAAATAAAATTCATATCACTTCATAATGTCAATTTAACTAGCATAAAGATATTTAGTACGGTGTGAGCGTTATAAAACACTCACCTTGATTTTACGATTTTAAATCAAATCGAACGACGTTCGATTTAACCCAAAATTTTCTCTAGCTCCAAACGACTCCAATCCAATTGCATAGCGTAGTGCTCGACGAAACGAAGACAACGCAACTCGTTTCGTCCAAAACGGACCTCGCATCAACAAGTTATGACATTTGGAAGTTAATACGAATTTAAACACAAATTAAGTTCTACTTTTATTTTAATTTTTATACACAAACCCAGATCTGCCGTCCATTCCCCAAAGCAAGATCACGGCCGCACACGGTTCTCTTCTTCTTCTCGTTCGCATCAGGTACTCACGCAAGCACGAACAACCCAAGCCGTCCCAATAACCCTAATACACGCCATCAATACAAGTACCTCCACCTCGATCAGGAAGCACCACCACGAAGAGCATCTTCCACTCTATACTCGGCTGGAACAGGGAGGAGCTCGGCCCCCTAATTCACCTCGAAACGCGTGCGCAACGGTGGAGAACGCGGCCCAATTTATCTTCCTATATAACTCGAAACCCCATCATCTCCATATAGAATCGAAGATCACCACGCCCCCTACGAATTTGCAGTTGAAAACTTTTTGAAATTGTGAACGGATTCGAAGAATTTGGGGGGAGAAGACGAGTAATTTTCGGCCGTGAATTATGATAATGGCGGCTGTGCACTTGTAACCCTAGTTTTATTTTTATTTTATTTTCAATGAAATAAAGGCTTACTTATAGAAATTTCGAATCACTATGCATCCCGGGTTTTCCGAACTCCGAATTTCACGCGGTAACTGACGTTCCTAGGGTTTAGCCCGCGTTCCGGACACAATGGAACAGGTTTCGGAAGCTAATTCGATCATATGTGTGAGTTACGGAAATAAACGATCAATTTAAATTAAATCGATTTAAACTAATTTCTAGGCGTTTTGGCTTGCACCGGACAAACGATAAATCTGATTGACTTGAAATTTGAAATCTTACAATAATATCACATTACGGATCCGATGAAACTGGTTCCGTCGAAATCCGAGACTGTTTGAGAAATGACTATTTTAACATGCCAAATTAATATTAAAATAATTTCAACGCGTTTCGAGCTGCCACGGTCAAACGACAACTCCGATTGCTACGAAAATTGAAATCCGATAATAACTAACTATTACGGATCCAATGGAACTAGTTTCGTCCAATTCCGAGACTGTTCAAAATTTGGCTATTTTCCAGTCGATAATTAAATATTAAAATATTCAATTTTCACAAATTTATTTTAAATTCAGTTTTAAAAGTTCTATAACATCACTATAACTCCAATATGATAAAATAAAATTTTACAATTCATTTTTAAATCATATTAAACCCGTTATTCAATTTATCCAATAAATTCCAATTTAAAAATCTTATTAACTCTATTAAAATCCAAATATAACTTACGTTCACTTTGGAAACCAATTTGAATCATATTAAATCAAATTTCAATTATTCACTCTATTTTCATATATTAAATTCCAATATCAAATTAATCATATCCAATTCGGAATTTAATTATTCAAACATTTGTAATTATTAAATTTAAACAAAATTTGATTATTAAATCCCTATCTTTTGAAATATTGAAATTGAACTTATAGGATTCAACCTTTAAAACCAATTCACAATTTAGAACACTATTTTCATTTTACATTTATTCAATTATTCAATAAGTTTTAAATATTCAATTTAAACCATTTACCTGTTCAATATTCAATATTTGATTTTCAAAAGATTTTACTTATCAATCAATTTCTCTATTATACCTAATGAATTTCAACATTTATTATCCTATTCAACTTTTGATTCCGAAGGCATTCACTAAGTAGTTTTATTTTATCGTTACTTGGATAATTATTGTTGCAATTCATTATAGTTATTATTATTTCAAACGACTTACAATTTTTTTTCTAACACTAAATCACGAAAACTTATTAAATTGGCTATTTTAATTATCGAAAATTTACGGGTCGTTACATTCTCCCCCACTCAAAACTTTTCGTCCCCGAAAAGGAAAAAGAAGGGAAAAGAACTAAGTATAGAATTCACATTAGATATATTTCATTCAAAGTTATTAACTTATAGAACAATGAAATTCCATTTATAAAGTTATAACTACGCTTCCACTAAGTTATTCCAACGGCTTTCTAAATTTAAAGTTAGTTATCAAAACAAGTTATAAAATTTTAAAACTTGAAAATTTTTCTAACACCCGGATTTACGAAAAATTTCGACAGAGTCTCCTTTGCGCGGCTCGATCGGTACAACTACAAAACGCCTCCACGGGCCCCAAACAAACAAAAGAAAATCCAAAAGCCAAGTGGCTCATCAAAAATCACCAAATCCAATGATAAAATAAACATGTACCTTATATTTTTATTAGCGAGCATATACGAATAATATAGCGTGAAAGCGAGCTCCAAATGCGAAGCAAGCGCAATCCGCACCTACTAAACACTCAACAAACCATGAGAAACATGCATATATGAAAATAATATCAATATACACAATATAGCAACATAACAACTACATGTGCCAACATAGCAAATGCAACAAAACAACAAATGCAACCATCAATCAACTATCATCCAACAAATCCATAACCAATCAATATAAATTCACTTCTCATTAATATTTATTGACTGGGTTTCAATTTTAATCATAGTTGATTCATTAACGTTGGATTTTTCTAACATTCATCCTCAATTCAATTAGTTAACATTCACTAATTTATATTTACATTAGTTAATATTCATTTAACTTCTAATTTGATTTCAATGATTTATAGCTTTCAATTTCAATAACACTTAATGAATTATATATACTATCAACTAACAATCATATAACAACCAAATTATACCCAACATAACCAAATTATTCATTTTACATTCAATTTGGTTTATCTCTTTTTATTTCCAATTATACAATTTAAAAGATTCATTTTATATTTGGCATCTTCAATTTTCAATATTAGTTTAATTAATTCTGTAAGCCGTACATATATCATCCGTGAGCAATATCAATCCAATCGCTTATTCGACCACACAATTTCACTTCCAAACTAGTATCGTTCACACGACTCTCTAGTGCGGACTCGGATTTGGTTCCTTGATTGGAAGCTGTTACTCTCCTTGCATAGCCATATACTATGATAGAGAATTCCAGAATCAAATTAAAATCCATATCTAGGGTTCGCCGTCGAGAATCGAGTGAAAAATCCTAAATTGGATCGATATAAATCATCTAAAATTTTGTGCTCGAATTTGGATCAAATCGTTATGCGAATAAAATAATATACGTACAATCACACGTATTACCTTTCAATAGCTTTCTATCCAATTTATCTATACTAAATTATTTTATTGACTTCCATTTTATTTACCATTTATTATTCACAATCCGTTATTTAGTAAATATATCCATTTCTTTACATAGCATATTCTTCAACATTATCTTTTCTTAAACATCATATTAAAGAATTTGCTTACTCAAGTTCATTTTAAACATTCTATGTAATTTAATTAAATTCAATTTCATTTTCCAATTTATTCTTAGCTATAAGAAATTTCTTTGTTTACATTTATTTCATTTTCATAATTTCAGTTAATAACGAATTCATTTGTGAAACATTTTATTAATCAACACTTTAGTTAATAGTCTTTTCATAAAAGTCTAACTTCTCATATATGACTTCTCTTAGTTTACAGATATCTTAAAGGTTACAAATTCAATTATTTTACAATCCCTTCGTAATCTATATTTGTTTCAATAACCAATTTACAAAGATATAATACGATTCATTTCTTAAGTTCACTTACTTGTTCCATTTATCCATTCATCATTTCATGCTATATTTAAGCATATAACATTTTTCACAACCAAAATTTTCATTTATATACATTTTAATTCATTTTGAGTTTTCCTTACTTGTATACTTCAATTACTTTCAGGTTCTGTTTATTTGTACAACATCTCATTACATATCCAAAACATCGTTTAACTTTTTAATATTTGGTAAGTCTTGTTATATATTATCAGAATGCAAATTTGGTATTATACAAATTTATAGAATTTCATTGTACTTAATTAGAATGTTCACAAATTTAATTTGTTTAAATCCTCTTTACCCTTCAAGTTTAAAGTTTTCCCAAACAATAGCTTAGATATCTTAATCCTCTTATTTTATAAATTCTGGTTATTCGCATTTCATTCAAATAATTTGAAAATTATTAATTAATGGAACTTAGAAATTTAAATGCCCGGTTCTTTCAAATCATTTGAAATAAACATATATACTTATCTTTTATATATATATATATAACAAATCATACCTTTTGAGTTCAAACCAAAATCCATTTACCCAAAATAATTTCAAAGAAAAACAAAGCTTCTTAGAAGTCTCCCCCACTTTAAGACTCGAAAATGAACGTCGATGATGCTGCGCAATCATCACCGAAATTATTTTCCAGCGACATAAGAGAGGAGTACTGAATTCATCATTTCCTTTTAAAATCCTTTCAAAATTTCCATAAACAATTTCCAACTAACATTACTATATTTTCTTTAAACTTTGAAAACAATTTTTCAAAATCTCCGGGTCTTAAACTCAATATTTTCCCATTTTAAATCTATTTTAATTCATAAGTCACCTTTATAAAATATTCTTATAAGATTTCACAAGTGTTTATATTTTCTTCAAATTATAGGAATTTCTTTCTTAAAACATCCCACAAGTGTTTTATCATAGTTCATTTTGTAGTTCACCTTATTTATTTAAATTACAATATCCGATTAATGTTAACAACCAATATTTCATTTCCAACAACCAAATAAGCTAGATTGATCACAATAAATTTTGAAATAAATTCTTTATATACAAAATATAATTAGGGCAAAATTATTTCATTTACCCAATTTCAAAACAATACTATGTCGAATTGTTCTGTTTAAGTGTTTAGAGATCCCTGTCAATGACGTTAATTACTCGTATTGACCAGAATCCATAAGCCACTCAACAAATCAACCGACACAATATAAAACATTTTATATCACTAACAAATACGCTCTCTCATATACACTCAACTCATTCATATAGTTTACCTCTATTTCAATGAGTTATTCCCCACTAGAGCCAAGGTTTATCGCTAAACCAAAGCTCTGATACCAACTGTAACGACCCGCCTTTTTGGACAGTTTAAATCGACGATCAAATACACATGTCGATTCCAAACCATTCAAAAGGGCAGATAGTTATTGGGGTAAATAAGAAAAGAAAAGAAAGAGAAATAAAGGAAATGAAACAACACAGAATCTCGCAGCGGAACGATAAAATATAATAGTCAAATAAACAGTTCATGAAGCTGTCTACTATACTTTGACAATTATTTATACAACATTTATCAGAGTTTATACATATACAACTGAACAATTAAAAAATGCAACAGATAACATGATGCAAGGGCAATAATAGTAATAGTATACCAAATCTTCGTCTTCGTCCTCCAGAATAGATCTTCACAAAATCTGAAAACTCAGGACTGACCCGAGCGTAATGGAAAGACAAAACACTCGAGTCAGGACTAAATATCCTCTTGCAAGTTAAATAAATCGTAAATAAATATGAGTGTAACGGCGTCGGAGATGTTTACGGGGTTTGACACCTCCTATCCAGTGTCAACGTGTGTGCAATAACTTAAGAGATGTTACGGGATTTTCCATCTCTTAAGGATCCGTTAAACTATCTACTATGTAGTAACATACGCTAAGTAGATAATGCCTATCAGTAATATAAAATATCAAAATAGCGTTAAGGCGTTACCATAATCCCCCTTAACACATTTTTATATTCCCAAAAGCATATACAAGACCGTAGTTTCCCCAAAACCGGAAGTCACCAGAGGGCAATCCATATACTCAAGGTACAAATCAAAACGTAGTGGTCGCGAATAGGATAATCAGTATGACAAGGTACATGAGGCGATACCAACTAGGATACTAGTAGTTGCGTGATCCGGACTGATGTTGGGCATAGCCAGCAGCTACCCCAACACCGCGAAACAACACTCCGAAATCAAGGGGTGCACCCAAATCGCATCACAAATGTAATAGATATGGTATCGAAGAAGTGTGTCCGCTAGAGGTGGCGAACCTCAATGGCCCGGCGCGGCTCCTGTTTTAGTCATGTCAGGGGTCATCCAATATCGTTCTCTTTCTTCAGTCAACGCGTTCACCAAACCATCCACTTCATTCTGGATCAACACTCCGCGTATAATAGTTATTAAAGTGGTTTTCGGTATCGACAGAGAGTATGTCCATATCCGATCCCGGTCTCTTTAATAACTACGTATTATTACACCGTTGGCTCTTTTATATTTCAAATCGATTCATAATTGATATCAAAATATCATATTCTCTTCAAAAATCAAATCCATTTCAAATATCACCATATCTATCAAAATGTCAGATTCCGTTTCAAAAATCAATTTTCGCATCAATATCTCATTTCGATTTCAAAATCATTTCGAATTTCAATTTAGGTTGCAACTTCACTTAACTCAATTCGTATTTAAATTCAAGGTTTAAATATAAACATTTCACCTTATTAACCAGCTTGAAATTTTTTAGAAAATAGTTTAAGTAGCTTAAAAGTAGTTTAAATAATTAAAATAGTTAAAAATACTTAAAATCTTTAAAATGGATTTAAAATAGATAAACTAGTTTAAATAATTTAAATTGGGTTAAGTAGATTAAAAATAGATTAAAATAGTTTAAGTATTCAAAATGGTTTATATAACAGAGTAATTTGGAAAACACATTTAAAACAGCTTCAAAACCAATCCATTTCAATTATAACTTCCCAATTCAAATAAATTTCAATTTCCAATTTACCGATTCAATTTCGATCTCAATTCAAATCAATGTCAAATTTTTACTTCAAATTAATTCAATTTTACATTCACCATTAATTTTATTCAATTTCAATTTATATCGATTTTTAGCTTGATTTTCCAAAATATCAAATTTTTAACACTTAACAAAATTATCCTTCAATGTTCAAGTTTAAATCCAAATTTCAAATGTGATTAAGTTCCAAGCTCGATTTCAAAATATCATTTTTATATCACTTTTACTTAGTAATATTCAAAGCTCGAATTAAGGTTAAATCTTTAAACAAATCAAATTTCGAAATTCAATCAAATCCCAAATTTTAAATTTCAAAGTCTCGAATCACATTACTTAACAATTTCTTTTAACCAAGATTTATTTCAATATTCCAAAACTCAAATTTTCAATAAATTCGATTTTTATAAATTGATTTCTATTTATAACCTTTAAATCAAACATTTAAATAAATTTCAAAGCGACGATTTCAAAAATTATTAATTTAGCCAATTCGGTGTCCGTATATACTTTTCTATCCTATGGCCAAGTAATTATTTATTTCAATTAAATGTCAGGGATGAGTATATATTACTTAAATTAAATCACAGTATCATATGTATGCATAACAGGATCTACATGAGCAAATAAACATCCAAACATTCAATTATCAACCAATAGCATCCATCAAAATACATCATCCAATAAACAATACGATTCATGGCAGTTTCATAGTTATCAATGTCAGGTAATTTAATCGCCATTCAAATTTAATTTCAATTTAACTGTCAATTTAATTTTTCAACGGTTAATTCAAATAACAAGCTATATGACAATTAAATTTATATCAAACAATGACAAATAAAATTCATATCACTTCATAATGTCAATTTAACTAGCATAAAGATATTTAGTACGGTGTGAGCGTTATAAAACACTCACCTTGATTTTACGATTTTAAATCAAATCGAACGACGTTCGATTTAACCCAAAATTTTCTCTAGCTCCAAACGACTCCAATCCAATTGCATAGCGTAGTGCTCGACGAAACGAAGACAACGCAACTCGTTTCGTCCAAAACGGACCTCGCATCAACAAGTTATGACATTTGGAAGTTAATACGAATTTAAACACAAATTAAGTTCTACTTTTATTTTAATTTTTATACACAAACCCAGATCTGCCGTCCATTCCCCAAAGCAAGATCACGGCCGCACACGGTTCTCTTCTTCTTCTCGTTCGCATCAGGTACTCACGCAAGCACGAACAACCCAAGCCGTCCCAATAACCCTAATACACGCCATCAATACAAGTACCTCCACCTCGATCAGGAAGCACCACCACGAAGAGCATCTTCCACTCTATACTCGGCTGGAACAGGGAGGAGCTCGGCCCCCTAATTCACCTCGAAACGCGTGCGCAACGGTGGAGAACGCGGCCCAATTTATCTTCCTATATAACTCGAAACCCCATCATCTCCATATAGAATCGAAGATCACCACGCCCCCTACGAATTTGCAGTTGAAAACTTTTTGAAATTGTGAACGGATTCGAAGAATTTGGGGGGAGAAGACGAGTAATTTTCGGCCGTGAATTATGATAATGGCGGCTGTGCACTTGTAACCCTAGTTTTATTTTTATTTTATTTTCAATGAAATAAAGGCTTACTTATAGAAATTTCGAATCACTATGCATCCCGGGTTTTCCGAACTCCGAATTTCACGCGGTAACTGACGTTCCTAGGGTTTAGCCCGCGTTCCGGACACAATGGAACAGGTTTCGGAAGCTAATTCGATCATATGTGTGAGTTACGGAAATAAACGATCAATTTAAATTAAATCGATTTAAACTAATTTCTAGGCGTTTTGGCTTGCACCGGACAAACGATAAATCTGATTGACTTGAAATTTGAAATCTTACAATAATATCACATTACGGATCCGATGAAACTGGTTCCGTCGAAATCCGAGACTGTTTGAGAAATGACTATTTTAACATGCCAAATTAATATTAAAATAATTTCAACGCGTTTCGAGCTGCCACGGTCAAACGACAACTCCGATTGCTACGAAAATTGAAATCCGATAATAACTAACTATTACGGATCCAATGGAACTAGTTTCGTCCAATTCCGAGACTGTTCAAAATTTGGCTATTTTCCAGTCGATAATTAAATATTAAAATATTCAATTTTCACAAATTTATTTTAAATTCAGTTTTAAAAGTTCTATAACATCACTATAACTCCAATATGATAAAATAAAATTTTACAATTCATTTTTAAATCATATTAAACCCGTTATTCAATTTATCCAATAAATTCCAATTTAAAAATCTTATTAACTCTATTAAAATCCAAATATAACTTACGTTCACTTTGGAAACCAATTTGAATCATATTAAATCAAATTTCAATTATTCACTCTATTTTCATATATTAAATTCCAATATCAAATTAATCATATCCAATTCGGAATTTAATTATTCAAACATTTGTAATTATTAAATTTAAACAAAATTTGATTATTAAATCCCTATCTTTTGAAATATTGAAATTGAACTTATAGGATTCAACCTTTAAAACCAATTCACAATTTAGAACACTATTTTCATTTTACATTTATTCAATTATTCAATAAGTTTTAAATATTCAATTTAAACCATTTACCTGTTCAATATTCAATATTTGATTTTCAAAAGATTTTACTTATCAATCAATTTCTCTATTATACCTAATGAATTTCAACATTTATTATCCTATTCAACTTTTGATTCCGAAGGCATTCACTAAGTAGTTTTATTTTATCGTTACTTGGATAATTATTGTTGCAATTCATTATAGTTATTATTATTTCAAACGACTTACAATTTTTTTTCTAACACTAAATCACGAAAACTTATTAAATTGGCTATTTTAATTATCGAAAATTTACGGGTCGTTACAGATTTAGTGTTGGGATTTAGACTAGGTGAATATTGATTGATTAGGAATTATAAACTATATTTATAATTGGGATTTGTGTGAAATAATTTTGATATTAATCCATATTTTCTATTCCAAATTGATTTAACAATAAGTTTGAGATTTTTAGAGTAAATTAGATGTAGAAATATGAATTAGATTGCATATGTATTATATGTTATGCTCATGGTTGATTATTTGATGTTACTAGTAGATATATTTGATTTGTATGATTGTTTTATGTATTTTTGGTTGAATACAATTAAAATGCTTGATTGATATGTTCTAATTACATGTATATTTCTTGAATGATTATTTATGGAATGCATTTTCAAAAGACAGTTCAATCTAAATTTTTATACGAAGATTCAATGTTGTAGTTGAAATTTTGCACACAAATCGTTTATAAAAATGCCTACATAGAGAAAGATGGAATTTTGGTTAATTATTGAAGAAAGTTCGAGTTAGTGGATACGTAGAGAACCAACCTAGGGGAATAACAACACGAGTATGTACAAAGCAAACAAAAGCATCAAAATACAAAAAAGATGGAATATCGAAGAATCAGAAGTCCACTTAACTAAAATTGGTTGAGATTGAGTCTATCTTAATCGAACCCTAACCTTGTTGTGTAATTGCTGCAAAGAACTAACCCAAGTTAAAGCTTGGGTCAGGTGTAGGAGGACCTAAATTATGTTTCGAGTTAGGAAAGTTTACACTTAGCCAAAATATTGACCATGTGTTTTGATCGAGGGATCCTTGAACTAACTTGCTGGTTTGGTCTTGGTTATTTCGGATCAATGCACTAAGTTGGATCGATGGAGGTCCTACCAACCTTGGGTTTGCCTCGAGTCAAAATGAGGTGCATCTAGAGTCAATTCTATATACTGATTGAACCTACCCTAAATTCTAATCCAAATAACCTAGGATAGAACCAATGTTGCATTTTAAACTTTGGAAAGCCGTAATTTGTTTGACTTAACTACAAATTCGTTGAGACTTAAGAAATTATGCTAGGATTCTCAAGAGATACATTTTTGCAAGATTTGCTAATATTTTGAGAACCTTGTTTTTTAGGGTGATGGAATGAGGTACGAGAATCCAAGGTAAAAATAGTATTTGGTATGTAAACTAAAAATGTGACAAGTCGAAAGAGTAAATAGAAACTATTATAAGACAATAAAATCTTAAATCAACTCACATTGAGGTAGCAAATTCCAATGAAAGCAACAAAGCTATATGAGGAATTAAGGAATAAAATGAGAATATCCTTAGGTCGCTACAAAGTTCACAGGAAGACCTTGTTGACCAAAGGCCATGAGAATGTACCATTTAGAGCTCGTTTATGCATTTAAACCCCGCCAAAGCCTTGCCAAATCCTTACTAAAACACTTACCACGCATCGAGGGCTACCCATTGCAATTTAGTGCTATTCAATAGAGGATGCGCTTAAAGCCTCTTTATGTATTGTTAAGCTCAATAAACCATAGTTTTTAACATCCTCATTAATAGTTTTACATTAAAAACATTAGTTTTACCATTTCTCCTTTAAGCCAAATCCCTAAAAACTAGGATATTGCTTTATTTCATGGCCTAAGCACTCAAACAAAGTTATGATACCATTTATAATCCCCAATTTTGAACTACATTGATCATGGAATTCTTGACATTTTATATATTGGAGTAAATTGTGTTTCTTAGTCCTACACCAATTATGTGAGATCGAAAATAAATCAATTTTGGAAACTTGATTTTATCTTTAAGATTGCATCTTGCACATCCACTATTCTTCAATATATCCTCGCATTATCTCAATTATAGCTTTTGTATCTCCATAGTTATATAATCCTTAAGAGTTTTAACTACATAGACGCTTGCTACCAAAGGTAGGGATGCTCACCATCAGAGGAATGTGTGATGTTGGGTCAAGGGAAGTGTTTAAATATAAAGTTATCTCCACATATAAAAATTAACAATGAGTCCACTAGGAAAAGTGGAAGAAGTCGTTACATGATAATGATTCCACAATAGGTGATAAATATCATGGAAAGATAGGCCATCGAGTCACCAAGTATTCTTGAGTGCACTGTAAGGATGTGTGGAATTTGAATGCTATGGATGTCTTGCTTGATGTGTTTGGTATTTTCCAAGTCTTATACCATTAAAACGTATATCCTATTATTGTATAACAATAAAACCCTTCATGCTACTGATATGTTAGACATGTTCAGTTTATGTGCTACTGGTTATGTATCAAGGTGAGTGATATGGGAACAGTACAGAAGGGTCGTATGAGCCTAGTTTACGTGATAATGCTTGTGTGTCTTCTTTTCTTTTTCGGTTATTCAATTTGTTTTATTCTTTCAGTCTTAGGGTCAACTCCATATTCAATGGTCCATCTCTACTTAGTCTATCTTATGCATACATTATGGTCCCCTTATAAGGAATAACCAATTCATGTAGACTGTTAACTATGCTACTTTGGGCCACAGATGCAACAACCCAATGCAATATCTTAAGTCAATTGTTTCTTCGGTTCTAAGGTAATCCCTAAATACCAAACATAAGTTACATTGAATATTAAGGTCCAATAGAATTTTCTATGCATATAATTTTATACTTTCTTATTCTAGGATATAATGTAATGAAAGTGACTAAGGATCGTGCAATATGGAATATTAAATAAACTATCTACGTATGTAGAGTGTAAATGTAAAAGTAAACTAATAAAGTAAATGACACAGGAAATTTTTATACTGGTTCGAACTTCCCATTCTACGTCCAGTCCTAGACTCCTTTTAGAATTTAGCTATCAACCTACACTTAACTCGGAGGAACATGTATTACACTGCCTGAGCAACCGAACATGACTTCAACTGCATAAGCAACTTAATAGGATTTCTACCGCCTGAGCAACTGAACAGGACTTCAATAATACAGAGAATTATCTTGACTGAAGTGCTCTTTTACTAACACGGATAAGTATTTAGAGTACACCCTTCTTATAATCTTCTCCTTTGTGGTATATTGTAATTTGTGAAGATAGGAAATTTGTTAAATCACTAATGTAGTATTCTTGAATGAACAAGTGATCAAAATGAAGTTTTTAAGTATTGAATGTTTAGAGTTCAAATAGCAAGATAGATTTGAAATAAGAATAAGAACTAGTGATTAAAATAATGGAATTCATGGCTATTTATAGAGGTTTAAGGGTTGTATTTGTTTGCGAAAGACAGCTATGAAGAGATATGAAGCAACTCTTGAATCAAGAGTTGTTTCTGTTTGTTGAATTGAAGTGTCTTTTGAAAATATAGCCGTTATGAAGATTCAACCGTCTTAATAGAGCAATTCAACCAGTTGAATTGATTTAAAAATGAAATATCAAGGAAATAGTGTAAAAGTGACACAATTCAGCCGGTTGAAATAGCATGGTAACCGGTCTGAATATTCATGTTAACTTGTGCACATGCACAGTATTCTACCGGCTGACTTATGCTATTCAACCGGTTGTTTTTAGTGTTTTCTAGCTTATCTAAATGTTTTGAAAAACTTTATATTGTGTGCACATGCATATACCACTTCGAAGATATTTTAACATATATTTACTACAAAAAACATAGACCTTAAACTTAATGAAAGGGAGTGCAGATTAAGGATCTTAAGGCTAATTTAACACTAGAGGAGGGGTGAATGCGTTTAATGGATTCTAAGACATATATGGACTAATTTAAAAAATATGATATAAACAAATGCAGAACTTAATCATAGAACAATCACGGAATCAAAACATAGATGCAGAAAGTAAATAAAAAGCAGTAAAAGGAAATAACACACAGGGTTTTATACTGGTTCGAAGTTACCATACATCTAGTCCAGTAACAAGGAAACATCTCGTACAGATTTTTATTAAACCAATGTCGAGATTACAATCCTCAATTTCCAAAGGCCTTGAGGCACCCTTCTGTCTCTCGAGTCCGGGGCAAACTCTCTTGATTTACGGGATACAAGATCACCCAATTGATTTTCAGACACAATCACACCTTATAGAGAGACTCGATAAACTTTTGATTACAAATTGATCTTATAACTCCGAATAGCACTTTGATCTTCGAGATAGGACAGAGAATCAAATAAGAATGAGATTCTAACTTGATTCACTTGAGAATTCTGCAAAATTTCGGCACGATCTTAAAATAAGAAAATTTTAGAATATGGATTTGTAGAGAAGAAGAAGTGAAGAAAATAAGAAAAATAATTAGTTAAAAATTCGTTTGTGAAGGCAATTTATAGATCAGTAACGGTCATAACCATTCGTGAAGAGAGTAAAATGGATAGACACTTCTTTTAAAAATTGAAACTTTTGAATTTGATGGCCACCATGTCGACATAGGGTATCCCATGATGTCGACATCCCTTAGTTAAAAACCATGTAAAATTTGTTTTGAAAATAATATTGAAAGGAAAACAAGATGAAATGATTCTGGAGTAAAATACACTAATTTTCCTATGATTTAAAATAAAGAAGAGTAGAAAAATATATTTTTAGAATGTATATATAAATTTGATTTTAAATCTCAAGTATATATATTATAAAGAATATTTAAAAATCAAAAGATAGTTTTAAAAACAAACAAAGTTTAAAACAAGAGTTTACTTAAAAACAAGAACAAAGAATATTCTAAGGCTAAAACATCTTTTTGAAAATCATTTGAAAAGATAATTTTTAAGGCTAAAACATTTTGAAAAGCCAGGACTCGAGAACTTGTACAAAACCAGGATGTTCTTGGGTTTGTAAGCGCCTTGTCATAGGTTTGTAAGCTACTTGTCATGGGTTTGTAAGCCACTAAGAAGGTAGATATGGGTTCCATCCCAAATGGAATTTGGAATGAAGATTTCCATGCTATTACGAAATTTTAACAAAACTAGACACTTATCTTGAAATCTTGATCTTGATACTATAGAGTCTTCAATCTTGATATCCCCATTCCAAATCTTGTGTCATGAGTCTTTATACTGATCAGTCTTCCGTAATCAATACTGCATATATATATATATATAGACAATAGTGTTAGTATATATTTTATAATAAGATAAGTTAAAAAGGTTATTGTCATCAAAACTAACATCTCAGTTCCTAACAGTCTCCTCCTTTTTGATGACAACCGATATTTATAAAATGTACTTACCATACTATAGCTCCTATCATAACTCCTCCTTACTCCATGACTCCCCCTTACTCCAATCATAGCTCCCCTTTACTCCAAGCCAACTACTATTTTATAACTTCTCCCCCTTTGTCATCAACGAAAACTAATTACTAATAAATTACTTGAACTTGATATAAGATGATCAACCATAACACAATAGTGTAATCCATATATAAGTGTAATAAGTGCTAAGTGTGATCATAAGTGTGAAATGTGATTATAAATGTGAAATGTGATCATGAGTGTGATCATAGGTGTAATCCAAAAGTAAATCAATCATCATCAAATCATATTTACAGTAATTATTCAATCCAATCATATATACAAACCATACCAAATGTTTTAAACAAGTTAAGTCAATCAATTTTAAAACACACCAATTAAATCAAACAAATAACATACAGAATGACTAGATATTCCTAGGTACTTCCACCCATCCGAAGATAGGGTCTTCTTTGAGGGCATCCCATTCTTCTTTTTCTTTATCGAGAATAACCGGTGGATTTCCATTGAGATCATCCTTGTTAAGAGCTGAGATCATCCAACGAAGGGCGTCGAAATGTCTCTCTTGCTCCTTGATCATCTGTATTTGACTCAATTCTAAGTGGCGCTGATTACCAAGTATGAATGTAAGAATATTCTTGAAGGAAGTGAGAGTTTCTTCAAGATTATCACTTAGATTCTTAATCGAAGAAGTCATAATTCAAGAAATAGGAAGAAATATGAAGAGGAGTGATTAGAAATGAAGTTTGATAATTTATTCTGGAAGAAACATGTATAAATAGGGGTAGGAAGTCGTTTAAAATGAATAGACACAAGTTAGTTACATGAAATTAAAATTTAAAAGAGTAACTACTTTCTGCCCATTGTATGTCGACATCGGAGGATAGTGGATGTCGACATGCCTCTGCCTAAAGTGAAAATTTGCTTTGTTTGAAATATTATGAACGAATCTATGCAATTAAAATTTGTATAATATAAAAACAAGCAATTATAGAGACAAGTGAAGTTGAATAACAGGAAATAAAAGATTTCATTAATGATTCTAGTCAACATTGCATAAAATAATATAATATTAACTAAAACAAAGAAAATACATGGATAGAACTTGAAGTAAACAAGATAACATGAACTAAAATTAATTAGATGAAGATGAAGAAGATGATAGTCCAAGCTTCTACTAACTTTCCCGAAGAACTTGTCGATTTTAGTGAAAATCTTATCCATTTTCTTATTCATTGATCTTTTGAGTGTCTTTTGATTTTCCACTATAATTCTTTGATTATTGAGAATGGTATTATTGGATAGATTAGCAGGATTAGTAGGATATTCAGTAGTCTCTAAGGAAGTTTTTTGATCTTCCTCTTCCTCCTCTTCAATTTCCATCCCTTCCTCTTCTTCTTCTTCTTCTTCTTCCTCCATTTCTTCGTGAGCAAGCCTTTCTTCCTTTTCCACAAACATTTCATATGGTCGAAACACTAATGGAATTTGCATAAAGGAAATGTTTCCATGGTTGAACACATTTCTAGTTATAAATTCTTCCCTTTTGAAATCAACTCCAATGTAATTAAAATCCGTGTGAGATAAACTCCATGATATAATGTATTTTCACCCATAGTAAAATTCTTGTGCCTTAGCTCATACAAAATAACTTGAACCCAATTGATATCATAATTTCCAAAAAATTGCAAAAAGTGCTTTGCAAACTTTCAAAGTTGGGTTATTGTAGTTTTCCGATCTTGGTATAAGAGTGTGTTGAATAAGAAGGTTAACAATTCTTGCTTTTGGACGAAAAATAACCATTTTTGGATTCAAAATTGTCATCCCTTCAAAGATGTGATGAAATGTCTCTTGATTATTTTCATTTATTTGAAATTCTGAGAGATTCATTCTGGTATACTTGCATCCCAAAATATTTTCTAAAATTTCACAAACCAAACTATTTGTATTCCTTTAACACTACTCCAAATTTTCCATCTTTCCCATCACAAAAACCACGATTCAAATTCGCATAAAACATCTTAACAAGATTTGGATAACACACAAAATCATTTTGTTTGTTATCTACTACACTAAGAATAGGACATTGTTGAAAAAGACTTTTAATTTCATAAGAAGGAAAATCTTCAAAAATAGCAAATTTCCCCGTATGAATTTTACCAAAGTTTACATAGTTGATGTAAGCTTTGGTAGCTTCCAGGTCACTAAAAAGAAAGTTTTTGATAGCTTTTGGAAGTCTAATGGTGTTAGGAGTGCTTGAAGAGGCCATTGAAGAAGTTTGAGAGGAGTTGAAGATAATGAAGATAAATTTGAAATTTGAAATAAAAGTGAAAAGTGATGATAAGGGGAGTGAATTAAATAGAAATTTTATAGACATGTTCTCTTTTCAAAAGGCAACTTTCGAGAGCATTGAAGTTCGTGAAAAGGTGGAGTGAAATTCAAAAGTTTGAATTCAAATTTTGAAATCAAATTCTGAGGGGCATGTCGACATAGGGTATCCGGGTATGTTGACATGTGCCTATTGAATCAAAGAACAAGTGTCTATTCCTAATTTCTAATAAATGTATATATATATCTTATATTCTACTTATATAATTCATGTGATAAAATTAAGTATAATAGTACTTAAATGTTAATAATTTAATATTTAAGATATTATTAAAATAATATTATTTTTGAATTTAAAATTCAAATTTCAAGGGATAAATTTGAATTTAAAATTCAAGGAATTTTAAAAAAAAATCAATCAAACAAACAAGTATCCATTCAAACAAGAAAAATTAAATATAATATAAATGCGTACCTATTTTTAGATCCATACTCCCACCATCGTCTGATTCAATAATAGCATTGAAACACAGATTTGAATTATCCGTCTTCTTTTCATCGTCACTGGATGATGAGTCTGAGTCATCAAGAGTTGTTGTGTATGCTTTTTTTCTTTTCCTTGATGAATCATTGTTTGGAGGGAACAACTGTTTATCTGGATACGGACAATCTTTCCTATGATGCCCGACTTTATTGCAACTGTGGCATCTATCATTGTTGATGTTCTCCGTATTATTTTTGGAATTCCTTTGATCATTTCTTTTGTAATTATTCATTTTTCTATATTTTAGGAATTTTTGAAAGTTTCTTGTAATGAAAGCAATCTGCTCATCACTATCTGGTTTCAAATCTTTAGTTGTTGCATTGAATTCTAATGACTACTTTTCTGTAGCCTTGTTTTCTCTTCTTCCTTGTAGTTGAACTTCATAAGGCATCAGATTCCCAATCAATTCTTCTATTTTCATTAAACTGATATCATTTGCTTCTTCGATTACAAATATCTTTTGATCCCATTCTAAAGTGAGTGAATTTAGAATTTTTCTGACTTGGCCTTCCTTCGAAAAGCTTTTTCCCAGTGCAATTAGTGAATGAACAATATCTTGAAATCGACAATACATGTCGGAAATGAACTTATTTGCATGCATTTTAAACAATTGAAACTGATTAGTTAATATGGAAATTTTAATCTGTTTAACTTTGGTTGTTCCTTCATGAGTAACTTGCAAAGTTTTCCAGATTTCAAATGCAGACTTACAATTAGACACTCTATAAACTCATTCCTATCTAGTGAACAAAATAATATATTCATGACCTTTGAGTTATTTGAGCAACACCCTTTTGCTCAACAGTCCACTAGGAAAAATTGGTAGTTGGTTCAACATACTCAATTTGTGTGATATTCCAAGTGTCTAATCCTACTGATTGTAAGTAAATTTTCATTCCACAATCTCAATATGCATAATTACTGCCATTGAAAAATGGTGGTCTGACGGTAGACTGACCTTCTACAAATGAACTAGTGTTAGTGTTAACAGAACTAGTGCCAGAGTTGACATTACCAGTGTTGGTAGCCATAAAATAATTTCAAGTTTCAGATTATGAAAGCCATGAAAACCAATGCTTTGATACCAATTGAAAGAGAGTGCGGATTAAGGATCTTAATGCTAATTTAACACTAGAAGGGGTAAATAGTGTTTAATGGATTCTAAGACATATATGGACTAATTTAAAAATTATGATATAAACAAATGCTGAACTTAATCACAGAACAATCACAGAATCAAACACAGATGCCGAAAGTAAATAAAAAGCAGTAAAAAAAAAAGAACACACCGGATATTATACTGGTTCGGAGTTACCCTACATCCAGTCATGTACCAAGGCAAATACCTCATACAAATTTTTATTAAACAAATATCGAGATTACAATCCTCGATTTCTAAAGGCTTTGAGGTACCCTCTTGTCTCTTGAGTCCAGGGCAAACTCTCTTGATTTACGAGACACAAGATCACCCAATTGATTTCCAGGCACAACCACATCTTATAGAGAGACTCGATAAACTTTTGATTACAAGTTGATCCTATAACTCTAAATAGCACTTTAATCTTCGAGAGAGGACATAGAATCAAACAGGAATGAGATTCTAATTTGATTCACTGGAGAATTTGGCAGAATTGCAGCACGATCGTAAAAATATGAAAATTTTAGAATATGGATTTATGGAGAAGAAGAAGGGAAGAAAATAAGAAAAATAGTTAGTTAAAAATTCTTTTGTGAAGGCTATTTATAGACTAGTAACGGTCATAACCATTCGTAAAGATATTTAAACGAATAAACACGTCTTTTGAAAATAATTTTTTTTTGAATTTAACGGCCACCATGTCGACATGGGGTACCCATGATGTCAATATCCCTTAGTTAAAAACCATGTAAATTTTGTTTTGAAAATAATATTGAAAGGAAAATAAGATGAAATGATTCTGGAATAAAATAAACTAATTTTCCTACGATTTAAAATAAAGAAGAGTAGGAAAATATATTTTTAGAATGTATATGTAAATTTGATTTTAAATCTCAAGTGTGTGTGTGTGTGTGTATTATAAAGAATATTTAAAAATTAGAAGATAGTTTTAAAAACAAACGAAGTTTAAAACAAGAGTTTATTTGAAAACAAAAACGAAGAATATTTTAAGGCTAAAACATCTTTTTGAAAATCATTTGAAAAGATAATTTTTAAAGCTAAAACAGTTTGAAAAGCAGTTTTGAAAATCATTTGAAAAACCATTTTGAAGTGGTTTCGCAAGCTTCTTCCTACAGAATATCTCATCACATCAGGACTCGAGAACTTGTACAAAACCATGATGTTCGTGGGTTTGTAAGCCACTTGTCGTAGGTTTGTATGCAACTTGTCGTGGGTTTATAAGCCACTAAGAAGATAGAAAAAGGTTCCATCCCAATTGAAATTTGGAATAAAGATTTCCATGCTATTAAATTTTTTTAACAAAACTAGACACTTATTTTGAAATCTTTATCTTGATACTCTAGAGTCTTCAATCTTGATATCTCCATTTTGAATCTTGGGTCTTGAGTCTTGATACTGATCAGTCTTCAGTAATCAATACCTGCATATATATATATATATATATATATATATATATATATATATATATATATATATCTTGCATATACATATAAATCTAGACAAAAGTGTTAGTATATATTTTATAATAATATAAATTAAAAAGGTTGTTGTCATCAAAACCAACATCTCAGTTCCTGACACTTAATACTTTGCCGAAGCTTCAATCCGGAATTTGGTCTGCAAATTGTTAGACTATTTCTCGAGTAAAAAACAATATCTACTCCTGCAAGTTTGGTTAGTTCATATAATATTTACTTATATAGTTGCCACGATCAAAACATCAAAATTATAGGTTCTAACATTCTCCTCCCTTTTGATGATGACTACTATGTAAACATATAGAGTAATTTTCTCCCCCAACTTGATACTCCTCCTATCAATGTTATTCTCTACCTTTGTCATTGAAAAAAAGGAAAAGGAATTGATATGAGAAATAAAATAGACAAACATTTCACATAGACATATAAATACATTGACATGACAAACAAATAACCATCTCACATAGAAACTTCATATATAATATGATATTAATGATTGAAGAAAATATCACAAACACAAAGATATTGCAAGGTTTTAAGATAAAAATTTGTCTTAATGAAACATAATAATCATATAACAAATTGTCATGAACTAAATATCAAAGAAAACAACAAGTAGTCAATGGGTTTAGATAACAAAAAGCATACCAACTCATTTGTCACTACCTTCTTCCTCTTCCTCTCCTTCTTCTTTCGAGGATGTCCTAGAGAATGGTGCTGGATTTTCAGTAATACTTGTTGAAGTGAATCCAAAACAAGAAACTTTTTCCTAAATTTTATTTAGAAAAACTTGAATCGAGTTTAGCTTTTTGTCTACTTAAGAAACATTCTTCTCAACATTAGATAAATGTCAATTGAGTTTGCTTTGATTCCAGGATAATATGACAAGAGCTTTCTTAGGAGGCACATCAATATTTAGTTCATGAATTTCGTCATCCTCGTCTTCTTGTTAAGGAACTTGAGAAGAGGCAATATTAATGTCTCGAGGTTGCGGAATTCCCTGATTATAATTTATGACCTATTATTCAAAACAAATGATTTGTTAGCGTTTAGGACATTTAGGAAGACCGATGAGACTAAGGGTTTTGGAGTTAAGCTCGCCTATAGTCATAAATTGGGAATCAGGCAAAGGAACTCCAAAATTTTGTAGAATCAAGCTCCATAATGAATGGTTTTGTAGCTACTTATATGATTGACATTAAGAAATCCATCAAATATTATT
The DNA here is from genome assembly GCA_030765085.1 of Allium cepa. Classification (NCBI taxonomy): domain Eukaryota; kingdom Viridiplantae; phylum Streptophyta; class Magnoliopsida; order Asparagales; family Amaryllidaceae; genus Allium; species Allium cepa. The sequence goes on along the minus strand of CM060929.1, from coordinate 604,191,202 downwards.
TTACCCCAATTTACTCTTTGAGAAGAGTAAATAGCATATAAAGCTTGAAAATCTCTTTTGTAAACTTTCTCATAACTTCTGATCTGGGGCTGTAGAGATCGAAAAAGAGTACGATGGATAATTTTTTTCCTTTCGACGTAAGGCACTAGATTTTAAGATGGTTAAATCGTCTGACAAGAAACAATGTGATACTTTATCGTGATTGTACATATCAACATCAATATCATCAATATCTAACCCCTCGGATGGACATCTTAGAATGTGCCTTAACCTTTGAAGGGGTAAGTAAATTTTTACTCCACAAACTAATGTCCATATACAATCATTTCTATTTTGTGTATTTTGATGATCGAGATTCTTGTTGGAATAGAAGAACTTAACAAAAAGAGGGTAGATTTTAACATTATTAGAATCAAACCCAATAAGTGAATCAAAACCATGAGCTTCGGCTAACTCTCTAATCGCATAGCCATTAAATTTCAAAAATTTCATAAAGGCTCCTTCGAAAAGCTTTGAATTTTTTATGCAATTGAATCGATTTACCACTGTATCATCATATAGCCATGCTCGAATTTGACTTTCAGAACGTCCATTTGTTAATTCTCTTACTCTCTTTGATCTTGGAGGCATTTTTTTAATGGAAAATGAAGAAAAGTTGAATTTTTTAAAGAAGATAGGGTTTGCTTTTTGTTTTTCTGAGTAGTGAATGGTTGGGTAGATAGAGAATGAATGCGTAGATGATAATAAGAAGTAGGTTTGATTGGTTCATTGCTTTGGAAAACGTGCAGGTCTATTTTAAAAAAAAAAAAAGTGAATCAGCCGATTGAAATGTCAAAGGCAGTCGACTGAAATTTGAGAAATTGCAACCCACAAGAAATTAGTTCAAAAGTGGTCTGATTCAGTCGGCTAAATTAGTGGATTCAGTCGGCTGAATTCAGAAATGAAAATTAAATGCTTGATTGTTCTGTCGGTTGAATCTGTTCAGTTTTTGAGGTGTATCCTATTTTCAGTTTAGTTTAATTTGGTTAACAAACAATGCTATATATATTTGTTTTTCGAGCTTTATTCTCGTGTTAAAAGAATATAATTTTATTTCAATAAGCATATTATATATCCAAATTACAATATCAATTTCATGAACAAAAATTTATGAAAACATAGATTTTATTTTTAAGAAGTCTTGGATTCGTCTGAAGAGGAAATTTCGAACAAGCTTGGTTCAACTTTGGTGACATCACGTTTAATAAAAGACCAAACATTACGTTGAGCATCTTATTCCCAAGAATTTGGAGATACGTGAGGTCATTGAGGAGGTGGATTATGCACACCTTATTTAAGAGTCATTCCACATAATTAGAGAGCAAATTATTCAAGAAAATTTAAACTTCTACTATGGTGTTTTTGCCCATAATACAACTCACATTGTATACTTAAGGTTTTATCGATTTTCTTCTTGGTAGAAGGTGATCGAAATTCTTAGTTTTTTCTAACTCGTTTGACGTTTGGTGTATATCCGATATGGTGATAGGAGATGGAGTAATCTTTACTAGAACATACACTGGAGTAGATTTATGTGACGAATCCGAAGTTTGAGTTATAAAAACAATTAATGAAAGATCGGAATTTTCTAGAGAAGACATTTTATAAAAGGATGTGTGTATATATATATATTTAATGTTACTTTTATATGAATTAAAAAAATTCTCTTCATGAATATATATATATATATATATATATATTAATTTCATTTAATATTTTAGAAGTTTTAAATTCTCTGGTTAATATTGATCACTAAACTTCAGCCAATCTTTTATTTTCTATAAGTTATAAATTGTTATTAGGTTGTAGACTGGAAAAAAAATAAAAAGATTATTACCTTACATAAAATAGAAAGAATGAAAGGTCTTAATACAATTAATGCAATAAACATTGGAAAGACATATGACAATCTCCCATGAGTGCAGAGTTCGAGTGTCATCATCTTCAACTTTTTTTAATTAAATTTTTATTTATTTTATAACTTTTTATACTTTAATATAAAATTATAAACCATGTAATGACATAAAATTCCTAGTTCACGTCTTAATTTAAGAAAAATATTTTCATTTAACGCTTTAGTAAATATATTTGCAACTTGATTTTCTGATGATACAAAATCAAGAGAGATGTTACCTTTTGTATGTTATCATGAAGAAAATGATGTCGGATGTCAATATGTATAGTTCTTAAGTGGTTTATTTAATTTCGGAATAAATTTATAACACTTATATTATCACAATAAATTGTTGATTTAGATAAATTTATATCAAAATCTTGAAGAGTTTGTTGCATATATATTAGTAAGCACATGACAAAGCAGCAGAAATATATTCTGCTTCATACGTTGAAAGTGAAATACAATTTTGTTTTTTACTAAACCAAGACACTAAACATTGTCCAATGAAATAAAATGTACCACCTGTACTCTTTCGATCCGTTCGACATCCTCCAAAATTAGCATCACCATATGATACTAACTTAAAAGGACATTCTTTTTGGTAAAAGAGATCGCAGTCTTTAGTTTTTCTTAATTAGCACAAACTCATTTCACTGCTTGCAAATGTGATCAAATCATACTTCGGTATAGTTTTTGGTCAATACTTTTGCCATTTTCATCTCGATCGAGATGTACCGTAGTACTCATAGATGTTGGGTTAGCGGAAGTATTTTCCATACCAAAACGATTTATTAGATTATTAAAATACTTTTCTTAATTAATAAAAATTCCATTATTTAAATATTTGATTTGTAATCCAAGAAAATATGAAAGTTCTCCCATATGAGACATTTCGAATTCTCTTATCATAATATTCAAAAGTTCTTAACATAATTTTTCATTCGTGGAACCAAAAATGATATCATCTGCATAAACTTGTATTATTAAAATATCCTTTTTACCTTGTTTTACAAACAAAGTTTGATATACTCTTCCAATTTCAAAACCAGAATTTATAAGATAACTTTTAAGACGATCATACCAAGCACGAGGTGCTTGTTTTAAACCGTATAAAGCTTTCTTTAATTTATAAACATGGTTTGGAAATTTTTCATGTGTAAATAGAGGTGGTTGTTCTACATATACAATTTCTTTTATTAAACCATTTAAAAGGCACTTTTTACATTCATTTGATATAGTTTAAATTTAGGAAAACATGCAAAATCTAATAAAATACGTATTGCTTCTAGTCGAGCTACAGAAGCAAACTTTCCTTCATAGTATATTCCTTCTTCTTGATTGTAACCTCGAGTAACTAATAGCTTTGTTTCGAATAGTATTCCCTGCTCGTCGGCTTTATTTTTGTAAACCCACTTAGTGCCAATGACTTTTTGATTACTTGTTCTACGAACTAAGTCCCAAACTTCATTTCATTCAAAATGGTTTAACTCTTCTTGCATAGCTATAATCCAGTAATCATCAGTTAAGGCTTCTTTAGCACTTTTTATTTCAATGTTCAAAAGGAAGGCTACATGACACATTTGATTTAATTAATTACATGTTCTTACGTTAAAATTTATTTCTCCAATAACATCTTCAATTGGGTGATTTAGAGATCGAATCTCATTTTCATTAGGTAAATTGTTGTTTTCAGACTCAGTATTATTTTTAATATCATCTTCAATGATATTTGATTTTGGAAATATTTCTTCATCTTTATTTTTATTATTAAGTTTGAAATTTTCATCGAATGACACACGAAGTATTTCTTTGATTATTTTAGTTCTTTTATTGTAAATTCTACATGCCTTGCTTCGTTCCGAGTGTAACGACCCAGATTTTGACGCCTGTTATTCGAATAATTTACTAATTTTAATTTTTGAAATATAAATTTTCATAATTTGGAAAAACGAATTTTCTGATATTTAAAAATATCTAAGTGTATAAATTAATGTAAAAACTATATAAATTTTAATATATATGAATTCTGGATATGATAGATTATATATACATATATATAATCTCCACCATTAAAATTCAAGGTAGGATATCCATATATTTGTATGTATGTATAAATATATACAAGCTTTATGATGTTAAATACATATATATATATGTATGTATGTATGTATGTATGTATGTATGTATGTATGTATGTATGTATGTATGTATGTATGTATGTATGTATGTATGTATGTATGTATGTATGTATGTATGTATGTATGTATGTATGTATGTATGTGTATATGTATATAAGTATATGTGTGTGTGTGTGTATGTACCCATATGAAGTACTATATATGAAAGTATGTATAGATGTACATAGGTAAAATAAAAATGTATATTGCATATGTATGCTTATCTATATAAATATATAAAATGTTTATGGTAAAATAGCGTATAGAAAATACATATATAGATATATGAAAACATATGTATATGCATCAGGAGACATAATAATGAAAATACATCTAGTTAAGCATATAATAAATCAAGTCTTTCGCTTAAGTTTTCAAATCAAAACAAGTTTTCAAATCAAGTCATCTTACCTCAAATAAAATTAGAAAAAAATAAATAAATATAAAATGAAGCCTTGTACATAAACAAAGGCCTCAGTCTTGTCCAACCTACCCCTCTCCCCTTCTATATATACACCACCTTATTTTGTTCACGTATACCATTCTAGTGTAACACATATAAAAAAAGAAGGAATAAGCTGCCATAAGAGATCAGGACAGTAAAAGGCTTGAAGCAAGAAACTAAGCTTCAGTATTTCATTTCAAGAGAACAGTGAGTACACACCTTATCCTTTGTCATTGGTTAGAGTATTTTAAGATCTATATACCTGAACTTTGATGAAATCTTCATTTATGTCAAGTATTCATGCATTGATGGGTATACGTGCCTTGCATATGTGTGTTAAAATGGATGTTTCCTGGAAAAAAAAAGAGGGAAAAAAGATACTGGAAGGCGTAGAAGAGAAGAAAGGAGGGAGAGTTTGGGTCGATGGTATGGGCCAAAGGAAAAGAAAATGGAAAAGGAAAAGGAAAAAAAAGAAAAGAAAAGGAAAAAAGAAAAGGAAAAAAGAAAAAGAAAGGAAAAGGAAAAGGAGAAAGAAAGAACGAAAAAGGGAAATGGGAAAGAAAAAGAAAAAAAGAGGAAAGAAAATGGAACTTATATTTTCTTTTACATAATAACTTAAACTATTAAAACTCTAATTCTATTGTCATTTTAAATCCAAATCAACATGCAGATTTTTGCATCTTAGTCCTACTGCCCGGTATTGTAAATTAATATTATGGTTTTTTTCCATAATTTAAAGTTTAAAGATATTTTATAATTAAAGTGGGTAATTAATTATATTATTATTTGACTTAAATTTAGTTATTAAGTAGAGTGTTTAATTTTTAATTAACTAATAATAAATTGTTTATAATTTCTTTAATTTATAATAAATTTGGATTAAAAATATAAGTGAATTCGGTCTAACTTAAGTTGATTAAATTCAGATTGTGGGTTGTTTAATATTAATTATTAATCGTTAAATTTGTAACGGTCTATGCTTTGATTTATTGTTATTGGATATTTATTTCCATTATTCATGTCTGTCCCATCAAGCAGCCAAATTGAATTAAAATGGTCAGAATAAAATGCTGACATATTTTATTAGAAGTAAACATCTGTAATAAATTTCCATATGTGAATATTGTCACCCTAAATATAAATTATTTATTTTAAACAATTTATCCTTTTCGGCCGGAATCGGATATCAGTGTTACTCAGAACCACTTCGATTTAATAATCACTGCGAACCCCTACAATTTTGATTATAGAGTCCTATATGCTGGATTTGGATTAATTTAACAAATTTAGCTATTTTAAATAAGTATTATACGTAGACAATATTGTAATATCGATGGATTATTGTAAAAGTGTTGGGTTAAAATAAGATGAAAACTCTTCATGTTTGTATGACTAACCTTGGTTTTCAAAAGATTTTATAACTTAAGTATTTCAAATTAGTGGGTTTTATCACGTTGATTTCCAGCCTGACTCGGGTGTTACTATATTGTAATGCTCGGGTCAAACCGAGTATTACATTTTTCAAATTAGGACGCTTTGGAGCTTAGGAGACGAGCTTGATGGCAGAGACGTATTGCACGTATTTGACTATATTCCGCTGTGCATTATAGGCTATATCTTCAGCATTTAGGGACAAGTTATTACAACTATCCTGGTTATATGTGATCATTGTACTCTGATAACTTGAATGTATATTAACCGTTACAGATTTCCTTATATAAAAGCTGTTATTGTATATTGTATTTTGTTCCGCTACAAATGTGAGATTCAGTGTTGTTGTTATTTTTGTTTTCTTTTCTATCTCATTTTCTTCTTAAACCCTAACAACCTGGCATTTCCCGCACTCAACTACTCGGCGCCCTATGCAGTGAACTATTAGTGCCGATTTTCGAGGGTCGAAAACGCCCGGTCATTATACCGAGTATCCAATGAATATTTCTTCATCGGATTTTGGAACGAATTTACCAAGTTGGTCTTTAATATTTAATAAAAAGCATTTTGAACCAAAAAATTTAAAATATGATATGTTAGGCTTTCTTCCATTAAAAAGTACGTATGGGGTATGTTTTGTTAATGGTCTAATGGAGATTTGATTTAAAACATAGCAAGCAGTTGCCACAGCTTCTGTCCAAAATGTTTAGGTAGAGTGCTTCCGTTTAATAAGGTTCTAACACATTCTTAAGTATTCTATTTTTTCTTTCTACAACTCTGTTTTGTTGCGAAGTTCTAGGAAATGAAAAATTGTGAAAAACTCCTTTCTTATTTCAAAATTTTTGAAAAATGTCATTATCGAATTCACCACCGTGATCGATTCTAATGTTTTTAACTTTTATTTTTTTTTGTATTTTGAATTCTCTTAGCAAAGTTCTCAAATTTTCAAAAGTATCGCTTTTATTTTACAGAAATATTGTCCAAGTGTATCTCGAGAAATCATCTACAATTACAAAAACTTATCTATTATGATTTATGGATTGAACTTGAGTCGACCCAAAAGGATTTAAATGCAATAACTCAAGTGGTTCTAATGTAGAAATAATTTTCTTTGATTTAAAGGTAGATTTAGTTAATTTTCCTAACTAACAAGCATCACAAATGGTAGATTTAGTTAATTTTCCTAACTAACAAGCATCACAAATACTATTTACTTTAAAATTCATTTTTGGTAAACCTTTTACTAAATTATTTTTAGACAATTTGCTTATTGCTTTAAAGTTTATATGACAAAATCTTTCGTGCCATAATCAAGGATTATTTTCTTTGACTACTAGACACATATTTGTGTTATGATTATCTTTCATATTTAAAATGCATATATTACGTTCTCTAGTTCCTTCAAATATAAGATTCTTGTTTTGATCAAATATGTTACATTTATTTTCCAAAAAGATATATTAAAACTTTGATCGCATAGTTGACTTATACTAAGCAAATTATGTTTTAAATTTTTAACTAGTTAAACATTTGTAATAAGAGGTAAGATAGATGTACCGTCATTGTGTACATCGCCTTTCCTGATGATATATCCTTTAGAATTATCTCCAAATGTGACAGATCCTCCATTTGAGTATATAATGTTAGTCAACATATCTTTGTTTCCTGTCTTATGTTTTAAGCACCCACTATAAAGTATCTACTTTCCTCTTTTCTTAGTTGGTACCTGCAAAAAAAATAGAGATGACATTGGTACCCACTTTTTATTAGGGTCCTAAGAGTTAGATCTTAGGAAACCAAACTCAAAATGGTTTAGAATTCCCTTTATAAGTAAAATTTTTCATTTTTATGAACTGTATTTATAAAAGTCTTAATATACTTATCTCTAATCAAATTATTATTAGTTTTGGCACCCAAATATTTATATCTTTTACGTATAATTATCCTTCTTTTGAGTGAAAACTTTTGGTTTTGGTTTTTCTTTTACAAAATTCTTATGTGTATTGAAATTTTTATATAGTGAAATGTTTCTCTTCAAACTAGATTTTGAGGAATTTGTATATCCTAAACCTTTCTTATTAAAAGAGGTTTGAGAGTTATTAATAATTTTAGAAAGATTTTTTCTACCTTTATTAAAGTAGAAACTTTTTTAGTAATATTTTCTAACTCGGTTTTGAGACTACTATTGTTTAATTCAAGAATTTTAACATTAGCTTTTAAATCGTGATTTTCTGCAGCTAATGTCATATTCTTTTCTTTTTGAACTTCAATCTTATTTGATAGCATAATGAGTTGAGAAGATACGTAGATAAAGATTCTTGTGTTTTGACAAGTTCTTCTTCTAATATTTTATTTTCATCTTTGAGCATATCAATTTCTATTTCACTCCTATTTAGTTTTTCTAAAGCATCTTTATATTTTCTTTCAACATTTTAAGTTATCCAATAGCTCCAAGTTTGTATCAATTAAATCATCAAAGGTTATGTTACTTACTTCATCAGATAAAGCCATAAAGAAGACATTGGTTTGTTCGGAGTCACTATCAGTGTCACTATTTAATAAGGAAGATGATTCTGAATCATCCCATATAAAGAGAATGCTTGCTTCTTCTTATATTCGTCCCATTTAGTTTTGTACTTGTCTTTCTTACAATAAGGGCAATCCTTCTTTATATGACCATTTGTGACATTCATAGTATTCGAGATTTGAAGATAATGGTTTGTTATTGTTGTCTCTCCTGTTGTTTTCAAATTTCTTGTTCTTTTTCAATTTTAAAATATTCTTAAAGTTCTTAGCAATAAAAGCCATGTCATCTTCTTCTGAGTCTTCTTCTTCAGCTAGGAATACTATGGTCTTTCTATCTTGTGCTTGATCTCTTTTTGCTTGTAAATTTACTTCGTATGACGCTAGATTTCCTACCAACTCCTCTGATTTTATTGTTGAAATGTCATTAGCTTCTTCAATTGCTACGACTTTCTGTTCCCATTCATTCGAGATTGGAGGTAGTATCTGATTTTTATGTGTTTGACCAATGTGCATATGGTGTGGTTGGAGTTATATTCCAAGTGTCATATCTGTTTGCCTACATATAAATTCTTATGCAGGTTGACCAATAATTGTAATTCATACCGTTAAATAGTGGTGGTCATGCAGTGGATTGACCTTCAATAAAACTTGTGCTAGTGTTATTTTCCATATTAATAAAATGTCAAATAACTGTGTTATGGTTATATGATGACCTTGCTCTAGTACCAATTGAAAGTGACTAAGGATCATGCAATATGGAATATTAAATAAACTATCTACTTATGCAGAATGTAAGTGTAAAAGTAAATTAATAAAGTAAATGACACCAGAGATTTTTATACTGGTTCGAACTTCTTGTTCTACGTCTAGTCCCAAACTTCTTCTGGAATTTAATATCAACCCTTGCTTAACCTGAAAATATAGGTATTACACCGCCTGAGCAATCAATAGGACTTCAACCGCCTAAGCTAAAGAATAGGACTTCAACCGCCTGAGCAATCAAACAAGACTTCAATAATACATAGAATTATCTTGACTAAATGTGCTTTTTATTAGCACGGATAAGTCTTTAGAGTATACCCTTTCTATAATCTTCTTCTATGTGGTATATCATGTAATTCATGAAGATACGAAGTTTATTAAATCATTGCTGAAGTATCCTTGAATGAACAAGTAATAGAATGAAGTTTTTAAGTATTGAATTTTTAGAGTTCAAATAGCAAGATAGATTAGAAATAAAAATGAGAAATAGTGATTAAAACAATGAAATTCATGGCTATTTATAGAGGTTTAAGAATTGTATTCGTTCTTGAAAGATAGTCATGAAGGGATATGGAAGCAACTCATGAATCAAGAGTTGTTTCTGTTTATTGAATTAAAGTGTCTTCTAAAAATATAGCCATTATGAAGATTCAGCTGTCTGAATAGAGCAACTCAGCCCGATGAATTGATTTAAAATCGAAACAGTAAGGAAATAGTGTAAAAGTGATACAATTCAACAGGTTGAAATAGCATGGTCAATTGTTTGAATATTCATATTAACTTGTGCACATGCACAGTATTCAGCCGGCTGACTTATGCTATTCGGCCGACTATTTTTAGTGTTTTCTGGCTTATCTAAATGTTTTGAAAAACTTTATATTGTGTGTGCGTGCATATATCACTTCGGAGAGATTTTAACATATATTTACTACTAAATTCAGACCTTAAACTTAACGCTTTGCTGAAGCTTCAATCCGGAATCTGGTCTGCAAATTGTTAGACTATTTCTCGAGTAAAAAACAAAATCTTCTCCTGCAAGTTTGGTTAGTTCATATAATATATATATATTTTTTGGAAACCCAGGAGAACCCGGCGGACCGGTAAACTCCTGAGTAGGGTATAGTAAAGCCGTCCGCTGATTCAAGCCCATATACCTCCGGGTAAATTTATATAGGATAGGGAAGCGCATGGTAGGAATCGAACCTGCGTCTTTTTATCAGAACTCAAGCCTCCTTTGCACTGTGCCGCACCCGCGGACAGTTCATATAATATTTACTTATATAGTTGTCATAAGCAAAATATCAAAATTCTAGGTTCTAACATGTAAGTCCTCAATTAGTATTTATTTATCAAGTATAAATTATTGCTCAGGCCCAACTTTAGTTTGCTTATTTTGAAGGCATTGTAATGATGGAGGTGTTGATTTATGAAATATGATCTCGCGTTTTGAAAAAAATTTCTCACGATAACAGCCAAAAATCCTTTGGTTTATATTGCCTCATGCAATGTTTCCTTCATAGCCAAGCATCATAGTCTCAACTACGGTGGTAGCTTACAGTCCTTGTCTTCGCTTTACTTTCCTTCCTGAATCATCCCTTGACCCTTAGCATCAGCCTTCCAAGTAATCCTCGTCTCAATTAATGATGAAGCAATCAACCCATGCAACTAACCATCTCATCATTTATTTCTTCAGGTCCTCAACGTTGACCATGGCATATCGGGTTTCATACTTGGGTTTACTGGTGATTAATTTTTTTCCTTAAACCATTTATTCTTTGAATTTATATTTTTACACTTCGCCCTATTATGTATTGTTCATGCTTAAGTGTTGAATTCTTATTAGCTAAAATGATTACCATTTATACTTTAATTCTGGAATGAATGTAGGGAAGACTTTCATTTCCCAATTGTAAGCACTTAGTATTTTATTAACCCCCTATTAATTAATCCCCTTGGAATTAACCTCGAGAAATTCGATATAATACATTTTAGTTTAGAAAATCATTCTTGAAAATTCTTATAATTCAAAAAATTATTTCCTTTCCAAGGCAAACTAATTATAGGCAAAAGGGTTGTATTATAAATTACTTCCATCCTTCTCAAAACCATTTTCACCTTTTAAAATTCATTTAAATTCTTAAAATTCATGCCTTTCATTTTTCCAACAAAATACCATTTTTATAAATATGCCATTATGATTTGATGTCAGTGTTTATAAGCATAAATCAAAGGTTTTAGAGGTCTAACCTGTCGTTCTTAGTCATTTTATCTTGTTATAACCCCTAGATATCCTTTTTATGATGTTTAATACATAAATCCATCATAGAAAACAACTTAGGCTTCAGCCGGATCTTGGCCCAAAAGTGAATCTCATTGCACATCTTTTCAACTTACTCTTAGTGATTTAGTTAGTTATTTCCTTTTCTATTAATTATCCTCTAATTAAATTTAACATCTCAGCTTATATTCATTTATATCATGCCATTTTATTAATCAAATTAAATTAATACTTATGTCGTGATTAAAAGCATATAAAATACGGATTGTTACAGCGTTCTCGTTGTTGTCTTATTTATTTATGCAACAATTATTATAGTTGCTTACATGTTCACGCTTCGTAACACGTTAACGATTGTTTGAATATTATGAAAGTCTGTATTGTATTAATTTCCTTCTCTTTTGAGTTTGCGTGAGATGGAGTAAATGTTGGATGCCTATGCCTTTTATACCACCGTTAAAGATTTTTCATAGCTACGATTCTTTTTTTCTTTTTCTTTTTTAGGAGTTATATGAATTACATTATATTGATGATATAACTTGGACGGCATAATTTCGTCATATAGCACATGTTTTCGGTTTATTTATATAGAGTTATTAGGATTGAAAAGGATATTGTCAAAAGTGGAGTGAAATGTTTAGTGATAGTAAAACCTAATCAAGCATCTTTATTATGTATTTTTGTTTTTGGCTATGACCATCGTGTACTTTAACTGTTGTCTGCCTATAAATGTTCTATTGTGCATTTTTTGAATCACATTATAAGGTCTAAAATCACGAGGACATAAATTTCCACTACCTATGCGGTCAAATATGCAACCAACGTAATAATTATGATTCTCCCACGAGCATAGACAAATAAATATCTCCTATAAACATACTACCAAATTCACAAAAAAACGCAAGCTATATCCTAAGTACTTCCCCCCCAAAAGCAAAAGCAACGTCTTTACTCTATACCCCACGGATAGTTCACATTTATATTGAGTAAACTTATCAGCTTTAAATAATGCCATGCGTTAGTGAACAAAATATTAAAGATATATATACGGTTGGTAGGTGGAAGTAGTAACTACTCTCACTTCACTACCGACGCACTTGTATAAAAAATTGAAAAGCAATCTTCTTAAAGTTCAAAAGAATGACTTCATCCAAAATGGCAGCACTTGTCCTTACCGTCTTCTTCGCCATGGTAGCCTGCAGTTGTGCTGTTCGATCTTCCACCTTCTCCATTGTTGGTAATATTCTTAACAAATCGATTTGTGCTAAGTAAACAATCACTTGCTTTTGACTGTTGAATGTATGTTTTACGCAATGTTAATACAGGGAAAGAAGCAGTTAAAACAGAGAAAGCGCCTGCAGCAATCGGACCATATTCTCAGGCTATCAAAGTTAACAACATGATATTCGTATCAGCCGTTCTTGGTCTCTGTCCCAAGGTTCCATTTTATATATACATACGTATATTTCACAGTAACATGTGTGAACTCTAGTGTGCATGGACATTTACATGAGTGCTATTTTGTATATGCAGACAGGAGAAGTAATTTCTGATGACGTGGAAGAACAAGCTGAACAGGTAGGTCAACATGTGGATCCGACGGTCCAGATCAAGTGGCTAGCTGGTGATTCACAGTTTTTTCTTTAAACATGTGTAGGTGATGAAGAACATAGGAGAGATACTGAAAGCAGCCGGTGGCTGTTATTCTTCTGTTGTTAAGACTACCATTCTGTAAACAATAATTATTATACTTCACTTACTGTTCCAGCTAACTAGTCGTTGTGCTTCGTATTAATATGTGTTACTTGTAGGTTGGCTGACATCAAGGACTTTGCAAAAGTGAACAAGATCTATGCAAAATGTGAGTTTCAATGTTTAATTATATGAATTTATGAATGGAGTAGTGATAAATATATGGTTTTGGATTACAGATACTCCGTCGCCATGCCCAGCAAGAACAACTTATCAGGCTGCTGCGTTGCCTTTGGGCGTCAAAATCATGATTGATGCCATTGCCACTCTGTAGAATCAAGGGACAAATCCTTGCCTTTTAGTATATGTATGTGTTTCTGAAATAAAGCTTGTTGTCTGTTGTGACAATTATATTATACATGGTATGATACTGTGTCGTATCATATCCATGTTAGGGATGCTTGTATCATATCCATGTTAGGGATGCTTTCATTTTATGATTTTTGCCTATTTCAGTTATGTTAAATTATGAGCGCTTTCGTTTTACGCATGCCTGTTCTTTTACATTTACAGCCGCACAGTCCCTGAATAACAACCACTCAATTGCATGATCTCAAAATAGAAACTTTATTCAACCACACAATTGCGGAAAAAAAAAACCATTTAGTTGCATAATTTTAAAATTAAAAAATTTATTTCAATCATTCAGTTCTTCTACGATTACAACCGCATAATCATCAAATTCAAACCATTCAATTGTATAAATGTATGAACCAAAAAATGACACAAATACCCAAAAGATTAAGTAGAGAATAAAATATGAAAAAATATAAATGGAAACGAGTGGAAAAGAACACACCGCAATTTATAGTGTTTCGGCTAATTTTGACCTACGTCCACTTAGTGATTTTGTTAATTATCTTGCTGATTACAAGCAAGAGTTCTTACGGATCGGTATAAATCCGACAGTGATTACAAGTGATTAGAGTAAATGAAAGCAACAGCTAAAAAAGATCTTTAGAAATGAACCCCTGCTCCTCTATGTTTAGACATAGAAAACCTAAAATTTTGCACCAACGATCTTCATCTCGTTTTACACGTCATAGACCAATTATCCAAGAAAATAGGTGGACAGCTCAGCAACAATCACGGATTGGTACTGATCCAACCTCCTGGATCGGTACCGATCCATATTTCCTTCATATGGATGGTTTTGATCTTTTTTGTCTTGGCTCGATTTATCGTTAGCTTCATGATTCCATAGTGGTTTGCACTATTACTACCTTATTTCTGAGATCAAATGATGGATCTATAGGAAACTTAGAGTTGCTGATTCAAGTGCTCATGGAGATCGATGGGGAATTGCATGGAATCGACAAAACAATACTTGAAACATGCTTCTAGCACCATCACGAGTATGTAGTAGGAGTGTGGGCATGTATTGGTGAAGATTCTTGAGTAGGTACCGATCCAGGATGTAGAATTGTACCGATCCATGTCTTAGGTGGATTTTGGTTCCTTTTCTTTTGTATCGGTTTTTCTTTTGTCCCGTGGCTTTGCTTGCATTTGGTTTACGAACTCTTGGGATATCTTTCTAGGATGTAGATTGGTACCGATCCACAACATAGGTGGATTTTGGTTTCTTTTCTCTTGTATCAGTTTTTCTTTTGTCTTGTGGCTTTGCTTTCACTTGGTTTATGAACTCTTGGGATATCTCTCCAAGATTTCTGCCTTGAGAACTCCAATTTCAGTTCATACAGTCTATCTAAATACCGCCTAGTCAAAGGACTGAATAGCACTTGCCCTTCAAAGTATATCTTGTTTCAGACATGATGTGCTTTGAATAGAGAAAAGCTGAGATTGCTGTGAAGAACTCCACTTTGCATTTCGAATGGTCGTTATTCTTCCTACGAATCGTTTCTGTGAAGAGTTACATCCATAGTTATTCGTCGCGACACTTTGCCAGCATCCGGAACTGTAAATCTAGAATATGTTTTCACGATCTGTCATTCTTAACTCAGTAGTGTCGAACTAGTTCTTCTCATGGATTTTCCACGTTTGAATCCAATTTTTCTTGACTCTAGTTCTCTGGATTAAATTTGTACACGCTCGTGTATACACCTGAAGGTTCTTGAACAATTTTTGATAAGTGTACACACAAATATACATATATCATCATCATCATCGTAGTTTTGTATTTTTTTCAACCTTGGATCGGTACCAATCCACGTCTTTGAAGAAGTCCACGATTTTACTGCCCTGAGAATCGGGTTAAGGTTATACAATTCAATCTGTTTCCAACACTTTCCTCACTTTTATTTTCTTTTGAGTTACCAATCCCTGCTTAAGCGCAGCCAATAAAAAACCTTGCCTTCCCAATCAAACTCCGCCTCGTTTTGATCCTAGATCTGCTACAGCCCGTCGTTTGCTTAATCCCTACGCCATTCGCATTGCCTTGCCATGGTTGAACTCATGTCGCCGATCCAAAGCACACCTTTTCCTTGCAAACAAATCTGATCCAAGGCCAAACTTTGAATTGCATAGGGGGTGGCCTGGAAGCATATGCGAATGGAGTTGGATTTGAGCGGTGATGAGATCGCGGTTGATGGTCATGCCTTGGAGTCGGGGCGAAGAGGTAGCATTTAGAAGTTGGGAAGAAACATTCTACCTAAGTTTTGGATCAGTATAAATCCGAAACTTCGGTGGATTTTCAGTTTTCAAACTCACTTGCATATGGCCTTTGTCGACAAGCACTCCAATTTACCAAATATATCCTCTTGAGTTTTGAAGCATATCCAATGCACAACTATTGACGTGAAGTCCGATAAGACGGTCAGCAATGACGGTCACTCCTAGCAATATCCAAATTTCAGAATAAATAGTTGTACAATATTGAAAATCTAAACTACACGACATCGTACTAGGTGTCACTTTAGCACGGGTGTACAACTTATAATTAATCTGATATCGATTACCTATTGAGTTTTTTAGAAATGGATCTACGAAGCTCTGAGCATCTCACCACTCAAGTCACAGGTCCATCCGCTTCCAAATACATTGAATCCTATGTTGAGTCAAGTTCAACTACGACTCCTATGCGACATGAACCACTACATCCATCATGTAAATAAGGAAATCTATTAGTCAAACAACTGGTTTTGGATAATCCAATAGCGCCCGTGGAAGGACTTGAAATTGAACTTGCTCCTGACACTCTCGAAGATGTTGTTCTTTTAAACGATCCCATTGATTCCATTGCTTCAAAAATAGAAGAAGGATCGCTCCGCAAAATCTCTGATAATCATGGAATTCCATTTGAGGATGTACTATTCCATTTCCATCACCAGAGAACTCATGATCCCCCAAAGGGTTATATAGCTTGTAATTGATACATATGTCTGGCAGGATGTATTCCACCATTCAACCCGTTCATTTGTCGAGTTCTAAACTTCATAAGATTAGCTCTGATGTAGTTACACCCAAATAGATATGCCTTCCTTCTTAGTATGTGCATTGTTCAACATTTGCACCAAGTACCCAATGACAAGGAGATCTTGTACATATACTTTTTATGAGCCAAAAAGGAAGTCCATCTTTGACTTACTTGGAGCCGGCTAAGAGTTGCAGTGTCATCACTGGCATATGGAACAATTTAGCTATTTTAAGAGCGAACGGTTTTAAGTGCGTCATCTACCTAGATTTGCATGAAGATGGATATCTGGACGTAAGTTCTACCTCATTCGTTTGCTACAAATTTGCCTTGTTAATTATCAAGTTTAACTCATATTCTTTCTGTCGTTCAGATGTTCCAGCGAGACCTAGAGGAGCGTCTCTTGCAAATGCCATCAAAGTTCTCATGGCACTTCCGGAGGGGGATAGAGACATTGAAGTTCTTCTGTCCGATGAGAAATCTAGCCTAGCTACTAGAATCGGGCTGTAGCACTGGTCTAGTCCAAGTGGCTTCTGATGACGATGAGGATGATGATGATGATAACTCATCTGGAGGAGGCGATGTTAATCCTAATGTTCCCATAGTCCCAAGTCCAAGGGCGAAAGTTGAAGAAAATGTTGAAGAAAGGGAAAAACACGCTGATTAAAGCGAAATTGTAGGTGAAAATGATAAATCTGGCCATGATGGTACTAATGAGGGCCACGAGTCCTTAGCTGAACAATCCATAGATGATCAACAGTCTGCTCCAAATAAGGTATTAGTCATGAAAATTTTTAAGGTGTACACTTCTAAACCACCTTCAGCCATTATGACTGCTGAGAAAATTTCTTCTCTTCCATCCACAGATATATTCTCTAAGTTGGAGCCGATTCTTACCAAGTTTGGCTTTTTTGGCATCAATGGCATGAGTCTCGAGGGTCTTGATTCTCCCTTCCGCTTTAACAATGATATTCCTCCCATCGGCATGGGGAGATCACTACTATAAGCAAAGCTCCAGAACATAGTCCGTCGAAAGGACACTAGGACGCTCAGGCACGCATGCATTTCATGGCACCATGCTGCACTTGATTCATGTCCTTACTTATTGAATCTAACTTTTTTCCATTTCTTTTATAAGATCCATGGAGAGGAAGAAGTACATATATCAATCCTTTGTGGAAAATGTATTTCGACTACATAGGCACCATCTAACACATACCATAAAGGCAGTGGTCAAGATTCAAAGTCTGATTACCAATCTAGTCGAGGTAGAGGAAGTCATGATAGAGGTATTCATGAAAAAGATTATCTATTGCATGACTCTACTTCCAAATGTTGTTTCAGGTCCCAGTCACCTCTATCAAGAGTCTTAGATAGGCATTCTGATCGCCGTGATGACTTACCACCAGGTGATGTTTTTCATGCACCTCCTCCAGCTTCAATTACGGTGTAGCATTTGGCACCCTCTCTGTAACGACCCGTCTTTTTGGACAGTTTAAACCGACGATCAAATACACATGTCGATTCCAAATCATTCAAAAGGGCAGATGGTTATTGTGGTAAATAAGAAAAGAAAAGAAAGAGAAATAAAGGAATGAAACAACACAGAATCTCGCGGCGGAACGATAAAATATAATAGTCAAATAAACAGTTCATGAAGCTGTTTGCTATACTTTGACAATTATTTATACAACATTTATCATAGTTATATATATACAATAGAACAATTAAAATAATGCAGCAGATAACATGATGCAAGGGTAATAATAGTAATAGTATACCAAATCTTCGTCTTCATCCTCCAAAATAGATCTTCAAAAATCTGAAAAACTCAGGACTGACCCGAGCGTAATGAAAAGACAAAACACTCGAGTCGGGACTAAAATATCCTTATGAGAGTTAAATCAATCGTAAATAAATATGAGTGTAACGGCGTCAGAGATGTTTACGGGGTTTGACATCTCGTATCCAGTGTCAACGTGCGTGCAATAACTTAAGAGATGTTACGGGATTTTCCATCTCTTAAGGATCCGTTAAACTATCTACTATGTAGTACAATACGCTAAGTAGATAATGCCTATCGGTAATATAAAGTATCAAAATAGCGTTAAGGCGTTACCATAATCCCCCTTAACACATTTTATAATGCCATAGTCTATACAGCACCGTAAGCCCACCGTAAACTGGTGGTTATCAGAGGGTACCCCATAGGTATAACACAAAATAAAACGTAGTGGTCGCGAATAGGATAATCAGTATGACAGGGTACATGAGGCGATACCAACTAGGATACTAGTAGTTGCGTGATCCGGACTGATGTTGAGCATAGCCAGCAGCTACCCCAACACCGCGAAACAACACTCCCAAATCAAGGGGTGCACCCAAATCGCATCACAAATGTAATAGATATGGTATCGAAGAAGTGTGTCCGCTAGAGGTGGCGAACCTCAATGGCCCGGCGCGGCTCCTGTTTTAGTCATGTCAAGGGTCATCCAGTATCGTTCTCTTTCTTCAGTCAATGCGTTCACCAAACTATCCACTTCATTCTGGATCAACACTCCGCGTATAATAGTTATTAAAGTGGTTTTCGGTATCGACAGAGAGTATGTCCATATCCGATCCCGGTCTCTTTAATAACTACGTATTATTACACCGTTGGCTCTTTTACATTTCAAATCGATTCATAATTGATATCAAAATATCATGTTCGCTTCAAAAATCAAATCCATTTCAAATATCATCGTATCTTTTCAAATGTAAGATTCCGTTTCAAAAATCATTTTTCGCATCAATATCTCATTTCGATTTCAAAATCATTTCGAATTTCAATTTAGGTTGCAACTTCATTTAACCGAATTCGTATTTAAATTCAAGATTTAAATATAAGCATTTCACCTTATTGACCAGCTTAGAATTTTAGAAAATAGTTTTAAGTAGTTTAAAAGTAGTTTTAAATAATTAAAATAGTTAAAAATACTTAAAATCTTAAAACGGATTTGAAATAGATAAATTAGTTAAAAATAATTTAAATTGCGTTAAGTAGATTTAAAATAGATTAAAATAGTTTAAGTATCCAAAATGGTTTATATAACCGAGTAATTTGGAAAACAAAATAAAACAGCTCCAAAACCAATCCATTTCAATTATAACTTCCCAATTCAAATCAATTTCAATTTCCATTCTACCGATTCAATTTCGATTTCGATTCAAATCAATGTCAACTTTTACTTCAAATTAATTCAATTTTTCATTCACCTTTATTTTATTCAATTTCAATTTACATCGATTTGGAGCTTGATTTCAAAATATCCATTTATAACACTTAACAAAATTTTCCATCAATATTCAAGTTTAAATCCAAATTTCAAACATGGTTCAATTCCAAGCTCGATTTCAAAATATCATTTTATATCACTTTTACTTAGTAATATTCAAAGCTCTAATTAAGGTTAAATTTTTAAACAAATAGATTTTCGAAATTCAATCATATCCCGATTTTAAATTCCAAAGTCTCCACTTTAATTATTTAACAAATTTTTTTTTACCAAAATTAATTTCAACATTCCAACTCAAATTTTCGATAAATTCGATTTCTATAAATTGATTTCTATTTATAACTTTTAAATCAAAACATTTGAGTAAATTTCAAATCGACGATTTTAAAAATTATTAATTTAACCAATTCGGTGTCCGTATATAATTTTCTATCCTATGGCCAAGTAATTATTTATTTCAATTTAATGTCAGGGATGAATATATATCACATAAATCAAATCACCATTTCATATGTATGCATAACAGGATATATAAGCAATTAAGCATCCAAACATTCAATATCAACCAATAGCATCCATCGAAATACATCATCCAATAGACAATACAATTCATGGCAATTTCATAGTTATCAATGTTAAGTAATTTAATCGCGATCCAATTTCAATTTCAATTTTAACTGTCAATTTAATTTTCAACGGTTAATTCAAATGACAATCTATATGACAATTAAATTCTATCAAACAACGATAAATAAAATTCATATCACTTCATAATATCATATTTAACTAGCATAAAGATATTCGGTACGTTGTCAATGCAGTCCCAGCGTTTTATTTCGAATAAAATTAAACCAGCGTTTAATTTTTTCTGAAATTTTCTTTAGCTCCAAACGACTCCAATCTAATTGCATCGCGTAGTATTCGACAATACGATTCCAACGCAAAAAGTTTCGTTCCAATCGGACCTCTTATGTAGAAATTATACAATTTATAAGATATCGACATTTGAATTCACAAAACAATTTATATTATCATTAAACTAATTCATACCCAAAACAAATAAAGCCCAGCCACTAACTCCATCTTCCCCAAACGAAGCCTGTAGCCAACCTGTGCACAAACCCACCATTGCCGTGCACCATCCTTCACTGATACTAAGCTAGACAACTCCGTTCAACGAACCGATAACGCCATCGATCCTCTCTCCTGAATCTCCACCTCCCCGCACCATCAACTTCGATCTCGGCCTCCAGTATCAAAATGCGACACGTGCATCCCCCTCTCAACCACGCGCAGGTCGCACGTCCCAAGACACCACCGAGCTCCACCAAAACGTGCGTCCAGATGCTATTCGACGAAGAGAATCCAAATACGAGCTTTATTTCTCGAATCGGTGAATGAAAACAAAGTGAAGCTTAACCCTAGCTTCAAAACCCCTCACGCCTTCACTGTCGCACTCCCAAACTCCAAGTCACACCAGGCCAAAAGCATATAGGATCGAAGCAAATGATGAAATAGGATTTTTAGAGAAGGTTTCGTGATTTTTAATCGAGTATTTGAGGAGAAAGAAATTTTTTGAAGTTGGATTTGTGTTTTCTCTCTGCCTGAAGCTCGCGTACAGTTATTAAAAGGAAAGGAGAGGCTTTTGAGTGTTTGAATGGGTCAAAGGTACAATGAAAAGATGGGATAGCAGCTGAAAAGGAGATTTGACTAATTAAAATATTTATTTACATTTCAAAATACCTCGATCTACGCAACTCGAAATCTCGAACCCCTATCAGGGCATGCCACTAGGCGTTCATAATGTTATACCCCCATTTCGGACGCAATGGAAAAGGTTTCGGAAGCTAATTCGATCGTATGCGCGAGTTACGGAAATAAATGATCAAATTTAAATTAAACCGATTAAACGAATTTCTATGCGTTTTGGCTTGCCCCGGACAAACGATAAATCCGATTGACACGAAATTTTAAATCTTACACTAATATCATATTACGGATCCGATGAAACTGGTTTCGTCGAAATCCGAGACTGTTTGGAAAATGACTATTTTAACTCCTCAAATTAATATTAAAACAATTTCGATGCGTTTCGAGCTGCCACGGTCGAACGACAACTCCGATTGCTACGAAAATTGAAATCTGATAATAAAAAATTATTACAGGTCCAATGGAACTAGTTTCGTCCAATTCTGAGACTGTTCAAAATTTGGCTATTTTCGGTCGATAATTAAATATTAAAATATTCAGTTTTCACAAATAAATTTTAAATTCAGTTTTAAAAGTTCTATAACATCACTATAAGTCCAACATGATAAAATAAAATTTTACAAATCATTTTTAATCATATTAAACCCGTTATTCAATTATCCAATAAATTCCAATTTTAAAATCTTATTAACTCCATTATAATCCCGATATAACTTACATTCACTTTGGAAACCAATTTGAATCATATTAAATCAAATTTCAATTATTCACTCTATTTTCATATATTAAATTTTAATATCAAATTAATCATATCAAATTCGGAATTTAATTATTCAAACATTTGTAATATTAAATTTAACAAATTTGATTATTCTTAAATCACTATCTTTTGAAATATTCAAAACAAACTCATAAAATTTAACAAATTCAAATTATAGAACAACTATTTTCATTAAAACAGTTATTCAATTCCCGTTATTAAATTATTCAATAATTTCCAAATATCAAATTTAAACAATTTCGCTTATCCAATAATTCATTATCTTTTGAAATATTGAAATTAAACTTATAAGATTCAACCTTTAAAACCAATTCACAATTTTGGAACACTATTTCATTTTACAGTTATTCAATTATTCAATAAGTTTTAAATATTAAATTTAAACAATTTACCTGTTCAATATTCAATATTTGATTTAAATAGATTTTACTTATCAATCAATTACTCTATTATACCCAATGAATTCAACATTTATTATCCTATTCAACTATTGATTGCAAAGGCATTTACTAAGTAGCATTTATTTTTCATTACTTGGAAAACTATTGTTGCAATTCATTCCAATTATTATTATTCCAAACGAATTACAAATTTTTTTTCTAGCATTAAATCACGAAATCTTATTAAATTAACTATTTTAATTATCGAAAATTTACGGGTCGTTACACTCTCCCCCACTCAAAAATTTTCGTCCCCGAAAAGGAAAAAAGAAGGGAAAATGAACTAATTATAGAATTCAACATTAGATATATTTCTATTCAAGGTTACCAACTTATAAAACAATGTAATTCCACTTATAAAGTCATTACTACACTTTTACTAAGTTATTCCAAACGCCTTTCTAACTTTAAAAGTTAGTTATCAAAACAAGTTATAAAAATTTTAAAACTTGAAAATTTTTCTAACACCCGGATTTTACGGAAAATTTCGGCAGAGTCTCCTTTGCGCGGCTCGATCGGTACAGCTACAAAACGCCTCTACGGTCCCCAAACCAACAAAAGAAAATCAAAAGCCAAGTGGCTCATCGAAAATCACCAAATCCAATGATAAAATAAATATCTACCTTATATTTTTATTAGCGGGCATATACGACTAATATAACACGAAAGCGAGCTCCAAATGCGAAGCAAGCGCAATCCGCACCTACTAAACACTCAACAAACCATGAGAAACATGCATATATGAAAATAATATCAATATACATCATATTGCAATCATAACAACTACATGTGCCAACATAGCAAATGCAACAAACAACAAATGCATTCACCAAATCAATTATCATCCAACTATCATCCAACAAATCCATAACCAATCAATATAAATTCACTTCTCATTAATATTTATTTACTTGGTTTTCCATTTTAATCACAGTTGATTCATTAACGTTGGATTTTTTACTAACATTCATTCTCAATTCAATTAGTTAACATTCACTAATTTATATTTTCATTAGTTCACTTCCAATTTAAATCAAATTAAATTCTATTTAAATTCATTTAACTTCCAATTTGATTTCAATGATTTATAGCTTTCAATTTCATTAACACTTAATGAATTATATACAATCAACTAACAATCATATAACAACCAAATCATACCCAACATAACCAACTTATTAATTTTTACATTCAATTTGGTTAATCTCTTTTATATATATATATATATATATATATATATCCTGTTATATAATTTTAAAAGAATCATTTTCTATTTGGCATCTTAAATTTCCAATATTAACTTTAATTAAGTCTGGAAGCCATACATATATCATCCGTGAGCAATATCAATCTAATCGCTTATTCGATCACACAATTTCACTTCCAAACTAGTATCGTTCACACGACTCTCTAGTGCAGACTCAGATTTGGTTCCTTGATTGGAAACTGTTGCTCTCCTTGCATAGCCATATACTATGATAGAGAATTCCAGAATCAAACCAAAATCCATATCCAGGGTTCGCCGTCGAAAATCGAGTGAAAAATCCTAACTTGGATCGATATGTATCATCTCGAAATTTTGTGCTCGAATTTGGATCAAATCGTTATGCAAATAAAATAATATACGTACAATCTCACGTATTACCTTCCAATGGATTTCTATCCAATTTATCTATACTAAATTATTTTATTGACTTCTTTTTTTTCAATTAATTATTCACAATCTATTATTCAGTTAGTATATTCATTTCTTTACATAGCATGTTCTTTAACATTATCTTTTCTAAAACATCATATCAAAGAATTTGCTTTCTCAAGTTCATTTTAAACATTCCATATAATTTAATTAAACTCAATTTTATTTTCCAATTGATTCTTAGCTATAAGAAATTCCTTTGTTTACATTTATTTCATTTTCATAATTTCAGTTAATAACGAATTCATTTGTGGAACATTTTATTAATCATCACTTTAGTTTATTAATCATCCTATAAAAGTCTAACCTCTCATAAATGATTTTTCTTAGTTTACAGTTATCCTAAAGGTTACAAATTCAATTATTTTACAATCAATTTGCAATTTATATTTATTTTCTATAACCAATTTACAAAGATATAATACGATTCATTTATCTACTTTCTTAAGTTCACTTACTTGTTCCATTTATCCATTCATCATTTCATGCTATATTTAAGTATATATAATTTTTTTCACAACCAAATTTTCCATTTATATATATTTTAATTCCTTTTTGAGTTTTCCTTACTTGTATATTTCAATTACTTTCAGGTTCTGTTTATCTATACAATATCTTATCACATATCCAAAACATCATTTCAACTTCCTAATATTTGGTAAGTCATATTATATGTTATTAGAATGCAAATTCGGTATTATACAAATTTATAGAATTTCATTTTTCTTGATTAGAATGTACCCAAATTTGATTTATTTAAATCCTCTTTACCTTTCAACTTTAAAGTTTTCCCAAACAATAAGCTTAGATATCTTAATCCTCTTATTTTATAAATTCTGGTTATTCACATTTCATTCAAATAATTTGAAAATTATTAATTAATAGAATTTAGAAATTTAAATGCCCGGTTCTTTTCAAATCGTTTGAAATAAATATATACACTTATATCTTTAATATATAAAATCATACCTTTGGAGTTTAAACCAAAACCCATTTATCCAAATAATTTCGAAGAAAACAAATCTTCTTAGAAGCCTCCCCCACTTTGAGACTCGAAAATGAACGTCGATGATGCTGCGCAGTCATCACCGAAATTATTTTCCAGCGACAGAAGAGAGGAGTACTGAATTCATTCCTTCTTTTAAAAATCCTTTCAAAATATTTCCATAAACATTTTCCAACTAATATTACTATATATTTCTTCAAATCTTTGAGAACCATTGTCAAGACCTCCGGGTCTTAAATTCAATATTTTCCAATTTATATCTATTTTAATTCGTAAGTCATCTTTATAAAATATTCTTATAGGATTTTCTTTCTTAAAACATTCCACAAGTGTTTTATCATTGTTCATTTTGTAATTCACCTTCTTTATTAAATTACAATATCAAATTAATGATAATAACTAATATTTTAATTCCTAACAGCCAGGTAAGCTAGATAAGTCACAATAAATTTTGAAAATAAATTCTTTATACGCAAAATATAATTGGGGCAAAATTATTTCATTTACCCAATTTCAAAACAATACTATGTCGAATTGTTCTGTTTAAGTGTTTAGAGATCCCTATCAATGACGTTAATTACTCGTATTGACCGGAATCCATAAGCCACTCAACAAATCAACCGACGCAATATAAAACAATTTATATCACTAAAAAATACGCTCTCTCATATATATATTCACTCAGCGACTCATCATAGGGTATTACTACACTATTTATAAAGAGTCAGACCCCACAAAGCTAAGGTTATCGCTAAACCAAAGCTCTGATACCAACTGTAATGACCCGTCTTTTTGGACAGTTTAAACCTACGATCAAATACACATGTCGATTCCAAACCATTCAAAAGGGCAGATGTTTATTGGGGTAAATAGAAAAGAAAAGAAAGAGAAATAAAGGAATGAAACAACACAGAATCTCGCAGCGGAACGATAAAATATAATAGTCAAATAAACAGTTCATGAAGTTGTTTACTATACTTTGACAATTATTTATACAACATTTATCAGAGTTATATATATACAATAGAACAATTAAAATAATGCAGCAGATAACATGATGCAAGGGTAATAATAGTAATAGTATACCAAATCTTCTTCTTCATCCTCCAGAATAGATCTTCAAAAATCTGAAAAACTCAGGACTGACCCGAGCGTAATGAAAAGACAAAACACTCGAGTCAGGACTAAAATATCTTATGAGAGTTAAATCAATTGTAAATAAATACGAGTGTAACGGCGTCAGAGAGGTTTACGGGGTTTGACATCTCGTATCCAGTGTCAACGTGCGTGCAATAACTTAAGAGATGTTACGGGATTTTCCATCTCTTAAGGATCCGTTAAACTATCTACTATGTAGTACAATACGCTAAGTAGATAATGCCTATCGGTAATATAAAGTATCAAAATAGCGTTAAGGCGTTACCATAATCCCCCTTAACACATTTTATAATGCCATAGTCTATACAGCACCGTAAGCCCCACCGTAAACTGGTGGTTATCAGAGGGTACCCCATAGGTATAACACAAAACAAAACATAGTGGTCGCGAATAGGATAATCAGTATGACAGGGTACATGAGGCGATACTAACTAGGATACTAGTAGTTGCGTGATCCGGACTGATGTTGCGCATAACCAGCAGTTACCCCAACACCACGAAACAACACTCCCAAATCAAGGGGTGCACCCAAATCGCATCACAAATGTAATAGATATGGTATCGAAGAAGTGTGTCCGCTAGAGGTGGCGAACCTCAATGGCCCGGCGTGGCTCCTGTTTTAGTCATGTCAAGGGTCATCCAATATCGTTCTCTTTCTTCAGTCAACGCGTTCACCAAACAATCCACTTCATTCTGGATCAACACTCCGCGTATAATAGTTATTAAAGTGGTTTTCGGTATCGACAGAGAGTATGTCCATATCCGATCTCGGTCTCTTTAATAACTACGTATTATTACACCGTCGGCTCTTTTACATTTCAAATCGATTCATAATTGATATCAAAATATCATGTTCGCTTCAAAAATCAAATCCATTTCAAATATCATCGTACTTTTCAAATGTAAGATTCCGTTTCAAAATTCATTTTTCGCATCAATATCTCATTTCGATTTCAAAATCATTTCGAATTTCAATTTAGGTTGCAACTTCATTTAACCCAATTCGTATTTAAATTCAAGATTTAAATATAAACATTTCACCTTATTGACCAGCTTAGAATTTTAGAAAATAGTTTTAAGTAGTTTAAAAGTAGTTTTAAATAATTAAAATAGTTAAAATTACTTAAAATCTTAAAACGGATTTGAAATAGATAAATTAGTTTAAAATAATTTAAATTGGGTTAAGTAGATTTAAAATAGATTAAAATAGTTCAAGTATCCAAAATGGTTTATATAACCGAGTAATTTGGAAAACAAAATAAAACATCTCCAAAGCAATCCATTTCAATTATAACTTCCCAATTCAAATCAATTTCAATTTCCATTCTACCGATTCAATTTCGATTTCGATTCAAATCAATGTCAACTTTTACTTCAAATTAATTCAATTTTTCATTCACCTTTAATTTATTCAATTTCAATTTATATCGATTTGGAGCTTGATTTCAAAATATCCATTTATAACACTTAACAAAATTTTCCATCAATATTCAAGTTTAAATCCAAATTTCAAATATGGTTCAATTCCAAGCTCGATTTCAAAATATCATTTTATATCACTTTTACTTAGTAATATTCAAAGCTCTAATTAAGGTTAAATTTTTAAACAAATAGATTTTCGAAATTCAATCATATCCAGATTTTAAATTCCAAAGTCTCCACTTTAATTATTTAACAAATTTTTTTTTTACCAAAATTAATTTCAACATTCCAACTCAAATTTTCGATAAATTCAATTTCTATAAATTGATTTCTATTTATAACTTTTAAATCAAAACATTTAAGTAAATTTCAAATCGATGATTTTAAAAATTATTAATTTAGCCAATTCGGTGTCCGTATATAATTTTCTATCCTATGGCAAGTAATTATTTATTTCAATTTAATGTCAGGGATGAATATATATCACATAAATCAAATCACCATTTCATATGTATGCATAACAGGATATATAAGCAATTAAGCATCCAAACATTCAATATCAACCAATAGCATCCATCGAAATACATCATCCAATAGATAATACAATTCATGGCAATTTCATAGTTATCAATGTCAGGTAATTTAATCGCGATCCAATTTCAATTTCAATTTTAACTGTCAATTTAATTTTCAACGGTTAATTCAAATGACAATCTATATGACAATTAAATTCTATCAAACAACGACAAATAAAATTCATATCACTTCATAATATCAAATTTAACTAGCATAAAGATATTCAGTACGTTGTGAGCGTTATAAAACACTCACCTTGATTTCAATGCAGTCCTAGCGTTTTATTTCGAATAAAATTAAACGAGCGTTTAATTTTACCCGAATTTTTTTTAGCTCCAAAGGAATCCAATCCAATTGCATCGCGTAGTATTCGACAATACGATTCCAACGCAAAAAGTTTCGTTCCAATCGGACCTCGTATGTAAAAGTTATACAATTTATAAGATACTGACATTTGAATTCACAAAACAATTTATATTATAATTAAACTAATTCATACCCAAAACAAATAAAGCCCAGCCCACTAACTCCATCTTCCCCAAACGAAGCCTGTAGCCAACCTGTGCACAAACCCACCATTGCCGTGCACCATCCTTCACTATACGAAGCTAGACAACTCCGTTCAACGAACCGATAACGCCATCGATCCTCTCTCCTGAATCTCCACCTTCCCGCCCCATCAACTTCGAGCTCGGCCTCCAATATCAAAACGCGACACGTGCCTCCCCCTCTCGACCACGCACAGGTCGCATGCCCCAAGACACCACCGAGCTCCACCAAAACGTGCGTCCAGATGCTATTAGACGAGGAGAATCCAACGAGCTTTATTTCTCGAATCGGTGAATGAAAACAAAGTGAAGCTTAACCCTAGCTTCAAAACCCCTCACGCCTTCACTGTCGCACTCCCAAACTCCAAGTCGCACCAGGCCAAAAGCATATAGGATCGAAGCAAACGATGAAATAGGAATTTTAGAGAAGGTTTCGTGATTTTTAATCGAGTATTTGAGGAGAAAGAAATTTTTTGAAGTTGGATTTGTGTTTTCTCTCTGCCTGAAGCTCGCATGCAGTTATTAAAAGGAAAGAAGAGGCTTTTGCTTGTTTGAATGGGTCAAAGGTATAGTGAAAAGATGGGATAGCAGCTGAAAAGGAGATTTGACTAATTAAAATATTTATTTACATTTCAAAATACCTCGATCTACGCAACTCGAAATCTCGAACCCCTATCAGGGCATGCCGCTAGGCGTTCAAAATGTTATACCCCCATTCCGGACGCAATGGAAAAGGTTTCGGAAGCTAATTCGATCGTATGCGCGAGTTACGGAAATAAACGATCAAATTTAAATTAAACCGATTAAACGAATTTCTATGCGTTTTGGCTTGCCCCGGGCAAACGATAAATCCGATTGACACGAAATTTTAAATCTTACAATAATATCATATTACGGATTCGATGAAACTAGTTTCGTCAAAATCCGAGACTGTTTGAAAAATGACTATTTTAACTCGTCAAATTAATATTGAAACAATTTCGATGCGTTTCGAGCTGCCACGGTCGAACGACAGCTCCGATTGTTACGAAAATTGAAATCCGATAATAAAAAATTATTACGGGTCCAATGGAACTAGTTTCGTCCAATTCTGAGACTGTTCAAAATTTGGCTATTTTCAGTCGATAATTAAATATTAAAATATTCAATTTTCACAAATAAATTTTAAATTCAGTTTTAAAAGTTCTATAACATCACTATAAGTCCAATATGATAAAATAAAATTTTACAAATCATTTTTAATCATATTAAACCCGTTATTCAATTATCCAATAAATTCCAATTTTAAAATCTTATTAACTCCATTATAATCCAGATATAACTTACATTCACTTTGGAAACCAATTTGAATCATATTAAATCAAATTTTAATTATTCACTCTATTTTCATATATTAAATTTCAATATCAAATTAATCATATCAAATTCGGAATTTAATTATTCAAACATTTGTAATATTAAATTTAACAAATTTGATTATTCTTAAATCACTATCTTTTGAAATATTCAAAACAAACTTATAAAATTTAACAAATTCAAATTATAGAACAACCATTTTCATTAAAACAGTTATTCAATTCCCGTTATTAAATTATTCAATAATTTCCAAATATCAAATTTAAACAATTTCACTTATCCAATAATTCATTATCTTTTGAAATATTGAAATTGAACTTATAAGATTCAACCATTAAAACCAATTCACAATTTTGGAACACTATTTTCATTTTACAGTTATTCAATTATTCAATAAGTTTTAAATATTAAATTTAAACAATTTACCTGTTCAATATTCAATATTTGATTTAAATAGATTTTACTTATCAATCAATTACTCTATTATACCCAATGAATTCAACATTTATTATCCTATTCAACTATTGATTGCAAAGGCATTTACTAAGTAGCATTTATTTTTCATTACTTGGATAATTATTGTTGCAATTCATTCCAGTTATTATTATTCCAAACGAATTAAAAAAAAATTCTAGCATTAAATCACGAAATCTTATTAAATTAACTATTTTAATTATCGAAAATTTACGGGTCGTTACACTCTCACTCCAATCGATCCTCCAATCGTAGCCAACATGAAAATAGTTCTGAGACTTCCCATCACAGAGCCAGTAGACCAATAGAGCCGGCAGACAAACGATTAAAGCTCTTGTCGTCACTACAGAGCAACAACTTGATGTCGATGCTCAAATGGCCGAACTGAGCGAACAATTTTTGAATGTTTTCTTTGACAGAATCATGTCTGTGCCTAAACCAAAGAGCCACCGGAGATCAAAGATACGACCATTTCTTATGTAACTGACGCTTGTAATCAATATAGCGAATGGGCATGGGTAGCTGAGTAAATGTACAAGATCTTGAGAGAAAGGAAACTCGAGATTGATAATATGAATCTTACGGTAGCGTAGGATAAAAAGGTCATCACTCATCTCAATGTTGAGGTTGAAAACTAAAGGAAATCACAAGCTAAAGCTGAGAAGAAAGCTAAGGATGCCATCAGGGCACTTAAAGATAAGAGAAACAAGCATCGTAATGAGATTGAGACTATGCATCATCGGAATCACGCCTTAGTGCTAGAAAGAGATGCCTCAAACAAGAAAGTGATTGAGATATCGGCCTAACTTGAGAGTGAGACAAAAGAGAAGAAGGCTGCCTTCCAACAAGCTTAGGATTACTGTGAAGTGATGCTTGCGATGAAAGAGACAAGGCAATCGAACATGCTAGGGACGTGGATGCGTTTGTCAAGAAGGAAGTTGAAGCCACTTAAAAGTGGATGATGGAGAAGTTCAAAGGAATACTTATTAAGTACAATGCCAGCGTACTCAAATTTCGTAATCTAGAGTGGTTCGACCGTGATTGCCACAGAGTTCTTGCCCATGCTTGGGAACAAATCATCGAGGAAGAAAGGGAATTCTTGAAAGGTGGTGAGGTGGATCTAGCACGGCTTGAGAAGGAGATATTAGTAGGATATGAGCCCAAGGTGTTGTTGATGCCAAAACTTGGCATCAACATCCAATAGAATGTAGTAGAGATTAAATGAATAATGAAACTAAAACAGAGTAGGCATCAACATCCAATAGAATCTAGTAGAGATTAAATGAAAAATGAAACTAAAATAGAGTAGCAATCATAAATGAACATAAGGATTTTTATAATGGTTCGGTAATCTTGGCTTATGTCCATTTCATATTTTTATTGATCTTCCACTTGATTATGACTACAAAAATGTTCGGATTGGCTAGGATCCATTAGTATAAAAGTAAAGAATAAAAATGATAGAGCCTCGGCACAGAAAGCAAGATCCCTTTCCTTACGTTATGCTTGCTGTATTTATAGGGGAGGACATGCACAGATTTGGCTAAAACTTTGCAAGAAGGCTGTCTACGTCTGGAGGGGCCCATCATATCGATCGGCTATGATAACTTGGTGATTAGAAACAGTCGGCCTAATGTTAGCCGATCATTTTTATTGGCTCCAATCATGATGCGATCGTTCATGCAGGGTCCCACTTATCTCTTGGCACTTCTCCTAAAATATGGGATCATTCTAAGTTGCAGATTAGGAGATATGGGTCGATCTTGGTTAAAGTTGGATGGTACACTAAACTATGTCGATTGGTTGGATGGATCAGCAAGAACGATTGGCAGAAAAGATCGGTCATACTTTAACTTGTTCATTTCAATGCACGATCGTTTTATTAGGGCCTCCACCTTATTCCATTGATGCCCTAATAGTTTCACATGATTTGGCTTCACGGATTTTGAGATATTGAATGTTCTCCAATGAATTGAACTGTTTCCCAGATCATTCTCGGGTCGATCCAAACAAATCCTCATTTCATCTGTAGTTTGAGCATATAAACTTCAATCAACTCCAAACCTCAGGACCATGGCAACTTGATCCGTTTGATGGATGGATTCCTTCCTCTCTCTCTCCTTACAATCGTGTGTGATGGAGATTGAGTGGTTAGGGATTAGTTAGTCGTGCCTTGATGAGAGATGAATGAACCGCTATCATCACCAACCGTTTACTGAGGGAGATAAAGTAGCAAGTATGAAAGAATTGTATGGCCGACCATACAAGATCGTTCATGGACAGTCGATGAAGTTTTGGGCAGTTGGAGCTCAAAATTTTCTACAAACGATCGGTTATACTTTGGACATAAGAACAATCGATGGGTTAAGGCTCGCGGTGAATGATCGGCTAATGCTGCCTCAAAGGAAACGATCGGCATAAACTCACATGGATGATCGATCTGCCTAGCTTATAAATGGTCTTTTTTTTGTATAAAATAGAATTTTGATGAGAAATCATGAACTTAAATGACGAGCATTGGCCTTTCATATTTTAAAAAATATTTTGACTAGTGTATGACTTGCATATGCTATGGCATTTATGATTCATAGCAAATTGCTTTAGAACAAATGACATGAACGAATGCCTTTAGCAATCATGTTAAAACTCATATGTAACTTAGACAACAATCAAACTTCTGTTGGGTAACGATCGTTCGTGAAACTCAAGCTGTATCGTTTCTCGATAACACTCGAAGACAGTCGAGATGGTCAGGAATGACAGTCTCTCTGGACAAATTTCAAAGTCTTGATGTCTTTTTTGTCATTAGTTTTGCACAACTTGCTACTATACTGGACAACACTTTATTGCACTACATTTGCACTCACTATACCCTAGAGGGTATAGGTTATTTCTTCTAATTATGACTTTTACTAAGTTTAATAGCATGGGAATCTAGACGTCCCGAGCGCTCCACAGCCATGCCAGCTGGATCTTCTTCGCATAGGATTAATTCCGACATAGAGTCTAGTTCGACAATTGAGTTTGATAGTCTATTGCTCAGTCATGATTCAGAACAGCCTCGGGTCCTTAGCTTGATCTTTCTGAAATTGTTTCTGTATTTCCGTCGCAAGTTATCGAACATACGCCCGATACTTTAGAGGAAGCAGTCATCCTCGAAAACCTTCCTAATTCGGTGGCCTCAAAAATTAAGGAAGACGCTATCCAGAGAGTTTGCATAAGGCATAGAATTCCTTTGGCGATGTGTTGTTCCGTCGCAAGATGATAAGGCTCATAGACCTCCTGAAGGTTATATAGCATGTAACAAGTTTGTGTTCTAGGCGAGGTGCATCCCGCCTTTTAATTCATATATCTGGGAGACCTTACATTATCTAAGGGCGGCTCTAACACAACTCCATCCAAATGGTTATGCGCTCCTTAATTTTACTTATATGGTATTTATTGAGTTTCTACATTGTACTTCCACTTTCGAAGACATTCGCTTTATTTTTACATTCAAATGGTAGACAAGGAGTCTTTCGTTCACATTTCTTGAGTCGGCAAAATGAGACCAAATTTTGACTAGCACGTGAAACAAATTAAGTACCTTCAAGAGCAAATGGTTTTTTGTTCGCTGCCCGCCTGTCTTAGCTTGACAATGGCTAGAAAAGCGTAAATGTTACCCACCTTTTTCATATTAACATAGGAAAATAATTTCCAAGTTGCCTTCCTGACAATAATACTCATTAACAGGTGTCGTTACCAGCCTACCGGTGATATTTATGAAGAGACGGTCTCAATTTTGAAGAATGTTCCAACCGAAGATATAAATATTGAATATTTACTCAGGGACAAACGCCTCGTCACTTTTAGTTTGATAGAGAGAGGACTCGGCGTGGGGTTAACTAAAACTACCCAAATGGTAGAGATAAGATCATAGGCCGTAGTCGGTCAAAGAGATAGTCAATCCGGTCCCATGGTGCCCCCAGTCACGAGTACTCAAGAATCTGCTGACATTGATGCTAGAGGGGAGGGGATGGAGTTTCTTGGTCATGATGCTAGAGGGGATGGTATATCTGGGCTCAGTTTATCTGAGTTAGGTGTGTGCGCATAAAAAATTCTTTTATTAATAATGCCTATAGTCGATAAGTGTTCACACTTGTGTGTTCACTCTCCACGCTCCGTATTCCCCTCACATAAGTCCGCAAGGCAGTGCATGGGTAATATATCTGGCCTCAGTTTATCTAAACTAGGCATATGTAAATATTGTTAAAATCAATAAAATTTTCAAATAAGACAGAGTAAGCAATTGAAATCCAGACACTAATTTTACTTATTTGACTTGTTATTGAAAAGAAATGAAAATACCACTTTGATAAACTTTGATAATCAATTAAGGATCTATTTCATGGTTACACTTTGTTATCAACTGAAACAACGAGTTAAGCTATTGTCTATTTGCTATGATAACTTGATTTTTGTTGAAAATTTTGACAAGTAAAAGGTGTTAAATTTCTTGATAATAACCAAAACTGTATTTAACTTATGTGTGTTAATTTAGAAGTAAATCCTTCATTCATAAATATTTCCAAAAACTTGCATTCATCTCTTTGTAAATAAATCTTGCATTTTGTAAATATTTTCATCTTGCATTTGGATTTTGTGGATAGTATCCACTGAAAACCTTCACGAGACAACACTCGTCCTACTGGGGACACCCAGAGGTTTAACGGCTTGTTGCATACGCTCAATGCAATCGTACTGCCTACGAAAACGGATTTATCATAGTTTTTCTTTATTAAAGGACGAATAAAAAGATAAGTGTAGAGGCATTTGATGTGCATGTAAATGTGCATATTTTTGCCACCATATTTAATATATTCAAATTAAATAATTGATTATAACGAGTATTTTAACTTTTTTAAACCAAAAATTCAAATTATTTCAAATCATCACATATTCATCTTCATCCAAGGGAGAACTGGTCATTTTTATGCATATATTAATTTTCTAAAATTTAATTGAAAATTTCTATATTGTTTTGTAGGAATTTAAATTCAAATACAAATGGCTTCGTGAAGATATGCATGCACAAAAGGAAACAAAGCAAGTGAAGATGAAAATAATTCAAACTCATGAACATGGAGGACCCCACCTACCCACCTACCTTGATTTTCAATTAGGAGCTAATGCACATGCTAAAAGGCCAATAAAGCTTCATGTACATTTAAGTGGGGGATTAAGACATGCTAATGATTACTTGGTGGCTACACTACCTCAAGGGAAATTTGGGCATTCCCCAAAAAAAAAAATTAGTGTTTCTAACTTGTATAGATACCCCATATCTTCATTTAACCAGCCTCTTCCTCTTAGTTAGTTTTTAGGCTCAAAATAAAACACAAGCTCCCTTTCTCTTTTCATGACTACTTAGCCATATTTCTTCTCATTTAATTTTCCTTTCTTTTACGCAATGTTACTTAATGTTCTTTTGCATTTACATGCTCTATTTCTTTCTTGTTAGTAGTTAGTTTATTTTTCATGCAAGTAGATTAGTGTTTATTCTTTTTACTTAGCTTTTCTTTTCATTTTTCTCTCTTCTTCCTCTTCTTTTAGATTCATGTTGCATGCTATTTGTATTAATATGATAACACAAATGAGAGGCTAATCCCTTCAATTTAGGGGTAATGAAGTCTCTAATCGTGTAGCTTCAACATTTTGATAATTATTGCTCTCTCTTTTTGCTTCATGGAAAAATGGTGTTTATGTTATTTTTTGTTTGGTATTGAATTTGATAGTCTATGTTGTCCATAACAAATAGGTTATGCTTAAACAATCACAAACAAAAATTGCCTCTTCATCTAAATACGATTATGGCAAATAAGTGGAAGTTGAAATTGAAATTTGATGGTCCATATTTCTAATTAATAGTTAATAGACCATACTTAAAATAGATTTTGCTTTCAACTTGTTGTCATTTTTTATGAGAGTTGAAAAGTAGTTTAAATGTTGTGTTATAGTTTGATGGCTTATGTTAAGCTAATTAATAGCACAAATGGGCCATACTTATGATAAGCACATCAATTAAACTTACTAATGACTAAAAAAGAGAGATAATAATTTCATGTTTTGTTGAACTATATGATAGAGAGAGTGAAATTATCTCCAAACTGTCGTTTATTCTCATATTTTTATCACTTTTTTTTGACATTTTTCTACATGTTTAATTTCACACTCTTCAAATTCTTAGTTTAATTTGATTGAATAGAAATTTAAAATCTAAAATTCCCTGCAGATCGGCCCGCACTCGCTACATACTATGATAGTATGTCGTGCGCTTGCGGTTAAAATTAATTCAAAATTTATCGGTATTTTTCTAACTCAATAGAAAATTTGTCGTTAAACATCCGGCCATAGGGGTTTGGTTGCCCAAGACAAGCAACTATTTCTTTTCAATTTGTTGCCCTATTTTTTTTATCGTACATGCGATCACCTGTCGCTGCAGTTTTAACAAGCAAGTGTACATCAATATGTGCGGTCTTGTGGCATGTACAGTGATACACTATGCATGTGTGACGACCCGCCATTCATTCCATAGAAAGACGTATCATCATTAAGAACGAAATAGGTAGAAAAATAATAGATAGAAAGAAAGAAACAACATCAGAATCTCACAGCGGAAACGGAAAAATATATTACTTCACATAGATATTACATAATATTTATCATACAACAGAGTAATATAGTTACAACAACATCACATTAGGCAGTCGTGAAGACCTATCTATACATTACATTCCAAAATAGAATAGACGATACAACACAGCGAAAATAGATATATATATATATATATATATATATATACACACGCCAACTCTCCTGCTCCAAGCCTTCCAAAAAAACTTGTCAAGCCAACCCGATCACTTGGCTACTCATAAAAATTTGAGCACCCAAGAGTTTAAGAAAAATAGGAAATAAACTCTGGGTCAGACATGGTCTGGTGTGAGTAAACGGTTAAGTTGTAGCTTAAAAAACCTTTGAAATAAAAGGTATCTCGTAAGACTCTCCGCAAATAAACATGGACAAGTTTTTCCCATACGATAACCAAAACATTTGATAGGAAATCCAGTTATATTGTAATTGTGTCTAGGAATTTCAATATAAAGTAGAAAATAGCTGGAATGCTTATATCTCACGTTCCAACATAGTTGGGCACAATCAAAACCGTACATGCACTTATTGGAGATTGGATTCCATACAATGGCAGGGCTACTGGGTACCGCCCGTCACAGTACGTGGTCTAGATTACTGTACCGAGAATCCATCCTGATCTCCTACAACACAAGACTGGAGCTACCCCTTACTAGATAATCCGAATAAGGAAACCCCACGGTTGTGGCCAACAACCGCCTACAAAGCCGAACAAAGGGACCTCTAGACAGGGGAAAATCTTATCCTACTTGCGTGCTACCCACTTAGCCTTGCGTGCACCTCCCATGTTTTAGCCGTTCCCGGTTGATGAGGCTTGAGGCTATGATTGCCTTTTTAGAACACATATCTTGGAATGCTCATTGTCCACCATTTGACGATGGTTTGATAGCATTCATCCACACAAGTTCGTTCTGGGTTCGAACGAAACCGAAGGCACTATCTCCGTTACACTCATTTTGGAATCACCCTCAGATTTAACGACAAATAGCCCTTGCACTCTGAATCTTCATCTTGATCTTCACTTGATATTTCACGACCTATCGTTTAACTTGGATCGATGTGGTTTTCGGATATCAAATTTGATATTCGATCCCTGTCTCATCGAAATCCAAACGCCGACTTTAAGGCCTAGTTGTTTAAGTTAAACAATTTAATTCAATTTAGAGTATTATTTCACATAGCAATTCGTCACAGATAAATAACTTACAATTATCATAGTTATATCCAAAGTATTGCACATCACAGAACATCACAGATTAACATACTATAAATATTAATCAATCCAAACATTAATTATCCATAGGCAAGATTAATTAATCACATAATTATAATTAATTTACTTAGCTCAAATTAAATTAATTACTTATGAATTAATTACCTAACCCTTCTTAATTAACATTAAGTAATTACAAACCATTTGTTATTATTTTAATTAATTAATGAAATTAATTAATCATCCTTAATTAATTATCTTATAATTATAGATTAATTACCCTTTAATTATTAATTAATTATCCTTTAATTATTAATTAATTAACCTTTAATTATTAATTTATTTAACCTTTAATTATCAATTTCTTAACCTTTAATTATTAATTAATTAATTAATTATTCTTCAATTACTTCATTAATTAATTAATCATTAATTAATTAATCTTTAATTACCAAGACCATAATTAATTTTAAGATAAACCATTTATCTTAATTCATTATCTAATTATTATTTAAATCTTATTTAATAAACCTTGTAATTAATTTATCATTAATAAATGAATTAAAAACATTTCATCTTCTTAATAAACTACCTAATTATACCATTTAAATTATTTTAAACAAACTTAAGAATTTGCTTAATTAATTTAAGTTAAAATAAATTACAACTTTTATCTATCCAAACAATTAAATAGATATTTATTATTTTTAAAAAAATTGATTTAAGAAAATAGTTTAAAACTTGATTTGTTATAACTTTAATAACTTGTTTCATTTAAAAAATTTAAAAACTTGTTAATACCCTACACTAGCCCGAGTCTATCCCAGATTAAACCCGAGCCTAAGCCTGAGCCACCTTCTCTCTTTTTTTTAAAAAAAATTGTTATGTTTAAAATTTTAAAATTGTTATAGCATGCAACACTCACGAACTTCCCGATAACACACTCGAGCCACTTTATCATTTTCCTGAGTCTTCTCCCTTAAACAAAATCACAGACACAAAGAACCCTGTGCACGTGCAAAGGTGATCGAAGCAACTCCGACCATCGATGCTATCTCCAACACGCCGACGACTACCTCCACCTTCGATTCCGACCACCTGTTCTTCAACACATCCATGAAAACGAATTCGAGCAACCTGGGTACAACTGGTACAGAACCGGATCATCCAAAATCTCCTCGACCCGCCGCCTCAGGTCACTAGAGACCTCGCAATTCCGACCAAACCTTCGTCGATCAACCACGCATCAATTCCCCTTACTCCAGTCGAGTGCGGTGCTTCGACATTGACGAACTAGCCTCACAAACGCAATCGACCAATACAGGCAACTAAACCCTAAATCGATGCGGTGCCTCCGCCACGGTGGTCGATAGATCCACCTACCATTTTTTCCGAGATCAACGACCTCTCAACTACCTCCAGCAACGATCCCGACCTCCCATTCCTCATCAATCGCCAGAAAATGCCCAAAACAACATTCCCATTCAGCCCACGAATTCTCAATCAATACTAAACTAAAAATCTTGATTTCGTTTTTAAAATTCATGGTTTTTGAAATCGAATCTTATGATGTATAAGAAACCAGAAATCATGACATTCGAATTTTGCATGTTTTGAGTTTTTATTGTATTTTTCTAATTTTCTAGAAAAAATTAAACCAATTATACTTACAAATATTTTTAAAATCAAGATCTTATTAATTTAAGCACTTTTTGTTTAAGCATCAAAGCCTATACGAGAATAAGTGAAGAGATTTTAATTTTTGACTTCATTTTAAAACCTGTAAACTAAGAATAGGGCAAGCACAGACATGCACACCAACATCACACACATATATACATGAATTCACATTTACCCAACCATGCAAAGCATATTTCATATCATACATTCAAGTATATTCACATGCATCAGGTTATCAACAACTTTAGCTTTTTTAAAAAATGTTTTCTCGCTGTTGATGTTTGAATAGAGGAGCTTTAAACTAGGAAAAATGGAAATTGGGTTTTGATCTTGAACTAGAAAGTTTGTAAACTGGAAATGATAATCTTGCTTTGATCTACTTGCTTCAGGTTTGAGGTTTGTAAAGAGTTGTTGTTTGATTTTAATCTCTGGTTTTAAGCCACCATAGATTTTTGATTTCTTTAGTTTGAATAAAAGAAAATAAGAAGAGAAGGGGTATAGATATATATAGCCTTGTTTATTATTATTTTTAAAAATAAAAATAAAACTAAAAATTGACACTTGTTCAAATTGCATGTTAAAAAGTTTACACTTGTTAATTTGCATGTAATTATGGTTTAATATGATTTTATTTAATTATACATCATATTTTCAATTTAGTTTAATACATTTCCTTTATTTATATTTATATAATCTTTAAAGAAAATGATCTAAAACTAATTATACACTAATAAAAATCATATATATATTATTTTTAGATCCAAATTATTTTTAAGATATTTAGTTTTTAATTACAAATTCAAATTCTATATAAAATCTACTTATAGATATATACGAAACAAGCACATATTTTATTTGTTTTAAAAGAAAATTTTGCACATTTAAAACAATTATAAAAGAAGATTATCACATTGTTATTGCCCAAAAATTTCGGGTTATCACATTCCTCCCCCCTAAAAGAATTTTTTCCCCGAAATTTAAAATCAAAAGATAATCCAAAACTTTTATTTCAAATAATCAAAACATACATATCAGCCATACACTAATAACTAAAGCAAACAATTCATTCAAACAACATTCCTAACTATTCTGACACACGTCCGGATAGGCTTTCCTAATACTATCTAGAGTTTCCCAGGTAAAATCTCTAGGATCCTCGCTCCACTAAATCTTGACCAGCTTCACAAATTTGTTCCTAAGCTGCTTCTCATCTTGATCAACTATCTAGACTGGATGCTTGATCATAATTAAGTCCGGTTTGACCTCTAAATCTTCCTGCACTACCGGTTCTACAACTAGAGATGGATCGTACATGTACTTCCTTAGATGAGATACGTGAAAAACATTGTGAATTCCAGCCATCTGGACGGGCAATTCAATCCTGTAGGCCAAAGCACCATTTCTCTCGAGCACATGGAACGGTCCAATATATCTCGGGGCAAGCTTTCCCGTCTTTCCAAATTTGATTGCTCCTTTTATCGAGGAAACCTTGACAAAAACCAAATCTCCGACTTCAAATTCCAATTGCTTTCGTCTCTGGTCCGCATAACTCTTCTAATGATCCTGGGCAGCTTTCATTCTCTTCTTGATCAGCTCCACCTTCGTAGATGCCTCTCGAATCAAATCAGGACCAAAAACAAGAAAATCTCCCGATTCTCCCTAATAGGACGGCGATCTACAAGGTCTTCCATACAAAGCTTTGTAGGGTGCCGTCTTGATACATGCCTGATAACTATTATTGTACGAGAATTCTACTAAATACATATGGTCCTCCCAAGATCCGTCGAAATTCAAAATACATGCCCTCAACATATCCTTAAGAATTCAATTCAGTCTTTTTGTTTGTCCGTCGGTCTAGGGATGATAGGTTGTACTTAAACTCAATTTTGTACCCAGAGCTGTCTACAGAGCCTCCTAAAATTTGCTGGTAGAGATTGGGTCACGGTCACTTACTATGCTGACGGGAACTCCGTGCAACCTGACGATATCCTTCAAGAAAATCTCTACTAATGATGCTGCAGTTCTGGTCGCCTTAACTGGGATAAAGTGGGCGCTCTTGGCCAGCTGGTCTATGATTTCCCACACCCCCTCATTTCCTTTTCTAGCCCTTAGCAACCCATCGATGAAATCCATAGATATCATTTTCCATTTCCATTTTGGGACTTCCAGAGGCTGCAACAATCCCGCGGACTTCTGTTGATCACCCTTCTCTTGTTGACAGATTGCACATCCATTGACGAAGGTAGCAACATCATTCTTCATTCCCGGCCACCAGAAAACTCTTTTCAAATCCTTATGCATCTTCGAGATCCCTGGATGGATACTCAACCTTGATTTGTGGCCTTCTCATAATAATTATTGCCTCAATCCATCCACATCAGGCACACACAATCGTCCATTGATTCTCAAAG
Organism: Allium cepa; assembly: GCA_030765085.1. Lineage (NCBI taxonomy): Eukaryota > Viridiplantae > Streptophyta > Magnoliopsida > Asparagales > Amaryllidaceae > Allium > Allium cepa. The sequence continues at coordinate 604,148,092 of CM060929.1, read as the reverse complement.
CTCTTTGATCGTCAATCTTGAAATCTGAATATCGACCATCCTTAGCTCCAAGAATTAATTCCTCAGAAGTTCTATCCTTCATCTGATTGCTTATGATCCTTTCTTATAGAGATGGAATAACTTCCAAAATAGCCAAAACTGCATTCCTACTCAGAGCATCCACCACTACATTCGCTTTTCCTCGAGTATAGAGAATATCCAAATCATATGATGCCAAAAATTCCACCCATATCTACTGCCTCAAATTCAGATCCTTCTAAGAGAAAAGATACATCAAAGATTTGTGATCAGTGAAAAGCTCAAACTTCTCTCCTAATAGATAATGCCTCCAGATCTTTAGAGCAAAGACGATAACCAACAATTCCAAATCATGCGTAGCATAGTTCTTCTCATGCGGCTTCAACTGCCTACTCGCATACGCAATCACTTTCCCATTCTGCATCAGAACAGCATCCAGCCCTACTCCCCAAGCATCAGTGTCGACTTCAAACTTACTCTTACCATCCAGAATAGCTAGAACATGTGCACTGGTCAACCTCGCCTTCAAATCCAGAAAAGCTTCTTCACACTTAGGGTTCCATTTAAACTTTTCTCCCTTTCTAGTTAGCTTGGTTAAGTGTGAGGAACTCTTAGAGTAGTCCTTGATAAATTTTCTGTAGTAGCCTGCCAATCCAGGAAAACTGCGGACTTCCGTAGGAGACTGCGGTTGCTTCCACTCTTGAATAGCTGCTTCCTTGGTCGGATCCACAGAAATACCTTCTCCAGATACGATATGCCCTAAAAATCTAACTTTCGAATTCCAGAAATGGAACTTTGAAAACTAGCCTTCAGGTCTTGCCTCATCAAAGTCTCCAACACTATCTCCAAATGACGGTTATGCTCCTCCTCAGATTTGGAGTAGATGAATGTCGTCAATGAACACGAGCACAAACTTGTTCAGCACATCCCTAAATACACGGTTCATCAGATCCACAAAATAAGTAGGAGTGTTGGTTAGCCCAAAAGGCATAACCATCTACTCATAAAAACAATTGGGTCCTCTGAATGCAGTCAAGGGTATACTGTCCTCAGCTACTCTTAGCTGGTGAAAACCCAAAGCTAGATCCAACTGAGAGAAAACAGAAGCTCCATGAAGTTAATCAAAAAGATCGTCTATACGGGACAAGGGATACTTATTCCTAACAGCCACCTTATTCAACTCCCGATAATCTACACAAAATCTTAAGGATCCATCAGACTTTGTCACAAAAACCACAGCAGAACCCCAATTAGCATAACTAGGCTGGATCAAACCTCTCTCCAAGAAATCTTGATTCCGCTCCACCAATTCTTCTCTCTCTCTTGGCACCATCCTTCTGCTGGGTTGAACAACTGGTATCGCTCCCAGAACTAAGTCGATATGAAACTCTATCTCCCAATGCGGGGGCAAACCTTTGACTTCTTCGAAGACGTCTAGAAAATCTCTGACCACTTCGATGGATCCTATGTTTTCTGGAGATGCCTCAATCCCATGTAAAAGACTACCCAAGTGAACTCCTGAATTATCGCAAGTCATTTTTGCAATCCTTCCCAGCTCAGTTTCCAAAGACACGATTCTCTCTTCACAAATCAAAATAGCCTTAAGCTTGTCCAACCAATCCATTCCCAAAATAAGGTCAGACCCTTTAAAATCCAATACAAATAGATCGCAAGAGAAACTGTGGGATAGATAAGAAATTCTTAGACCTCTACAGATGATATCTAACTTGGTCACTCCTCCTATGGGATTAGATATAAAAATAGGATGGTTCACAATACTAGGGGTAAGATGAAACTTCTCTATGGCTTCCAAAGAAATAAAAATAAGGGAAGCACTAGAATGATTCAAAACTCTAACAAAAATGCCATCTAAAAGAAAAGTACCTTCCAGAATGCCTTTTTCTTTCCCATCCGAAGAAGTTGACGGACCACCATGAATAGCAAACACCTTGGTCGTCTGAGCTCTCTGAAGATGTAGGCAAGCCGTTACCATGTGTCCCGGCTGTTGACAGTTGAAACACAAAGACTTCTGAACCATTGCAGAACCGGGTCCACTCTGATGCTGCTGCTGCTGAGCTCTACCTTTGGGACACTACTTAGCCAAATGACCTTCTTGCTGACACACATAACACTTACAAGCTCCATTATTGCCTCTTGGTTTCCTTTTACCTTGCTTCTTCCAACTTGGATTGAATTTCCTTTTGTTCGGATTGGAAGAAGTTCCACTCGAGGCTGCCACAGATGCTAAGGGTTTCTTATCCATCAACTCTTCATACCTCAATGCCATATCTATCAATTCCACGAATGATCCCTTGATATGTGATGCCATCTCATGGAACTCGAGCCTCATACCATGAGGGGTGTGTTAATAAGACCGGGTCCATAGCAGAATAATTTGTTGAACTTAGTCTCATATTCTGATACTGACATACTCCCTTGCTTCAGATCCAGAAAATCTCTATACATACGAGTTTTCCCAGCTATAGGCATAAACTGTTCCTCAAACAATTCCTCAAACTTGCTCCAAGAAATATTATCCTCTGAAATATTCATAATAACTGCATCTCACCATGCAGCTACTCCTTCTTGACGTTTCCATGATGCGATCATTCTTTTTTGCTCATCTGACAGATCCAAAACCTTAAAAATTCGCTCACACGAGCGTAACCAAGCCTAAACTTCAATGATGGACTCCGTTCCTTTAAAAGGCTTTCCTCCTAGATTGGTAAAATCCTCACACAATGCTGCAAAGCTTACTCGAGGCGGTGCTGGGTTTACAGCCTCGCCAGTTACCCTTTCATCAGCATTCGGACCTCTTCCATTAGTGGTCGTTGTGCTGCCCACACCTCTGCCTCTTCTTCCTCTAGAACTCATGTTGGCAACCTGGACAGGTAACCCAACAATTAGAAAGGTAAATAGACACACACACACAAATATATATATATATATATATATATATATATATATATATAAGTCACAAGTACGCTCTCTCAAGATAGATATTACTCAAAGCCTATGTATTATCTCAACCTAGCGCTCTGATACCAACTGTGACCCCTCGCCTTTCATTCCATAGAAAGACGAATCATCATTAAGAAAGAAATAGGTAGAAAAAGAATAGATAGAAAGAAAGAAAGAAAGAAACAACATCAAAATCTCACAGCGGAAACAGAAAAATATATTACTTCACATAGATATTACATAATATTCATCATACAATAGAGTAATATAGTTACAACAACATCACATTAGACGGTCGTGAAGACGTGTCTATACATTACATTCCAAAATATAGCAGATGATATAGCACAGCGGAAATAGATATATATAGATACGCCAAGTCTCCTGCTCCAAGCCTTCCAAAAAACTTGTCAAGCCAACCTAATCACTTGGCTACTCATAAAAATTTGAGTACCCGAGAGTTTAAGAAAAACAGGAAATAAACTCCGAGCCAGACATGGGTCTGTTTGAGTAAACGGTTAAGTTGTTTAACTTAAAAAAAAACTTTGAAATAAAAGGTATCTCGTAAGACTCTTCGCAAAAAAACACGGATAGGTTTTTCCCTTACGTAACCAAAATATTTAATAGGAAATCTAGTTATGTTATAATAGTGTCTAGGGTTTTAATATAAAATAGAAAATAGCTGGAATGCTTACATCTCACGTTCCAACATAGTTGGGCACAATCAAAACCGCACAGGCACTTATTGGAGATTGGATTCCATACAATGACAGGGCTACTGGGGTACCACCCGTCACAGTACATGGTCTGGATCACTGTACTAAGGATCCACCCTGATCCTCTACAATACAAGATCGGAGCTACCCCTTACTGGATAGTCCGAATAAGACAACCCCGCGGTTGTGGCCAACAACCACCCACACAGCCGAATAAAGGGACCTCTAGAAAGGGGAAAATCTTATCCTACTTGGGTGCTAAACCCACTTAGCCTTGCGTGCACCTCCCTTGTTTTAGCCATTCCCAGTTGATGAGGCTTGAGGCTACGATTACCTTTTTAGAACATATATCTTGGAATACTCATCGTCCTCCATTTGACGATGGTATGATAGCATTCATCCATACAAGTTCGTTCCGGCTTCGAACGAAACCGAAGGCACTATCTCCGTGACACTCATTTTGGAATCACCCTCAGAGTTAACGACAAATAGCCCTTGCACTCTAAATCTTCATCTTGATCTTCACTTGAGATTTCACGACCTATCGTTTAATTTGGATCGATGTGGTTTTCGGATATCAAATTTGATATCCGATCCCGGTCTCATCAAAATCCAAACGCCGTCTTAAAGGCCAAGTTGTTTAAGTTAAATAATTTAATTCAATTCAGAATATTATTTCACACAGAAATTCATCTTAGATAAATAACTTACAATTATCATAGCTATATCCAAAGTATTGCACATCACAGATTAACATAATATAAATATTAATCAATCCAAACATTAATTATCCATAATCAAGATTAATCAATCACATATTATAATTAATTTAATTAACTCAAATTAAATTAATTACTTATGAATTAATCACCTAACCCTACTTAATTAACATTAAGTAATTACAAACCATTTGTTATTTTTTGAATTAACTAATGAAATTAATTAACCATCCTTAATTAATTATCCTATAATTACAGATTAATTACCCTTTAATTACTAATTAATTATCCTTAAATTATTAATTAACCTTTAATTATTAATTTATTTAACCTTTAATTATTAATTTATTAACCTTTAATTATTAATTTATTACCCTTTAATTATTAATTCAATAATTAATTATTTTTTAGTTACTTCATTAATTGATTAATCTTTAATTACCCAAGACCTTAATTAATTTTAAGATAAACCATTTATCTTGACTAATTACTTAATTATTATTTAAATCTTACTTAATAAACCTTGTAAATAATTTATCATTAACAAATGAATTAAAAACATTTCATCTTCTTAATTAACTACTTAAGTGTACCATTTAAATTATTTTAAATAAACTTAAGAATTTACTTAATTAATTTAAGTTAAAATAAATTACAACTTTATCTATCCAAACATTTAAATAAACATTTATTATTTAAAAAAATGATTTAAGAAAATAGTTTAAAACTTGATTTGTTATAACTTTAAAAACTTGTTTCATTTAAAAAATTTAAAATCTTGTTAATACCCTACACTAACCCAAGTCTATCCCAGATCAAATCCGAGCCTCAGCCCGAGCCAACTGCTCTGTTTTTTTTTAAAAAAATGTTATGTTTAAAATTTTAAAACTGTTATAACATGCAACACTCATGAACTTCCCGATAACACACTCGAGCCACTTCATTATTATCCTGAGTACAAACCCGAGACCACAACCTTCTTTCCCGAGTCTTCTCCCTGAATCAAAACCACAGACACACAGAACCCTGTGTGCGTGCACAGGTGATCGAAGCAACTCCGACCATTGATGCTACCTTCAACACGTAGAGGACCACCTCCACCTCTGATTCCGACCACCTGTTCTTCAACACATCCACGAAATCGAATTCGAGCAACCTGGGTACAACTGGAATAGAACCGGACATCCAAAATCTCCTCGACCCACCGCCTTAGGTCACCTGAGACCTCGTAATTCCGACCAAACCTTCACCGATAAACCATCCATCGATTCCCCCTAATCACGTCGAGTCCAGTGCTTCGATGTTGACGAAATAGCCTCACAAACCCAGTCGACCAACACAGGCAACTAAACCCTAAATCCATACCGTGCCACCGCCACGGTGGTCGATAGATCTATCTACCATTTTTCCCAAGATCAACAACCTCCCAGCTACCTCCAACAGCGATCTCGACCTCCCATTCCTCGTCGATCGCCAGAAATGCCCAAAACATGAATTCTCAATAAATACTAAACTAAAAATCTTGATTTTGTTTTAAAAATTCATGGTTTTTGAAATCGAATCTGATGATGTATAAGTAACCATAAATCATGACATTCGAATTTTGCATGTATTGAGTTTTTACCGTATTTTTCTAATTTTCTAGAAAACTTAAACTAATTGTACTCACAAATTTTTTGAAAATCAAGATCTTGTTAATTTAAGCAATTTTTTTAAACATCAAATCCTATAAGAGAATAAGTGAAGAGATTTTGATTTTTGACTTTATTTTAAACCTGTAAACTAAGAACAAGGCAAGCATAGACATGAACACCAATATCACATACATATATACATGAATTCACATTTACACAACCATGCAAAGCATATTTCATATCATACATTCAAGGATATTCACATGCATTGGGTTATCAACAACCTTAGCTTTTTTAAAAAAATGTTTACTCACTGTTGATGTTTGAACTGAGGAGCTTTGAAATTGAAAAACTGGAAATTGGTTTTTGATCTTGAACTGGAAAACTTTGTAAACTGGAAATGATAATCTTGCTTTGATCTGCTTGCTTCAGGTTTGAGGTTTATAAAGAGTTGTTGTTTGATTTTAATCTCTGGTTTTAAGCTTCCACCGGTTTTTTATTTCTTTAGTTTGAATAAAGGAAAATGAGACGAGAAGGGGTATAGATATATATAGCCTTGTTTATTATTATTTTAAAAATAAAAATAAAACTATAAATTGACAATTGTTTAAATTGCATGTTAAAAAGTTTACACATGTTAATTTGCATGTAATTATGATTTAATTTGTTTTTATTTAATTTTATATCATATTTTCAATTTAGTTTAATGCATTTCCTTTATTTATATTTGTATAATATGTAAAGAAAATGATTTAAAACTAATTATACACTAATAAAATCATATATATATTATTTATAAATCCAAATTATTTTTAAGATATTTATTTTTGAATTAGACTAATTAAAATCTACTTATAGATATATACATAAACAAACACATATTTTATTTGTTTTAAAAGAAATTTTTGCACATTTAAAATAATTATAAAAGAAGATTATCACATTATTATTGTCCAAAAATTCTGGGTTATCACAGCATGTCACAAGTTGTTGGTGTAAGATGAATTAAAAGAAAATGAGGATGAACAACCCAAATAACTGAGATAAATAATATTTTTACAACACACATTTTATTGTACACAGCAGAATAATTTCTTTTTCAATTTTACAGCGCCAATGTTTATTTTGGAGATAGCTCAGATGTTGGATTCTGGTTGGAATAGAGTTGATGATCAAATACGAGTGAGAGTGAATATGTAGTGAGGTAAGAATTGTAAATTGAAAATTGTGTTGTAATTGAAATTGTATTGTAATTGAAAATGTGTAAATGTAGTGAGAGCTCGAATTTGTACTACTCGAATTTGTAATAAAATATTTTTGAATAAAATATTTATTGGAATATGAATTCTGAGTTGTTTATTTTATTCAACAAATATATATTTAATTGTCTGAAAAATAAAATAGTACAACAAAAAATACATTTAAACGTATACATGTATTTTTATTATCATCAAACAAAAATCATATGCTAGCATATTCTACAGTACGTTCAATGGATTTGAAAGGGGTGCTTTTAAAAGCTAAAATGTTTTCATCAACAAAGGTTTGATTAAAGTGTGTGTCTATACACACACACGCGCGCGCGCACACACATAGATATATATATATATAATATGGCAAGGTAATTTTGAGTAAAGCATAGAGTATATATATTTTCCTTATTGAATTTTGATTTAAAGGTTTTTAATTAGTTTGAAGAGGTTTTTAAGGAAAAATTATGGGAAGGGTTCCTTAAGTAAAATGACTCAGATATTAGAATACCAGATGGGACAGGTATAGGGTCGTGTCCTATACATTAGCTTTTGGTCCCTGCTATTTAGTCCAAAATTCCAGTGTGTAGGGCTTTGTCACAGGTAAGACTAAAATTATGACTACACAAAGAAGGAAATGTATATTTGTATACAAATAGGTTATTGGTGAGCCCATAAAACCATTAGGATCAGGTGACCCTGGGAGATGTTAAATTAGGGACAGATCATATAAAAGAGAAGTATTTAGTAGATAGTTAAGGATAGATCGTCCAAAGGAGTATCTAACTGATGTTGGATAAGTTTTGTTATATTGCCTGGTATGCCCGAGTCAGCCAAAGATTAGTAGTTAGCCAAAAAAACTATAGTGTTCGAACAGATAGTTCATTTATTACCTGATATGTATGTTTACATGATGATGCTTTTCAATTTTAACCAGTTTTGGTTGTAGAAAAAGATTTGCAAAAGAAAGATATGTTTAAAAAGGATGTTAGTAAGGGGAAACCCGTTCCGCTCTGCGGCGTGGTTTCACTTAACATTAAATTATTCACACCAAGCTTTATGTTTGACTCGTAGTTTATGTTTTTCCGCTTAAAGTCTCGAGTGCTCAAAATTTATTTGAATAGGCTGATGGTTGAGGTTTTTAAGGTTTTAGTAGGATGAAGAATAAAGCTACCGATGATGAGTAGGAGGCTGACGGATAGCTAATTAGGAGTTGCATTTTTTTTGTTTATTTCCACTGTGTGTATTAAGTCAACTATGAATATATTACTCTGGTCAACCAAGGGGTCATCATCATATGTTGCTCTTGGTATATTTTTGTAACAATTATATTTGATCATTGCCTAAGAAACGTTATGGGATTGTGTAATTTGAATATGGACCAAGTATTTTGAAATATAATGAAAAATATTTTTTTGAAATCTATGATTTGTTTCATATTCAAGTGCTTCTAATATTATAAAATAGTCATATTTAGTCGCTCAAAGTTAATACTATTCATAACCCTACAAGCTCCTCAATTACCCTCGGGTATGATCTGCAACTCTTGAGCGTAGCTCTGTAGACGCTCCAGCTCAACTTGGAATCCTTACCGAAGAAGTTATTTCGTAGAATTTTCCCATATTTCATAAAATTAGGGTGTTATCAATTGACATTTCTAATATTTTCTCCTATTTTTTCTCTGCTTTGGATCCATCAAGCATTGCACCTCTCCCTTCACTAGAGCATCAGTTGGAATCGCAAACGGCCACGACAGAATTGGTTAAAGTTTGAGTTCGGGCACGACTCAGAGCGCTCATGAAGATACCTTTGTTTTTGACGATCAATTAATGGAGGTTTTATTTTAGAAGGGAAGCGACCTGCACCACAAAATCCCTTTTGACGAGGAAGTTGTGATCACGAGTTCGTTCGATCATGCTGGTGGGCTTAGTATGAAAGAGCGGATTGAGAGAGAAGAACTTTCAAAAAGGAAAGTAAAGGGCGAGCCTGTTGATTAGGTTTCGGAGGAACCAATTCCTTCCCCACTTCAGATGATCCCTTTTGGTGGGACGATTCCTTCGGACGACATTTCCCATGCTTCTAGTGCAGAAGATTCCCACGTCCCTCCTATTTCCAACGATGATACTGCCACAATCCATACAGCCGAGGAAATTCCTTCGAATAGAAGCCAAGATGGTAAAGGGTCAAAGAAGGGGTTGAGGGATAGTTCTGAGGGAACCACTCCAAAGAAGAAAAAGAACGATAGAAAATCCAAAAAGTAATCTTTGGACATGTAAATAATTCAGATGATCATTTTTGCTTTTTGTCGTTTGTATTTCTTTGGACATGGCCCTTCATTTTTGTCTTTCATTTTGAGTAGACTTGTGTGATCTACAACCAGTCTTATATGAAAAAGAATTATTTTGTTCTTGCATACGATTTCTGCATTTACTCATTCAAATGTTCGAACTATAACATTTTTCATTTTATGCATTTATGACTCGTTGCTCATAGAATTGAATGTTGATCTAATTAATCCTTTTCAAGGCCTCACAAAGGTCGTGGCCTTGAGTCGTTGTAAACACTGGATATGAGTTGCGGTGTTGAGCTATCACGGTTTTCCTTGGATGATTGCACTTTTAACCTCGATCTTGGGTTAAAAATGTACTGCATAGACGGTCGAGTCTCATCCCAATCATGGCTATACTCCCACTTGAGTTCTGAGGACTTAGAATTGATTGATGAACGGTCAATTCATATTCATTTTTTTCCTCACTCGTGCCCCCAAGTCTATGGTATACATTGATAAATAGGAAGGCAAGTTATGTTCACTTTAGCTTTCTATTCTTTCCCGTTGAATCGTGAAATCAAAATTATTGATAGAAAGCTAAATCGTGCGTATTCTGGATTTTCCCTCCAAGGGGAATACTTCAATGTTCCATCGAATTTCAGGCATGAGTTAGGTACTGGATAGTCAATAACATCAACTTTCAATGCAAATATCGTCTTACTCTACATGAGGACCAAAACAATGGATAGTCAAGTCACATTCATTTGTGGTTTTTTTCCTATTCACACTTCGGTGATCGAAGTTTTCGAAGGATGTCTGGGTCATATCTGCTTGTGTTTGGTGTGGACCGATATTGGCCGTCGACCCAGCGGCATGATATTTTTAGTTTCCTGTAACTTTGGACATCACTCGGATTAGTTTTGTATTAATGCCTCCTTGCGGTTGTTGCCTTAAGTCATACGGAACACCGAACCGGAGTTATTATGAACTGTCGTATTCAGCTTCTAGTAGTTTGTATTCCTCCCATTGATTTTAGGTTGGAGTTTGTGGGATAAAGATTAATTGAAATTCGTTCCTCTATTCCTAGAGTTTACACTTCAATCCACGCTCAAGAGACTTAGAGTTATTTTGTGGGCGGTCGGTTCATGCTCAATTTATGTTCATGCTTCAATCCATACTTTGGAGACTTAGACTTATCTTGTGGGTGGTCAGTCACACCCGATTTATGTTTATACTCCAGTCTGTGCTCTAGGGACTTAAAGTTATCTCATGGGTGGTCAGTCACACCCAATTTATTTTATACTCCAATATGCGTTGTGGGGTTTTAGAGTTATCCTACGGGTGATCAGTCACACCCGATTTTTGTTTATACTCCAATCTATGCTCTAGGGACTTAGATTTATCCCGTGGGCGGTCAGTCACACCTGATTTATGTTTATACTCAAGTCCACGCTCTAGGGACTTAGAGTTATCTCGTGGGTGGTCAGTCACTGTCGATTTATGTTTGTACTCCAGTTCATGCTCTGGGGTCTAGAATTGGTCGATGGGTGGTCAATCACACCCATTTTTTTAGTGTTTATACTCCAGTTTTGTACTTGTTTTGGGCCAGAGCAGGGGTTCTAAAATCTTTCCTGGTTTTCTACTTGTCGAAAATTCGCTAGCACCCAGCTTCAATGGCTTTTGTATGTCGTTCATTCATACTTCTCTATAGTAACATATGATACTAGCTTCGAAGAACTTAAATATCAACCATTACTAGATTGCAGTAAGAAGCGGAAAAGAATGGTTAAGCATTTGCGGATGGATATGCTAATGGAAAGACGATCAGTTCAATGATCTTAGAATGATCGGTTAAGAAGCTAATCTGGAACAACCGGTCACGAAGATGGAAGTGGAACGATCGGTAAAATTGGCAACTGGAACTATCGTATAAGAAACGTTCGTATAGAAACAATCGGTGAAAGGGATAACTGGAACGATCGTATGAAAACGATCGTGAAGTGAAACAATCGGCCATATCCAAGCTGGTGAAACAACCAATGTGAACCACCGTAGGGAACGATCGTTTATGTTGATGGAGCATATGGATTTGTGAAAAATGATCATTCATTGAGTGTGTATGGGTCATGGCCGATTACCGATCGTTCCCATATACTCTAAAACTTGAAAGTGTATGCACATTCGCGAAACATATGGCTAATTGGTCACTGATCTCATGATTTCCTTCTCCTACAAGGGAATTAGACTTAGCTTTCATGGCCATAGGAAATAGATTCCACCTTGATCTCTTTCAAATCTGAGTAGAATAGGAAACTTGTCGATCAAAAGCTTGATCTATCTCGTGAACGTGAAAACTCACCAATAGAAGATGAGATCCAATCGAGCTGAGAATTCATTTCACAATGAAAGCACGAAAATGTTGACGCTAAATTGGGCATCAACACCCAATAGAATCTAGTAGAGATTAAATGAAGAATGAAATTAAAGCAGAATAGAAATCATAAATGAACACATAGATTTTTATAGTGGTTCGGCAATCTTGTCCTACGTCCATTTCATATTTTTGTTGACCTTCCACTTGATTATGATTACAAGAATGTCTTGATCAGCTAGGATCCATTAGTACAAAAGTGAAGGATAAAAATGGTAGAGCCTCGATGGAAAAAGCAGGATCCCTTTTCTAACGCCATGTTTATTGTATATATAGGGGAATACATGCACGTCGAGCTAAAACTTTGCAAGAAGGCTCTATGTTTAGCAGGGCCCATTATATTGATCGGCTATGATAACTTGATGATTAGGAAAGATCAACCTAATGTTAGTCGATCGTTTTTATTGGCTTCAATCACGATGTGATCTTTCATGGGGTCCCACTTGTCTCTTGACAATGCTTCCAAAATATGAGATCTTCTGAGTTGTAGATTGGGGGATATTGGTCGATCTTGGTTGAAGTTGGATGACACACTGAACTATGCCAATCGGTCGGATGGATCAGCAAGAATGATCGGCAGAAACGATCGGTCATACTTCAACTTTTTCATTTCAATGCACGGCCGTTTTTGTAGGGCCTCCTCCTTGTTCCATTGATGCCCTAAAAGTTTCACATGATTTGGCTTCATGGATTTCGAGATATTGAATGTTCTCCGATGACTTGAACTGATTCCTAGATCGTTCTCTGGTCGATCCAAACAAATCCTTGTTTCATCCGCAGTTTGAGCATATGAACATCAATCAACTCCAAACTTTAGATATAACTTCAAAGAGCCATGCTAGTTATTTTCTGCTAACTACACTCGATTGGGTCCCGGTTTAAATCTGCCGAACTATCATTTATAGTATCATACATAACTGGCTCTTCAAGCTACTGATCATCCGTTCCTGGTTAAATCGATGATATCGCGGCTTTGCCAAAAAGCAAGATAGCAGTTGCTAAAAGTGGGCCAACTTATTGTCCATCCGGAGCTAGCTGATGCAGTTTAGAAAGGTCTATGCTAAGGCTACGGATCCCTAAGATGCCACTACTAGGGACACCTTTGAACCCAAATAGCTTAAGATCCATCTTTGGTCTCGGGGTACAATCCAAGTCAACCTGACATGCTAAAGTCCACATTCTTTCTCCCATCTTGGAAAGGAATTCTGGTAGCACCCTGGACCAAATGAATCTTAAATTGAAGGAGGTATCACATTGACATCACCCGTATTTCAGAGAGTCCGTTGTCATCGACTGACGTTGCTAATCTCTCTTTTTATATCTTTTAAGTTTCAGTTCAGCCCTAAGTCATCCCACTGCCCGACAAAGGTCTCCAATCGGGATAAAAGCATCTACAACAAAATTGGTGACTGTGACTACTTCAATGACGGTGCCAAGTACCCGACTATTGATACTCCTAGGCCTGGCGTGCGAATAATTGATGCTCTATAGAATGAAAAGACTGGTGATTTCTAGGGAGCTCAGACAGATGATGGTGTTGCCATCACTGGTGCTTCCGAACCTTTGTTTGGTTTCATCATGAGTTCGATTAAGAAGAAGCTTATTCTAGCCAAGAAGGTTAAGCTAGAGAAGTTAGAGACCTTTCCTCCTCCTCTGTCTATAGCTTTGCCTAATCAGACTATCTCTTCTACAATCTTTAGTACTCTACCAAGGTGTGCTCAAAGCACACCCGCAAGGATATCATAGAGCCCTCCATCCAAGGGATTAGGGAGAGGCTAGAAAAACAAAAATGGGGATAAACCTTCCTTAGCAGAGAAGAAATCCAAAAGGCAAAAACACAATAAGTAAATGTATGCTTTTTTATGTAGATAGATTTGCTTTTTGATTTACAGTCATAGGAGTCTGTTTTTTCTTTTTCGCTGATGTTGTGCGGATTCAGTCTTCGCTTTTGCTTTTGCACTTAGGTGTAAATAAAACTTATGCTTTTTCTTCCAAGTCTTATTTTGACAGTGAATAATGAAGACTTTTGTTTTGCTGAATCTTTGTTCAAATTTGTCTAAGTACTTAAGAAATACAAGTTATTAGTCCATTTCATGGTTCTCGACCTTTCGTCATTCTAGTGAATGCAAAGCAATTGTTGAAGTGCCCAACTCTAGGCATTGATTGGGTTAAACCATTTAGTATAATGGTTCAGGTGACCTTTTCCAGGATAACCGATCGTGCCAAGCTCTAGGCGCTGATTTGAGCTAACTACTTAATATCTTAGTTTTCACATCCACATCCAGGATGTTTACTTTCAGTCAAGCCTAACTCTGGACGTAGACCAAAGTCTATAGGTAAGATCCCACCTTACACTAAGCATGAATCATTTGTCTACCCTGCTCTACACAGGTGTTGGTGATTGGATGGTAATGTCACATCCATTTTGGATTATAATCCCGCCCTTATAACAAGGACAAGAGTTGGCTGATGGATGGTTAAATCATGTCCTTTCTGGGTTTATACTCATGCCTCTATGTCAAAGGCAAGAGTTAGCTGATAGATGGTTAAATCACATCCATTTATGTTTATACTTGTATCCTCAATCCACTGATGAGAATTGAGTGATGGACGATTGGATCACGTCCTTTTTAGGTTTATACTCATGCTCCTGGTCTAAGGACAAGAGTTAGCCAGCATCCATCTTCGAGTGCTAAGAATGGTTTAATTTCAATGGTCTGATCATGGACCATGGAAGTTTAATCGACACCTAACTCTGGGTACCTGCATACTTGTATTATATACATGCAAATTCATCCAAGTTGGTCATATTTCACAATACTTAAGCTATGTAAAGACAAAAAAATAGGTCCAAAAAGCCATTTCTTTTATTGAAAATGGGAAATGATAGGTTTTGTCTTATTACATGGCTTGTTCAATTATGTGTGTACCATTTCTAAGTGAAATAGCATCGTAAGTGCTCGCTATTGTACTCCCTTGATAGTGATATCTCGTCAACTGTTGCAAGCCTGAAAGTGCCATCTTTAAGCTTTTTCTCTATCGTGTATGGACTTTCCTAGGTCGGGCCTAAGTTTCCAAGGCCTGGGAAGATTTGTTTAAGAACTAGGTCACTAATCTCAAAGTTCCTAATTCTGATCTTTGCATTGTAATATCGGGCGACTAAGTTTCGGTGTGCAGCTGCTCTCAGCTTCATCTTGCTTCACAATGATCATATTAAGAGACTCCAGTAGGAGTTGCTCATTTTTCTATGGATTATGATGAATTACCAGATGAGAAGGTACTTCCAGTTCAAACGAAATTGTAGCTTTTGTTCCGTAGGCTAGGGTGAATGGAGAATGGTCAGTCGTTGACTTATGAGTCATTCGATAAGCCCAAAGTACCAATGGAAGTTTATTGACATACTTTCCCTTAGTCTTTTCCAATCGCTTCTTAAGAATAGATTTGATAATCTTGTTTATAGCTACAATTTGTTAATTCGCCTAAGGTGTGCCACGGTAGCAAATCTCTTCTCTATGCGATGTTGGCGGTAGAGATCTTCAAACTCGGTGTTGTTGAATTAGGTTCCGTTGTTGGTAATGATCGTCCATAGAGCACCAAAACGACAGGTAATATTCCAGACTACGGAATTGATCACTTTCTCTGTGGTAATTGTGGCTAGTGGCTCCGCCTCAGCCCATTTGGCGATGTAATCAACCATAATGATGGTATACTTCGTGCCACCTTTGGATATCGGCAACACACCGATAATATCAATTCCCCAAACTGCAAAAGGAAAAGGATTGACCATTTGAGTAATGTCCACCAGTGGGGCTCTCCAAATCTTAGTAAACCTTTGGCACTTGTCACACTTTCTGGTGTAATCAGCTGTGCCTTGGTTGATAGTTGACCAGAAGTACCCATAGCGGAGAATCTTCTTTGCTACGGTTTACCCCCAATGTGGCCATCACAAGCCCCTTCATGCACTTCTGTTAGAACTTGTTTGACCTCATCTTGAGCGACACACTAAAGCATGAGGATAGAGAAACCCTTCCTGTAAAGTACTCCTTCCTATATGATATATCTCGAAGCATGGGGAAGGAGTTTGCATTGCTCATTTCTCTTGTTGGGAAGTATTTTTCTCTACAAGTAGTCTTTTATCGGAGTCATCGTGTCTCTTTCAGATTCAGCCTCCAAGATCTAATCGACATCCATCTTTTTTCTTGTAAGAGTCAACAATATTTCCACTCGAACCAAGCCCAAGAGCGTTGCCTCTTCTAAACTGGCCAACTTAGCCAGTGAGTCGGACTTCACATTTTCCTCTCTGGGAATGCATGTTACCGTATAATATTTAATGTCACTAAGCAGCATAAGGACTCGATTTAGATAAGAGGCTAGCCTTGCTCCTTTTGCCTGAAGCTCTTTCCACACTAGACACACCACTTTCTCAGAATAACATAAAATATGTAAAGTTTGTATCCCTAGTTCCATCTTAAGTCATGTAATTAAGGCTTCATATTATGCATCACTGATTCTTGCAAGAAAGTTGATTTTTATGGCATAACAACTACGATGTTCCTTGGAAGTGACAAGTACAACTCCGGCATCAGAACACTGTTCGTTAGATGCACCATTTGTGTACATCTTCCACCTAGCATTTTTCTTACCACCGCTCTATGGAATATCATCACACGTAGTGAACACTTCTGTAAAATCCATCAAAGATTGACCCTGGATAGCTCTCCGAGGGTGATAGGTTATATTGCACCGGCTTAATTCAATGCCCCATTTCAACAGCCTTCTAGAAGTCTCAGGTTGTTGCAAGAATTTCATAAAAGCTGGTCGGTAAGAACTTTGATCAGATGGGCCTGAAACTAGAGGCGGAGCTTCCTTAAAGAGATCAAGAGGCAGTATGCATGCTTTTCCAGCTTCGGGTAATTTTTTTCTACTTATATCAGTTGTTTACTGATGTAATAGACTAGTCATTAGATATGGGCTTCCTCACGTACGAGTGCGGCACTCAGAGCATGCACCAACATGGCCAGATATATAAACAAGATCTCGTCATCCATCGATTTCGAGAGGATAAGGGTCTCTTCAAGTGATCCACTAGAGCCTGGAATGCATTACACTTATGCGTCCAAGAGAATTTTTATTTTCACTTTAGACTTTTTCCATTCATAATTACGTCATAGAATGAGATGCATTTGTTAGTGGCTCTAGACATGAAACGAATTAGGGCAGCGACCTTTCCGTTCAAGCTTTGGACCACCTTTTTGGGGACTCCATGCCCCTTAACGCCTTTATCTTTTTCAGATTGGCTTCAATCTTATGGGAGTTCACAATGAAGCCTAAGAATTTCCCCGACGCATGCCAAAAGAGAATTTTAAAGGTTTGAGCTTCAGCCCGTATTTTTAAAGAATGCCAAACATTTCTGCCAAATCGTCAATGTGGTTTTTCGAATGCCCTGACTTTACGAGTATGTCATCTATATTGAATTTCAAGCATCCATTCTTATCTTTGAACATCTTGTTTACCAGCCTTTTGTAAGTTTCTCCACCGTTCTTCAATCCAAAAGGAATGACCACATAGTATTATAGTCCAAAGTTGGTAATAAAATTGATATATTCCTGGTCCGAAACGTGCAATGGAGTTTGATTGTATCCAGAGTATGCGTCCATAAATGAAAGCAATTCGTGGTGGATGGTTGAATCCACCAACTGATCAATCCTTGGGAGTGGGAAGCTGTCCTTTAGGCATGCCTTATTCAGGTCAGAATAGTCGATGCATGTTCCCTACTTCCCATTTAACTTTTTCACCAAGACTCGGTTTGATAGCTATTCCAAGTATAAAGCATCACAGATGAATCCATTATCCTTCATCTTATCCACCTTTTCCATTAGTGCAGTAGATCTCTTTGGAACAAGGTTTCGGTGCTTCTATTTCATAGGATTGCATTTGGGATTTATGTTCAATGCATGGCTCTTTATCTCCGGTAAGGTTCCATACATTTATAGTGTGTCCAAGCGAATACATCCAGGTTTTCTTAGAGAAAACCAACCAACTCCTCGTTAGTCTCATGTTGAGCTATGAACCAATCTTCTGGACCACGTTGGATCATCTTGGCAAATCGAAACATTAATCATTAATTCGGTGGGAGCTACTCTTCCACCATCTGGCTTTTTCATGGATCCATATCCTTATGGAACCGACTGTGCTGCCCGAGCCATATCTCAGGCAGTGATTGCTATGCATCTAAATCCTTGATGTAGAGAGTCCATTTACACCTTTTCCTTTCTCTTTTTGCCTCGCTTCCCTTAGCTCGGTGACATAGCACTCATGGCCAACCCCTTGATCTCCGTGCACTACTCTCACGCCATTCTCTGTATGAAATTTAAGTGTCAAACACCAGGGAAATATAGCTGTTTTTAATTCAGCCAACACCATTCGTTCCAAAATGCATTGTATGTTGGGTAAATATCCAACACCACAAAAGGCAAGATACGCACTCGCCTGTGGTTTCCCTCATCAAGTACCATCTATAGTTTCATATATCCAACTAGATCTATCATTGTCCTGTTAAATCCCTAAATTCAAGATTTACACGGTTTCAAGTCCTTACCATCCAGAAGCATCTGGTCGTAGGCTTTTTTGAATAAAATGTTAATCAAACTCCCACAGTCAATCGGTATCTTTCATATAATAGCAGGGCCAATATGGCTATTATAACCAATAGGTCAATTGTTGGGGCTTCCACTCCATTGGCATTTCTGTTCTGGAAAACAAAATCAACTTCATAGTTCTGAACTGTTTTGCTATAGCTCCAACCTCAACTTCCAAATAGCTCTCATTTACGGTATGCTTCAAAGCACCAGCATACCAGTCCATCTAATTTAAACTCTTGTCGGCTAGATGGGTCCATCGATGGTTGAGTTAATTACCAAAAAAATTTCAAGCTGTCTAGGCTCCTCACCCGTAACGACCCAGAATTTCTGTCATTTGAAATTCGTATATTTAATTGATTTTAAATATTAACAAGTAAAATTTGTAACTCGAATAAATTTTATTTCGAATATTTGGATTTAATAGGATTATTAAATTTGTTAAATTAATATTTGAAATTACAGAAATAATTGGAAATTGGGTTTAATGTGATCGAAATTGATTTGTAAAGTTATATTAAATCATATTGGAGTTAGAATGATGTTATAGAACTTTTAAAATTAAATTAAAAGTTAATTTGTAGAAATTGAATATTTTAATATTTAATTGACGAGTAAAAATAGCCGTTTTTCGAACAGTCTCGGATTTCGACGAAACCCATTTCATCGAATCCGTAATGTTATATTATTATATGGTTTCAAATTTCGTGGTAATCGGATTTATGGTTTTCCGGGGCAAGTTAAAATGCACTAAAATCGGTATGAGTGAATTTTGAATTTAAATAGTCGATTTGAAAACCTATCTTCCAAATACGATCGAATTGGCTCCTGATCCATATTCCATTGCATTCGGAATGGGGGTAAAACATTATAAACGCCAGGTGGCACGCTTCATTTGGAGTTCGGAAAAATTTCGGGTGAATAGTGTTTTGCAATTTTCTATAAAAGGCCCCCTATTTTCACATTTTGCAACAAACCCTAGTTCTAAGCTTCAGCCGCCACTTCCAATCCTTTAATGGCCGAAATTTTCCCAATTTCTTCTATTAATTTCTTTCAATATGTGAAGAATTAGCAACTACTTTCAACTAACAAATCGTAGAGCATCATGAGAGCTTCAAATCTATATGGTGATGATCGTGAACTACGCAATGATCGAGGGGATAAAGGCACGTGAAGTCCTGCGTTTGGGTTCATTTTTCTGTGCCAAGATGGAGGCCGAGTTCAACATGGTGATGACGGCAGGTGGAGCTCGTGACGCTCGTTCGCATGGCACTCGCCGATCGTCTTCAAAGTCGACGTGGTGGTCGCGAAAATCAAGGGCAAGCGGCGGCTACTTGGGTTGGTTCGGTCGCGTTTAACAACTGGGGAAGATAGGGCGTGCGGCTGAGATCTAGGGCAAGGGGATGAACGACCCAGATTGCAAAAGGTTATAAAAATATAAATAAAAAGTTAATTAATTTATATATTAATTCGTATAACATTTAAAATGTTGTAACTTTGTAGTACGAGGTCCGTTTTGGACAAAACGAATTGCATTGGAATCGTATTGTCGAATACTACGCGATGGAGCTGGATTGGAGTTGATTGGAGCTAGTGTGAATTTTGGGTAAAATTAAACACTCGTTTAATTTTATTCGAAATAAAACACTGCAACGGTTATTGGAAGCAAGGTGAGAACTTCTCGCTCAATCGAATTGTGTTTCGATTTAAATTTAAATAGTTAAATTTAAAATTTCTTGATTGTATGCTTGGATGATAATTGCTATCTATTGTATTGAAATAGACCATATACGCCGCATATTAAGCGGAGGTTATTATATTAAACACATATACCGCGATATTCCACCTCGAAGTGGAATTGGTATTATATATGTACTTGGAGTTGATTTCCCGCATTATATAGCGGATGAGACCCTATTGCGCCGCATAATAGCAGATAATATTTTATATAAACCCATATACCGCGATATCCTGTCTTGAAACGGGATTGGTATTGTTCTAACATCTGTGGATACAGGGAAAGAGGTTGGAGGGATCCAACGGATTCCTCAAATAATCGAATTTGTTTCAATGTTGCGTGTTGATTTATTTATAATCTCAGTGTGATTATCTTTGTGATTGAAATCGTTGAAGGCTAAAATTTAGCCGAATAAAATTTTGGTATCGTTAGATACCATAAATAAATAATATTTGATTTCTGAAAATTCAGGTTGAAAGTTTATATTAAAATTTTTGATGTTTTGAGAAATATAGTTGAAAGGTGATTTTTGGAAATATGAAGTTGATTATTTTATAAAATAATTTAAATGGTGATTTTTGAATTTATTATAAAAGCTTTATATATAAGATTTAAAAGAAAATTGGATTTTTATAAATCAAAGTGATGAAATTATAAAGTTGTTTTAAAGACGTTTTAAAATGATGTTATAAATGGATTTTATAAAAGAATAGAATCTACGATTTGTGAAGTTATAAAATGAATGAATTTGTAAATAGAGAATTATAAGTAATTTGCTTATAATTTGGATTTTGGCGTGTAAATGGGATATGGATAGAATTTGTTAATAAAGAGATTTTTTAAGTTGAAGTTGTTATAAAATATAAATGGAATTTATAAACATTGTTTTATAAATCCGAAATCGACTTATTTTGATAAGTTAATTATTATAGCTTATTAAACGAAGTATATCCACGATTTTGGACAGTGGATAATCCTTTAAAATAAAATGTGTAGAAATGTTAAATTGGGTTAACGAAGTATATTCACGATTTTGGGACAGTGAATAATATATTAAAGAAATGTTTTGGGGAAATGATATTTTTAAATAGAATTAAAACGATTTAAAAGTGTTTTCAAATGTATTAAGTATCGAAACCATAGATATCAACATTCATTGTTGAAACAGACGTTTTCGAGAAATATAAGGAAATGGTGGACTATAACACTGTTGTTATAGTAAATGTTTTCCGAAATGAAATGTTTTATATAGTATTGAGATTTATATATCTATCTTAATTTCGAATCCCTATATTAGTGATTTTGGGTTGTCGTAACGATGTTTTACGCAACATTCGTTTTGACTCAAATGAATATGTTTAAGAGAATGTTTTCCTTAAAGAATAAATTATATACTAATTGTAATTTAAGTATATTGAATATTTTCCAAATGTTGAAAATAAGTAGATTTGTGAACTACTTATTATTAAATAAGTATGGAAATGTTTTCCAATATGAAGTGAAATGTTTTGATATTTATATCTTTTAAAGATAAATTGAAAGTGAATATTTGAAATCGATTTGAAAATCATATATCATTGGATATTTGGAAATTTAAATTCACCATGGAATTTATAAAGGAAAGGGAAATTTGTTTAAAAATAAACATTGATTTATTTTTGAAGTGTGGAAATAAATTTACGGATTTGGAACGTAAATTTAAAGTAAATCGGTAGGGATTTATTTAGTTGGTTTAAATGTACCATTTTGAAATGAAAGTGTATTCTTCTTGGAAAGCCGAGTATATTTCCAAAGTAGCTTTTAAAGTATAAATTAAAAAGTTCTAAAGTAGTTTTAAAAGAATATTTTTATAACTAATATTTTAAGTAAAGTGTTTAAAGAAAATAGTTTTATTTCAAAGTGTTTTCCCGATATATTTTGGATAAGTGTTATAAATTATTTTAAAGTATTTGAGCTCGACATATTTTCGGTGAAAATGAATAAATGTTTGGAAGTGTTTCCGCGTAAGGAAAATGATTTGAAATTTGTTTTCAAAAGTTGTAAAGGTGAAAAGTGATTTGAAATTTGTTTTAAAATAGTTGAAGTGTGGAAAAATATATCTTTTAAAGATATTTTTGGAAAATAAATAATTTGGGAAATTATTTGGAATCTAGTGATGTTGTGCATATCTATTGATAGTTAAATAACTGACAATCAATATTTACCTTTAAATGGATATTTGTTGTGATTTGCTTGAAATTGAATGCTACACTTATTTTAAAATAAGCGCTCGTTATTCGGTTTAGCCGGGAGAGGACCTATGGGTCATGAATCCCATTTCGAATAGTGATACGTCGTAATGGATAAGCATTTGAAGACCGGCGTTGAAGACCGAGTATTTTTGAAAACAGAAGGATTACCGTCGAATGTCTCTGCATCGGCTTATCTCTGATATAGAGATTTTATCACCCTTTGTGATAGGAATTCCGGACGTGATTAGTGAATATCCGGATTGCAAGGGCTTCTTTTGGAAGTGCCTTCGGGTCCGTTCGATCCCGGAATGGACTTGTATAGATGTATGTCTGACGTTACAATTTGAGATGTAAAGCTGGTTTCTATCAAATACATTTCTATTGGTGGCGGAGAATTTATTCTCTTAGCTTAACACCCTTCTCTGAGACGTACGAGCTCATAGGTTATGTAGTTAATGGTTACTAGTGATATATTCTCAATTTGGTAACGTGGCACGCTAAGTGTTGTTGATCATTTGTTGATCAAAGCATAGCTTTTGTGAAAAGCGTAGCTTTGTGGACGAGACTTCGTTGGACCTCGCATCCCGAAAATGGTCGAAACAGGAAGAATGCAGCAAGGTTATAGGGAGTAGCGCCCCTTATGGTATGTGCATTTCCTTCTGGATAGAAGTGGTATCATGGTATGGAGCCCAGATACTTAACTTATGTGAATGTCGCAAATATATATGACTTTGTGATTGATGTTGGTTGAGGATCCTCGGATAAAGGTTGTTTACAACCGAGGGATGGCATACTCGTGTCAGTAGTTACCTACTTTTGTAGAGGTAACCCGGCCTTGTGTTGGCAGAGATCCGGTTAGGTTCTCTGGGCGTCCCGCCAGAGGCGTTCCCATGTGGCAATAGGAAGTTCCTTAGCCTGACCATTTGTTGGAAAATCCAAATAAACAATATGCACCTTGTACGGTTTTAGTTGTAGAACTTGCCATTTACTTATGGTGGTCACCACTGTTTAGATGGTAGCTATAGTAGGCATAGTTCGGAATGTCTATGTTGGCTAAGATTTATATTATACTTTGGAAAGGTTTTCCACTGTGCACTTATAATAATAATTCAACGAAATTTGCGTATCAAGCATGTTTGACTATCATAAGGAGAAATCTCCTCCGATTCTGCATTTGCATTGTGTGTGTGTGCGGGAGGCCTTATGGCAGTTTCATTTTCCAAAAGCATTGCGGATCTATTTTAAAATATTCCTTTGTTTGTTTTTAAAGATATAGTTGTTTTAAGTTCTCACGCCAGTCCCATGACTGACCTGGAGTTTATTGTTCCCTTTTTAAACTCTGGTTGCCCACCAATTTCCACACGGGCAGCCTAGAGTCAGGTTATCAGGTTATTCTAGAATTCGGGAGATGCTGTAGAGATCAGGAGCAAGCTGGATGGCGTGGCGTATCAACTAGTATATAGTAATTATTTTCTGCTGTTTGTTGTTGTAAACTCTGATAATGTAATGTGATGTGATGTAATAACTGATATAATTCTTTGTTTTAAAGATATTCATTTATCTATTGTAAGTTGTTCCGCTGCGATTGTGAGATTCTGATATTATTTCTGTTTTCTTTTTCTTTCTTCTTCTACCTATTCTTCTTTAACCCTAACGGTTGGGTTTTCTGGCCTTCGATTGCTCGGCAGTCGATACAGTGGACATATTAATGTCGATTTTAGGGCATCGAAAATCTCGTTCGTTACATCCCCACTAGGCTTAGCTTGCTCCCATTAGGATGTCGACCCATGGGGGTTAAAATTTCCTTGCCCTCCATCCTGCGAGCTTTTCATAAACTATTGCAATTTTTCTTCAAATCAACTCCTTGATCATATCACACAAGTGCCTGCATTCATTGTACTATGGCCGTATGTCTCATGAAACCTAAAGAACTTGCCAGATCTCTTCTCCTTTTTGGTCGACTCTCTCGAAGCCGACTTTCGTAATGGTCAGTACCTTTAGTTGGCAGATATATATTCTCGATTGAACCATTCAATTCATTGTGATTGTCATACTTAGGAATCGTAGGATGATTCCTATTTTTTGGCTTACGTTTCTTGGCCCCATTATCACACTTTTTTGCGATCATTTTTACTGCCAATATTCACATTTGCCTTTCTAGAACATCCTCTACATTGCTTTACAACAACGTTGCTTTATATTACTTCTTTTCAACACCGTTCCTCCAGGACAATTGCGTTCTTCTTCCAAGCATAAGTACTAATTAGCTTTCTGTAGAAAGAATCCATCATCAGTGGGGGTTTTCTTTCCAACCATTCCACAAAGTCAGTTTTGAGACGAATCGCCCTAATCAGCACTATCGACACTAGGTCGTCATTGGGATTCATTACTTCTGCCGCAACTATATGGAACTAGTTCAAGAAATCTTTTAACAACTTTCCTATGCCCTGAAAGAGGTTTGAAATGACATTACATCTTTTGGACCTGAAGTGTGCAAGCCGAATTGCTCTAGAAATTTTCATGACAACTCAGCGAAAGATGATATGTACCTTGGTGGGAGTCAAGTGAACCACATTGTCGTTACCCCTTCGAAAAAATTGGAAAACAACGACATCTCATGGCATCAGACGCTCGTGCTGAGTCTATATGCCACTTATACTTCATTAAATGTTTTGTCTTTCCTCTGTATTTCGACATCGTTAGCATTACAAATATCCATGGATACTTCTCACGCAAATTGTTTTCAGTAAACGGATTTCGACTAAGAGAAGTACCACATTCGTCATTGCTTCTGAACCATTTTTCACTTACAAGTCTCTTGGCCATATATTCCAAGTACTCTGGGTCTAAAGGTTCGGTTGAGCGATGGTAATTGAGACCTGTCCCAATTGTTCGATCTGGTGAACACTTTTGAGCACACTCTCGGTACCATGGTTCTTCAAACTCCAGGAGATCCATTCGTCCTGCAGTCACCCCTGTTTGATTCTTGTGTATTGTAACATCAGTAGTAGCTTGATATTCAACACGGTCATAAGTCAGATCCACGCCATCCTTTAGAGGGAAAGCTCTTGGCCCACCGTTAGTTAGATCGATATCGATCCATCTACTTTAATCGATGCCGATCCACAAACCCAAGCCGTAGGTTTGTCTTCTTCCTTTATATGATGCCCAAAAAGTGTTTTGAGTCCTATTCTGCTTTCTATTCCTCTATCTCTGGTCAGATGATGAGGTACTTTTAGATTCTAAACTTGAATCCCTCCTGCTCCTCATTCGACTGCTCTGCGTTAGGCCTTAAGCTCTGCTACTTTGTTGGTTCATATTGTTGTGACTCTTTTGGAATATGCCATCATCTGTTTCATCATACGATCCATTTCCACTTTAATCATGACCTTGGTTGGATTCCAGATCTCTGGTTGTCCTGGTTGGGCAGCTTCATCCATATGGTAAGTGTCTTAGTTCTCAGCGTCAACAGTAGCTTTGGAAGTTATAGCACGTACTCTCCTTGATGGGGACATGGTGAATAAGTTCTCTTTGATTATTGAAAATCCGAATTGTAAAACTGTAAGGTTGGAAAATTAGATCCATCTCTTGGATCTAAGAAGTCCAATAGTAGATGATGGATCCAAGTAGCTTGAGAATATCCTTCTCGGTAAAAGTAACAAAATGTTTGAACCAAAAAATGGCATAAACACTCAGAAGATTAAGAAGAGATTAAAAGGGAAGAAATTTAAATGAAAACGGGTAGAAAGGAACACAGAACAATATAGTATTTCGGCTAATATCGCCTATGTCCACTCAGTGATTTATAGATTATCTTATTAAGTACATGTTGGAGTTATCATGAATCGGTATAAATTCGACAGTGGCTACAAGAAACTAGAGTAAGGGAAAGCAAGAGCCTAAAAAATCCTTAGAAATGAGCCCTGCTCCACTATTTATAGACATAGGAAATTTAAAATCTCGCCTAAACGATCTCCACCTTGTTTTCCACGTCATAGACTAATTCTTCAAGAAAATAGGTGGCAGCTCATCAACACTCATGGATCGGTACCGGTCCAACCTCTTGGATCAGTACCGAATCATAATTTCTTTTTATGGATGGTTTTGATCTTCTTATCTTGGCTTGATTTGTTGTAGCTTCATGATTCCATAGTGGTTTGCACCATTACTAGCTTGTTTTTGAGCTCAAATGATGGACCAATAGAGAAGCAGAGTTTTTGATTCAAGTGCTCGTAGAGATCAACAAGGAATTACATGGAATCGACAAACTTGAAAAAGACTTCTAGCATCATCACGAGTATGCCATGGGAGTGGGGGATTGTTTCGGTGAAGATTCCTGGATCGGTATCGATCCACGACTTAGGTGGATTTTGATTCCTTTTCTCTTGTGTTAGTTTTTGTTTTTTCCTGTGGCTTCACTTACACTTGGTTTCCAGACTCTTAGGCTATCTCTTCGGGTTTCTTACCCTAATAGCTCCAAGTTCGATTCATCTAGTCATATGAATATTGTCTAGTCAAAAGGCTGAAAAATAGTAAGGTCAAAATAAAAATATTATTTCAATCTTTTATTGATTTAAATTATACACAATTTAATATGTCTGAATCTTTTTTTTAGTGTTTTGGATTTTAATTTGAAAAATAAAATATTAAAGCATTAATTAGAATTTGAATATGGAAATTCAAATTTGGAATTTGTATCAAAATGTTCATAAGTGATGATTTGAATTTGAAACTACAAAAATATGAAAATCAAATTCCAAACATGAAACTTGAATCTTTTGAAACTAAAAGATTTGAATTTTGAAACAACATTTTCAATTATTAAATGGCAAGATTTAAATTTTAAAATTTAAGTTTTTAAAATGGCAAAAACTTCAATTATGAAATCAACATAAAAAAGGAAAAAAATTATGGAATTTGAAATTTTAATAATTTTAGCTTTTGCAATTTGAAAATTTGAGTTCGAATTTTAGAATTTGAGTTTGCTTGAAAACTTGAATTATTGAAAATTCATACTTAAAAAATTTTGAATTTGAAACTACTAGGTCCAAAATTTCGAAAACTGAATCATTTTTCTTTAAATTAGAAATTTTTAATTTTTGATTTTGCATTCGAAAGTTTGAATATGAAATATACAATTTTCTTACTAAAATAATTTTAAAAGTTTTAATTTTGAATCAAAATCTATAATTACGAAAATTTGGCAGTTTATAAGAAAAGTCAAAACTTTTTTAAGAAACCTTGTTACTACTTAAATATCAAGCATGTTTGAGAAAATTTATTTGATATATTTATGGTGAAATTAATGCAAATAGCATTGAATATATTTAAGGAAATATGTTAAAGACATTATCTTTAAGTGTTCCTTATTTTTTAGCTGCACCTTGTTTGATTTTGCAAGTCAACAATAAACAAAATTTTATAATAGTAGGTTTGATTATGGTGAAATAATCATTGGTTCATCCATATGTTGACTTATTGATTTAAAAGTATCAAATATATTTTTGATTGCTAAACATAAAGGATCCACATAAGAATGTCCTCAAATTAATCTTCTTTTTTAACACAATGGTGTATGTTTGCACATACCTTTAAATGGACTTGCTTTAGCTATAAAAATAGTTATTATTTTAAACCATTTAGGATAAGTTTTACAAATATTTTCCTTTAACTATTTTGAAATAAAAATTAGAAGATAACTATTATTGGAAATCTTCAAACCGGGTGAGTTTCCAACAATACGAGATAATGTTATGCCCAACGGCAAAAGAATTTGATTTAAAGTGCAATAGGATTTACATCATCCCCAAAAATGTTATTTGCTTACACTACCATTCAAGCCAAAAATAGTGGTTGGATCGTGTAACAACCTATATTTTACTTATCGAAGGATCATCAAATATATTTTTATATCAGTACTGGGTCAAATTTAGCTATAACGTTGGAGAATGTTGAGTGGTGACATTTTCGACCCTTAGTAATTTTATCGAACGATTTTGACTACGAAAATTTGTAAAGCCAATAACTTTTAATAGCAGCTGAATTAGGGTCCGTGACCACTTCTAACGGTAAGATATGTTGTATTGTCTTTCTGTAAAGTGGTCATAATAGATTTTTGAATTTATCGTTTAAGAGATATGGTCATTTGAGATTATATGGTTTTTGGACAGCTTAGTGGGGTAATCAATGATGTTTTGGCTAACCCCAATGGCCCATTTTGGGACTAGAACCAAGTGGTGTTGATGGACAACATCCCATCATTATTTCACTTTCCAAAAACAGTTTGAAACCCCATTAGTCTCTTCTCTAGCGAAAAAGAAACTATTTTGCCTACTTTAATTAATCAAATATCATTTGAGGATGATAAGCAAGGGAATTAGCTTAATTATGGATTTTGGGAGCATTGGAACTCATTAACCATTGTTCACTTTAGATTCGCATTGATAATTGTGCTTGAGTTGATCTAGATGAGTGGTTTTACACTTCTCACTTTACTATGCTAGTTAATAGTAAAATAATGTTTATAGAATGATTTGTAATGTTGAAATGATTCCAAACATGAATATAACCTTAACATTTTTTTTAAATATTTCTGAAATGATAATGCTTATTTTGATTTGTTTTTGGAGTTTGACCATAATGGTTGTTATATGCATTTTTTATGGATGTAGGATGATAAAATTACTTGGATATTGACTATGTTGCCTTGTAATGATGTATGGACATTGTAGATTAGCTATATTATGATATTTTGCACATTCAATTCATTTTAATGTGATTTAAGAGTGGTCATCGTAGAGTGTTATGAGCAAAATTGCTCAAAATATGATGTGATTTGGATATGGTGTTTTCAAATGCCTAGGGAGGCTACACATTTGCTTGCAAGTGATTGGGTTAGAAATGGTAGGGTTTTAAGGCAAAAGAAAATTATTTGATGTATATGGAATTTTGATGTGGGTTAGTACTACTTATTGGAATTTGTGATGTAACTTCTAGGGAGATCTGTTTTAGTACTTAGGCCAAGAAGCTTCGAGACGAGCCATTAACAGATGGCTTTGAACTTAAGCAAATTTTAGAGTGGAAAAAATCAAGACACTGAGAAATCAGAGGACTTCACTTCGAGCCATGGTGATGCATGCTTTCAAGCAATAAGGTAGGAGATTTGGGAAAATTAAAGGCGATGACAAGTTTTCAAGTTTGAAGAACTTAGCTAGTATTTGGCTAGTAGTTTAGTCGGTGATGACCATTATTTGATAGATTCCAACCATTTGAAGGCTAAGAGGATTAGAGCATGGACTTCAAAGTTCATGCCAAGTTCGTTCGTTCATGCGGTCGACATTTGATTTTAACGTTAAGATTCGACGACGAGCGGTTTTGTTACTGAAGTGATGGCATGATGCTTTAATGTAATAACTTTGAAATTTTGATGCGATGACTTGTTATGGACTTCTAGATGTTGAATATGCGTTTATATAATTTTTGTTTGATGATAATAAACATATATATTCATTTAAATGTATTTGTTAATGTACTATTTTATTTTTCATAGATTAAATAAATATTTGTTGAATAAAATAAATAACACAAAATTTGAATTCAAACAGAAATTTTATTCAAACAAATATTTATTACAATTTTGAATAGTACACATTCAATCTCTCACTATACATATACAATTTTGATTGTAATTACATCACAATTCAATTTACATAATTTCCTCACTACATATCACTCACACTCGTAGTTTATCTTCAACTTCATTCCAGTTAGAATCCAGCATTTGAGAAATCTGCAAAAATATTCACTAACGCAGTAAAATTGAAAAAGAAATATTTTTTCAATATAAAACAAAATATGGATTTTTGAAAATATTATTTGCCTCAGTTATTTGGGCTGTTCGTCATCATTTACATTTGAATTCATCATACACGAACAATGTGACATGCACAGTGTATCACGGTACATGCCACAAGGCCGTGCACATCGATATACACTTGATAATGCTACAGGGACAGGCGAGCACAGGTCAAACCCAAATGAAAAGCCGGGTTCAACTCACATGCAATATTTTTAAAATCACGACACGAGCACAAGGTCAAACCCGAGTTTTGAAACTGGATTCAACTCAAGTGAAATTTCAAAAAAATCAACATGAAAGGATGCAAAGACCAGAAGTACAAACTGAAGACTGCAAGAAGTATGCAATTCGAAGTGATATAACAGTAAATGCCACAATATCAAGTTCAAGTCAGACCAACAGCTACATGAAGCAAACAGCATGAATGTCACAAGCATGAACACAGGAAAACATGCATGCATCATGGTGAGCAAGACAAGTGCAACAATCAACAGTACAAAGCTCAAGTTCAATCCCAAAGCAACCAGCAATGCATGCAACAGAGGCCAAGTTCATATGTACAATGTGGCAATGCACCAACCAGAAATTCAAGGCAACAGAGACCAAGCAATGAACAACAGAGTGCATCAGTATGCAAAGAGCTCGAGCACAAGATATGGCAACTACACAATGCAAAGCCTAGTGATCAAACATGAATACAACTCACAATGCAATGCACATCAAAATATAACAAAGTCAAGGGCACTTGAAGACCAACAGCAGCAAGCTACAAATATAAATGGATCGAGCAAGTGCAGACACAAGTAGTGATACAGTAGTAGAAATGAAACAATGAACAGGATACACAATGAAACACAATGCATCATGCAAGCTATCAAGACTCAGTGCAGCTAGCAACTACATCCAGCAAGTTCATATAACAAAAGTGCATAAGGCCAGTATAATGA
Organism: Allium cepa; assembly: GCA_030765085.1. Classification (NCBI taxonomy): domain Eukaryota; kingdom Viridiplantae; phylum Streptophyta; class Magnoliopsida; order Asparagales; family Amaryllidaceae; genus Allium; species Allium cepa. The sequence continues at coordinate 604,116,682 of CM060929.1, read as the reverse complement.
TGAAACTCAGAAATAAGCATGTTCGAAGTCGAAGAATTTAATGCAGGCGCAAACAAAATTCATGTTTAAAAAGTCAAGTGCCGAAGTCCAGATGAAATAGAGTTGATGCCAGAGAAATCGAATTCAAAAGTCAAGTACGTATTTTTGAAAAAGTCAACAATCAAAAGAGGAAAGTTTTTGCCGTATCAACCAAGGGAAAATCGAACGCTACAGATAGAAACCATGTGCATCAAGTCATCAAATCATGAAATAGGAAAGTATGGAATCCATATATATTCGCACCCAATTATCATCATCGGCTATAAGCGATCAGAAAATCGAACTCAAGCAATCAATTGAGAAACCAAAAAGTACGAACAACATACCAAGAAATTTTCTCAGACGATCGCCAGAGAAGCAAAGATCATCAACCAAGAGATAAATCAGATCGCAAATTCCAAAAGCCCTAAAACTTCGAAAAACCATAGTCGCAAGCAAAGAGAAGGTCGAGAATGATCAATATCTTCTTCAGAGACAATCAAGAGCCTCGATCGAAACCTCAATTTGACAAAGAAATTCAAGAATTCAACGCCACCATTTTTTCAAATAAAATAGAAGAGGATCGGGTGAAAGAATAATAAAAGGGCCGGCCTTGTTTTATTATAAAGGGTTTTAGTTTTTGTTTGGGTTTATTTTTAAAGGGGGTTTTTGTTTATTAGTTTTATTTTTTATTTGTTCTTTTCAAATCAAGTCTTGATAAATCACCACCTAGGTTTTAGGTAGTGTCAGATTGTCTAGTTAGAATTTGTTCAGTGAGCAGGGTGTGCGAGTTTGCAAAACTCTATAGGCGGTAGCAGGGTGTGCGAGTCTGTTAGAGTGTTTGTAAGCGGGAGACTGTTTAATTCTAATAGAAATCTAGGAATGCAGCAGTAGGCAGGGGTTGCCGAAGCTGGGTAAATTTTATGTGTGATTTACTTTTCAGCATATTTATTTCTCTGCAGTTTGTTTTTGCGTTTAACTCGAGAAAATTTGCTATAACCCTATTCACCCCCCCCCCTCCTCTAGGGTTAATCTAGATCCTACAAGTGGTATCAAAGCGAGGTATTTTTCTTTAACTCTAGAGTCATGAATCCACAAATAATGCTTTTTCTGAGGGGCAATCTATTGTTAGGCCACCCATGTTTATTGGAAATGATTGTGCTTATTGGAAAGTTAGGATGGGCATTTATCTTAGTTCTATTGATTATGATGTTTGGGATATTATTGAAACTGGCTATAAATCTCCCACTATAACTATTGGTGATACTGAGATTCCTAAACCTAAGGATAGGTAGGATGCTAACGATAAGAGATTAAAAATTACAAATGCTAAAGCCATGAATGCTTTGATATGTGCTCTTGATAAAACTGAATTTAATAGAATTTCTCGTTGTAAAACTGCACAGGAAATTTGGCATACCTTGGAGGTGACACATGAAGGAACTTCTCAAGTCAAGGAGTCTCGTCTAGACCTATTCAGCAATGAATACGAGAACTTTGTGATGGATAAAGGCGAGAGCATAAAGGACATGTTTGGACGCTTTTCAACTTTGGTGTACAATGCTAGAGCGCTTGGGAAGGTATTCACTGAGGTAGAGCTTGTGAGGAAGGTGCTACGAGTCTTACCGATGAAATTTGAGGCAAAAGTCACGGCAATACAAGAATCGAAAGATCTGAGTAAACTAAGCATGGAGGAGTTGATCGGCAACTTGATGACATATGAGATTGAGCTAAAAGCAAAGGAGGAACGCAACAACTCCGAATCAAAGAAGAAGACGATTGCCTTAAAGAGCAAAGAAGAGAGCGATGAAGAAGAAGAAGATCCAATTGAAGAGCTTGCAATCGCTGTCAATAATCTTAGAAAATGGTCAAGATTCAAGCCACGCAAGAAGAAAACAAATGGTAATAGGACAAAAGATTCTGACAATTCCGATAATGAATTGACGTGCTTTAACTGCAACAAGCCTGGCCACTTCAAACAACAATGCCCACTTCTCAAAAACAACAAAGGAAAAAAAAGAAGAAGAAGGCCTTTGCCGCGACTTGGGATGATGAAGAAGGAGAGTATGTTTCAAATAATAGCTCAGAGGAGGCTAACTTGTGTCTTGTGGAAAAATCAGATTTCCAAGCTCAGAGAAATCTAGTAAGGTAGGTGACTTTTCTTATAAAGAACTTGTTCTTATGTGTCTTGATCTTACTAAAACAATTGATACTCTTGAATCTAAAATTGAGAAACTGAAATCTGATAGGAGAGTACTTGCTCATGAAAATTTTAGGTTAGAAACTGAACTTGAAAATATTCAAAACCTACTGTAGAAAATGTAAAATTTTAGATTCAAAATTATCTAGACTTAAGAATAGCTTTGAGAATCTAGAAAAAGAAAACTTGAGTTTTAAGGAAACCATTGACACTAGGAAAAAGGATTTTATAAATAGATGCACCTCACTTGTAGATGAAAACACAACACTAAAAGCCAAAGTCCAAAATCTTGAGAAATCTTTGAATAACTTTTCAAGAGGAGAAAAATCATTCAACATGTTATTGGGAAATCAAATTTTTGCTAACAACAGAAAAGGACTAGGCTTTGGGAAAATACAAGCTGATGATAATGCAAAAGGTAAGAGTGCCTTTGCTAGATGTGAAATAATTGGACATCGTGTTGAAAATTGTAGTCGTAGGAACAAGAACACAAAATTTATACAAGTTTGGGTTCCTAAGAATTCTACAAACAAATTTCATGTCTATTGGAACAAGAATGAAAGGACAAAACAAGTTTGGGTTCCAAAGGGATTGTTTATTCACAATGCTTCAACCACTAACAATCATGGACCTATAAAAACAAATAGGTCACAAAAATCTTTCATCGTGTAGGTATGGTGGCGGGCTAAGGAACAACAACAGTGTTCGCTGGATTTTGGCTGTTCCAGAAACACAACGGGCAACAACGCAAAGTTCCTTAGCCTAGTACAAAGGTGATAGAATCACAATGGGCAATCAGGAAAAATTATCGTAAAGGTAAAACAGGTGAAGGTATATTTATTTGATCGATAAATTAAATGTGATAATCTGCACCGTATTCTGAATTAAATCAGCCAATAATGTGAGATGATGATTTTTTTCTGACTTGCTCGACATATTTGGCCAATAATATTTATGCCAAAAACACTATTCTTCGAATTACTTCATACATATACGTTTGGATTAAGCATAGTGTTTTGTTGGATGATAATGCATTAGGTTATAATTCAGCTAACTCTATATTCACAGTTTCTGATTATTTACACGACTTCAATTCAAATTTAAAATGCTGTTAAAAATTGAATTTGAGTTTTTATGCACACTTCATGGTCTGGTCTATCAAATTTAGTTAGTGATACCTTGAAATGAAAGAGAAATTCAGATGCAAATCATACTGGTAATCTAGTTGACAGAAAACTTACTAGTTGAACGTGATTTATGGTGAGACATTTAGTAACTGCATCGTTTTTCAAAGAAAATACCTGCATACTTTTAATTACAAATAATTTTCAATTAGCAGAAATTTTTTCTCATATAACCCCTTCGAGAAAATCATTGTTGACCATATTTTCAGATTAGTCATTTTTATTTGATTTTAAATGACAAATTTTTGACTAATCTGACTCCCTACTAATTATCAAAAAGATAAATAGTGATTGAAAAGGTGATAAGTGTTGATATTTAACATACATTACTCAAGAGAGTATATTTGGAAAATTTCTTTAGGAATTCAAACAAGAGTTATAAAACTTTTTGTTGGGTAAAGATTCCATGACCATTTCAATATCTATCATATTTCTATCGACCATTGTTTATCAAAACTTAAATATAGTTTGTCGATATGTGGTACTATAATCAGGGATCATTTGTTCTTCATTTCATATTTTTTTGTAAAAATAAATAAATATCCAAAGTATTCACTCTCATTTAAAAATCCTCACGGTTATGCATGGGTGAATTACTTGGATTTTTGATTATGTGCTTCCATGCTCATTTAAAAGTCCTTACGGTTATGCATGTATGGAACGCATATCAAAATTAATTGATTAAATAGACAAGTTGATTCTAATCCCATTTAAAAGTCCTCACGGTCATGCGTGGTTAAAAGATACTTGATTTCATTTTTTAAAATTAAATTGGAATACTACTAATCTCATTTAAAAGTCCTAATGGTTATGCATGATTAGTAGATATTCAAATTCCTGATATAAATGTACCACAAGTTGATACAATTGTATGATTTTATATTAGAACGTCATTTCCATTCTTTCTAAAAGTGGAATATGCGCCTAACAAGGGTAGTTATGATTTTTGTTTGATTTTTATTGAAGTTTAATATTTATATTCAATTTAAGTTTAATGTTGGATTAATATTGATCACTTTATCTCTATTTTCTCTAACACTATTATTCTTTTGCTGATAACAAAAGGGGGAGAGAAAAGTTAAGATTTTGTCAAATAGAATCAAGCAAAGGTCAAATAATTTTCCATTTGCATCTAGGCTTATTTATATATTTCTATTTATATGCATATATGTAGGGGGAGCATCATGTAGAGAGGAAGCATTTAAATAGGGGGATCAATTATATATAGGGGGAGCATCATGTAGAGAGGAAGCATTTAAATAGGGGGAGCAATTAGAGTATATCATTGATCAAATACATTTAACACAGTCAAAATCTTAAATATATGTTTTTTATCATCAAAAGGGGGAGAATGTTGAATATGCGTTTACATGATTTTTGTTTGATGATAATAAACATATATATATATATATTCATTTAAATTTATTTGTTAATGTACTATTTTATTTCTCATAGATTAAATAAATATTTGTTGAATAAAATAAATAACACAGAATTTGAATTCAAACAGAAATTTTATTCAAACAAATATTTATTACAATTTTGAATAGTACACATTCAAGCTCTCACTATACATATACAATTTTGATTGTAATTACATCACAATTCAATTTACATAATTTCCTCACTACATATCACTCACACTTGTAGTTTATCTTCAACTTCATTCCAGTTAGAATCCAGCAACTGAGAAATCTGCAAAAATATTCACTAACGCGGTAAAATTGAAAAAGAAATATTTTTGCAATATAAAATAAAATATGGATTTTTGAAAATATTATTTGCCTCAGTTATTTGGGTTATTCGTCATCTTTTACATTTGAATTCATCATACACAAACAATGTGACATGCACAGTGTATCAAGGTACATGCCACAAGGTCGTGCACATCGATATACACTTGATAATGCTACAGGGACAGGTGAGCACAGGTCAAACCCAAATGAAAAGCCGGGTTCAACTCACGTGCAATGTATTTAAAATCACGACATGAGTGCAAGGTCAAACCCGAGTTTTGAAACTGGATTTAACTCAAGTGAAATTTCAAAAAATCAACATGAAAGGATGCAAAGACCAGAAATACAAACTGAAGACTGCAAGAAGTATGCAATTCGAAGTGATATAACAGTAAATGCCACAATATCAAGTTCAAGTCAGACCAATAGCTACATGAAGCAAACAGCATGAATGTCACAAGCATGAACACAGGAAAACATGCATGCATCATGGTGAGCAACACAAGTGCAACAATCAACAGTACAAAGCCCAAGTTCAATCCCAGAGCAACCAGCAATGCATGCAACAGAGACCAAGTTCATATGTACAGTGTGGCAATGCACCAACCAAAAATTCAAGGCAACAGAGACCAAGCAATGAACAACAGAGTGCATCAGTATACAAAGAGCTCGAGCAAAAGATATGGCAACTACACAATGCAAAGCCCAGTAATCAAACATGAATACAACTCACAATGCAATGCACAGCAAAATATAACAAAGTCAAGGGCACATATAGACCAACAGCAGCAAGCTACAAATATAAATGGATCAAGCAAGTGCAGACACAAGTAGTGATACAGCAGTAGAAATGAAACAATGAACAGGATACACAATGAAACACAATGCATCACGCAAGCTATCAAGACTCAGTGCAGCTAGCAACTACATCCAGCAAGTTTATATAACAAAAGTGCATAAGGGCAGTATAATGATGAAACTCAAAAATAAACATGTTCGAAGTCGAAGAATTTAATGCAGACGCAAACAAAATTCATGTTTAAAAAGTCAAGTGCCGAAGTCCAGATGAAATAGAGTTGATGCCAGAGAAATCGAATTCAAAAGTCAAGTACGTATTTTTGAAAAAGTCAAAAATCAAAAGAGGAAAGTTTTTGTCGTATCAACCAAGGGAAAATCGAACGCTACAGAATAGAAACCGTGTGCATCAAGTCATCAAATCATGAAATAGGAAAGTATGGAATCCATATATATTCGCACCCAATTATCATCATCGGCTATAAGCGATCAGAAAATCGAACTCAAGCAATCAATTGAGAAACCAAAAAGTACGAACAACATACCAAGAAATTTTCTCAAACGATCGCCAGAGAAGCAATGATCATCAACCAAGAGATAAATCAGATCGCAAATTCCAGAAGCCCTAAACTTCGAAAAACCCTAGTCGCAAGCAAAGAGAAGGTCAAGAACGATCAATATCTACTTCAGAGACAATCAAGAGGCTCGATCGAAACCTCAATTTGACAAAGAAATTCAAGAATTCAACGCCGCCATTTTTTCAAAGAAAATAGAAGAGGATCGGGTGAAAGAATAATAAAAGGGTCGGCCTTGTTTTATTATAAAGGGTTTTAGTTTTTGTTTGGGTTTGTTTTTAAAGGGGTTTTTTGTTTTTTAGTTTTATTTTTTATTTGTTCTTTTCGAATCAAGTCTTGGTAAATCACCACCTAGGTTTTAGGTAGTGTCAGATTGTCTAGCTAGAATTAGTTCAGTGAGCAGGGTGTGCGAGTTTGCAAAACTCTATAGGCGGTAGCAGGGTGTGCGAGTCTGTTAGAGTGTTTGTAAGCGGGAGATTGTTTAATTCTAATAGAAATCTGGGAATGCAGCAGTAGGCAGGGGTTGCCGAAGCTGGGTAAATTTTGTGTGTGATTAACTTTTCAGCATATTTATTTCTCTGCAGTTTGTTTTTGCGTTTAACTCGAGAAAATTTGCTATAACCCTATTCATCCCCCCTCTAGGGTTAATCTAGATCCTACAAGTGGTATCAAAGCGAGGTATTTTTTTTAACTATAGAGTCATGAATCCACCAAATAATGCTTTTTCTGAGGGGCAATCTATTGTTAGGCCACCCATGTTTAATGGAAATGATTATGCTTATTGGAAAGTTAGGATGGGCATTTATCTTAGTTCTGTTGATTATGATGTTTGGTATATTATTGAAACTGGCTATAAATCTCCCACTATAACTATTGGTGATACTGAGATTCCTAAACCTAAGGATAGGTGTGATGCTAACGATAAGAGATCAAAAACTACAAATGCTAAAGCCATGAATGCTTTGATATGTGCTCTTGATAAAACTGAATTTAATAGAATTTCTCATTGTAAAACTGCACAGGAAATTTGGCATACCTTGGAGGTGACACATGAAGGAACTTCTCAAGTCAAGGAGTCTCGTCTAGCCCTATTCAGCAATGAATACGAGAACTTTGTGATGGATAAAGGCGAGAGCATAAAGGACATGTTTGGACGCTTTTCAACTTTGGTGTACAATGCTAGAGCGCTTGGGAAGGTATTCACTGAGGTAGAGCTTGTGAGGAAGGTGCTACGAGTCTTACCGATGAACTTTGAGGCAAAAGTCACGGCAATACAAGAATCGAAAGATCTGAGTAAACTAAGCATGGAGGAGTTGATCGGCAACTTGATGACATATGAGCTTGAGCTAAAAGCAAAGGAGGAACGCAACAACTCTGAATTAAAGAAGAAGACGATTGCCTTAAAGAGCAAAGAAGAGAGCGATGAAGAAGAAGAAGATCCAATTGAAGAGCTTGCAATGGCTGTCAATAATCTTATAAAATGGTCAAGATTTAAGCCACGCAAGAAGAAAACAAATGGTAATAAGACAAAATATTCTGACAATTCCGATAATGAATTGACGTTCTTTAACTGCAACAAGCCTGCCACTTCTAACAACAATGCCCACTTCTCAAAAACAACAAAGGAAAGAAAAAGAAGAAGGCCTTTGCAGCGACTTGGAATGATGAAGAAGGAGAAGAAGTTTCAAATAATAGCTCAGAGGAGGCTAACTTGTGTCTTGTGGCAAAATCAGATTCAGAAGCAAGCTCAGAGGAATCTAGTGAGGTAGGTGACTATTCTTATAAAGAACTTGTTTTTATGTGTCTTGATCTTACTAAAACAATTGATACTCTTGAATCTAAAATTGAGAAACTGAAATCTGATAGGAGAGTACTTGCTCATGAAAATTTTAAGTTAGAAACTGAACTTGAAAATATTCAAAACCTAGACTGTAAAAAATGTAAAATTTTAGATTCAGAATTATCAAGACTTAAGAATAGCTTTGAGAATCTTGAAAAAGAAAACTTGAGTCTTAAGGAAACCTTTGACACTAGGAAAAAGGATTTTATAAATAGATGCACCTCACTTGTAGCTGAAAACACAACACTAAAAGCCAAAGTCCAAAATCTTGAGAAATCTCTGAATAACTTTTCAAGAGGAGAAAAATCATTCAACATGTTATTGCGAAATCAAATTTTTGCTAACAACAGGAAAGGACTAGGCTTTGGTAAAATACAAGCTGATGATAATGCAAAAGGTAAGAGTGCCTTTGCTAGATGTGAAATATTTGGACATCGTGTTGAAAATTGTAGTCATAGGAACAAGAACACAAAATTTATACAAATTTGAGTTCCTAAGAATTCTACAAACAAATTTCATGTCTATTGGAACAAGAATGAAAGGACAAAACAAGTTTGGGTTCCAAAGGGATTGTTTATTCACAATGCTTCAGCCACTAACAATCATGGACCTATAAAAACAAATAGGTCACAAAAATCTTTCATCGTGTAGGTATGGTGGCGGGCTAAGGAACAACAACAGTGTTCACTGGATTTTGGCTATTCCAGAAATACAACGGGCAACAACGCAAAGTTCCTTAGCCTAGTACAAAGGTGACAGAATCACAATGGGCAATCACGAAAAATTATCGTAAAGGTAAAACAGGTGAAGGTATATTTATTTTATCGATATATTAAATGTGATAATCTGCACCGTATTCTGAATTAAATCAGCCAATAATGTGAGATGATGATTTTTTTCTGACTTGTTCGACATAGTTGGCCAATTATATTTATGCCAAAAACACTATTCTTCGAATTCAAGATGTGTTCTGGAGTTTGATGTATCGATAGGGTGGTTTGTTTTGGTTGGGCACTTTGGTTGAGAAGTAGATGAGTTGTTTTGGTTAAGTACTTTAGGTGAAAGGTATATATCGAGATTCGGTGGTGGTCCGAGATGGCACATTCGACTAAGTGAAGCAATGTGGCAGAATGTGTTGTGTTCCAGTATCCAGTCATATGTAGGAGGTTTCATTGATAACCCTGGATGTGATAGGTGTTTCGTGAGGGCAAGGGTAAGTGAGGATGATCAAATATATGCCATGGACCTTAGTGATGGTCAATCCTACCTTAGTGATGGCAGTACCTTGGTGATGGTGCACGATTAAACATTGAATCGAATTGCGGCATGATGTGTCACTGACCTTGGTGATGGTCGTATGAGTTATCATATACTAGAAAGCATCTTGGTGATGATACGAGACCTTGGCATTGGTCGAGGTGAAGTGACATCTTGGTGGTAATGCAAGACTTTAGTGATGGTTGTGGTAAAGTGACATACTAGCGATCATACAAGCCCTTGGTGATGGTTGGGATGAAGTAGGGCCTTGGTGGCGGTTGATGCTAGGTATATTTTTTCTATGATTAGTAATTACTTTGTGATTCTGATGGATGTCTCATGACGAAGGAACTATTGAGCTAGGTAACCTGATACCCATAAAATACTTAGTGTGGTAAACCCTTATAATGTTGATGATAGTATAGATATACGGTGTTATGCTAACTTGTTGGACAGGGACATGCTGTTATTATCCTCCATACCTAATGTCACTGTTTTACTATAACGACTTTTATAGTATCTTGAGATAATTTATCACTCACCAGATTGTTGTCTGGCTCAATGTTTTGTGCTTTGCTTCTTATTATTTCCAATACTCTTAATGAATGGACTAGATAGCAGGTTTGAGATTGGAGCATGCAATTTTTCGATGGATGAGCAAGAGGCTGATGTTTATCTATACTTATATTTTGGAGTTTACTATTCCGCTATGCAGCACTATGGTGCTTTATCAATGCTTTACTTTTATTTAGAGATTGTATATTTGAGTATGTTATTTAATGTATAAACACTATGATCCATGTATATAGCTATGATGAACTTGTTGCACTCTGACTATATAGTTCATTTTAGTTATTGGTATCTCACATGTTTTATGTCTGTGATGATTATTATATTTTATCTTCACGTTGTGAGATATATGACATGTTTATCTATTCGATTTCGATTATTTTACTATTGATAATTATCCTACATCAATCGTGTACACTATAACGTACTCTATAGATTATATTGAATACCGGAGGTATAGGGCGGTCATCACATTTAATATCAAAGCTTAAGTAGCATAGTTAACCTATGGGATATCAGGATCCATTAAAGAGAGAATATGAGTTATCAATCTATAATGGATCAAGTGTATATGATAGAACATACTTGTTATATATTTTGGTTTTCAAAACTACATATTAGGAGTATGTATAGTATAAATTGCATTGCATACACGAGTACCATTGATACAGCTTTCCACTATGAGAGACTAATCATTCATATTGCAGATTTTTAAGAATGAACTGGCATACAAGAAATGTTGCTAGGAACTTCGTTTTAGGAGTAGAGGAAGAGTGAGCAATCTCAGGTGCGACAAACCCCGATACGTAGACCATATTCACTGATATGATGAGGAACATGTGATGAAATGCCCAAGGCGTTGCCCCTGTTATTTCTTAATGGTGGTGCCCTTGTGCAAGAGTCTAAAGTTGACTTTACCAAGTTGAGCAATAACTACTTTACTTATGGGCAAAAAAAATTAGAATGAAATCGGCCATTGAAATGCAAGATTAGATTGATACCTACGAGAGGATCTTTAAGGATATCAAGTTGGAGGATGCCATAAAGAAGAAGTTAGCTTCTTGATAAATCCAAGCATGGGAAATAAACCGGTGGAACGCGCTGAAGATAACTACTCTCGAGCACCACTTTACTTGGGGCTATTTCAAAGTTTGATTGAAGAGAATTTTATACTGGCTTACCAAAGGTCGGTATTATTTAAGAAGTTTGCTAAGTTGAAACAGGGAGAGAAGATCATTTTGGAGTACGTGTCTGAGTTCGACATGTTATCAAAGTATGGTTTATCTTTCATCGGCACTCTGTTGAAAAAGAACAAGAAGTTCATAATTGGCATGAATGGGTATCAAGGTGTGCTGATGATTGGCCATGTTGATGAGACTTCAAGAAGGTCTTGGAAAGGGTTTTGAAGCAAGAGCTCTATACCCGAAACCAAAGGCCGATGTTTTTGTTTCTATGGAAGAGCCAAAGCCGCAATTGAGTAGGGGAGGAAATATGAAGTGGAATAATGATAACAGCAACAACAACAATAATAAGAAAAATAGCCATCTTAGGAAAAAGATGGCTAGAATAAAGGTAAGTGGGAGTGATGTGCTTTAATTGTAATGAGACAAGTCATCATAACAAGCACTGCAATGCCCCGAAGAGTCTGTAAAGAAGGTGCTTCAACTACGATTGGATTACACACATAAAGAAGGATTGTCCAGAGCAATAGAGGAACATGCAAGACATGTTTCCTTATGCATTGAATGATGTTCCAACATCGTCGGTTGCTCCATCGACGAAGAAGAAAGGGAAGGGATCGGCTATTCGAGATATGCTTTCTAGTTATGCTATACTCATACGTGTTTAATTTGATATCAATATTGGAACCTTTGTATTTATTAACCTAGTAGTAAACTAGGATTGAGTCCTAACCTAGTGGAAAAAACCATTAGTCATTTTAAGTTTGGTGGATGGTTTGACAAACCAGGGTGTGATTTGTCAAGACTAATCAAGTCATGGATGTTTATTTGCTATGATTGCTTTATTTGGGTTTGGTATCATTTAGAGATGGAGTGACTGAAGAAATGTAGAACTATGGTGAGTGTGAGATGTTGTCGATGACATAGGATAGGAGGAGAGCTAAAGCTAGGATTGGACTGTACACTTGACAATACAGTTATGGTTTTCTTTGTGCACTCGCCTAAGGTCCCACATAAGGAGTCTTCATTATCACCCAGGGTGAGGTAATATCCAAAGATGATCATGCTTTTACCATATAAGGAATTAGGTTGGTTCCGTATCAACCTAGTAGCCAACTCTTATACTTCAAGGAGGGTGCCACTTAAAGAACTACGAGGGCTAAAGGTGCAAGATGAGTGACACATAAATGAGTGGTTTCATTCATAAGAGTGTACTCAAGTGACAAGTACTTATGGTATTTGGATAGTGGGCAAATGGTTCTTTTAGATAGCTTAGAGTACCAGGAGCTAGGTAAACTTATACTGGTGTTCAAAGGTGATACTCTTGTCTTCTAGTGGAAGGGAAGTATGAAATGCACTACGAGATTATGCAGAAGGTTTCAAGGAGACGTACCAGCTTAGAAGCAGTGTTCTGAGTATAGATATGATTTGTGTATATTACTGGGAGTATCTCTGACCGAGATGAGAGATAGAGCCATGAGTGTTGGCAAGCTTGACGATTAGACCTACTCTGATAGGTGGATTGGAGATAGTCAAATATGAGATTCTAGACTAGCCTGGGTGACTACTTAGATAGAGCTGGGAGTAGATTTTAAGGAGATGAGGCAATGCGAACTCAACTGAGAAGGTTGATCGGTTAAGATGAAGGGCTAGTTATACCTAAAATTGATATTCTTAGGAATGAGGTACATCTAGAGTATTATTATTTGAGATTGATTACACATCCCGATGACAATAAAATTTATAGTATGGTAACTTTTTTGGGGATGGATAGTGGTGGACGTTAGGCTTGAGTTGTATGAACCAATTGTAGTGGAAGCTGAGCAGAAAGAGTCTAACGAGTCATTATATCTGCTAGATATTCCCTATTAAGAATGGAAATTGATGTTTACTAACTACAAAGGACTAGAGGGGGTATGCTAGAACCCCATTGATAGTCGATAGATTGACGAGGAGTGTTAACTCAATATTCGTAAAGTTCGAGTGGAATGGTAGTGAAACGGAGTAAGTGGTGAGTGAGGTGGATTTTATGATCCTAAGGTGCACCAAGAGCATTGTGAGTCATAGATATATGTTATCTATGAGTGGATTTTTAAGGAAGCTTATAAGAGGAATTTGAAATGATGGGACCAAATTAACTGATTGATATAGAGATTGAACTAGAAGCTTTGAAATCACGTAGGCTCAATCGTGTAGTAGGACATGATACCAGGCAGCTTAGGAAGAAGATATTGAAGTTAAGTGAAGATTCAGTGGAGTGAAAGCAAAGGCGAGTGCATATGGGACATCGAGGAGATCACTAGGACTGCTTATCCATAGCGCTTTACGACATTATGTTTATCGTTAGCTTTCACATTCGATATTATATTTAATGTTCTATATTAGGTAGTTTTGAAATCTACATGCTAGGATAAACGCAGTAAACATCTAATAGCTTATGTATGCATAGTTGATGATTGATATGATTCCTTTTGTCTATTATGCATGCGGGGGTAACTATGATGTTTGATTTTACTTGGTTGATCGGGATTCCGAGTGTAGAACTCATAATGGAGGGTGAGTGTAATGGTCTATATTTTACGAATCAAAGATCGTAAAATATTGTTTTTAAATCCATATTGGGTCGAATTTAGCTATAATTTTGGAAAATGTGGATTTGTGGTATTTTTACCCTTAGTAATTTTTATTGGATTATTTGACCCTGAAAATTTATAAAGCCTACAACTTTTGATAGAAACCAAATTAAGTTTCGAGACTTCTTCCATTGGAAAGTTATGATTGTCTTACTTTTCGTACAGTGATCAAAATAGCATTTTGGACTTCTTATTCAGAAGATATGGCCATTTGAAATTAGATAGTTTTTGGACGGCTCAATGGATAATTAGTGAGGTATAAGCTAAGCCCAAAGGACCATTTTGGGATTAGAGCCAAGTGTGACTGATTGGACATCCTCCCATCATTATTCCACTTCCCAAAAAATAATTAGAAAATCCATTATTCTCTTCTTTCCAAAAAACAATCTTTTTTCCTACTTTAATTAGCCAAAACTTATCACATAAGGGTCATTAGCGGAGGATTAGCTTAATTATGGATTTAAGGAGCACTGGGATTCATGAACCATTGTTCATTTCAATGTTGCATTAGTAATTGTGCTTGAGTTGATCTTGGTGAGCGATTTTGCACTTCACGCTTTACTTTGCTAGTTTAGTAAAAATGTTATTTTTAGGATGATTATTTATGTTGAAACTATTCCAAACTTAAATTTGACCTTAACAGCTGTCAAAATGTTTTAAAAAGATAAGCGCTGATTTTGATTCATTATTGGACATATGACCATACTGGTCCTTGTAACACCCCATAAATTTATCAATAATTAATTAAAAAGAAATTAATTGATTAATTAGCTATGCCCAAAAGTAGAACTTTTGTAAGTGTCAGAATTTGGCTATGAAACATTCACCATTGTGTTCTGGCGATTTTCAGATCAATTTTCATACATAAAGTTTTACGATCGGAGTTCTAATGAAAAAGCTATTAATGTTTGAAGCTTTCGGATCGGGAATAATTCAGAACTAATTAAGGAAGTAAATATTAATAACTTAACATTGGAATAGGCATTAAGTATAAATGTTAATATTAAAAATAAATGTTAATTAAGGGCGCTCAATCAAATTAAATCTAATTAAGAAAGTGTGTAAATAAATAAATTGGATACAGAAGTAAATAAGTATCAATAATCTATGTTAACGTAAACATCACATGTAAATGTTATCATCTAAGTAATTGACTATGTTAAACCTAATCAAATCAGAGATTAGAAGAAAATTAAGGCATGATTATTTGAGTTTGGACAGTCTTTAGTAGATTAGTAGATAACTAACCTAAGCTCGTCATTAGGATTGTTAATGGTTTTTACCACTACAACAACCACTAGTGTTGTTTCTCTTTTCTAAACATCTTTTTACCTCCATTAGCCTAGATCTACCAAAATTTCATCATTTCATTCATTTTAATTAGCGTTATTAAGTGATTATGGTAAGATTAGCGAAGGTAATCTATTACATCTAGGAAATTTTACATTGGGAAGAATGAAATTGCTATTCAGATCAAATCCATTACGTCTTTGGGTTGATTCTTTATTTAGGTGTGTGATCCATATCCCTCACTTTATTGGATTTTTGACTTAGTAATAAACGATGACTTTAAATGGTTTTTAAATGTTAAAATATGTATTACGATAAATATATACCTAACTATGCCTTTAAAACAAAAATAAATGACATAAAGAAGATTATGATTCATTTTTTATCGTTTTTCCTTGCACCGACTGTTGACTGCCTTATTCATCAGTTTCCTTGTACCATTAGTCGATTTTCCTATGATTTTTTCTTTGATTTTGATCCATATGAATGTTATAATGCTTGTTAGATGGTCATATATGTGATTTTTTTTAAGAATGAATGCGATGATTATTTGTTTGTATTGAGTTACTGATCGAAGGAGAATTATAGTACAGAGATCGTTCTATGATGATTATTGTGCATTGCGATGGTCAAGATGTTAGATCATTGACATTGGATACACAAAATGATGGAGATTCATGTTGGTAGGATGAAATCTAGATTTGATATTGCAAAGTATGTATAACAATGAACCGTTTCAGATCTGGACATTTGCATACAAAACATAGCTAAAGGAAAGATGGACTAAGGGCGCATAAAGGTGCTAAAGGAGACTTGGCCAATTTTTGTAAGTTCCACCATTCAGAGCCAAATGGCCAAAATCGCTCATTGATGAACGGTTTAGTGATGGTGATGCATAAATGTGCATGGTTAAGGTTGGGGGTGGATGCTTCCATCTTGAATGGAGGATACTTCATACCAAAGCTTCAAAGATGCGGGAAAAATATACACCATATATGGTTTTGGAAGTAGCACCGAAAGTTTTTGAGGCTTGTAGCTAAGAACTTTAGGGCGCGATGCATTTCACTTCAGGATAATGTAGACAGAACCTCCGGCTCCAACCATGACGATTAGTTTGGCTACTTTAGCAATTAGCCTAAATTTGGCTAAGTGCTTAGCCGAAATGATCTATTTCGATCACTCTAGGAATGATCGATACTAATCACACTTGATGTTAGATTTTTTAGGAACATTCTTCGAGGAGCATGCATGATCAACCGACTAATGTTTTGGATGCCTATTTTAATGCATATAACCAAGGACAATCAATTCGATAATGAAGAAATTGAAGTAATTTCAAATGGAGAACTCTGGGTCTACTTGGGAACGACATGGGAAAGTAGGGAGATTACTTCAGGACTAACACTATAGTGACTTTCAATGGCAGTCTAGAGAAATTCTAAACGATGACATCTCAACGATGTGAGTTATGATGATGGTCTAAGGAGATAAGGTCGATGATGGAAGCTTAAGGAGTAGGACATACGACATGTTCGATTGGACGTGTGCTAAGGGAACTTTGATAGCTTGGAGGCGATGTATGCTTGTAAAGAAAGGTTTTTGTGAGGTGATCACTTGAGTCTTATGATGTGACTCTAAATCTTATAGTGGTGGTCTGAACTAGACTCATACGACGTGAGTCTAGTACATTGGCCTTAAGAAATAGTAGGGATTTGAGTTCTAGGGAAAACGAGATTTCGAGTGGGCTTTGACTGTACGACTTGGTCATACGATTTATTATACATCCAATAACAGAATGATTAATGTGAGATGACTTGATGGTTGTTATGTTTGTTGTGGATGTCATATGATGTAGGTACTAGCGATGTCGGTGGCCTGGATACCCCAATATAGTACTTTGACTATAGTACACCACATGATGATAGTACAGCATATATCGATGTTATGTGCCAACTTGTTGGATGTAGGGACATGGCAAGCATGATTCTTCGTACTTATTTTTCCTTTTACTATATCGAATTTTATGGTACTTTGAGATATACATCGCTTAAACAGGCTGACAACAAACACGAGATATTATGTTGTGCTTCTTATTATCTTGGGTACTCTTAAATGAGTAGATAAGATATCAGGTATGAGATTATCGCATAGAGCTATTCAAAGGATGACCAGGAAGCTGGTGCTTATCTATACTCTTACTTTGAGTTATCATTGTTCCAATGTGCAATGCTGTAGCTTTTATTGGTGCTTGACTATTATTAGAGACATATTTTCTTTTTGTTTGTTTTGATGATGTATAAACTTTATTCCATTTGCTTTGTAAAACTGCTATTAAGCTAACACACTCTGAGATTCTAATTTTGTTCATTTTGGTTATACACATTTGTCTCGTCTTTTATTCATATTTTTCTATTACATTTTATGCCCTACACTATGTGATATACTACAAGTTCTATTTTGTATTGGTAATTTTATGCTAGACTATCGCTCTAAATCTGCTAGGTACCGTTACAATTCGCTTTACAGGTACATTGGGTACCGAGGTGTGGGGTGATCGTGTATTGCATCCCATATTTTGAGGCCTGAAGATAATCGCTACAGATGTTGTAGTCATCTATGGTATTAACTTTCAGTGACAAAATATGGTAATGTGAATGGTATCCATAATATCATAAGCACATGAATATGAAATCAAAGCAATATAAATTTCAAAACAGCTTTTCTGATTACATTTCAAATAAATATTTCATACTCAACTACAAAATCCCAAAACGATTCCTAGGTTCAAATTCTGATTATTACAAAATACGCCAAGAGCGACATATGAAGATGTCCCTTGAATGATCTGAGTACTAAGTAGAGAGACATATCGTTCTTAAATGCATCATAGTGGAAATAGTACTAAATAACTACTATATAGCTAGCTTGCCTCCTGCACATCTTTGGAAGCTTATTCGTCCAACCCACTAAACCTAAAAGGTCCTGGACTCTCCATCTATTCAATTAATTTTGACCACCCGAGAGTTTAAGCGAAAAACATAAATTTCGATTTAGACATAAAGCCTGGTGTGAATAATTCTATTACATCTCGGTTTACTGATATTAAGTGAGACCACGCCATTTAGCAGAATGGATTTCACCTCATTAGCATCCTTTTAAAATCATATCTTTTGTAAATCAGAATCCTACAATCAAACTGATTATAATAAAAATAACAATATACATATAAATCAGGTAATCAATGGACTATATGTCCAAACATTATAGTTTTATCAGGCTGACTATTGACCACTAGCTCACTCGTGCCTACCAGACATAATAAATATTCTAACTTCTGTTACACACAATACTAGATTGTCTGTCCTTAACTTACTTCTCCCCGGGTCAACTGATCCTAATGGTTTTGCGGGCTTACCAATAACCTATCTCTATTTGTGTATTCTATGTGTGACATCGTTTTAGTCTTACCTGTGATAAAGTTCTACACGCTAGAATTTTGGACTTATATTAGCTAGGGCTACTAGTAAAAGCTCTATGGTGTGACCACACACCAATTCCATCTGGTTTTCTAATATCTGAGCCATAAACTAAGGGCTAACCACCCTACTAAATTTTCCTTAAAAACATTTCTTTGCAGACTAATTTAATCCTTTTTAAATCATACTTAAACAAGGAAAATATATCTTTCTCTTTACTCAAAATACTCATGCCATGATATATGCTTTACACAAAATAATGTTGATGGACTTAAAATCAATAGGTTATTTATCCATTTGAAACATCTTAGCACTTTAACATTGAAAGCATTAGGCCGAAAGGCCAAAATCTTCCTTTCAAAATCATGACCTAAAATTGTAGACATCTTCTTTTGAAGCCATTAAAATATTCCTTTCGAAAGCATTCAGTTCAAATAAAGAAACATGGAAGCATAGCTTCAAAACCAATTAAAGATATTCCTTTCAAAACCATAGTTTGAAAACAAAACAAAACACATATCCCTAAAGGGAATTTATGTGAAAGCTATTTTTTCAAAAGTCTTAGGCTGATGATGACATACTTTCGCATGTATAGTTGGGTTCAAACAAGTGTCTTCAACCATGTCGAAAGGTATAGGAGCGGCACTCGCCCTTTCGTAAGTATAAGTTAAAAGAAAAGCAGCTTCAATGGTTGCGAAAGGGTATCGATTCGAAACCTTACCCTCCGAACTCATTGATTTAAAGAGTTATAAATGCAACCTCTTACTAAGGCGAAAGGTTTTAATGTGGCGGCTAGAGTATCGGAGGGGTTCAAAAGCTGCAACCATTTCGAAGGTATTAAATCAAAGGCGGGTTATAGATTCGAAACATGGAAATATAACTTCACCCCTTATGCATGTGTACTTTCAACACCATTAGCACCTTCCACGTAAGTCCAATACACTTCATACTAATAGTGTGGTACCATGTATGTTGGTACTGAATGAGTGCGGAAGGGTTAGAGGAGGGTGTGTATGATATCGGAAGCTGACAAGGTTAAGTGGTAAAGATGTAATTTGAATAAAAACTGCATTTTTTCTTATTAAAGAAAGAACTTTTCACCTACCATCAATATGTCAAACTCTTATTGGCTTAGAAAACTTTTTCTTCTTTCTTTATAAGAATTACTATCGCTTTCTTATTGAAACATTTGAAAATAATTTAACACTTAAGCAATTCTCCTTAATAAAGAATTTAAATCCTCTAACTTAAATAATTTATAAATCATAGTGCGTCACTTAGGAAAATCCCCCAAAAATCATGATAATTCACATTTATTACATTTTCTAACATATAAAAATTTCAAATCCAAAAACCTTATTTAATTGCCTTAAATAATTTAAATCCGAAATTAACTATTTTATCTCTTAGAAAATTCATAATTACTAAAATATTATGAAACTTAAAACCCACTTCTAAAATAGTTTCTTGACCTTATACAAAAACGCAACTCAATTGGATATCATATGATATGTTTTCTAATCTAAACATATCATAAAATACATATTAAATCATATAAATCATCAATAAGCATATGTATCCATTTAATCTATCAAAAATGGCATGATAATTGCAAGAATTATTTGGATCTAACTTGGAACTGAAATCATTATTAAAAGTGAGGTGTAAACTAATTATTCACCATGGCTTTGTGTTAAGAAGGTTGAGATTTGCCTTTAGATTGATTTGCTTAAGCTTTCCACTTGAATCCTAGCTTTTCTCCTCCTTGAATACTCTTAATGATGGCTGGTTGAGTTCTTTAGGGTTTTAGTTTTGTTTGTGAAAGTTAAAATTAATAGGGACTGAAGAATGAAGAATGGAAGGGTATATGGTATACGAAATAAGGCTCTTTCTAATTTTCCCTTCTAATTTTCCTCCTCCTTATCTTAAGTTTTAATTATTTGTATTAGTTCATTGATATGGAACGGCTTTTCCGTAATTTACAAATCTCATTTCCTTAATTATCTACATTATTTTTATCTTATTTTCCTAATTAAATGTTACATATAATGTTTACTAAAATTAAGGCCATTACAGACTCCCCTCTATAAAAAAAATTGTCCTCGAAATTACGATATGGTACGCACAACAATCAAACATAAAGGTAAAATATCCCATTAAAGAAGTCAAGGTAAGTTTCCATAATCCTGTTCTCGGTTTCCCAGGTACGCTTCCTCTCATCATCAATCCATTGGACTTTGACTAATCTGACTTTCTTGTTTCTTAGTTTCTTCCCATCTCTCGCAACTATATGAATTAGTTTTCTAACTATAGTCATATCTAATTCTAATAATAGATCTTCTAACACAGTCGGTGTAATAGTAGTCTTTGGATCTCGAATACACTTTCTCATATGAGAAATATGAAAAACATTGTGGACTCCTCCTAAACTATTCGGTAACTCTACTCTATATGCGATTTTTCTGATCTTTTCTATAATAGGAAATGGTCCAACGAATCTTGATGCTAACTTCCCTGATTTACCAAAACTGACCACGCCCTTCATTGGTGACACCTTGACAAAAACATAATCTCAAACCGAGAATTCTAAGTTTTCCTGTCTCTTATAACCATGCTCTTCTGCCCAGACTGAGCCTCTTTTATTCTAGCCCAAATTAACTCAATCTTCTCTGCAGCTTCTCTAACCGAATCTGGACCAAGAACTAGTGACATCCCTAAACTATTCTAACTGTCATTGTACGATAAACTTGACTAATTATAGATGGTCTTCCCATGATCCTTCAAATCTAGCACATAAAGTGTTAACAAATCCTCCATGACTTTATTAACTCTCTCCGTCTGCCCATCTTTTGTTGATGGTAAGCAGTACTCATCTTAAGCTTGGTACCTAAAGTATCCTTTCAACTCTTCCAGAACTCACTAGTAAATAAGGAATCCACTTACTATACAACTAGGAATTCCATGCAGTCTAACTATATTCTTCATGAATAACTTAGCTGAATCGGTGATGTCCTAGTCGACTTGATGGGTATAAAGTGCGCAATCTTAGTAAGTCTGTCCACTATAACCCAGATATTCACATTTTCTCTATTTGACCTTGGCAATGCATCTATGAAATCCATTGAGATAGAATCCTATTTTCATATTGGAACATCCAAATGTTGAAGTAATCACTCGGTTTTTGATGCTCAGCCTTTACCTGCTGACAGTTCAAACATTGCTTCACCCATAGGCCTACATCTCTCTTCATACCTTCCTAGAAGAAACTCCTTTTCATATTGATACATCTTAGTTCCTCTTGGATGAATAGTAAACTTCGAATGATGGCATTCTCTAAGAACTTCCTTTCTAAAGTTTCCCACGCTCGGAACACATATTGTTCTTTCTTCCTCAACCAGACATTCTGGTCAAGACTAAAATCTTTCATGTCATCGCTCTTTGTTCCATTCCTTAACCGTCTGATCCGATCGACTAATAATGGATCTTCTCCTTATTTAGAAGCAATCCTTTCGATCATCATCGGTCGAACTTCTAAACAAATGGTAACATGGAGGTTTCTTAACTAAAACTAGCCTTAAGTCTCCATTGTACTCTGCATGTAGTCAATGCTTCTAAATCTTTTCACTCAACTATCATTGCCAATACTTCATTCTGATGTTTCCTTCTAAGTGTATCTGCCACCTTATTTCCTTTTCCCGATATATACTCAATCCCAAAGTCATATGCAGCCATGAACTCAAACTATCTCTATTTTCTCATATTCAGTTCTTTCTAAGAAAATAAATATCTTAATGACTTATGATACGTAAACAGCTCGAATCTTTCTTCCAAAAGGTAATATTTCCACACCTTCAATGAGAAAATTACCACAGCTGATTCCAAATCATTAGTCGGATATCTAACTTCATGCGGTCTAAGCTGATGAGAAGCATAGGCAATCATTATACTTTCTACATTAACATAAATCCTAGTCCTGTTCCACATGCATCCGTATAAATAACAAAGTCTCGATTCTCCATTGGAACAACTAACATAGGTGCATTAGTTAACAAATGTTTCGGTTTTTGGAGTGCCTCTTCACACTTATCAGTCTAAACAACTTGAATCTTTCCAAGTTAACTTAGTCATTAGTTTTGCTATCCATGAGGAATCCTTAATGAATCTATGATGTTATCCTGCTAATCCAAGAAAACTCTTCATCTCAGTCATTGTCTCGGGTCTCTTCCAACTATTCACTGCCTCTATAACACCACTAACTTTTAATAACATTATTCAAGAAATTTAATTAGACAAATTAAATAGAGTAATGTAAATATTGGTGCGATAAAGGGATTGAGATTTGAAAATTCAATAGAGGCCGAGCTTAATTAAGTAACCCTAAAAGAATGGGCTTATGAACAGTTTTATATGTTAATTAGTGAGAACATGACGCAAGGGCATTATAGGGATTAATCCTATAACCCCTATACCCATGTTTCCATTTCTCTACACGTTCGCAATTCAAAAATTTCTAAAAACGCAAATTAGAGAGCAAGCCGGCCATAACTAGGGAAAGAAAAGAGGAAAATCAATTAAAGCTAAGTAATCAAGCAAGGGTAATTAATCAAAGATCAAATCTCAAGTTCCTTACCCTAATCAAGGTGAATAATAGTCAAAAACATCTCTATTTTCATTTCAGTGAGCATTTGATTTCGAGTTTAAGTTTAAATCCATTATGATAATGATATGCTTAGATTTCATGATATGTTATATTCAAACAAGTTTGTTTGATAAATATTTATTCGAATTTAAGGCTAAAATTGTTTATATTGGGTTTCAAATACCATGAGGATTTAATATGTTATGTAAAACATTATTTTGGAGATGGGTTTAATTTTTCATAATTATCCAAGCTATGAATAATTTGTTTTGAATTTTTGAAGGGAGAAATCAATTATTTGGTTTAAAATTTAATTTGGCTATTATATGAAGGATTTTGGGCCTGAAATTTATATATGTTAAATAACATATAAAAAGTGAATTTTTATGATTTTGGAAGATTTTTCCTAAGCAGTTTACTATGGAATTTTTTTTATTTGGAGGACTTAAATGTTTAAATTTTTTTGCTTAAGGGAGTAGCTTCTTTGCTAGTTATCTTTATTTAGACCTAAAATGAACGCAGTATTTTTTTGGAAAGAATTTGAAAAGTTTATGGCAACCAGTTAAATTTTTACAAATAGGCAGGTTAGTTAAAAAGCAATTACTTGAAAAGGCGATAAAATAGTTTTTGTACAAAAATATGGTTCCGCCACTTTCAATAGCTAGCTTCTGACTCTATATTTCTACCTCAACCATGTCGAAACCAATACACAAGGTATCAATGTGTTGGTATGTAGTGGATTGAAGAAGAACGATAGTTATGGAGTTGAAACCATGCCTTCGAAAGGGTCGAAACCAATTTAAATAGCTTCCGAAGGTCCTTTGTTTTACTATCCAAAGAAATTCCACTCTCCTTGTTTTCAAAAGAATGCTTTTGAAAAGGTTTAATATAGCTTTCGAAGAAATTGCCTCCATTTTGTTTAAAGAGTAGCTTTCAAATGAGTTGCCTTTTCTTTAAATCAATCCTTTCGAAAGGGTAGTTTAAACCTAGTCGAAACCATGCTACCGAACTTATGCCTTCCGAATGGATTGAAGTCATCAACAAGTTCGAAAGGGAGCTTTTGTTTTATAAATATAATAAGCCACTTCCCTAAGCTTTCGAAAGGGCTCCAGCAGCCACTTATACTAATGGTTCCGAAACCAATGGCTTCAAAAGGGGTTTCGAAGCAATCCTTCCAAATATTTTACTTTAATGATTAATGCTTTCGAAAGGATGGTTCTGAAGCCATTAGTTTTCCTCAATTACTTTTACTTAAATAATGGTTTCGAAAGGGGCGCTTTCATTTACATTCACTTCGACCCAAAAGACTAAGGATAAACCCAATGGTTTCGAGAGAAGTACTTTTAAATGGTTTCGAAGCTATGCTTCTACATGTTGGAAAGATATACTTTAATACTTTCGAAAGAAATGTTTGATGCTTCCTAAAGAGATTAAGTGTTTCAAAAGTCATATGTTTGAGTGCTTTGAAAAGAAGAATTGAAAGCTTTCGAAAGATAGATTTTAATGGTTTTGAAAGTAATGCCCAAGATTTCGAAAGCCTTAGTTTTAAAATAAAGAACCCAATCTAATTTTTAAAGAAAACCATGGCAAAAATAAAGGAGTTTTAAAATGGCTTTTAAGTATGAAGTTTTTAAAGAAGCTTTCCTTGATAAAAAAAATATGTTAAAGGGATTAACCATGTTTCATATGAAGATGATTTTAAGGATATTAAATCATAAAATATTGGTGTTATTATGTTATTTTGTTGCTTCTTCTAATATATATATTCATTGCATAATGAACCCACAACTGTATTTTGAAGAGATAAAGGGCAGAACAACTAGCTAGGTTGGCCCGGTAGTGAATATAAATTGAGTTAACTCCCATAGGAGTACATTGCATCTAGGAGGTCAAGTTGACCAAAATGTAGGATGCCTATTGATTAAAGATGTCATCAGATAGACAGGTTCATAGTAAACCCATAAAAACTATGTTTAGAAAGAGTTATTGACATGGGCCTATAGGTTCTAGTGATTCCATGAAAATTATATCCAGATAAATTTATTGACAAAATTCAATAGGTTCCCAGTTAATGTAATGGCCCATTTTTCCGTACCCTTCGAATAGACAATAAACCACACATGTCCAAATCAAATTGCACGAATAAGCAGATCATTAAGGGTAGAAAGAAAATAAAGATATAATAGAATCTCACATGAATGGAATAACATATATTATTTCAATAATAATCTTTACAGTGGAAAATTTTAAAATAAAATATCAGAGTCTAACCTAAATTCAACTTGAACAGTTATAAACATTTGTCCTTACAATTGCTGACAAACATCAAACCAAAACACCATAAGTACAGCGGATAATAGATTATGTCCATACGTAGATGAATATCTCCAGCTCTCCTCTGGAAACTCCAACCATCTTCGATAAAAACCTAAAACTACTCGGATCTGACCCGAGTATTGAAAATACCCAGATCAGTCCTGATAAACCATTGTGAGAAAAACTCAATAATATATAACAGTGTCATATATCAGCCTTTGGATAAAATTCTTTAAAAATAAAAAGTATCTCATAAGACCACTCCCACACATAAATACAGACGGGTTTTTACCTTATGATAACTCAAACACTTTTATATCAAAACCTTCGATATTATTTCTAAAGACATCTCTTTGAAAAAATTTGCAAATAAACTTATTAATCCTATCTGAAATGGTTACCCGTATATCATTTCAAGGCTATTCATTATGCCAAGACAAACAAAACTGTAGCTTCTTATTGGAGAATGGATTTCCATACAAATGACCAAGTGAATGATCTACCTTCCAAAATGGGTACACCTCTAGATGGATGCCTCGAGGAACAGCACAAAGGAACCTCGACCAACACAAGACCAGTCTATCTTTGTAACTAGATAGTACCGAATATGTCATCCCCTAGTTGTTACCGACGTCTATCCAAGGGCCCTCATAGCATACAAACCACATTAATTTACATCCCGAACGTCATAGCGGAAAGAAATATATCTAGAAGGGGATGACCATACCCTACTTAGGAATGACCCACTTAGCCTTGCTGCATCTAATCATGTTTCGGTCATTTCCGGTTTGATGAGGCTTGAGGTAATGATTACCTTTTCATATAGCACATATTTCATATTTTTATGCCGCATTTCCATTCCGTTAACTACTAATTGCCTTCCACAAAAATGCAACCCTTGAGTTCGCACGTATCAAGGAGTGTGTTAAGCTAAGAGAAGTTCCCTCCTCCGCCACCACTAAAGTACGTTTGTAAAAACCAATGTACGTAATCATTAGAAATGCAATGTCAGATAAATGTCGATACAAGTTGTTTAGGAACAGGACAAACCGAAGGCACTTTCCTACTACCACTAGTAGCGAGTAGTCCATGCAATCCGAAAAATCTCAGTCACGAGCAAACCACTGCTATTAATAACTCTATATTGGGAGCTAACCAGAGCATGTTCAACAAGCAGTCTTCATGCTATGAAGATCCACGGTCTTCAATAATCATCATCTTCAACATGTCTACACATTCGAACGTATACGTGGGTTCGAAGTGGTTTTCGGACAGGAATTACCCAAATCCCACCTCGTTTCCATCGAAATCCAATTATCATTAAAAAGTGAATAGGAGTATACAGGATTTATTTAGTCTCTTTCACTTTAACTCTTTTCAGATGATTTCAAAATCTCATTATTTTGACTTAGAATAATTTCAAGTAATTCATTCTTTTGTTTTGGCAAATATCTCAAATTTTCATATTTAACTCTCGATCCAAATTCCTTAACATT
The DNA here is from genome assembly GCA_030765085.1 of Allium cepa. Classification (NCBI taxonomy): domain Eukaryota; kingdom Viridiplantae; phylum Streptophyta; class Magnoliopsida; order Asparagales; family Amaryllidaceae; genus Allium; species Allium cepa. The sequence goes on along the minus strand of CM060929.1, from coordinate 604,089,476 downwards.
TAGGCGGGTCAAAAACAATGTTATTCAAGACATCGTTTACGATAAACCCTAAATCAATCTTAGAAAAGCATTTTTGAGTAAATAGAATCATAGAAATCATTCATTTTTCGAGATTGCTTAAATTTTGGACAATACCAATCTTCTTTTATTTTGGAAAACTTAACAGAATCTTTTTATTTTAGAGCATCAGTGCTTTCCTTTCGATTTGTTCCACCGCTCGCCTAAGAAAAGAAAACATAGGCCAGGTAAGTTCACGACATTGGATGCTCCATCCTTAACCTTAGTTAAACACCTTATTTTATCTCCCCAGGTCTCATAGGTGGGACAAATGTTCTAGTCGTTTCCGCATACTCAGATTTTCAACTTTATTTTGGAATTACTTATAAATATTCCAAATTATCTTTCAAAACACTTAATTATTCTTTTTAAAACATTCACAATTGATTCTAAGAAAATTCGTTACGATTAAACTCCTCTTAAAAAAGTTAAACAATTCGCAGCATAAAAGTGTTGTGAAAAGTGCTATATAAGCTTATTTGATTAAATCAACTTTTAAACATTCGATAGTTCATATTTTTCAATCCAAATCTATTTCAAATCATTTAAATATATTTATAAAATTTATTTCATATTATTCCATAATTAAAAATGCTCATTTAAACAAATTCGCAGTTATGGTCACTTTAATTGCACTAGCGTGATTTTTCTAGAAAATTGATTTGGACTTAATTCAAAATATACTCAACGAAATTTTGATTTCTTTCTTCGTTTCGAAGATATGGATATAATAGTCCAGAATTTTCTTATCTTGAATCCACTCTACACATTTATTTGAACTTTTCAACGCGAAATTAATTTTAACTTATTTTTCAATGTTTGAAATAATCTATTCAAATTGAATTTTATTACTCATAAAACCATTACAAAGAATTTTAAATCAATATTTTCACTTTTTAAAATAATTAAAATATATTTTCACTATTTCCATATTACAAAATTATTATATTCCTATTATTGTAATATTAAAATCTAAATTCCAATTTCAATCCAATTTCAATTCTAACTTCAAATTAAACTTATTAAAATTCAGATTTCAAATCTAATTTCAATTTAAACTTAAATTCAACCTTAATCTCAACATCTATTTTTCAAAATCGATTTCAATTTCACTATTTCAACTCTTTCAAATTCGTTATCTTCAAATTTCAAATTCTCTTTTATTTTTACTTTAATTTCACTTCTAAATGATAAAAGACTTATTTTTCCAAAATATCTCATATTACTAAAATATGATCTTGTTAACAAAGGGATTATTAAATCAAAATGAACATAACCAATGTCCATGTCACTATCATAACATCCATTCAACCAATCACATAACATATGATTTCAAATCCAACATTCACTATTAATACCATAACGAAATACATCAACCAACAACCAAATATCCATTTTAACAATGAAATTTGTATAAACATTCATATGTCATAAGGGTACAAATGTGATTGTTTTATCATTACCAAAATATAATTATAAAAGCGATGAGAATTTATCACCTTCATATCCACTCCATCGTTCTTTTTGTATGCTAACGTGTTTTTCGAACTAATGCGCTTTTTTTCGAACGTCTTGAATTCTTTCCTTAATTTATTTTCCTTCTCTTTTTCTTTTCTTTTTCTTCTTTCTCTCTTCTCTCTTTTTTATCTATTTGGCCGCGAGCTTTTAGAGGGAAATGGGGTGACGGCTTTGGGTATCTGGTGATGTGGTGGTGATAGCTTGAAGGTAGAAGAAAAATGGAGGAAGTAGAGAAGGATTTTGATAATTTTGTGAAAAGAAATTGAAAATGAAGAGGTTTGAGGTTGTATTTATAAGTGGAGATTTTGGTGGTAAATGACACAAATAACCTTGTTTACTTTTGAACTTGATTAGCTTTGATTTGAGTTGCATTTAATGTATGAAATGATGGTTATGGAAAAGTATGTTAATAGGTGAAGAGGTGTCACTTTCTTATGGTTTTAATTGTTAAATCATACATTTTTGCTCATTTCCTATGTATAAGTATAACATCTCATTGATGAGATAAGAAGTAAGGTAATGATGTTGTTTTATAAAAGCTTTAATTAAATTTAAATTTGTCAAATCATAACTTTTGCACTCCTTTTATTATTTAGACTTTTCAAAAGTAAACTCTTTTTGTCTTTATTGCTAAATGTAAAGTGTTTAAATAGTCTTTAAACTTGTATTTATATGTTAGAAAATGTATCAAGTTGTTACAACTCGAAGATAACCTGTTTTGGTTGAAAACGGTGTTTTTGTCGACAAATTGTACAGTGAAAATTTGATGTTTTTGTTAAACTATATATTGATGTAAACCAAACTTTGAAATGAACTTTTTTAATTCTTTAAATAAATTAAAAAAATCTTTATATTTTAAAATCATATTTGATTAATATCAAAATCTCTATTTTTACAGTGAATGCAAAACTGACAAAATACGATAAATTTTTGGTTATTTTTGTAAAATCAACCTACCCCCACAAATCGACGCACCGCAACGACGACCAACCACTATCTCGCATGCCACCTACCATAATCGAAAACCCACCCATTCATCCACCTCCGAGCCAAACTCCATAAACTCCAGTCGCCCAATCACTTCCCAAATCGATCCCATCCCCTCATTTATCAAAGCTTCACCAAAACCCTAAAATCCACTCGGACAACCAATCCCAACCGAAAACCCAAATTTCGCCACGGTCGTCACCTCCCCTAGGTCCATCTTTCCCCTTCAGACCAAGCCGCAACACCCAACGATGACCGAGTCGACAGAAAATATTTTTTGAACGAAAACTGGTCATCTAACAATTTCTTGAAATTTAAAACACTAAAAATTACAATCTTTCTACTGAAATTCATATTTCCGTATAGGCAACCTAATTGCATGCTTGAAATCTTGATTTAAAAATATTAATTCTTCACCAAAATTGATTATTCATTGTAAAATTTATCATTATCGAAATACACAGCATAATTTTCTCACAAACCATTTTTAACTAAAACTATACTAGAAAATAAACATATTCCTAGTTTATAGCATAATCAGATTCGAACTAGACTTAAAGTTATAGATTTTTAGTACTGGGATGATCAAATATTCACAGTTTAACAGAGTAATAGAAAAAATTCATTTCCAGATTAAACATTAAGGTTTCTCACTTTCCACATTTGATTCCAGAATCTTTTAAAGTTGAAGTTTTGAAGAGGAATTGAAATTTTTAATTTAAATTCCTGAACTTGCTTTAATCCCGTCTAGAATATTAAGAACAGAGATGCTCCTGTCTTCTAAAATTTACAGACTTGATTTTAGGATGCTTGCTTTTCTTCTTTATCTAAATTTTGTTTGTTGTTGCTTAAAAATTTGAACAGATATATATTTTTTTAGTTATAGATTTAAATCTTTAAAATAACAATTCAGATCTAAGACCTAAATACACACACACACACACACACACACTAGTTTTGAAATATATGTTTAGATTTGGAAAGAGACTACTGGAGGCTAAGCAGATGATATAGTCTCTACTGAGTGAAATTTTGAAAATAAAAGATAATTATTACAATGTTTTATCTGTTGCTTTACTGCCAAATGTAAAAATGTTTACTGATCTAAATTTTTATTACTAACTTACCCGTAGTTTTTACTAGATTTAAAACTGTTTTGCTTCTTGTTTTTGTTAATCTATTTCCTTTAACAGTAAATGATTTTGAAATCTTCTATTTATATATAAACTATGAAATACTTTAAAGTATAAGTTTGTATGCTCAAGAAGATAGACAGCCCATAGTTAACGTTGACAAGGTTAGTGTTGCATTTGTCTCTAATATATTTTAAAATAAAGGTGAAAGCTGGTAAATTAAAATAACCTCTTGGTTAATTTATCTTATATAAACATATATGTGTTACTTTTAAACAAAATGAAATAAAATAACACTCTTCTTGATTAATATACTTATATATATAGTTACTTAAATGAAATAAATATCATTCAATATTAAACACCCTATATTTATATGTTACAAGAACTTCAAAGTGGTGTAAAGTTATTTTAATCCTTCGTGTATATATGTAACCATATATACATTCTTTTTTATTGATAATATAGAAGTATATTATTTCCAAATAAACCTTGTCATTTGATATATATATATATATAGTTCCTCCTATTTGTACTTAAGTGATTCTTATACATATCCATTTATTTATAATATTTTTATCAATTTAAATATTATAAATTTTCCTTTTTAACTTATCATTACATATATAACCTTTCTTATTCAATACGTATATATATTATTATTTTAGAAGCTTCCAACTTAAACTCTTTTTATTTAATATAAATTATATTGTACATTTGCCCAAATTAAAAATATTCTTTTACTTCATTATCAATTTCTATCTGAAAATTCAAATTATACTTGTTTTGGAAAATTGTATACAATTATAAATCATTGATTAATAGGAATATTATATATTAAAATACAATATTGTTGAATATTATAAATTAATATTCACAACTCGGGTGTCCAAACTCCTGGGTCGTTACATTCCTCCCCCCTTAAAAGAATTTCGTCCTCGAAATTCTATAGCTAAGTTAGTAAAACTTTCTACACATTAGAACTGATTAATAACACCCCAAACTACACTAGTAAATACACAGATTTCATACTTGTATATCAAAATATACATTCCATCTAGTACCAGCCAAAATATTCCTACGAGTGCTATCATAGCATACAAACACACCCATATATACAGATACACACACACACACACACACACACAATACCCTACCCAACATTTACCCTTAACAATCATGACGTCCAAGGGTCATAGACACATACAAAAAGGCATACACGACCAAGAGAAAGCAACCTAAACTAATTATGGACTCTTACTACCAAAGTCCTCTCCTTCGGGTCCTGACAATTCCCTGGACTCCACATCGCTGTCCGGAACCCAAACAATCTCTAGACTAGGCTCACTCGGAAGGAAATCTACACCAACAACTGGCTCCTCAACAACTTCACCTATCTCCCAAATGACTACATCATCAATTTTTGATTCCAGATCCTCCTCTACTTCAAACTCTTCCTCATCGTCAAACTCCTTATCTTCACCCTCGACTTCAAACTCTTCTTCACTATCGAATTCCTCCTCGGGGTCTTCTTCCTGAGGCTGAGGCTGAGGCTGAGCTTGCTCAACAGGCTCTATTGGCTCCTCTGGCTCTTCTTCAAATAACGACGGCTCATTAATATCTGCCCGAATTCTCCTGACCCGATCAAAATCACCATCCATCCTAGCCCTAGCCAAATCTCCACCTCGACTGATGCTATGGGTTCTCTACAATCAATACCAAAACCCAAAGGTGAGATCCTAAGGCTTGACTTCTATAGGCTAAAGAGTACATCAAGTTTCACACTTTAAAATTTATTCCCCCTTTTAAATTTTTATTACCCAAAATTTATAAAATCATCTTTCCAAAAGTAATTTAAATATATATTTGAACAGTGATTATAGGTAGAGAAAAATATACAATAATATAGTAAGTTTACAAACAATTTATTTCTTCAATTTATAAATATATATATATATATATACACACAACAAAGTAAGTGTTATAAGGTTTAAATTCTCAAATATCCATTTCTAGAAATCCATAGTTATGAAAATTATCTTAAAGGGTGGAAAAATTTTCCCAAGATATTAGTTTAAAAGTTTTCTAAATCCCTTTGGCAAATGAAACTTAGTAAAAATTCATTTTCCAAAGATTCAAATTCTAAAGGGTTCAGATTTCTAAGGTATACTCAAGGTTGATGGCTAAGACCACTCAATCCTAAATGATAAATTATTATCGTCAACCAATCATTTTAAATACCATATATATTTAAAAATCGTACCTCTTTACATAGAAAATATATCTGGGTAAAATTATTTCATCTACCCCTTAAAAACAATATTTTGTCTGTAGGCCTGGTTCAAGTGTTTAGAGATCCCTATCAATAACGTTAGCTACTCGTATTGACCAGAATCCATATGCCACTTAACCGATCAATTAACACAATATATAAAATCATTTTTATATAACTAATAAGTACGTGCTCTCGTATACATATAAATATACACTCAGCCTCAATCAGGTTGCTATAGAATCTATTCCTAATGAGCAACCCACCCAATCCTAGGTATTTGCTCAACCTAGGCTCCGATGCCATACTGTCAGAACCCATTTATCTATAATAATTTAAACTGACTTTAAACCACACTTGTCAGCCAAATCGCATGGGAAGATGGATAGTGAAAGAAAGAAAGAAAGAAAGAAAGAAGGTAGAATAGAAAGAAGATAGAAGAAAAGAGAACAATCAGAATCTCACAGCGGAACGAATAAACTATAATATAAACAAATCTTTACATGAAACCAAAACTATTACTTTAATAACATATGTAGACTTTAAATTAGAGTTACAACCATTCAACTCGGACAGTATATAACAACCTGTTCTTACAACTTGTTGATAACACTGTATGAATATGCGCTTATATGTTTTTGTTTGATGATAATAAACATATATATTCATTTAAATGTATTTGGTAATGTACTATTTTTTTTTTCATAGATTAAATAAATATTTGTTGAATAAAATAAATTACATAGAATTTGAATTCAAACAGAACAAGTTACACAGAATTTGAATTCAAACAGAAATTTTATTCAAACAAATATTTATTACAATCTTGAATAGTACAAATTCAAGCTCTCACTATACATATACATTTTTGATTACATCACAACTCAGTTTACATAATTTCCTCACTACATATCACTCACACTCGTATTTTGTCTTCAACAGCATTCCAGTTTGAATCCAGCATCTGAGCAATCTGCAAAAATTTCACTAACGCAGTAAAATTGAAAAAGAAATATTTTTGCAATACAAAATAAAATATGATTTTTGAAAATATGATTTGCCTCAGTTATTTGGGTTGTTCGTCATCATTTACATTTGAATTCATCACACACGAACAGTGTGACATGCACAGTGTATCACTGTACATGCCACAAGGCTGTGCACATCGATATACACTTGATCGATTTACAGGGATAGGTGAGCACAGGTCAAACCCAAATAAAAAATCGGGTTCAACGCACGTGCAATATATTTAAAATCACGACATGAGCACAAGGTCAAACCCGAGTTTTTGAAATTGGATTCAACTCAAGTGAAATTTCAAAAATCTACATGAAAGGATGCAAAGACCAGAAGTACAAACTGAAGACTGCATGAAGTGTATGCAAACAGTCAAAGTCATGAAGCAATCAACATGAATATCACAAGTGTCACAGCAAAAATAAAGACTGCAAGCTCAAGTGATAAAACATATGTCCAGACAAGAACACAATGAATACAACTAAAGGCAGGTTTGAAGAAATGAAACAACATCAACCAAATTCAAGGCTGCAAATGAAGACTACAGGTCTCCATATCAATTAAATACAAAACCACATGTGCAGCAACCCAAAAGCAAGTGCAAATACAAACATACAAACAAACTCAGTAAAGCCAAAGTTCACAAGTGAAGAACAAATCAATACAGTGCAGAACAAGATTGCCACCAACAACAACATGAATACTGCACCAACCAGAATGGATGCAGTGATACAAGGCATAGCAACTGCATAGCAACTACACCAATGCAAACTCAAATAAGTATGTGCAACTGTGAAAACTGATGTGAAACAATGCATGGTGAAATTGGATCAACAAGGTCAGACAAGTCAGTAGTGTGAAAATGAAGATCACAAATGTGCAACACAGTGAGAATGCTCAATGCACCAATGAACAGAGAACATGCATGAAGAACCAGAGGTACAAGTGCAGGCAAGTGCACAACTTCACAACAAACAAGGCAATGCACTATGCAGTGTACAACTACAAGTCCAAGTTCGAAATCGAAAAATGCAGACTAACAGCTACATCAAAAGCAAACAACAAGTTCATGTTTGAAACCACTCGAGTGCATCAGTGAATAATGCAACATAGTAAAGGAACAGTGATACAACGTAGTCAATGCCGTGTAAATCGATGATACAGTGGATGGACGAAGTTCGACATTGTAGAGATGGCCGAAGTCAGAATTCAAAAATCAAATTCGTGTCTTTGAAAAAGTCCAAAGTCAAAGCAAATTAAAATAGAGAAGTTTCTGCCGTATTAATCAGAGATAAATCAAACGTTTGATAATCAAAGCCGTGAGTAACAAGTCGAAGTTATATCAGGAAAGCCGTGCGCATCAAGCAATAGAAAAATTAGGAAAGTACCAAATTGATATGAGCAAAATCAAGTGTTTCGAATTCATATAAATACTGAACCAAAAAAATTCATCATTGGCATCGGGTAAAAGGCAAACAATCAAACCAACAAACAGAAAAATTACATACTGAATCAACAACGAACTCGATCATCAGAGAACGAGCGAGCCAAGCAATAACCATCGATCAACAGAGAAGCAAAGCAAACCATCGATCATCAGAGAGCCGCAAAACCCTAATTTAGGGGAAAAGAGGATTGGCCGCCAGTTTACAGTAGCAAAGGAAAAGGGAACAAAGCCCTAATTTCAGAACGAACAAAGAATACAACGTCGGTCTCCACTTTCTTCACATAGCAAAAGAACAAAGGATCGGGTTGAAGAATAAAAGGGCCGGCCTAGTGTTATAAAAGGGGTCTTTATTATTATAAAGGGATTTTGATTTATTTAGGGTTTATTTTATTAAAGGGGGGTTTTTTATTTGAGAAAAAATTAAGCATTTAAGTTTGTATTTTAATTTTTGCTCCTGTTTTATTTTTGAAGTCTGTTTTTCTTTTCGAGTCAAAGAATTTGTAAATCACCACCTAGGTTGTAGGTAGTGTCAGATTGTCAAGTTAGAATTAGTTCAGTGAGCAGGGTGTGCGAGTTTGCAAAACTCTATAGGCGGAGCAGAGTTTGCGAGTAAGCGAAACTCTATAGGCGGAGCAGGGTGTTCGAGTCTATGAGAGAGTTTGTGAGCGGGAGCAAAAGGGTTTGCGAGTCTAGTAGAGTGTTTATAAGAGGGATACTGTTTAATTCTAATAGAAATCTGGGAATGCAGCAGTAGGCAGGGGTTGCCGAAGCTGGGTTAATTTTGTGTGTGATTTACTTTTCAGCATATTTATTTCTGCAGTTTGTTTCTATGTTTAATTCGAAAAAATTTGCTATAACCCTATTCACCCCCCCCCCTCTAGGGTTAATCTAGATCCTACTAGTGGTATCAGAGCAAGGTAATTTTTTTCTTTAACTCTAAAGTCATGAATTCATCAAATAATGCTTTTTCTGAAGGGTAATCTATTGTTAGGCCACCCATGTTTAACGGGAATGATTATGCTTATTGGAAAGTTAGGATGGGTATTTATCTTAGCTCTGTTGATTATGATGTTTGGGATATTATTGAAACTGGCTATAAATCTCCCACTATAACCGTTGGTGATACTGAAATTCCTAAACCTAAGTATAGGTAGGATCCTAACGATAAGAAATTAAAAACTACAAATGCTAAAGCCATGAATGCTTTGATTTGTGCTCTTGACAAGAATGAATTTAATAGAATTTCTCATTGTAAAACAGCACAGGAAATTTGGCATACTTTGGAGGTGACACATGAAGAAACTCCTCAAGTCAAGGAATCTCGTCCAGCCCTATTCAGCGATGAATACGAGAACTTTGTGATCGACAAAGGCGAGAGCATAAAGGACATGTTCGGACGCTTTTCAACTTTGGTGTACAACACTAGAGCACTTGGGAAGGTATTCACTAAGGTAGAGCTTGTGCGGAAGGTGCTACGAGTTTTACCGTTGAACTTTGAGGCAAAAGTCACGGCAATCCAAGAATCGAAAGATTGGAGTAAACTAAGTATGGAGGAGTTGATCGGTAACTTGATGACATATGAGCTTGAACTAAAAGCAAAGGAGGAACGCAACAACTCCGAACCAAAGAAGAAGACGATTGCCTTAAAGAGCAAAGAAGAAAGCGATATAGAAGAAGATCCAATTGAAGAGCTTGCAATGGCTGTCAATAATCTTAGAAAATGGTCAAGATTCAAGCCACGCAAGAAGAAAACAAAGGATAATAGGTCAAAAGATTCTGACAATTCCGATAATGAACTGACGTGCTATAACTGCAACAAGCCTGGCCACTTCAAACAAGAATGCCCACTTCTCAAATACAACAAAGGAAAGAAAAAGAAGAAGAAGGCTTTTGCAGCGACTTGGGATGATGAAGAAGAAGAGGTAGTTTCGGATAGCAGCTCAGAGGAGGCTAACTTGTGTCTTATGGCGAAATCAGATTCAGAAGCAAGCTCAGAGGAATCTAATGAGGGAGGTGACTATACTTATAAAGAACTTGTTTTTATGTGTCTTGATCTCACTAAAGTAGTTGATGCTCTTGAATCTAAAATTGAAAAACTGAAATCTGATAGGAGAGGACTTGCTCGTGAAAATTTTAGGTTAGAAACTGAACTTGAAAATATTCAAAACCTAGAATGTAAAAAATATAAAATTTTAGATTCAGAATTGACAAGACCTAAGAATATCTTTGAGAATCTTGAAAAAGAAAGCTTGAGTCTTAAGGAAATCATTGACACTAGGAAAAAGGATTTTATAAATAGATGCACCTCACTTGTCACTGAAAACACAACACTAAAAACCAAAGTCCAAAATCTTGAGAAATCTCTGAATAACTTTTCAAGAGGAGAAAAATCATTCGACATGCTATTGGGAAATCAAATTTTTGCTAACAACAGAAAAGGACTAGGTTTTGGGAAAACACAAGTTGAGGATAATGCAAAAGGGAAGAGTGTCTTTGATAGATGTGAAATAATTGAACATCGTTTTGAAAATTGTAGTCATAGGAACAAGAACACAAAATTTATACAAGTTTGGGTTCCTAAGAATTCTACAAACAAATTTCATGTCTATTGGAACAAGAATAAAAGGACTAAACAAGTTTGGGTTCCAAAGGGTTTGTTTATTCATAATGCTTCTTCCACTAACAATCATGGACATATAAATAGGTCACAAAAATCTTTCATCGTGTAGGTATGGTGGCAGGCTAAGGAACAACAACAGTGTTCTCTGGATTTTGGCTGTTCCAGAAACACAACGGGCAACAAAGCAAAGTTCCTTAACCTAGTATAAAGGTGACAGAATCACAATGGGCAACCACGAAAAATTATCGTAAAGGTAAAACAGGTGAAGGTATATTAATTGTGATAATGATGTGATGATGATTTTGATTCTGACTTGTTCAACATAGTTGGCCAATTACATTATTCTTTGAATTACTTCATACATATTTTGTTTGGATTAAACATAGTGTTTTGTTGGATGATAATATTTTTCCGGCTAACTCTATGTTCTCAGTTTCTGATTGTTTACATGGCTTCAATTCAAATTCAAAGAATGTCAGTTAAATTGTTGTTAAAATTGAGTTTGAAATTTTTGATGCACACTTCATGGTCTGGTTTTCAATTTAAGTTAGTGATATTTTGGATTGAAAGAAAAATTCAGATGCAGATCATACTGATAATCTAGTTGATAGAAAAATTACTAGTGGAACGTGATTAATTTTTGAAACATTCATTTGCTACATCGTTTTTCAAAGAAAATATCTGCATATTTTTCATCTTAAATAATTTACAAATAGCAGAATTTTTTTTTCTCATATAAACCCTTCGAGAAAATCATTGTTGACCATATTTTCATATTAGTCATTTTTATTTAATTTTAAATGACAAATTTTGACTAATCCGACTCCCTACTAATTATCAAAAAGAAAAACAGTGATTGAAAAGGTGATAAGTGTTGATATTTAACATACATTACTCAAAAGAGTATATTTTGAAAATTTCTTTAGGAATTTAAACAAGAGTTATAAAACTTTTTGTTAGGTAAAGATTCCATAACCATTTCTTTATCTATCATATTTCTATCGACCATGGTTTATCAAATCTTAAATATAGTTTGTCGATATGTGGTACTATAATCAGGAATCATTTGTTTTTCATTTCACATTTTTTTTGTAAAAATAAATAAATATCCAAAGTATTCACTCTCATTTAAAAGTCCTCACAGTTATGCATGGGTGAATTACTTGGATTTTTGATTATGTGCTTCCATGCTCATTTAAAAGTCCTTACGGTTATGCATGTATGGAACGCATATCAAAATTAATTGATTAAATAGACAAGTTGATTCTAATCCCATTTAAAAGTCCTCACGGTCATGCGTGGTTAGAAGACACTTGATTTCATTTTTTAAATTAAATTGGAATACTACTAATCTCATTTAAAAGTCCTAACGGTTACGCATGATTAGTAGATATTCAAATTTCTGATATAAATGTACCACAAGTTGATACATTTGTATGATTTTATATGAGAATACCATTTCCATCATTCTAAAAGTGGAATATGCGCCTAACAAGGGTAGTTATAATTTTTGTTTGATTTTTATTGAAGTTTAATATTTATATTCAATTTGAGTTTAATGTTGGATTAATATTGATCACTTAATCTCTAGTTTTCTCTAACACTATTATTCTTTTGCTGATAACAAAAGGGGGAGAGAAAAGTTAAGATTTTGTCAAATAGAATCAAGCAAAGGTCAAATAATTTTCCATTCGCATCTAGGCTCATTTATATATTTCTATTTGTATGCATATATATAGGGGGAGCATCATGTAGAGAGGAAGCATTTAAATAGGGGGAGCAATTAGAGTATATAATTGGTCAAATACATTTAACACGGTCAAAATCTTAAATATATGTTTGTTATCATCAAAAAGGGGAGATTGTATGAATATGCGCTTGTATGTTTTTGTTTGATGATAATAAACATATATATATATTCATTTAAATGTATTTGGTAATGTACTATTTTGTTTTTCATAGATTAAATAAATATTTGTTGAATAAAATAAATTACACAGAATTTGAATTCAAACAGAACAAGTTACACAGAATTTGAATTCAAACAGAAATTTTATTCAAACAAATATTTATTACAATCTTGAATAGTACAAATTCAAGCTCTCACTATACATATACATTTTTGATTACATCACAATTCAGTTTACATAATTTCCTCACTACATATCACTCACACTCGTATTTTGTCTACAACTGCATTCCAGTTTGAATCCAGCATCTGAGCAATCTGCAAAAATATTCACTAACGCGGTAAAATTGAAAAAGAAATATTTTTTCAATATAAAATAAAATATGATTTTTGAAAATATGATTTGCCTCAGTAATTTGGGTTGTTCATCATCATTAACATTTGAATTCATCACACACGAACAGTGTGACATGCACAGTGTATCACTGTACATGCCACAAGGCCGTGCACATCGATATACACTTGATCGATTTACAGGGACAGGTGAGCACAGGTCAAACCCAAATAAAAAACCGGGTTCAACGCACGTGCAATATATTTAAAATCACGACACGAGCACAAGGTCAAACCCGAGTTTCTGAAACTGGATTCAACTCAAGTGAAATTTCAAAAATCTACATGAAAGGATGCAAAGACCAGAAGTACAAACGGAAGACTGCATGAAGTGTATGCAAAAAGTCAAAGTCATGAAGCAATCAACATGAATATTACAAGTGTCACAGCAAAAATGAAGACTGCAAGCTCAAGTGATAAAACATGTGTCCAGACAACAACACAATGAATACAACCAAAGGCAGGTTTGAAGAAATGAAACAACATCAACCAAAGTCAAGGCTGCAAATGAAGACTACAGGTCTCCATATCAATCAAATGCAAAACCATATGTGCAGCAACCCAAAAGCAAGTGCAAGTACAAACATACAAACAAACTCAGTAAAGCCAAAGTTCACAAGTGAAGAACAAATCAACACAGTGCAGAACAAGATTGCCACCAACAACAACATGAATACTGCACCAACCAGAATGGATGCAGTGATACAAGGCATAGCAACTACACCAATGCAAACTCAAATAAGTATGTGCAACTGTGAAAACTGATGTGAAACAATGAATGGTGAACTTGGATCAACAAGGTCAGACAAGTCAGTAGTGTGAAAATGAAGATCACAAATGTGCAACACAGTGAGAATGCTCAATGCACCAATGAACAGAGAACATGCATGAAGAACCAAAGGTACAAGTGCAGGCAAGTGCACAACTTCACAACAAACAAGGCAATGCACTATGCAGTGTACAACTACAAGTCCAAGTTCGAAATCGAAAAATGCAGACTAACAGCTACATCAAAAGCAAACAACAAGTTCATGTTTGAAACCACTCGAGTGCATCAGTGAATAATGCAACATAGTAAAGGAACAGTGATACAACGTAGTCAATGCCGTGTAAATCGATGATACAGTGGATGGACGAAGTTCGACATTGCAGAGATGGCCGAAGTCAAAAATCAAAAATCAATTTTGTGTCATTGAAAAAGTCCAAAGTAAAAGCAAATTAAAATAGAGAAGTTTCTGCCGTATTAATCAGAGATAAATCAAACGTTTGATAATCAAAGCCGTGAGTAACAATTCGAAGTTATATCAGGAAAGTCGTGCGCATCAAGCAATAAAAATTTAAGAAAGTACCAAATTGATACGAGCAAAATCAAGTGTTTCGAATTCATATAAATACTGAACCAAAAAAACTCATCATTGTCATCGAGTAAAAGGCAAACAATCAAACCAACAAACAGAGAAATTACATACCAATCAACAACGAACTCGATCATCAGAGAACGAGCGAGCCAAGCAATAACCATCGATCAACAGAGAAGCAAAGCAAACCATCGATCATCAGAGAGCCACAAAACCCTAATTTAGGGGAAAAGAGGATCGGCCGCCAGTTTACAGTAGCAAAGGAAAAGGGAACGAAGCCCTAATTTCAGAACGAACAAAGAATACAACGTCGGCCGCCACTTTCTTCACATAGCAAAAGAACAAAGGATCGGGTTGAAGAATAAAAGGGCCGGCCTAGTGTTATAAAAGGGGTCTTTATTATTATAAAGGGATTTTGATTTATTTAGGGTTTATTTTATTAAAGGGGGGTTTTTTATTTGAGCAAAAATTAAGCATTCAAGTTTGTATTTTAATTTTTGCTCCTGTTTTATTTTTGAAGTCTGTTTTTCTGTTCGAGTCAAAGAATTTGTAAATCACCACCTAGGTTGTAGGTAGTGTCATATTGTCTAGTTAGAATTAGTTCAGTGAGCAGGGTGCGCGAGTTTGCAAAACTCTATAGGCGGGGCAGAGTTTGCGAGTAAGCGAAACTCTATAGGCGGAGCAGGGTGTGCGAGTCTATGAGAGTGTTTGTGAGCGGGAGCAAAAGGGTTCGCGAGTCTAGTAGAGTGTTTGTAAGAGGGATACTATTTAATTCTAATAGAAATCTGGGAATGCAGCAGTAGGCAGGGGTTGCCGAAGCTGGGTAAATTTTGTGTGTGATTTACTTTTCAGCATATTTATTTCTGCGGATTGTTTCTGTGTTTAATTCGAGAAAATTTGCTATAACCCTATTCACCCCCCTCTAGGGTTAATCTAGATCCTACGAACACAACTAATGACAACTGAATATAAGCAACTACGTGAATACGTCTCCTGATTGCAACTTCTCTCCTGAAGCTTCCACTCTTCCAGCTAAACCTGGAAATATGCTTGGTCTGACCCCGAGCATATAGGAAAAACACCAAGCCCGGGTCAGTCTGGTAAACCAGCGTGAGAAACACACTCAACTTGATTAATTAAAGCTTAAAAATCCTTTGAAATAAAGATATCTTGTAAGACCACGCCATAAATAAACATGTCGGGTTTTTACATTATGATAACCAAAACATTTCTTATAAAATGTTCTGATATTATAATAGTGTCTAAATACAAATACTTATTCAAATAGCCAAAATTGTTATATTATTATATTTCAGCATACATAGGTATACAACCAAAACCGTAAAGGCATGTAGGGATAATGGATTTCCAACTAATGACTAGGCACTGGGGTACTACCTATCACGGTACCTGGTCCAGATCAGCATACAGAGGAACCCTCCTTTCCCCTACAGTACAAGACCGGACTACACCTTACTGGATAGTCCGAATAAGATCACCCTGCGGTTGGGATCAGCAACCGCCCACACAGCCGAAATAAAAAGGGACCTCTAGACAGGGATGACCTTACCCTAATTGGGTGCTACCCACTTAGCCTTTCTGCATATCCCCTGATTTTCAGTCATTCCCGGTTGATGTGGTTCGAGGCTCAGCGTTACCTTTTTAGAACATATCACTTAGAACGATCACCGTCCTCCTGACGATGTTCTGAAAGCAATCATCCATACAAGTCCGTTCCGGGTTCGAACGAAACTGAAGGCACTACTCCTACTACATCCATTAAGGAATCACCATAAGATTAGTAGCGATTAGCACTTGCACTTCACTGCTCCATTTTTGATTCCAAGCTGTAGTCTTCATCACAAAAATGTACTTGTTGGATCGAAGTGGTTTTCGGATTTATAAATCCGATCTCGGTCTCTTCAAAACAGCGTTCGCTATTTCCTGGTAAACTCAACCCCGGTCTTTAGGAAATACATCGACGAAATATAAGATCGAAGTTCACCTCCTAACCGTTTGTGAACGGGTTTCCTTATAATTCGTCCTAGAGAACAACGAGTTTATACGTACGGTATAGCACCTCGAACGGTTACCGTACCATATAATTCCCGAGCTTCCTCTGGATATTTCCAAAGTTAAGTTTTGTCCAGATTTGATAGTCAGCTATTTAACTATCAAAATAATCAATCAATTCAACCAAGTTATTTCCCATTTCAACTATTAAGCCTTGTTCACATTTAAAATCCTAATGGATTAAAATTACTAAGTAAGCTTATTTAACTGGGCAAATATATACATAAAACAAATACTTTCCAAATCATACTTATAAAATTTTCAAATACATTTCTCAAGTTTATTGAATAAAAATACTCTTTATAAAAGTTTATATATAATATATCATTTGAAATAACACTTATGTTTAATAGATTATATTAAAGAAAATATACTTAAATACTAATTTAATAAAATTAACCTTTAAATGATCATTACAAAAATAGTTTTATACTCGAAATAGTTTAAATAATACATACTTATAAATAAAATTATACCTTAATAAAGATTTTCAAAATAATAAATTAACTTCCTTTTGTCATTTCCAAAATATTTATTGATACTTTTAAAAACATCATTAAAATAATATCCATTTCTAAAACAAAACTAGGTTCAAAATCAACCCAAACGGATTAAGGCTTATCAGTCTCAACGGTACTTACCAAGCTACAATTCACAGTCTATACAGATATTTAAAATCAATCAGATTCCATAAATCGATTGACATTATATTCTCACATAAACTAACGGGCCAATAAATAGATATATGCATGAATAAGTAGATCAGAGATTTATTGTTTCCAGTAAAAAATTACATAGTAAATCAGATTGATGGCTTAAACTATCCACAGAGGTTAAATTAACTATTTAGCGGAATGGTGTCTGTTTCCGCTGACTAGATGTCAAACGGTTAAATAATCTACAATAAACACATCATTTTGTTTGGGAATATCTTACAGATAGGCCGTACAAAATTTACAACGTAATTTATTCTCAAATGGTAATATAATTCGGTCTGAACAAGCTTATAAAATTTCAGTTCTTAATTCCACAACGGATCATACGACGGCATAACATCTGTCATTATGAACCATCTTCTTAATAACATCTATTTTATTTAACATTTGGAATTAAATAATATCACCTAAAACCTGTATTCTTCCAAGGTATAAAGCATTTTATTTAACTTAGTTATTTGCTAAATTTTTACTCAAATTATTCAAATAAAACTATTAAAAATAAAATTATTTTTAAAAGTTTAACTAATTTATGATAAAAATAATTTGTTTAAATATCCTTAATTAAATAATCTTAAAGTAAAACAAGTTTATTATTTTAAATTCCATTATCTATATTAAAACTTTTTAAATAAAACATTTACTATTGAGATTAATTATTTACTTTGGAAGAACTTCTTTGTTTCTGATTTATATTTTACTTTACTACTAGGCTTTAAATCCATCTCCTATTTTACATTTCATCTTCTTCTTTTTTGAAGATCAATCGAGCCGAAGCTTGCAAACTCAAAAACTCGAGGAAACAAACCCAAAACCTAATTACTTATCATAGAACTAACGGGCCGAAGCCCAACAAACTACCAAACCCAAACATAATCCTTCCTCTTCTCCTCACCAGACTAACATCCATCCCAACTCAAATCAAAATGAATTTCGACGCCTCAATCCGGAGAGAACATCTCTGATCAACTCAAACATCTACCCTCACGAACATTGATGCATGCGAACAAACCCAGCATGGAACGAAGCCTACTCACCTTTCTTGATTCACCCCGCTCTGGGATCCTTCCGTGCACGCTGTGCATGTGCACACCCTCGCTAGTAACCCACTCACCACTGCGACACCTCGGCCAAGTCACACATCATGCCCAGATCCCATTCGCCATCTCGTCGAAGCCAACAACCCCTCTGATCGAAAATCGATCAACTCCTCAACCTTACAGAATCTAGAAAATCAACCTACCCCCACAAATCTACGCACCGCAACGACGACCAGCCACTGCCTCGCATGCCACCTACCATAATCGAAAGCTCACCCAAGCAGCCACCTCCGAGCCAAACTCCATGAACTCCGGTCGCCCCATCACTTCCCAAATCGATCTCGTCCCCTCATTTACCAAAGCTTCACCAAAACCCTAAAATTACTCGAACAATCAATCCCAACCCAAAACCCAATTTCGCTACGGTCGTCACCTCCCCTAGGTCCACCTGCCCCCTCTAGACCAGGCCGCACCACCCCATGATGACCGAGTCGACAGAAAACATTTTTTGAAAGAAAACTGTCCATCTAACAATTTCTTGAAATTTAAACACTAAAAATTACAATTTTTCTACTAAAATTCATATTTCCATACAGGAATCCTAATTGCATGCTTGAAATCCTGATTTAAAAATATCGATTCTTCACCAAAATTGATCATTCACTGTAAAATTTATCATTATCGAACTACACAGCATAATTTGCTTACAAACCATTTTTAACTAAAACTACACTAGAGAATAAACATATTCCTAGTTTACAACATCATCAGATTCGAAATAGATTTAAAGATGTAGATTTTTGAGTACTGGGATGAACAAATATTCACAGTTTAACAGAGTAATAGAACAAATTCATTTCCAGGTTAAAAATTAAGGTTTCTCACCTTCCACATTTGATTCCAGAATCTTTTAAAGTTGAAGTTTTGAAGAGGAATTCGAAATCTTTAATTTAAATTCTTGAACTTGCTTTAATCCCTACTTGAATGTTAATAACAGAGATGCTCATGTCTTCTAAAATTTACAGACTTGGTTATAGGGTGCTTGCTTTTCTTCTTTTTCTAAATTTTGTTTACTGATGCTTAAAAATTTGAATAGAGGCTATATATTTTTTTAGTTACAGGTTTAAATCTTTAAAACAACAATTCAGATCTAAGACCTAAATATATATATATACACACACACTAGCTTTGAAATATTTGTTTAGATTTGGAAAGATACTGTTGGAGGAAAGCAGATGATATTATCTCTGGTGAGTGTAATTTTGAAACGAAAATATAATTATTACAATGTTTTATCTGTTGTTTTACTGCCAAATGTAAATATGTTTACTGATCTAAATTTTTATTACTAACTTACCCATAGTTTTTACTAGATTTAAAACTGTTTTGCTTCTTGTTTTTGTTAACCTGTTTCCTTTAATAGTAAATGATTTTGAAACCTTTTATTTATATATAAACTATAAAATACTTTAAAGTATAATTATGTATACTCAAGAAGATAGACAGCCCATAGTTAACATTGACAAGGTTACTATTGCATATATCTCTAATATATTTTAAAATAAAGGTGAAAATAGTAAATTAAAATAACCTCTTGGTTAATTTATCTTGTATAAATATATATGTGTTACTTTTAAACAAAATGAAATAAAATAACACTCTTCTTGATTAATATACTTATATATATATATATATATATATATTGTTACTTAAATGAAATAAATATCATTCAATATTAAACACCCTATTTTTATATATTACAAAAACTTCAAAGTGGTGTAAAGTTATTTTAATCCTTCGTGTATAAATATAACCATATATACATTCTTTTTTATTGATAATATAGAAGTATATTATTTCCAAATAAACCTAGTCATTTGATATATATAGTTCCTCCTATTTATACTTAAGTGATTCTTATACACATTCATTTATTTATAACATTTTTATCAGTTTAAATATTATAAATTTTCCTTTTTAACTTATCATTACATACATACATACATACATACATATATAACCGTTCTTATTCAAGATGTATATAAAGCTTTCAACTTAAACTCCTTTTATTTAATATAAATTATATTGTTCATACGTCTAAATTAAAAATATTCTTTTACTTCATTATCAATTTCTATCTGAAAATTCAATTTATGCTCGTTTTGGAAAATTTTATAAAATTATAAATCATTGATTAATAGGAATATTGTAAATTAAAATACAATATTGTTGAATAATATAAATTAATATTCACAACTCGGGATGTTCAAAATCCAAGGTCGTTACATGTTAATTTCATAACATTTAATATTACAACCGGAGGTATAAAGCAACCAACAGGGCATTTAATAGACGGACTCTTAAAATTTACAATGGTGTTAAAAGTAAACATATGACGTTCACTTTAATTTATATGATGGACGGCAGAGATCCAAAGTTTTTGGATATCTACTGTCCATAATAGTACCTTATTCTTCTTCTTCTATTTATTTATTTTATTTTACTCTACTGAAAACTAAGGTTTTGTATTTCTCCAGACAAAAATATAGAAAAAAGTGTTTTATATTTTGGATCAATTTTTAATACAGGCTTGCTAAAAAGAAAAATGCATGAATATGTTCCCCTCGAAACTAATTGTAGAAATATGTCTGGTTTTTGATATGGATTATGCATTTATGACATGCGCAAGTTACATTGAAAATAAAATAAAATTAAACATGTGCATTTTTGGAATGCACTTGCGTTATTTTTTAAAAATAAGCTTGCGCACTTCATAAGTGCGCATATGTATTATTTGTACATGTGCACTTATGAAATGCGCACATATGAATTCAGGGTTGAAATAAATAACCAGCCACTTTTCTTTCTCATTTCCTTTCTTTTTGTCTCCATCTCACCAAGACCCAAACTATTTTCTCCCTAATTTCTTATACTCTTCATATGTTGTTATCAAATACAGAGATTTCAGAGTTTTTGGTTGAAGATTGTCTAAGGAAACAAAATCTTCCTTTCAAATCAAGGTATTAATTTTGAAAATTTTAGTTTAGAGTTTTTCACAAATCAAGATCCCTGAATTTAGAACAATTTAAAAATGAAAATATTTAATTAATTTTAAATATTTGAATGAGAATTTAAATTGAATTTCAAATTTTCAGTATAAATTGGCGATTAAATTTTAGAATTTAATCTATTTAAGTTGAATAAAATCTAAATTTGACTTTGGAGTTGAAACTGAATATTGAATTTGTATTTTAAATTCGAACTAATGGCATAGAAAAAATAGTTTGGATTTACGAATTTTTATTTATTTAAATTAATAAATTGATGGTTAGTTTTCATAACATTTTTTCTTTTCTTTAAAATAAAAAGGGATAAAATTTTAATCATACAAAATAAATAAATAAATACACTTAGTTAAAGTTTTAACAACAAAAATTAAACAAAAACAAAAAAAAAAGTAAAGAAAATAATTTACAAAACAAAATTGAATTCAAAATAAAAATAAAAATATAATAGTATATATATAAAAAAAGTACACTGCCTTACTTATCACCTAAAGTCACGCCGTAACCCACGCTAATGCACGTTCCCCCTTCTCTTTTATACCCGACCCCTTTACCTTTCCCATTCAAAACCCTAAACAAATCAAACCGAGAAAAAAATGGCGGCTGTCGTTCGTCCCTCTCTTCACAATTAGGGCTTTTCGAAATTTGGGTTTGCTTCGGCTTCAATTCGCTCGCGTGCTGCCCCAATTCGTTTGCAAAGGTGAGTGATATAACTTTCACTCACATCTAGTTCAAGGTTTTCGTGATTTTTGAAAGTGTGATTTCGTGTTTTCCCCTCGGCTATGAATTGCAGTAAGCTTTGGTCACTTTGTTTTTTTTTAGAAGTATTTTGACTTCGGCATTGACTTTGACCTAAAGTGGTCTTGGACTGCAAACTTGATTTTTTTTTATGTCGAGCTTGTTTTGATAGTTGATGATTCATGACTGGGTTTTGATTTCTGATTTTGTTAGATTCTTCGATATTTACAGTTTGAATTTCTTTGCTTATCTTGGTTTCCATTTAGATGGTTCGACTTTGGCACTGACTTGTTGATGTCGGCCTTGACACCTTTGTGATATTATTGAATCTATTATACATTGAACCCCTGTCACTTGTTTGATTTCGGTCATTAACTGTTGTTTTGGGAATTTTGTTGACTCTGGTAAATGCGACCGTTCGTAGTTGATTTTGGGCTGGTTGGAAATAATTTGATTTCGTGAGGCTTGCTATTCGATTTAAAAAAAAATGTGATTTCTATCATTTTGGCATATAAACTTCATTTCATGTTGAATACATGTAGTACATTTGGGTACACTTGGTTTATGATTCTCTAGCATGCTCTAACTTGATGGTTATATGCCTATTACCTGATCATTCATGTTGAGTCTTGTTTACTTGATGGCATTTGGTCTTGAGTAGTTGTACATTTGTGGCTTCACTTCAGTTCCCCAAACTGTACTGTTTGCATAAATCTGGCACACTTGATGCCTTGATTTTCATTTTTGACTTTACTTGAATTGTTGTCGTGCCTTGATGTTTTGACTTATCTGGGAACACATGTTTGTTCACCTGTAGCCTTTGTGAATTTGTGGCTGTGTTGCCTTATCTTTGGTACACATGCTATTATCCCTTGTTGCCTTATAGATAAAACACTGTTGTGACTTTGGTCACTTTGATATCTCTGAACCTGTTTGCAACTGCTGGCACCATTGTTGTCTTCACTTGCATACTTGTTCTTCATATGTTATGTTTTGAGTTGAAGCCTTGACTCTGTCCCTACTTGCACATTAATTCATTCGAGCTGTATGCATATATGTATTCTTGTGTACACTTGTTGGTGTTTTATTGGTCTGTAGCTTTAGACTTCCACCTCTGTTTCATTTAGTGCTTGGGCATTATCAACTAATTGGAGCTGATTTTATTTTGACTTGTACTCACATGAGCGTGAGTTCATTTTGTAGCCTCGTTGACCTTTGCAAGCCACTGGTTTGCAACTGCAGTGGCATTTTGTATTTTATATTGTAACTGTGTCATTGTACTTTGAGACCATCTGTTAACTTTATAGCTTCGAGCTCTGCATAGTGCTTATGCATTGAGTCATGTTGCTGTTGAAGAATTGTGTTGTTCGATTTCGGAATTTTTTTTTCATGTGCACTGAGTCAATTCTCATGTACATTGCTGCCTTTATTTTCATTGCACTATGATTGATAATCTCGGTTGTGCCTTGGTCTTTGGTGATTTCTTCGCATTGCTGAGTTGTCCTTTGTGTCGTTGTACATATGAAATTAATTCATATGTACGCTAAACATTGCACCTCAGTGTCGTTTACTTGCATTCACTTGCTTACATGTTTTGGTGATTGCAGTGTTGATTTTGGCCTGCTGTTCAATGGCTGTGGCATCGATATTTGATTATTTATTGTTTCTGATTTTACTGAGTTTTGATCGTCTCGACTAATTTGCTTCGAGACAATTTTTGTTGCATTGTGATCTTGTGGTGACTGCGTTATTGTTGCAGTTTGCCCTTGAATTAAAAATGGGGCTGCAGTTTCATTTTTATGAAAATTTTGCACTTGTTGAAATGTGCAGTAATAAGTTGTTTGGAAACTTGTTTTATTTTACGTGTTGTTGTGGCGAGGCAGCGCACGCGTGCGTGCACTGCAGCCACGTAGTATCGACATTTTGAATCGATATTTGAACCTTCATTGATTTTGGTTCGTTGATTTTCTTGAGTACGTCATCACGATAGTGGCAAGGCAGTGCACGCAAGCGTGAACTGCAGCCACATGGCGTGGTATTGTTATATTGATATACTATTTTGTTTTGATTTATGATGTTTTGCATATTTCATATATCTGGTAGTGGCGAGGCAGTGCACGCAAGCGTGAACTGCAGCCACACGAAGTTAACATTTTAAAATGTGGCGAGGCCGTATACGCGTGTGTGTACTGCAGCCCTACCAAATTTAATGTTTAAATTGATGTTTTCTTTTTGATGGAAATTGTTTTATGTTGACAATTCAATATATTTTGAACCGATTTTGATGATTTTGTTGATAATTGCCGTTCAGGCAGATTTTGATTGTTTTCTAAATTATCTTCATCAATAATCCCTTCATCTATCCTCATTGATAATTTGAATCTACTGATTTGTTGTTTAACACTGTTAAGTGTTGTATTTACCATTATCTGATTTCTTGTTAAAGGATCGGATAGGTAAATTTATATTCGACTGTCATCTAATTGCTATTTAATTATTACTGCCTCTATGCACTAATAACTGAGTTTGAATTAGACTGACCTGTGTATTATTTTCTTTTGAATGTAATACTCGGGTCAGACCGAGTAATTTTACAGCTTGAAGATTTTCAGGCATCGAAGTTAGAGAGAGAGTTGGGGAAATTGCTTCACTTTAGCTTTTCGAAGAATTTTTGTACTTAAAAGAAATATTCCGCTGTATAAATTTAATGCATTGTACAAACTCTGATATATGTATAAAAAAAATTCATTTATGTAAAATATTATGATTATTCTGTGATTCTGTGGATGTTTCTGTTTAAACTCTATAAACTGAATAACAATCCGTCATTCTGAACGTCTTAAGTTGGTTTAATTACCGACTGGGGGCGGTCAGAAGGGCGGGTCGTTACAAAAGTGGTATCAGAGCTTTGGTTTACACAAAGCTCAGATTATGATGTTTAATATGAATAGTTACTAGAACCACTTTAAAGAAAAATGTTTTCAAATCTAAAGAAGTATAAAATTGTTTTTCTTTGAAAAATAAAAGGGTATTTTGAAAATTCAAATTTTTTCAGAAATTCCCCTCTCTAAATTTAGGATTGCGATAGTTTCTCATTCGAAAATCCATTATCGAATTATTGAGACTTATGGTAAATAAAATATAAGTGAAGTGAATTAATGAATTGGTTTAAATTGGTTTAAATTGGTTTAAATCCAATATTTTGAATATCTCCAAAATAATAAATTGGGAAATAAAATGACGTGTCAATTTAGTATAACCAAGAGGATAATTAAACTATAACTTGGGAATTTGACTCTGAATTCTTTTGAAAATTGATTTCAAATGTTTTGAAAAATGATTTAGTGAATAAATGGATTATAAGTACTTAACTTATAATATGGACTTTTGGTATATAACTGAGTTATATAAATTGAATTGAGTTGAATTAATAAAGAATTTATAAATCGAAGTTTATAAATAGAAATGGAATTTGTAAAGATTGTTTATAAATTCGAAACCAATTGAATTTGATAAATGAAAAATAGAAGTTATTAAAGGAGATATATTCGTGATTTTGGACAGCGAATTATCCTTTAAGTTAAATATTGTGATAGTAAATGTTGGTTGGGAATTTTATTCACGATTTTGGACAGTGGATAATCTTTTAAATAAAAAGTGTAGAAACACTGAATTGATTTAAATAAGTATATTCACGATTTTGGACAGTGAATATATTATTGAATAAAACAGATATGTTTTAGGGAAAATGATTGAATAATCCAACCTCTGCTAATAAGGATTGCAAATATATATAGGAAACTTTGAAAACACCTTGTTAATCATAATGGCGAAAACCGAAGCACAAAAATTAGCACGTCGTGAACAAAGAGCAATTGCCCGTAGAGAAGCAGAAGCGACACGTGCGGAAATTGAAAGGAGATTCAGTGAAAGGCAAGCACCTGGTCCATATGATAAGGTTATTTGCTATCGATGTCACAAAAAGGGACACTATGCCATTAAGTGCCGAGTAAGGAGAAAGAAAAGGAATGTGGATGACCGGTTCGCTCGTCCTGAGATTGTGTGTTTTAAATGTCGGGAAAAAGGGCATTTTCTTAGTCATTGCCCTAAAGTGAAAAGGAAAAAGTGCATACTCGATTTACCCGTCGATAGATTGACAATCTGCTACCATTGTCGTCAGACTGGACATATAGCCAGAAACTGCACCGAAAGACAGCATGGAAAGCAAGCTATTGCCCGACCAGCTAGGGCGAAAACTGTTAGGGTGATAGATAAGGATGGAAACATCTCATATTTTTGCAGTAACTGTGGGGATTGGGAACATGTTGATTTTGAATGTGTTAATTCTCCTTTAATACAACCTGAAATAGTGTCATCCGAAGATGAAAGTTTGGCGAAGATGCGTACTACCAGACGAGAAGTCGATAGTCCTTAAAAATTCTGAATCTTAAACCAATCAATATATTTTGTAATACTATCTTTTGTAATCCACAATCTTCTGTGTACGTCTTTTAAAAGTATTAGGCTATGTAAAATTTTGTACTGAAGGAAATATTTTAATGAAATAGCATCTTGGGAAGGAAGTTTATTTGTTAACTTAACTATATGAATCAAACTAAGTTTGATGTAAAGTTTATATTTCAAGTTTAAAACTAATGCCTAAAATAGTTAATGTGGAAATATGAATTTAATGGAACTCTAAATCGACGAATGACTTACTAAAGAACTAGTTGATTATTTTTGTGAATAGAAAAGCAAATGCAAAGTTCAAATAGAATTTAAATTTCAAATTTGAAGTTGTCAACATGATAATCCATTATAGGTTTAATAAATTCAGTGATGAATTTGAATTTAAGCGTGCGAAAAATTAAATTAAGTGAAAAACTTAATATTGAAAAGTTTGAAATTGGTTTAAAACTAATATTATGAAAAGTATGAGGAATCCAAACTATGAATTAAGTTGAAGTTGAAATTGAAAAAGTTAATGGTTTTAAAGATGTTTTAAAATGCATTAAGTATCGAATACATAGATTTCAACATTCAATTGTTGAAATAGACGTTTTCGAGAGAAAAATAAGGAAATGGTGGACTATAACACTATTGTTATAGTAAATGGTTTCCGGAAGGAAATATTGTTTATAGTATTGGGATTTATATATCTATCTTAAATTTCGAATCCCTATACTAGTGATTTTTGAGTTGTCGTAACGATGTTTTACGCAACATTCGTTTTGACTCAAATAAATGTGTTTAAAAGAACGCTTTCCTTAAAGAATGGAATATATACTTAATTTTGATTCAAGTATATTGAATATTTTCCGTGTTGAAAATAAATGGATTTGTGAAATACTTATTATTAAATAAGTATGGAAATGTTTTCCAATATGAAATGAAAGGTTTGAAATTTTATCTTTTAAAGATAAATTGAAAAATGAATATTTGAAATTTGTTTCAAATGGTTAAGTTGGAAAATTATATATATCTTGTAAAGATATTTTTGGGAAATTTGAACGATTAGTTCAACTTGAATATTATCCAAAAAGATTGAATCTCGAGTTAAATTGAGTTTAACTTTGACATCAAAAACAATATAAGTTGAGCTTTGAATTTTGGATAGTCGATTGGGATTGTATGTCTAACATTGTGAATTGATGACATAGCAATTGATCTCTATTAAATATATATCTGTGGTGGCGGAGAATTTATTCTTTTAGCTTAACACCCTTCTCTGAGACATACGAGCTTAGAGGTTATATATCGATAGACATCAATTATGTGTTGAGAATTGACGATGTAACGTGAAATCCAAATCGAATGTGAAGTCGATAATGAATTGGATTATGAATGTGAATTAGGTTTGAGATAACCTTAAATTTTCAAATTGATTTAGAGGAAAATTTTAAACGAAATGGAAAATTTTGAAATCTTCTATTTGTTATGATGTGAATTAAGTTTTCGTAACTTATATATGTGAATGTAATAATTCGATAACCATCAGTTTGGAAAGTCATTATTATGAAAAGTCCTGTGCAAGTTTACATAGGTATGATATGTACGAAATGTGAAATGAAGTACTATATGTATATGACATATGTTTTCTAAAAACTGAGGATATGGAAATGTACCTTCCATTTATAATTTGTGAAGGTGATTGGAACTCGGTGTGAGTGTCCATTGAAAATCGTAGCTACGTAGAATTTCCATTAGTGGAATGTCCATTGGGACTGATTGGAATCCCCCACGATGGATCATCGTGTTTGGGATTATGTGAATTGAAGCTGGCGTAATTCGTGGGGCGTGATGCCTACAGTTACAAGCGATTCCACTGGGATAGTGGCGCAACCGCCGTGTAAACTGCGATCTAGAAACCAAAGCGTAATTTTAGGGGCGTGATGCCTACGGTCACGAGCGATTCTACTGGGATAGTAGCGTAACCGCCGTGTGAACCGCAATCTATGGCAACAACCATGGCGAAATTCAAGAGAGATGTGAAATCTATAGTTACAAGCGATTCTACTGGGTAGCGTAACCGCCGGGTAAACTGTGATCCATGGGGGAACGTGCTTTCCATATCCATTTTTAAAAGAATTTTTAAAAAGTATTTTCACTGGGAGTTGAAGCAAGTATATTTAGTATTTGGAGATTTTTTAGACTTGCGCCTGGTCAGCGTATGCCTAAAGTCTGTAAGAACGAAGATGGACTTGTTAAACTTCGAGTTATCAAGTATTTTCAAACTTGAAATAGAAAATCAATAATCTGAAATTAGAATTACATAATTCTAACCTAATGAATTAAGGAAGAAGATCTTTAAAATATCTTGAAAGCACACAGCTTTGGAAAAGATGTAATATGCAAATATTTAGCATGAAGAATTTCAAGTTTAAAAAATCTAAGTTTTGTAAGTCAAAAAAATTGGTAAAAGACTTTTGTGTCTTGATTATTGAAATCGATGAACAAAACTAGTGAGATAAAATAAATGGAATGAATCCTATATTTATTTATGAGTTTGAAACTTGGTAAAATTGTGTAAGGTATAAATATGGGTGAGATTTTAGCAATCGTTTTTCCTAACTTATAATTTCGGGAAATTCTTTAAGGAGGGGAGATTGTAACAACCCTGAATTTAGAACAATTTAAAAATGAAAATATTTAATTAATTTTAAATATTTGAATGAGAATTTAAATTGAATTTCAAATTTTCAGTATAAATTGGCGATTAAATTTTAGAATTTAATCTATTTAAGTTGAATAAAATTTAAATTTGACTTTGGAGTTGAAATTGAATATTGAATTTGTATTTTAAATTCGAACTAATGGCATAGAAAAAATAGTTTGGATTTACGAATTTTTATTTATTTAAATTAATAAATTGATGGTTAGTTTTCATAACATTTTTTCTTTTCTTTAAAATAAAAAGGGATAAAATTTTAATCATACAAAATAAATAAATAAATACACTTAGTTAAAGTTTTAACAACAAAAATTAAACAAAAACAAAAAAACAAAGTAATGAAAATAATTTACAAAACAAAATTGAATTCAAAATAAAAATAAAAATATAATAATATATATAAAAAAAAAGTACACTGCCTTACTTATCACCTAAAGTCACGCCGTAACCCACGCTAATACACGTTCCCCCTTCTCTTTTATACCCGACCCCTTTACCTTTCCCATTCAAAACCCTAAACAAATCAAACCGAAAAAAAAATGGCGGCTGTCGTTCGTCCCTCTCTTCACAATTAGGGTTTTTCGAAATTTGGGTTTGCTTCGGCTTCAATTCGCTCGCGTGCTGCCCCAATTCGTTTGCAAAGGTGAGTGATATAACTTTCACTCACATCTAGTTCAAAGTTTTCATGATTTTTGAAAGTGTGATTTCTTGTTTTCCCCTCGGCTATGAATTGCAGTAAGCTTTGGTCACTTTGTTTTTTTTTAGAAGTATTTTGACTTCGGCATTGACTTTGACCTAAAGTGGTCTTGGACTGCAAACTTGATTTTTTTTGATGTCGAGCTTGTTTTGATAGTTGATGATTCTTGACTGGGTTTTGATTTCTGATTTTGTTAGATTCTTCGATATTTACAGTTTGAATTTCTTTGCTTATCTTGGTTTCGATTTAGATGGTTCGACTTTGGCACTGACTTGTTGATGTCGGCCTTGACACCTTTGTGATATTATTGAATCTACTATACATTGAACCCCTGTCACTTGTTTGATTTCGGTCATTAACTGTTGTTTTGGGAATTTTGTTGACTCTGGTAAATGCGACCGTTCGTAGTTGATTTTGGGCTGGTTGGAAATAATTTGATTTCGTGAGGCTTGCTATTCGATTTAAAAAAAAATGTGATTTCTATCATTTTGGCATATAAACTTCATTTCATGTTGAATACATGTAGTACATTTGGGTACACTTGGTTTATGATTCTCTAGCATGCTCTAACTTGATGGTTATATGCCTATTACCTGATCATTCATGTTGAGTCTTGTTTACTTGATGGCATTTGGTCTTGAGTAGTTGTACATTTGTGGCTTCACTTCAGTTCCCCAAACTGTACTGTTTGCATAAATCTGGCACACTTGATGCCTTGATTTTCATTTTTGACTTTACTTGAATTGTTGTCATGCCTTGATGTTTTGACATATCTGGGTACACATGTTTGTTCACCTGTAGCCTTTGTGAATTTGTGGCTGTGTTGCCTTATCTTTGGTACACATGCTATTATCCCTTGTTGCCTTATAGATAAAACACTGCTGTGACTTTGGTCACTTTGATGTCTCTGAACCTGTTTGCAACTGCTGGCACCATTGTTGTCTTCACTTGCATACTTGTTCTTCATATGTTATGTTTTGAGTTGAAGCCTTGACTCTGTCCCTACTTGCACATTAATTCATTCGAGCTGTATACATATATGTATTCTTGTGTACACTTGTTGGTGTTTTATTGGTCTGTAGCTTTAGACTTCCACCTCTGTTTCATTTAGTGCTTGGGAATTATCAACTAATTGGAGCTGATTTTATTTTGACTTGTACTCACATGAGCGTGAGTTCATTTTGTAGCCTCGTTGACCTTTGCAAGCCACTGGTTTGCAACTGCAGTGGCATTTTGTATTTTATATTGTAACTGTATCATTGTACTTTGAGACCATCTGTTAACTTTATAGCTTCGAGCTCTGCATAGTGCTTATGCATTGAGTCATGTTGCTGTTGAAGAATTGTGTTGTTCGATTTCGGAATTTTTTTTTTTCATGTGCACTGAGTCAATTCTCATGTACATTGCTGCCTTTATTTTCATTGCACTATGATTGATAATCTCGGCTGTGCCTTGGTCTTTGGTGATTTCTTCGCATTGCTGAGTTGTCCTTTGTGTCGTTGTACATATGAAATTAATTCATATGTACGCTAAACATTGCACCTCAGTGTCGTTTACTTGCATTCACTTGCTTACATGTTTTGGTGATTGCAGTGTTGATTTTGGCCTGCTGTTCAATGGCTGTGGCATCGATATTTGATTATTTATTGCTTCTGATTTTACTGAGTTTGATCGTCTCGACTAATTTGCTTCGAGACAATTTTTGTTGCATTGTGATCTTGTGGTGACTGCGTTATTGTTGCAGTTTGCCCTTGAATTAAAAATGGGGCTGCAGTTTCATTTTTATGAAAATTTTGCACTTGTTGAAATGTGCAGTAATAAGTTGTTTGGAAACTTGTTTTATTTTACGTGTTGTTGTGGCGAGGCAGCGCACGCGTGCGTGCACTGCAGCCACGTAGTATCGACATTTTGAATCGATATTTGAACCTTCATTGATTTTGGTTCGTTGATTTTCTTGAGTACGTCATCACGATAGTGGCAAGGCAATGCACGCAAGCGTGAACTGCAGCCACATAGCGTGGTATTGTTATATTGATATACTATTTTGTTTTGATTTATGATGTTTTGCATATTTCATATATCTGGTAGTAGCGAGGCAGTGCACGCAAGCGTGAACTGCAGCCACACGAAGTTAACATTTTAAAATGTGGCGAGGCCGTATACGCGTGTGTGTACTGCAGCCCTACCAAATTTAATGTTTAAATTGATGTTTTCTTTTTGATGGAAATTGTTTTATGTTGACAATTCAATATATTTTGAACCGATTTTGATGATTTTGTTGATAATTGCCGTTCAGGCAGATTTTGATTGTTTTCTAAATTATCTTCATCAATAATCCCTTCATCTATCCTCATTGATAATTTGAATCTACTAATTTGTTGTTTAACACTGTTAAGTGTTGTATTTACCATTATCTGATTTCTTGTTAAAGGATCGGATAGGTAAATTTATATTCGACTGTCATCTAATTGCTATTTAATTATTACTGCCTCTATGCACTAATAACTGAGTTTGAATTAGACTGACCTGTGTATTATTTTCTTTTGAATGTAATACTCGAGTCAGACCGAGTAATTTTACAGCTTGTAGATTTTCAGGCATCGAAGTTAGAGAGAGAGTTGGGGAAATTGCTTCACTTTAGCTTTTCGAAGAATTTTTGTACTTAAAAGAAATATTCCGCTGTATAAATTTAATGCATTGTACAAACTCTGATATATGTATAAAAAAGATTCATTTATGTAAAATACTATGATTATTCTGTGATTCTGTGGCTGTTTCTGTTTAAACTCTATAAACTGAATAACAATCCGTCATTCTGAACGTCTCAAGTTGGTTTAATTACCGACTGGGGGCGGTCAGAAGGGCGGGTCGTTACAGTCTCCATCTCTCCAAAACCCAAACTATTTTCTCCCTAATTTCTTATGCTCTTCATATGTTGTTATCAAATACAGAGATTTCAGAGTTTTTGGTTGAAGATTGTCTAAGGAAACATAATTTTCCTTTCAAATCAAGGTATTAATTTTGAAAATTTTAGTTTAGAGTTTTTCGCAAATCAAGATTTTGAATTTAATTTTTTAATTTTTTTATAACTAATATCAACGGTTCCAATTATATTTTACTACGATGGAGAATTATTGGTTGATGAAAACGGTAAAACTAGGCATGTGGATGGTAAACCAAAATGATTGAAAATTAAAAAGTATTATAATTTTAGAGAGCTAAAACAACGCGCATTTGAAGTGACATAATGTGATAGTCACTTCTCTTACTCTAAAATAAATAGTATTTATCTTAGGCCTCCAACGATCATGCGATGTCGTAAGAAGATGATTATCTAGTCTAATGTGCCAAAATTGCATAGATTTTCAAAAATCAGCTATTCTTAAATTTTGTTCTGCTTTAGGATCTTTATAATCTATTTCTTTCAACTTGCTAGAATGGTCTACTGGTTTAACTGTTTGAATGTTCTAATTTATAACAACCAATAAAAATTAATATTTTATATAACAATTTCAATTGAAAACCACTGTATATAAAATATATAGCTCCATAAACGATTGATTTTCACTTCTATGTGTTTTATGAAGATAAAGAACACTTGTATTAACGGCTCTGGGCAACAATTCTACAAAAAATTATCATATTCACTCACTATTAAAATTTAAAATTAGGGTTTCCAATATCAATTTTCAATAGCTAACATTACAATGTTAAGTAATAAACTACAACAATAATAACTAATATAAGTTATATATGACCAAAAAATAAAAAAAATTACCTCTAATTTGGAAAGACGAAGAAGAAACTTTCATTTCGAGATAAAACAACTAATTATTTGAAGCTAAACTATAGATATTTTGATTTGAAATTGAAAAATAGAATGGGTTAGATTGGAGATTGGGTTAGGGTTTTGGCGAGACGGAGAGGAAAGAAAGGAAACGCGAAAGATAATGGGTTGGCTATTTATTTCAATCTCGATTTTGTATATGCGTATTCTATAAGTGCGCATGTATAAATAATTCATATGCACACTTATGGAATGCACAAATTTTTTTAGAAAAATAATGCATACGTGTTCCAAAAAATGTGCATGACTTTTGTTTCAAATATTGGTTATTCATATTATAAATGCGTAAGCTATATCAAAATCAGACCTATTTCTACAATTAGTTTTGTGAGGAGCCTATTCCATTTTGTTTTTTAATCAAGCCTAGATAAAAAAAATTATCCTTACGACTGTATGTACACGTCCATATGGACATGCACTTAACCATTATATTATTTGCTTCTTATTTTTTACTTTACTTGTAAGTGGAAGGTATTATTATATCCAGTGAACAAAGCAACATTCAAAAATTAAGATACAGATCAAACAATTGTAATTGTGAAGTATTGTAATAATAAAAAGTAAAAGTTAGAGGTTTAATCTCGACAAAACTATGAATTCGTATATTTAAATATGTAAACAATTGTAATATGTCCATAAAACTATGAATTCATATATTTAATTATGACACAACTATGACATGTCCACAAAACCTTATGATTTGAACAGTTATGTAACGACCCAGAATTTCTAGTCGTAAATTTTGAACATTTAATTCATTTTAAATGTTAAATGTGGATTTTGAATTGATTTTGAAGTAAAAAGATTTTGGTCAAATTAATAGAATTAGTTAAATTTCAAATACAGTAATTTAATTGGATTTGAATAATAATAATTTAATATGGGAATTTGGATAATTGGTGAATCTGGGCGTAAATAAATATAAAAATGGTTTCTAAAATTTATTTTAAGTCTATTTGAATTTATATAATGGTATTAGGGCTTTTGGATGGAATCAAAAGTCGATAGGTTTAAGATTTGGGATTTTATATTAATTTAATAATGGAATTTAATAATATAATAATGCAAATAATCATATTTTGGTTGGAAATGAATCAGAATGATTTTTGATGTGAATATAAATCCTGTATGATTTATAGTAAAGTTAGTGAAATTTTAAGTGATTTCGACAATTTTGAAAATCGCTCGAATTCATCGACGAGTTAAAATAGCCTTCCGAGGCACAGTCTTGGAATTCGACGAAACCAGTTCCATTGGATCTGTAATGGTTAGATATTATCGGATTTCAATTTTCGTAGCAATCGGAGTTTTCATTTGACCCTGGCAGTTCAAAACGCATAGAAACTATTTTAATCGATATAATTAAAAATTGATCGTTTATTTCCGTAACTTGCGCATATGATCGAATTAGCTTCCAAAACATGTTTCATTGTGTTCGGAACGTAGGTAAAACCTTCGAAACGCTTGGCGGCACGTGTGATTTGGAGTTCGTTTGTAAACATTGATTAAATTTGAGAATATTAATAAAATAATATGATTACACGTGTATATATACGTTTATTCGGCCAAACCCTAGCCCTAATTCTTGAGCCGCCATTCTATTCAAACCCATGGCCGAAAAAAATCAACTTTCTTCTTCAATTTTTGATCAATCCACTCATCTTTAGCAAAATCTTCCTTCTAGAAGAGTGTCGAGCTCTCCGAGCTCTAGAGATCCAACAATCAAGATCGTTGAAGGAGGAGTAGATTCGCCAGAATTTTGGCTCGAAGGCCAGCCGTTCATGCGCAGTTTCCAAGGGCTATGGTGGACCAAGCTTCATGATAATGGGTGTGAAGGTTGAGGCGACGAAGGGCTTCTAGGTGGAGGCATCTGATCGTCATCTCGGCGATCCATGGTGAAGCGACAAGTAGGGTTTCACGGCGGCAGTGGTTTCCTTGGTCTTGTAGATATCGATGTAGAAGAAAGGGTTTTCTACGGCCTTGATTTCTCCCCGTTAGTATACGGCAGATCTGTGGTAAAATAAAAAAGAAGAAAAAATTGTTTTAAAATTTTATACAAACTTATAAATTTAATGTCTGGTGCATACTTGGTCAGATTCCAACGAATTTAGAGGCGTCGGAATCGCAGCGACGAGCAGGCCGCTGTGGTGCAAATCTAGAGCCATTCTGAGCAAGTGAAAATTTTGCATTAAATCGAACGTACTCGATTTAACATAAAATTTGAACGCTCGTCGAAACTCAAGGTGAGTAATCTCACTCAAATCTGGATACCAGTTAATTTAAATAGCTAATATTTAAATGTTTGATTGGTTGTTTAGCTGAATATGATAATTATTATCAGATTGAATTTATATTTATTGGTTGTGCTAATATCTGTGGATGCAAGGAAACAGATTGGAGGGATCCAACTGGATTCCTCGCAAATAGTAATTTTATTTATATTCTGTGATATATCTCATTGATAAATTTATTTTATCTACGAGTCTGTGAATGAAGATAAGTGTTATGGATTATACCGCTTATTGATGTTGACATGATTGAATTTTTGATGGTTGATGTTGTGCACTATTGTGTTAAACCCCTGGACTACACTATACACACACAAATATGGATTGCGCGTGGAAATTGGTTAAGTCACAGATTTTTGAAGTAGTTTTGAAATTGAATTTTTGAATCCAAATGGTTTTGAAAATAAATCGGATTTAAGGTGGAAAAACTTATGAAAAGGAACTTCAAAAAATTAAAAGTTATTTTTGAATAACTTAATTTAGTTTTGAAATTTGATTTAAATTTGAATTGAAAATTTGAAATTAAATTCTATGTAAAGAACTTATGATTTTAAAGAGATTATATAGGTTTACATGAATTTAACCATTTAAAAAGTGTTGCTTTGGGAATTTGAATAAACCTAAGGTTTTAACTTGTATAAATGTAATCGGATTTTTTTGAAATAAAAACTATTTGTTTTCAAACGATATAAGCTTTCATATAAGAAATGAATTCCCAATTTGTATTAAAGGAAGTTCAAGTTGAATTGAAAATGGTTTTTCCAAGTTATGAATGAATATTTGGAAACGGGTTTTGGAAGCTATAAGTTAAATCTTTGATTTAAAGATTAAATGAGCTAATCCAATTGAGGTGGAAATTGTTTTGAAATCCGTGAAGGGATCTTTGTGAAACTGGGTGAACTTTGTGGAATAAATCTTTTTGTTTAAAGATTGAAATGGTAATTGGTTAAACCATTTGAAAGAAAGGTTTGAATTTTAAAGTTGTGACTTAACTGAAATTCCATATCCATATATTTTTAAATTTACGCCCATTATTCGATTTAGCTGGGAGAGGACTTTGTGTCATATAACCCATTCTAAATAATGATACGTCGATATTGGATAGCATTTGAAGACCGGTGGTGAAGACTGGGTATTTGTGAGAACGATAAGATAACCTATCGACTGTCTCTGCCCTGAGTCGCGCCGGTATAGAGATTTCCTAAGTGATGGGAAGTCCTATCGGGATTGTGAATACCCGGATTTGCAAGGGCTTCTTCGGAAATGCCTTTGGTTCTGTTTGAACCCGGAACAGACTTATATGGATGTGTGTCTGACATTACACTTTGAGATGTAAAGTTGGTTTCTATCAAATACATTTCTGTTGGTGGCGGAGATTTATTCTCTTAGATTAACACCCTTCTCTGAGACGTACGAGCTCAGAGGTTATGTAGTTGATGGTTACTAGTGCTACATTCCCAATTTGATAATGTGGCATGCTGAGTGCTACTGTGTGTTGATGATTTCTTGTTGATCATTTGTGATCGAAGCATGGCTTTGTGAAAAAGCGTAGTTCTGTGAACGTGACTTCGTCGAGCCTCACAAACCGGTAATGGTCGAAACAGGAATCGTGGCAGCAAGGTTATTTAGAGGTAGCTTCCCTTGAGGGTATGACCATTTCCTTCTGGATAAAAAGTGATGTCATGGTACGGAGCCCAGATATTTACTTATGTTGATTTTTTTATAAAAAGTGGTATCATGCTATGGAGCCCAGATACTTTACTGTGTGGTTGTTGGATTGAGGTCCCTCAGATAATGGTCAGTAACGGCTGGGGGATGGCATACTCGTGTCAGTTGTTACCTAGTTACATAGGTAACCCGGCCTTGTGTAGCAGAGATCCGGTTAGGTTCTCGGGGATGTCCCTCCAGAGGCGTTCCATTTTATGTGGGAAGTTCCTTTGCCTGACCATTTGTTGGAAAATCCAAAGAAACAATACGAGCCATGTACGGTTTTAGTTGTATAACCTGCCATGGAATGTGGTGGTAACCTACTATTGAACATGGTAGATATAGTAGGCATAAGTGCGAAATGCCTATGCTGGCTAAGATTAATATTATACTTTCGAAATGTTTTCCACACTATGCACTAATAATAATAATATCAAAGGATTTTGCGTATCAAGCATGTTTGACTATCATAAGGAGAAATCTCCTCCAATTCTGCGTTTGCATTATGTGTGTGGCGGGAGGCCTTATGGTAGTTTCATTTTTCCAAAAGCATAGCGGATTTCTTTTCTTTTCTTTTCTTTGTGAAAATAACTGTTTTTGAGATCTCACACCAGTCCCACGACTGACCTTGCTTATCTAGGTGAAACGTGATGGGGGTTCTCGCTTTTTGTTTGGTGGCGAGCAGGAGTCTCTTACCCCCACATGCCTCTTTAAGGGATTGGTTAGCCGTATGGCGTGACAGTCGAAAGGCTGGCTGTAAAAGCAACGGCAGGGTACCATTGTTATGGAGATCGGGAACAAGTTGGATGGCGAAGTGTATCACTCGGATATGTTATATTATTTTCTGTTATATGTTGTTGTGACACTCTAATAATGTAATGTGATGTAATGTAATAACTGATATAGCTCTTGGTTTTAAAGATATTTATTTATCTATTGTATATTGTTCCACTGCGAAATGTGAGATTCTGTTTATTGTTTCTGTTCTTCTTATATCTTCTTCTTCTTTAAACCCTAACGGTTTGGTTTTCTGGCATTCGACTGTGCGGCATTCGATACAGTGGACGTATTGATGTCGTCTTTCGGGCGTCTAGAAATCGGACATGTTACATGTGGTATCAGAGCATTTGGTTAACGACAGCCTTGGCTCTGTAGGGTGTTACTCATTAGAGATAGAGTCAGTAGTACTCAAGAATAAGTTTGAGTGTAATAATAGATATGAGTGCGTATTTGTTAGTGAATATAAAATTGTTTTTATACTGTGTTGATTTATCGGTTAAGTGTTTATGAATTCTGGTCAGTACGGGAAGTACAACCGTATCGATCGGGGTTTCTAAACTCTTAAACAAGATAAACTGACATAGTATTGTTTTAAAGTGGGGTAAATGAAATAATTTTACCCAAAATTATATTTTGATATAAAAGGAATAATTTTTCTGAAAATATTATATATATTTGGATGTTTGGTTGTTAATATTATAATTAAATATAAGAATCCAAAGTTTGAAAAGGTTTATAACCAAATAAAATTCTATAAGTATAATTTATCCAAAAGAAGAATAACTAAATTTGAACTAACCAGGATTTAAATCCCAGGAATTTTGAAAAGTGTTTAAAATGAATTTAAAACAAAAAAGTTTGGGAATTTAAAATCTGTGGAATGATTGAAATGTTTTCAAAGTGTTTGGAGGCAATGATGGAGTATTATTTTGGGAAATATTTTTGCGTGAGAATTGTTTTAAAATAAATTTATGGAAGTGAGAAAGCATTGAACTCACTTCAGTCGCTGGAAAATAATCCTGATGATGATGGACACATCATTAGAATTCATTTTCGAGTTTCTAAAGTGGTGGATTGCTTCCATAATAATTGGGTATGATATCTGTCTAGATTTGTTTGATATACAAAGTGTTTTAGAAATTTCAAAGGGGAAATTTGTTTTGGTATAAACAAGTTATTTGGAATCTGGAATTTGATTTGATATACCAAGTGGGTATGAGTTGATTATTATTTCAAAATGGTTTTGAAATAAAGCCGGGCAATTGAATTCTGGAAACACTATTTAAATAATGTGTAAAGTTAAAATTAATCAACTATTGAACTTATTAAGTGAAGTTGATATTAATAAGAAAAAAATGAAAATTTCACTCCTAGAATTAAAAATTAACCTGAGCAAATGGTAGTGAATAAAATATATTTGAATTTAACTTAAGATAAGTTAAATAAAATTGGAATTTGAAATTGAATTAAATTGGATATAAAGTTGAAATGTAAAATGATTATATAAGTGTGGGTTATAATTGTGTAAGGAAAATTTATATCCTTAAGCTATTAAGTGTTATATAGATAATCTAGAATTGTGATTATAAGATGAAAATAACTCAAATGAGCAATACAAGATGTGAATGGATTTAAGTTAGTAAATAAGTTTTAAACTCATATGTTAGAAAGTAAAAAAATTAAATTTAATAGAGAAATAAAATTGGACCGAATTGGATTTAACTTAAGTTAAAAAGAAATCAAGTTAAATTTGGATTGAATTGAAATCAAAATTTAGTTGTGTTATGAATAATATTGAATGAAATTCAATTCTTATAAGTAGTAAATGAAGTGGAATGAATTTAAGTTGGATAAATAAAATTTAGTTAAACTTGAATTAGAATTGGAAAAGAATTGAATTGGAAGAAAATTTAATTAAGTTGAAAGGATATTGTATGAATAGAATTTTAACTTAACTAATTTTAAAAGAATAGGATGAAGATGAATTTAGTGTAAGCTAAATTAAATGGAATTTGTAATGGCATGGATGAAATTTTGGTGGGTTGTTAAGAAAATTTTGAAAAGAAAAATAAAACCCAGTTCTAGTATGGGATTTAATTTTGGCGATAAAAAAGTTGAGAGTGTGAATGAATAATGGAATTAGATTATAATAGTGATGGTTTGAATTATAAATAAATTCAAATGAGTGAAATGATTTAAAGTGGTCTCATTGTTAATAAAATAAATTTTTAATGGATTGAACAAGTGAATAAAAATTGAGTTAAAATTTGTAATGGATTGGAATTTGATTGAATGAAAATCAATTTAAAATGGAAATAAAAAAAATGATGTATGAAGAAATGGAGTTATTTTGTTATTGAAATAACTTAAGCAAACTGGAATTAATTAAAATGGTTATAAACTTCAGTAATTGTTGTTTGCTTGAATGATATCAAATATGCATTGAGATTAGTCGTTTTGTTGTAAACAAAGCTAATAAATTAAGGAGAGTAAATGAAGTTAGTTTGAATATATTAGATTGAGAAGAATTAATTGAAATTGGTATAAGCTTGTGTAATTGTTGTTTGTATAAACAACACTAGAATTTGCACAAGAAAATAGTTGTTTTGTGTAAATGGAAGTAAATTGATTAGAAAAGGTGAATAAAATTGGTTTTTAAATCAATTGGAATGGATTGAAATTTTAATAAATGGATTTGTATATAGATGCCAATGAATCATAAAAGAAATGCAAATGTATCAAATTTGAAATAAAAAAATTTGATTGTAAATTAATTTGGAATTGAATTGAAGTAAATATAAATTGTATGTAGAAAACTTGAATGTAAATCATTCTAGTGGAATAAATTGAAGTTTGGATTTGTCAGGAAATTAAAATGGTGATTGAAATCTTTGGATTGCTGTTAAAATATGGTTAACATGTTAGTTATGAGGTTTATTTGTTTAAACTATGTAATTGATGTGTTTGGCTAGTTTAATGAATAGAATGTTAATAAATTCTCATATTATTGAAAACTGATGTGTTTGTTGAGTAAGTATAGGTATGGGAGGCAATCGATAGAGTTGGAGTGCGTATATGCAATATAAATTAGCCGTATGCTTTTAAAATGCTAATAAAAGGTACGCCTACGCAATAAAAATAGGAAATATGAACTGTTTTTGGTTTTTCGACCATGTGGGTCGATGTATATATATTTATATCTATTGTGATAGTTCAAAAGCTCCTCCGTACAAGGGAGACTCTGCCAAAATTTTCTGGAAATTTTGGGAGTTAGAAAATTTTTGAAACGTTTCGTTAACGACAAATTGATTTCAAATTAAAATTTAAATAAAAAGGATTTGGAATAGGAATCGAAACTAGCAGTTTTGATTTGAAACTGAAGAATTTAGGCAAAGTGAAATTTGAGATTTTTACTAAATGAGTTTTGCTATTGAGTTTGGAGCATTCTTTCTACCTTAGCAAATTTCGGGACAAAATTCTTTTAAGGGGGAAGGAT
The DNA here is from genome assembly GCA_030765085.1 of Allium cepa. Classification (NCBI taxonomy): domain Eukaryota; kingdom Viridiplantae; phylum Streptophyta; class Magnoliopsida; order Asparagales; family Amaryllidaceae; genus Allium; species Allium cepa. The sequence goes on along the minus strand of CM060929.1, from coordinate 604,047,144 downwards.
GTAATGACCCAGAATTTCTAGTCGTAAATTTTGAACATGTAACTCATTTTAAATGTTAAATGTGGATTTTCAATTGATTTTGAAGTAAAAATATTTTGGTCAAATTAATAGAATTAGTTAAATTTCAAATATGGTAATTTAATTGGATTTGAATAATAATAATTTAATATGGGAATTGGGATAATTGGTGAATCTGGGTGTAAATAAATATAAAAATGGTTTCTAAAATTTATTTTAAGTCTATTCGAATTTAAATAATGGTATTGGGGCTTTTGGGTGTAATCAAAAGTCGATAGGTTTAAGATTTGGGATTTTATATTAATTTAATAACGAAATTTAATAATATAATAATGCAAATAATTAGATTTTGGTTCGAAATGAATCAGAATGATCTCTTGTAACAACCCGCATATTTATCAATTGTATATTTAAATATTTTATTTAAATATTTTATAGTTCGTCGGATTTTGGTCCAAAAAGCTACTTTTTGCAAACAGTCGAATTAGGACTCGAGACCCCTCCCATTGAGTTCAAAATGTCGTTTGCAACCTTTTTGAGTATAAACATTGATATGTTTGGAGCTAGCTAAAAATTTGACCTTTTTCACTTTGGGTTTGGGTTTGGGTTCAGCCCACTAGCCAACTTAATGCCCAAATCTGAACCACTTCTCCCCATTCACTCTCACTTCCTCCTCTTTTCAGTTCTAAAGAAAAAATGGTGGAAGAGAATGGGAAATAGAAATCCAAAACCCTAGTTCATTTGCAAAATCCAAGATCTAGCTCCAAATTCTAAGAGAACCCATTGGTAAGCATCCTCTTCATCTTCTCCAACTCATTCTCCTTCCAATTTCAGAAATTCCTAAACCTAACTTAGGAAATGTTTCTCTTTTAAGCTTAGATTCAAGCTTGTGGGGTTGGAATTGAAGTGTGATTTTTCTTACCATTGCTTTATAGCTTCTTCTTCATAGTTTTGGGTTCAAAGGTGAGAATTTTATCTCACATCTATGACTATAATTATCTTTGGTGGTTAGGTATGAATTCCTAACACCTCTTCATGTGAATTTGCTTTTGATTTGAATTGGTTTTGTGAATATTCCAATTTTTGGGTTTTTAAGTCAAATTTGTGTGAAAATTCTTTTATGGATGTTTGATCATGCTTTTGATGATGCATCGAGGAGCATATAGGGCCGGGTTGCCGATTGGCATAAACCCTTAGAGCCAATGTTCGTCCGGTTGCATTTTGGAAGAGTTTGACCTTCATTTGTATTGGCTGAAAAACAGCCCAGGCAAGATTCAGTCGACTAAAAAGTCTGTTCGGTCGACTGAACCTGGAACCCGAAAGTTTCCAGGCATGATTCAGTCGACTGAATCCTCTGTTCAGTCGACTGAACCAGGAAACAGAAAGTTTCTTGAACCTGGAAAATTTCCAGGTACAGGGTCCGTCGACTAAAAACTCTGTTAAGTCGACTGAACCTGCTGTTTCAGTCCAGTTTGCCTTTTTGGATTGAATTTACAATTTAAATCGATTCGTGATGATCCTATTTGTTGTTATCATTTATTATCGAGGTCGCTCGATCCTATCCTCCCTTAGGTCTTCACTAGGTCGTACCGTTTTTTATGGGGCGCTGCCCCCTGGACCCCCGCGACCTGACCGGGCAGGTCGAACCCCGTAGCAGGGGTGTTGCCCCCGCACCCCCACCTTGGGGGGTTGCCACCACCCCCTCCCCCCCCCCCCCCGGACGCCCCCTCCGTAGAGGATCTTATCTGAAAAACATTCAACAGAACTTGCTTTGTTGAGATGCTGAGTTGACCATTCTTCGAGACAAACTATCTTGGCCTTCTCGGTCGATTTTATGGATTTTTGAATATCTATTTCGATGGATTCTTTATCGGTTTTTTTGGATTTTATTCACGTCTTCGAATGTCAATTTTTATGATTGATTGTTTCTACAATCACTTCTATGATTTGTCACTTTAAAATATAAAGGTTTTCTATACCAGTAGTAAATATCAAAACTCTTTCTTCAAATGATTTCAACACTATTTTATAACAAAGCTTGTTTTCTCAAACCGATTTTCAATCTATTAGTATATACAAACCTTTACCTCACTCGTATGAGAAATCTAATTAAACGACTTAGTAAAACAGGTGGTATGAAACGCTTGCGTTTACTTCGTCGGTTAATTCTTGGACTTGTTCGATTGAATCTCTTGTGATAATTTTCTAGTGGAGATCTACAATTTGTTCGTAAATATTTAAGTTAAGCTAGTGGTTATGGGACATGAAGCTAAGCTCATATATTTACTAGCTTACTGTAATTGACATTTCTTGATGATCATGACGGTCATTTTTATGATTTAGACTAGCAATTGTGCGATGTCTCTTTGTTTGCAAGGTTAGACTAGACCTTATTGGTGTGATTCCGACTCACACATATCTCTTTGTCCGTAAGGTTAGTCTAGAAACCATTTGTGTGATTCCACTCACACATACCTTTTTGTTGCGAGGTTAGGCTAGACACCATTTGTGTGATTCCACTCACACATAACTTTTTGCTTTTTGGTTAGCCTAGACTCATCTGGGTGATTCCGACTCACCCATATGGGGTAGCTCCCCATGGTCTTCGGACCGTCATGTGATAGGCCTCTTTCCCTTTTTCTGTGATTTCTGGATTTCTTGTGTTGATTTCTGGAATTTATGTCATTGACTTGTTATGAATACAAGTTTAGGGTATGATGCGCTCTTTGGATCTTTGAGAAGATTCTTGTGATACTGATTTATCTCTTATTGATTGATCTTCTGTTGATCATCATTTGCATACTATAGTAGTATGTCAGTATGGATATTTTATGTTTATGCCATATCTTTTATTTTATATCATGTCATCTGATATTTATAGCTAGACTGATCCGTTTATTATTTTCTTAAATAATACTCGGGTCAGACCGAGATGTTACAGGTGCTACTGCTTGACTTCTTCCTGGGATTTGCTACTCTGACTTTTGGCTAACTATTTAGATTAGCATTTTTTGTTGTATACACTTGAGATATAGACTCATAGTTGTATTCTTTTGTATAGCACGTGTTGCTATTCTTTTGTATTATTGTGGATCTTTTTGACCACTACTCTGATGTACACTTTCATGTGTTAGTTATATATTCATATCTTCTTCCGCCTTTGTGATATGGATGCTTGTGACTGATTTGTGTTATGCTTATTTCTATATTTGTTTCCGAAGATTATTTATAGCCACCGTGTGATAAGCAATTACATGGATGGTCGCTCCTCAACAGCCTTATTCTCTATGCTAGTTGACAGCACTACACCGTAGTGTTCTTGGCTAGCGTGGGTATAGAGGTGGGGCGTAACATTTCTGATGTGAATATAAATCATGTATGATTTATAATAAAGTTAGTGAAATTTTAAAAGTGAAATTTTAAAAGTGAAATTTTAAGTGATTTTGACAATTTTGAAAATCGCTCGAATTAATCGACGAGTTAAAATAGCCTTCCGAGGCACAGTCTCGGAATTCGAAGAAACCAGTTCCATTCGATCCGTAATATTTAGTTATTATTGGATGTCAATTTTCGAAGCAATCGGAGTTGTCATTTGACCCTGGCAGCTCAAAATGCATAGAAACTATTTCAATCGATTTAATTTAAAATTGATTGTTTATTTCCGTAACTCGCGCATATGATCGAATTAGCTTCCGAAACCCGTTCCATTGTGTTCGGAACGTAGGTAAAACCTTAGTAATGCCTGGCGGCACGTGTGATTTGGAGTTCGTTTGTAAAAGTTGGTTAAATTTGAGAATATTAATAAAATAATATGATTACATGTGTGTGTGTGTATATGTTTATTCCGCCAAACCCTAGCCCTAATTCTTGAGCCGTCGTTCTATTCAAACCCATGGTCGAGAAACATCAACTTTCATCTTCAATTTTTGATCAATCCACTCATCTTTAGCAAAATCTTCCTTCTAGAAAAGTGTCGAGCTCTCCAAGCTCTAGAGATCCAATGGTCAAGATCGTTGAAGGAGGAGTAGATTCGCCAGAATTTTGGCTCGAAGGCCAGCCGTTCGTTTCGTAGTTTCCAAGGGCTGTGGTGGACCGAGCTTCATGATAATGGGTGTGAAAGTTGAGGCGACGAAGGGCTTCGAGGTGGAGGTATCTGATCGTCATCTCGGCGATCCGTGGCGAAGCGGCAAGTAGGGTTTCACGGCGGCAGTGGGTTCGTTGGTCTTGTAGATGTCGATGTAGAAGAAAGGGTTTTCTACGGCCTTGATTTCTCCCCTTTAGTATACGGCAGATCTGAGGTTAAATAAAAAAGAAGAAAAAATTGTTTTAAAATTTTATACAAACTTATAAATTTAAATTCTGGTGCATACTTGGTCAGATTCCGACGAATTTGGTGGCGCCGGAATCGCAGCGACGAGCAGGCCGCTGTGGTGCAGATCTTGAGTCATTCTGAGAAAGTGAAAATTTTGCATTAAATCGAACGTGCTCGATTTAACGTAAAATTTGAACGCTCGTCGAAACTCAAGGTGAGTAAATTTAAATACCTAATATTTAAATGTTTGATGGGTTGTTTAGCTGAATATGATAATTATTATCAGAGTGAATCGATATTTATTGGTTGTGCTAATACATGTGGATGTAGGGAAACAGATTGGAGGGATCCAATTGCATTCCTCACAAATAGTAATTTTATTTATATTCTATGATATATCTCATTGATAAATTTATTTATCTACGAGTCTATGAATGAAGATAAGCGTTATGTATTATACCGCTTAACGATGTTGATATGATTGAATATGTGATGGTTGATGTTGTGCACTATTGTATTAAACCCCTGGACTACACTATACACACACAAATATGGATTGCACGTGGAAATTGGTTAAGTCACAGATTTTTGAAATAGTTTTGAAATTGAATTTTTGAATCCAAATGGTTTTGAAAATAAATCGGATTTAAGGTGGAAAAACTTATGAAAAGGAACTTCAAAAAAATAAAAGTTATTTTTGAATAACTTAATTTAGTTTTGAAATTTGATTTAAATTTGAATTGAAAATTTGAAATTAAATTCTATGTAGAGAACTTATGATTTTAAAGAGATTATATAGGTTTACATGAATTTAACCATTTTAGAAAGTGTTGCTTTGGGAATTTGAATAAACCTAAGGTTTTAACTTGTATAAATGAAATCGGATTTTTTCGAAATAAAAACTATTTATTTTCAAACGATATAAGCTTTCATATAAGAAATGAATTCCCAATTTGTATTAAAGGAAGTTCAAGTTGAATTGAAAATGGTTTTTCCAAGTTATGAATGAATATTTGGAAACGGGTTTTGGAAGCTATAAGTTAAATCTTTTATTTAAAGATTAAATGAGCTAATCCAATTGAGGTGGAAATTGTTTTGAAATCCGTGAATGGATCTTTGTGAAACTGGGTGAACTTTGTGGAATAAATCTTTTTGTTTAAAGATTGAAATGGTAATTGGTTTAAACCATTTGAAAGAAAGATTTGAATTTTAAAGTTGTGACTTAATTGAAATTCCATATCCATATATTTTTAAATTTACGCTCATATTCGGTTTAGCCGGGAGAGGACTTTGTGTCATATAACCCATTCCGAATAACGATACGTCGATATGGATAGCATTTGAAGACCGGTGGTGAAGACTGGGTATTTGCTTGAACGACAGGATAACCTATCGACTGTCTCTGCGCTGAGTCGAGCCGATATAGAGATTTCCTAAGTGATGGGAAGTTGTAACGACCCGTTAAATTCGATGATATTAAATGAGTTAATTTAATATGATTTCTAATCTAATTTAGAATGAAATAAAAGTCTTAAGATTTTATTTGAGTAAATGTAGGAATTAGATATAGTAACTATAATTAAAGGTTAACAATTTAAATGTTTATATGTTAAAGGTTAACAATTTAAATGTTTATATGGCAATAGATTGAAATAACGTAAATTGGCGTTTGTGGTTATAAGTTATAATTTGTTGATTTATACTGGAAGATATAAATCGGAAATAGTATTAATGAAATAATAACTGAATTGAATTGCAACTATATAAATGGAAGTAAATTTTATTTAGTGGATGTCAACATTTAATAAATTTATTTAAAATAAAAAGATTTAGAATGCATGTTTGGATAGAATATATAATTGATGGATTAAGTGGTATGTAATTAGAATTCAATTCTATAAAATTTGGAACTGAATGCATGTAAATAAATTTTGTAGGAATAAGTTAATTAACAATCTATTTGTGCATACCTGATTTAATTGAAATAACAGAAGGACAAGAACTTGATTTGCCTAGGTATGTATATATTGATAAACTATAACTAAGTAGGAAGTTTGGTAGTAAATAGGAAATAAGATGACAAAGGCAACTAGTAAATTAATAAATGAATTCATAATAATAAGTAGTAATTAATGCATAAATATATTTGGCATTGGGGATAATTACAAAATTTTACCCATTCATCTAATTTATTTAGTTGAATCTAAATCTATGGCAACATTGTTGTTATTGATGTTGTAAGTGAATTTAAATATAAAAGGGTAACAATTTTTTAAGTTAACCATTTATTGAGTATATTAAGTTAAGTATGGACATCGATTGAAATAAATCTAAATTATTTAATTTTGGTGTGTTAATGTGTTCTAGTAAATAAAGGGGAATTTATAGGAAATAAAACATGCACTAATGAAATGTATTATAATTCAAATATTATTTATACCCATAAAATGTCTATTTACTGAATAGAAAGATTTTTGTTCAATAAACGAATTTATTGAGGTTCCAATTTATAATTTATAACATTTAATGTAGACTCAATTAATTAATTGATTTAAATTGTGCTGTTAGCGTAGGTTTTTTTGTAATTGAAGTAGTTAATTCTATAAGATGAAGTTAATGATAATTCTATTTATAATTGGACCATTTGTTGATATAGACTTTAGAAAGCAAGATTTATAAATTTAATTAAAGTATCAAAATTCAACAATGGTATTTATTGCAAATAAAGTGGAATTAAACGTTTAAATATTACGTTATTGAAATTAAAATGGAATGTGTGGGTAATAAGGTGAAATCATGAACCAATATTAGTGGACCCTTATTTTGGATAAAAGGTGAGAATATAAATGTTGAAATCAAATAAATGTGTTTTTTTGGAGAATTTAATTTATAATTTCTAAATATAAGGAAGTGGAGAAATTAACACTGCAATTGATAGACTTATCAACTTTTGATTCACATCTAAACTTGTTAAATTATTTAAATTTATTATGAAATATATAAGCGATAAAATTTGGTTGATTTTAGAATTTAGATAAAATTTGATTTTTATAATTCATTTTAATTTATTTAATGAATATAAAAATAGCCATTTTGGCCACGGACTCGGATTTCGACGAAACCAGTTTCATCGGATCTGTATCAGTGAATTTTCGTAGGGTTTCAAATTTCGTATCGATCGGACCTATCGTTTGATCGTACGGACGCGAAACGCCTTGAAATCGATTTAATTAAAAACAATTTGAAATCAATTTGGAAATTTTGTTTTCAGCATAACTTCCTCATACGATCGAATTTGGATGTGAAACTTTTTCCATCGCATTCAGAATATTTTATAATACCTATTTGGATATATGGGTTTAATAAATTTCGTTCCGGGGTCAGAACGGGCTTTTTGGACCAACTACCGCTTAGCACGTTCGTAATTTGTGTCCACCTAGCCTTCTTCTATTTGTCTATAAATATGCCGTGATAAACCCTAGCCTCCTTTCTATTGTCATTTGGCTGTACGTTCATTTTCTTTATCTCTTTCTCTTCCTCAATGGTTGCAAAACCTAAATCTATCTACAATTCAAAATTTCAATGAAAATTCAAACTCTCCAGAAAATTCCATAAAAATATATATCATAGTTCTCAGTGTTCGTAATCTGCTGGTGTGATTTGTTTTTCGATTGGAGCTATCGTTCGTCCAGTAAAATTCAAATCATTTTCGGCCCTTCATCACCGCCGCAACAAACTTCGTCAGATCGTCAAACGATTTCTGGGTTTGGTAGAGATTGACCAGAGGAATTCATCTATGTGGGTTTCGTGGTTGGTTAACAGCTGGATCATCGTCAATTTGTGAATTAGGGTTAGTGGGAAGCGACGGCGGCGGCAACCAGGGGGTTGCGCACGTGGTCCATTGGGGGCGGCTCGTCGAGCTGAGGACGATGGAAGTGGCGCGGCGTTCTCGGGTGGCCTGTGGCGGCCGGAAGGCACGGTCAAACTTGGGATTGGGCGCGTTGAATTTTGGGTTCGAACGTGATGAACCTGTGGCGTTCCAGGCGCGTGAAGGAAGATGCATACGTGGCAAAGGTTTAATTTGTCTTGTTTTAAAATTTTATTTTGAATCTTTGAACGTTTATTCGAATATCTTTTTCATACGACTTCTTTTTCACGCGAATCTTTTTTGTTAGGATCGTAATTTAATTCCGGACTTGATGACGCTGGTTTGGACTGATTTGGAGACTGTGCAATTTTTGAATTTAAATTGAATTTAAATTCGATTAAATTCAAAAGGTGAGTGTTTTAACCCACTCACAACTTCTAAAAGTTTTTATGTTTGTTAAATTCATTTTAGATATGAGTAGAAATTTATTTATGACTGTTTGGCATGTTTTATTCATCATATATGTTAAATCGCATTTATTTAATTTAACTGTTAATTTATTTTATTTATTGCATATAAATTGACAGTTAGAATTTATTTATGGGCATATAAACGGATAGTTAAATAGTTATAAATTTAATTGAATATAAAATGTTAGTTAATAGCTGTCAATTATTTCCTGTTATCTTGTATATGCCATATATTGATGTTTGTTTAAACTGATGATGTTTGGAAAAATTTTGGTTGATGATTGATGATGGATGAATGGATGTTTTATTTTATATCATTAAACTGCAAGTTATCATGCATTTTTCATTTCATTCGGGATTGTGGTTTGAAATGATATAAAACCGCAAAATTTTATTTTTAAATTGCGGATTGAAATGATAAATATCCGTATCACTTGACCATAGGATAGAAAATTTTATACAGGCACCGTGGTCTATATATATAAATTATTTTAAAGTGGTTTTTATGGTTTGGATGGAATATGGTTTATAATAATTTTTAATTTTGATATTTTTCTTCTATATATATATACATATGAAGTTAGAAATTTGAATTTAAAGTGTGTATAAATCTCTTAAATAAAAATGGAAAAATTGAGAAAATGGAATTGATAATTTATATTATATATTTAAGTTGAAAATTTTAAGATATGATATTCATAACGGGATTTTTCCAAGATAATTTAAAATGAATATTTTAGTATAAATTAAATTGAAGGAAATATTAAATTGCTAGAAATTGGAGTTTTATTTATGGATTTTATGGGAATATTCAAGACTAATAATAGATCATTTAATTTGTTGAAAGAATAAATTCCAACTTTAGTTTTGAAATATTAATACTTCAAATGGATATATGTATATAGAAATTTAAGGGGTTTCGGAACTAAAAAGTGATATTTAAGTTATGGTTTAGACTTTAAATAAAGAACTATATTTGTAAAGCCATGGGAATTATTTTCTTTACAAAGTAACCATAAAGTTAAACCATTTATTTTATGTACCGTTGAATATCCAAACTATTTAAGTTTAGAGGTTATGGTTTTAAAATTTATGAATTTCGAAATATTATGCTTTGAAAGTATAATTCAAATGTTTGGTTTCCAGATATTATAGATTTTAAAGTAGTATGATTTTTGGAAAAGAATTATATTTGGATAAAATGATATCATATTGTTTTGGGTTTTAAAATGATATCGTATTCATAGTTTTAGAAATGGAAATTTTTATTCTGGTTTTTAAGTATAAACTATTTTTAAATGACCGCGGTGTTATAATAACGATGGGTTGGCAAAGAGATCGGGATCGGATATGGACATACTCTCTGTCGATACTGAAAACCACTTTGACTAACCGTGTACGCGGTGGAGATTCCAGAATGAAGTAGGTTGGTGGCGACGTTTCCTGTAAGGTAAATACGTGGACCCAACTACCGTGAGTTGGCATAAGGTGGCTAAAACAGGAGCGATTGACGGGTTAATGAGGTCATTCCTCTGATCGGACACTCCTCTTCGATATTATACTTTGACTTTGGATTGATTCAGTGGCCACTTTTACTTTGATTTTGGGGGAGTTTGTCCGAGGTGGGCGGCAGCTGCGCGCTGCGCGTTTCCATCGGCCCGGAAGCGTAATTGGTATATCTACCCTAGCATTGCCTAGTTGTGCCGTGTCACCTACCATACCGAGCCTTGTACGAGTTTGGATTTCTCCCGTAGCCCGTGTGGTATCCTCTGGTGGCTTCCCGATCAGGAGGGACTATGGTATTGGATGGACTACTGGGACTATTACGTGTTAAGGTGGAAAATGTAAAGCCTTAATGCTATTTAAAAGTATGTTTATTTTACTATAGACACTATTATAATAGCGCAATATACTACATAGTAAATAGTTTAACGGATCCTTAGGAGATGTAAATCCCGAGCATCTCTTGAGTTACTGCACTCATATTTAATTCTATTAATTTAACTTACATAAGATCTTTTAGTTCTGACTCGAGTGTTTTATCTTTTCAAATTCGCTCGGGTCAGTCCGAGCGTTTCAGGATTTGAAGATTTAGCTTTGGAGGATGAAGACGAAGATTTGTATTATTATTATTTATACTAGTTCACTACACACTGTTCCGCTGCATTGATATTTTGGTATGTGTAACTCTGATATGTATTATATAAATGTTTGTAAACAGTTTTATAAACTGTATATTTTATTATTATATTTTATCCTTCCGCTGTGAGATTCTATTTTGTTTATTTCTTCTCTGTTTTTCTTATTTACCTCATAACAATCCGCCCTACCGTATGGTTTGAATTGGCACGTGTGTCTATTTAAATCGTGCGAAAAGGCTGGATGTTACAATTGGTATCAGAGCTTTGGTTTAGCGATAAACCTTAGCTTTGTGGGGTTTGACTCTTTATTAATAGGGTAGTAATACCCTATGGGAGTCACTGAGTGTATATATGAGAGAGCGTATTTGTTAGTGCTATAAAAAGGTTTTAATATTGTGTTAGTTTGTTCCGTTTTGTATTTATAAATTCTGGTTGGCGCATGGGACGCTATGACATAAATAGGGATTTCTAAACACTTAATAGGACAGACCGACATAATATTTGTTTTAATATAGGTGAATAAAATTTTTTGCCTATTATATTTTCTATATATAAAATAAAATTTTCAAATGATATCTATATTTGGTTGCAATAGATTGGTTTTTAGGAATTAAATTTATAAATAATAGGTAAAATAAGATTTGAAATTAAAATCAATGAAATTTGGAAATTTTAGGACTTAAGTCCGGGATTTTGAAAATTCGCTTTCAAAGGATTTTGAAGTATAATAATATTGTTATATATATTTTTTCCGATATAAATATTTCATTTTAAATTCAGAAGAATTGTTTAAAGAAGATTTTTGGAGAAAATAAGTTTGTACTTTCCTCTCTGTTGCTGGAAAATAATTTCGGTGATGGCAGCCGCATCATCGACTTTCATTTTCGAGTTTCGAAAGGGGAAAGGCCACTGTAGTAAATTCTACTGCAGATTTATTTTGAAATTATCTAAAATTTTAATTTTTATAAATATAATTATAGATATTAAAGTTGTAAGAAATTATTTATCTATTATTTTAAAAATATTTGAAATTTGACCCGGTATTTAATTCTTAAATTTCCATTAATTAATTGTTTAAATTATTTTAGTGGAATAAAAGGGAAGTAATAAATGAATTGAAATCTCTAATTTAGGCAAGAAATTAATGCAAAGTTATAAAGGGAAATTTGAAATTTTCAACATATGAGACAAAAAGTAATATTGTTGAACATTAAATTTAATTAAAAGAAGAGATAAAACTTGTATAAGTTCTTTTGCATTTTCTTTAACATATATAACTTACCAAATATGAAAAGTTGAAATGTTAAATAAGAGATTGGAATAGAATATTATACAAGTAGAAATTTTGGAAATAATGAAGTATTCAATGAATTGCTATTATAAATGAGAATTTAATGTTATAAACCTAAGTTATAAATTGAAATTTTTCCATAATTAAAAGTAAGTATTATAAATAGGTGATTTTAAAACTTAAGTAAATAAAATGAAATTCTTTAATAAATAAGGATTGATGTGTAGGGTTATAAACTTAAGTATGATTTAAATGCTACTAGCTGAATATAATGGAAAGTAGGTAATATAAATAAATGACTGTAAACCCTAGGTAATGAATTAATAAAATCCTTTATTTATAAGAATGGATGTTATAAGGTTAAGAATTTAAGTGTAACTAAAAAGGGTTACTATAATTAAAAATAATATAAATGTAAGCATTGAATAATGATTGAAATTAAGAAGTGCATTAAATATAATACAAATACATGACCTAAATAAGCAAAAATGAATAACTGTAAGTAATAAGTAGAAATGAAAGAAACAACCATTGAATGAGAAATAAAATTTGAAGTTTGTTAGAAATAAATGTAAATTATAAAAAGGAAAATTTATGTGGTACGAATAAAAGAAAGGAAATCAAACAACTAGAGTATGTAAAGAATTTATATGAGTTAATTTGATTTGTTGGTTTGAATTGTTATTGTTTGATCTATGGTTGGTTGGGTAAGGAAATTTGAAGTTGTTGGATGAATAAATAATCTATTTTTGTCCCATCTAAGACTGTTGAGTAAATGATGCACTGGATAGTTATTTTTTCACTCCGTACCATTTCAAGTTTTTAACCCGAACAACTATTTGTTTGTTTGATTTAATGATTGTTGTTTGTAGTGTGTGCTGTTTGTAAAAATTGATTGTTGTTGTATTGATTGTTGTTAGTGTTTGAAACCATGAAAATATTTCACTTTATATAAATAGTTAACCCTTTGGATTTTATAAGTGAAATGCAGGTTATGGAAGCAATTGCTACTGCTTTTGGTTCCATAATAATAAGCGTAATATTGCCCGACAAATAGGTACGTTTTCGGATTACGTTTTGTAGCGTTATTTTGTATATTTTTCCCGTGTTGGGATATATTATTTTGAATATTATATATGATATTTTGTTATATTTAATATTATATCTTCTCCCGAACCTCTCCGTACAAAGGAGACTCTGCCAAAATTTTCCGAAAATTCTGGACTTAGAATTTTGTTGAAATTGTTTTCTAACTTTAATTATTTAAGTATAAAAGGATATAATGATTATAAAACGGGTATATTTAATTTAAGGAAATTAATTTAGTAAATTATTGTTTATAAGTTAATATTTGAAATAAGATGTACTGTTTTAATTCTTCCTTCTCCCTTCTTTTTTCCTTTCGGGGACGAAAAGTTTTGGGTAGGGGAGAGTGTAACGACCCGTTAAATTCGATGATATTAAATGAGTTAATTTAATATGATTTCTAATCTAATTTAGAATGAAATAAAAGTCTTAAGATTTTATTTGAGTAAATGTAGGAATTAGATATAGTAACTGTAATTAAAGGTTAACAATTTAAATGTTTATATGTTAAAGGTTAACAATTTAAATGTTTATATGGCAATAGATTGAAATAACGTAAATTGGCGTTTGTGGTTATAAGTTATAATTTGTTGATTTATACTGGAAGATATAAATCGGAAATAGTATTAATGAAATAATAACTGAATTGAATTGCAACTATATAAATGGAAGTAAATTTTATTTAGTGGATGTCAACATTTAATAAATTTATTTAAAATAAAAAGATTTAGAATGCATGTTTGGATAGAATATATAATTGATGGATTAAGTGGTAAGTAATTAGAATTTAATTCTATAAAATTTGGAACTGAATGTATGTAAATAAATTTTGTAGGAATAAGTTAATTAACAATCTATTTGTGCATACCCGATTTAATTGAAATAGCAGAAGGACAAGAACTTGATTTGCGTAGGTATGTATATATTGATAAACTATAACTAAGTAGGAAGTTTGGTAGTAAATAGGAAATAAGATGACAAAGGAAACTAGTAAATTAATAAATGAATTCATAATAATATGTAGTAATTAATGCATAAATATATTTGGCATTGGGGATAATTACAAAATTTTACCCATTCATCTAATTTATTTAGTTGAATCTAAATCTATGGCAACATTGTTGTTATTGATGTTGTAAGTGAATTTGAATATAAAAGGGTAACAATTTTTTTAAGTTAACCATTTATTGAGTATATTAAGTTAAGTATGGACATCGATTGAAATAAATCTAAATTATTTAATTTTGGTGTGTTAATGTGTTCTAGTAAATAAAGGGGAATTTATAGGAAATAAAACATGCACTAATGAAATGTATTATAATTCAAATATTATTTATACCCATAAAATGTCTATTTACTGAATAGAAAGATTTTTATTCAATAAACGAATTTATTGAGGTTCCAATTTATAATTTATAACATTAATGTAGACTCAATTAATTAATTGATTTAAATTGTGTTGTTAGCGTAGGTTGTTTTGTAATTGAAGTAGTTAATTCTATAAGATGAAGTTAATGATAATTCTATTTATAATTGGACCATTTGTTGATATAGACTTTAGAAAGCAAGATTTATAAATTTAATTAAAGTATCAAAATTCAACAATGGTATTTATTTCAAATAAAGTGGAATTAAACGTTTAAATATTACGTTATTGAAATTAAAATGGAATGTGTGGATAATAAGGTGAAATCATGAACCAATGTTAGTGGACCCTTATTTTGGATAAAAGGTGAGAATATAAATGTTGAAATCAAATAAATGTGTTTTTTTGGAGAATTTAATTTATAATTTCTAAATATAAGGAAGTGGAGAAATTAACACTGCAATTGATAGACTTATCAACTTTTGATTCACATCTAAACTTGTTAAATTATTTAAATTTATTATGAAATATATAAGCGATAAAATTTGGTCAATTTTAGAATTTAGATAAAATTTGATTTTTATAATTCATTTTAATTTATTTAATGAATATAAAAATAGCCATTTTGTCCACGGACTCGGATTTCAACGAAACTAGTTTCATCGGATCCGTATCGGTGAATTTTTGTAGGGTTTCAAATTTCGTATCGATCGGACCTATCGTTTGATCGTACGGACGCGAAACGCCTTGAAATCGATTTAATTAAAAACAATTTGAAATCAATTTGGAAATTTTGTTTTCAGCATAACTTCCTCATACGATCGAATTTGGACGTGAAACTTTTTCCATCGCATTCAGAATATTTTAAAATACCTATTTGGATATATGGGTTTAATAAATTTCGTTCCGGGGTCAGAACGGGCTTTTTGGGCCAACTACCGCTTAGCACGTTCATAATTCGTGTCCACCTAGCCTTCTTCTATTTGTCTATAAATATGTCGTGATAAACCCTAACCTCCTTTCTATTGTCATTTGGCTGTACGTTCATTTTCTTCATCTCTTTCTCTTCCTCAATGGTTGCAAAACCTAAATCTATCTACAATTCAAAATTTCAATGAAAATTCAAACTCTCCAGAAAATTCCATAAAAATATATATCATAGTTCTCAGTGTTCGTAATCTGCTGGTGTGATTTGTTTTTCGATTGGAGCTATCGTTCATCCAGTAAAATTCAAATCATTTTCGGCCCTTCATCACCGCCGCAACAAACTTCGTCAGATCATCAAACGATTTCTGGGTTTGGTAGAGATTGACCAGAGGAATTCATCTGTGTGGGTTTCGTGGTTGGTTAACGGCTGGATCATCGTCAATTTGTGAATTAGGGTTAGTGGGAAGCGGCGGCGGCGGCAACCAGGGGGTTGCGCACGTGGTCCATTAGGGGCGGCTCATCGAGCTGAGGACGATGGAGGTGGCGCGGCGTTCTCGGGTGGCCTGTGGCGGCCGGAAGGCACGGTCAAACTTGGGATTGGGCACATTGAATTTTGGGTTCGAACGTGATGAACCTGTGGCGTTCCAGGCGCGTGAAGGAAGATGCATACGTGGCAAAGGTTTAATTTGTCTTGTTTTAAAATTTTATTTTGAATCTTTGAACGTTTATTCGAATATCTTTTTCATACGACTTCCGTTTCACGCGAATCTTTTTTGTTAGGATCGTAATTTAATTCCGGACTTGATGACGCTGGTTTGGACTGATTTGGAGACTGTGCAATTTTTGAATTTAAATTGAATTTAAATTCGATTTAAATTCAAAATGTGAGTGTTTTAACCCACTCACAACTTCTAAAAGTTTTTATGTTTGTTAAATTCATTTTAGATATGAGTAGAAATTTATTTATGACTGTTTGGCATGTTTTATTCATCATATATGTTAAATCGCATTTATTTAATTTAACTGTTAATTTATTTTATTTATTGCATATAAATTGACAGTTAGAATTTATTTATGGGCATATAAACGGATAGTTAAATAGTTATAAATTTAATTGAATATAAAATGTTAGTTAATAGCTGTCAATTATTTCCTGTTATCTTGTATATGCCATATATTGATGTTTGTTTAAACTGATGATGTTTGGAAAAAATTTGGTTGATGATTGATGATGGATGAATGGATGTTTTATTTTATATCATTAAACTGCAAGTTATCATGCATTTTTCATTTCATTCGGGATTGTGGTTTGAAATGATATAAAACCGCAAAATTTTATTTTTAAATTGCGGATTGAAATGATAAATATCCGTATCACTTGACCATAGGATAGAAAATTTTATACAGGCACCGTGGTCTATGTATATAAATTATTTTAAAGTGGTTTCTATGGTTTGGATGGAATACGGTTTATAATAATTTTTAATTTTGATATTTTTCTTCTATATATATATATATATATATATATATACATATGAAGTTAGAAATTTGAATTTAAACTGTGTATAAATCTCTTAAATAAAAATGAAAAATTTGAGAAAATGGAATTGATAATTTATATTATATATTTAAGTTGGAAATTTTAAGATATGATATTCATAACGGGATTTTTCCAAGATAATTTAAAATGAATATTTTAGTATAAATTAAATTGAAGGAAATATTAAATTGCTAGAAATTGGAGTTTTATTTATGGATTTTATGGGAATATTCAAGACTAATAATAGAGCTTTTAATTTGTTGAAAGAATAAATTCCAACTTTAGTTTTGAAATATTAATACTTCAAATGGATATATGTATATAGAAATTTAAGGGGTTTTGGAACTAAAAAGTGATATTTAAGTTATGGTTTAGACTTTAAATAAAGAACTATATTTGTAAAGCCATGGGAATTATTTTCTTTACAAAGTAACCACAAAGTTAAACCATTTATTTTATGTACCGTTGAATATCCAAACCATTTAAGTTTAGAGGTTATGGTTTTAAAATTTATGAATTTCGAAATATTATGCTTTGAAAGTATAATTCAAATGTTTGGTTTCCAGATATTATAGATTTTAAAGCAGTGTGATTTTTGGAAAAGAATTATATTTGGATAAAATGATATCATATTGTTTTGGGTTTCAAAATGATATCGTATTCATAGTTTTTGAAATGGAAATTTTTATTCTGGTTTTTAAGTATAAACTATTTTTAAATGACCGCGGTGTTATAATGACGATGGGTTGGCAAAGAGACCGGGATCGGATATGGACATACTCTCTGTCGATACCGAAAACCACTTTGACTAACCGTGTACGCGGTGGAGATTCCAGAATGAAGTAGGTTGGTGGCGACGTATCCTGTAAGGTAAATACGTGGACCCAACTCCCGTGAGTTGGCATAAGGTGGCTAAAACAGGAGCGATTGACGGGTTAATGAGGTCATTCCTCTGATCGGACACTCCTCTTCGATATTATACTTTGACTTTGGATTGATTCAGTGGCCACTTTTACTTTGATTTTGGGGGGGTTTGTCCGAGGTGGACGGCAGATGCGTGCTGCGCGTTTCCATCGGCCCGGAAGCGTAATTGGTATATCTACCCTGGCATTGCCTAGTTATGCCGTGTCACCTACCATACCGAGCCTTGTACGAGTTTGGATTTCTCCCGTAGCCCGTGTGGTATCCTCTGGTGGCTTCCCGATCAGGAGGGACTATGGTATTGGATGGACTACTGGGACTATTACGTGTTAAGGTGGAAAATGTAAAGCCTTAATGCTATTTAAAAGTATGTTTATTTTACTATAGACACTATTATAATAGCGCAATATACTACATAGTAAATAGTTTAACGGATCCTTAGGAGATGTAAATCCCGAGCATCTCTTGAGTTACTGCACTCATATTTAATTCTATTAATTTAACTTACATAAGATCTTTTAGTTCTGACTCGAGTGTTTTGTCTTTTCAAATTCGCTCGGGTCAGTCCGAGCGTTTCAGGATTTGAAGATTTAGCTTTGGAGGATGAAGACGAAGATTTGTATTATTATTATTTATACTAGTTCACTACACATTGTTCCGCTGCATTGATCTTTTGGTATGTGTAACTCTGATATGTATTATATAAATGTTTGTACACAGTTTTATAAACTGTATATTTTATTATTATATTTTATCCTTCCGCTGTGAGATTCTATTTTGTTTATTTCTTCTCTGTTTTTCTTATTTACCCCATAACAATCCGCCCTTCCGTATGGTTTGAATTGGCACGTGTGTCTGTTTAAATCGTGCGAAAAGGCTGGATGTTACAGAAGTCCTATCGGGATTGTGAATACCCGGATTTGCAAGGGCTTCTTCGGAAGTGCTTTTGGTTCTGTTTGAACCCGGAACAGACTTGTATGGATGTGTGTCTGACATTACACTTTGAGATGTAAAGATGGTTTCTATCAAATACATTTCTGTTGGTGGCGGAGATTTATTCTCTTAGCTTAACACCCTTCTCTGAGACGTACGATCTCAGAGGTTATGTAGTTGATAGTTACTAGTAATACATTCCAATTTGGTAATATGGCATGCTGAGTGCTGCTGTGTGTTGATGATCATTTGTTGATCATTTGTTATCGAAGCATGGCTTTATGAAAAAGCGTAGCTTTGTGGACGTGACTTCCTCGAGCCTTACAACCCGGTAATGGTCGAAACAGGAATCGTGGCAGCAATGTTATTTGGGAGTAGCTCCCCCTGAGGGTATGACCATTTCCTTCTGGATAAAAAGTGATATCATGGTATGGAGCCCATATATTTACTTGTGTTGAATTTTTTATAAAAAGTGGTATTATGGTATGGAGCCCAGATACTTTACTGTGTGTTTGTTAGATTGAGGGCCCGCGGATAAAGGTCGGTAACGACCGGGGGATGGCATACTCGTGTCAGTTGTTACCTAGTTACAGAGGTAACCCGGCCTTGTGTAGCAGAGATCCGGTTAGGTTCTCGGGGACGTCCCTCCAGAGGCGTTCCATTTTATGTGGGAAGTTCCTTTGCCTGACCATTTGTTGGAAAATCCAAAGAAACAATACGAGCCATGTACGGCTTTAGTTGTATAACCTGCCATGGAATGTGGTGGTAACCTGGTATTGAACATGGTAGCTATGGTAGACATAAGTGCAAAATGCCTATGCTGGCTAAGATTAATATTATACTTTCGAAATGTTTTCCACACTATGCACTAATAATAATAATATCAAAGGATTTTGCGTATCAAGCATGTTTGACTATCACAAGGAGAAATCTCCTCCAATTCTGCGTTTGCATTCTGTGTGGCGGGAGGCCTTATGGTAGTTTCATTTTTCCAAAAGCATAGCGGATTTCTTTTCTTTTCTTTGTGAAAGTAACTATTTTTGAGATCTCACACCAGTCCCACGACTGACCTGGAGTTTATTATTCCCTTTCTAAACTCTGGGTGCCCATAATTTTCCACATGGGCAGCCTAGAGTCAGGTTATCGTTATTCTGGAGCGAAGTCAGAAAAGAGATGCTGTGGAGATCGGAAGCAAGTTGGATGGCGAAGCGTATCACTAGGATATGTTATATTATTTTCCATTATTTTTTGTTGTGACACTCTGATAATGTAATGTGGTGTAATGTAATAACTGATATAGTTCTTGGTTTTAAAGATATTTATTTATCTATTGTATATTATTCCGCTACGAAATGTGAGATTCTGTTTATTGTTTCTGTTCTTCCTCTATCTTCTTCTTCTTTAAACCCTAACGGTTCGGTTTCCGGCATTCGACTGTGCGGCATTTGATACGGTGGACGTATTGATGTCGTCTTTTGGGCATCAAGAAATCGGACATGTTACAAGTTACAAACGGTAAAAAAGTGATTAGTAAAATTTTAGGAGTACTTAACATAATCACCGATCCATATATTAAATTGGGTCTAGAGAATGTGATTGTAATCCATATATGTAAGTGTAATTGCCCCCATTATCATTGATCACACAATTGTAATAGTCACTTTAGTGCTATAATGCAATCCCTGATGATAGGAATCCATGTACATGCCATGCTAATATTAAAGATGGAACCAACTTATGCGCTTTTGGCTTACTTTGCCTTCATGACTATTGAAAGTTTACTTGGTAACTAATTCTTACAGAGGATCCTACTTCTTTTTACTACACCGAGTTAAAGACTCAAAGTGCTAGAGGAGTGTCATGGCACATTTCATGCGCTTTGTATGTGGAAGTGGACAAATCACAATTGTGTGATTGTATCCACAATCAACTGAAAAGGATGTAATTCAGTGAATGCAGATTCACATAACTATGAATGCATATACATAATCATGCACTGCTTTAACGATATTTCCCAACTCATTATAAATATAATGTACTATGATGGGTATGTAATATAGCACAACAATAGTAACATTACTAAACATCCATATAAAACAATCAATATCAATAAGCAAAACAATAGCCCGTAAACAGCCATATAAAACTATTTGGTTATTAAAGTATGTGTAAGGGTGTCAAATGGGTTAGGTTGGGTATAAATAGGTTGGTTTAAAAATCAACCCAACTCATTCTAAAAAAATTGACCCAACCCATTATATCCGTTTATTAAATGGGTAAACCCAACCCAACCCACTAATTTAACTGGTCAATCGAACCCAACCCGTTTAACCCAATTTGAATAAAATTGCATAAAAACACTCAAAATTAGTACAAGAGCATGCAAGATTTAATCGATACAGAGATCAATTTAGTTTTCAAATACAAAAACATCATATAAAGTGACATTTAATATCTGCAGCAAGCAAGGTATCCTAGACTGCATCATTTTGTAGAATTTAATACAATATTAATCAACATATAATTCAAAACTGCATAGCATAAAAATGCACGAAACATGAATTAGTTCGGTGAAAGCGGTAAAGTGCTATATTTCTTGATATATGTTGCACTTCGTTGTTCAAATAAAAATGTAATTCTCGAACTTCTTCATATTGGACAAACATAAAGGGCAAGTTACGCCAAATGACGACCTTAGTCACCAATTCTCTATACTTACTTTGATCTAGCTTACTTATCTCATTATGTCCACCCATTTTTTGGTAATGTGTTGACATTTTGGAATATGTTTTAGCATATTAAATGTTCCATGCTTTCCTCCCCAAAAGTATGTTTTCTTACATCCCTTGCAAAAGCATGTTGGTGTTTTTCCTAAAATAGTTTCATTTTTTTGAAAATAGTTCCAAACTTCTGAATATGTGGACCAATTTAATTAACAGCCTATTGTTTCCTTTGACCAATCGAATAAAATTAATAATTTTTCCGTTACCATTTTGCTCTCAGGAAACACAAGCCCAAAACTCAATGTGCTTTCATTTTTTAAGTTAGTATTAAAATAAAATCAAACAAATCAGCATATAAAGAAGAAAGATAATTCTGAGTTTCCAGAAATGAGAAAGAAATACGATTCTGATTTTGAAGAAGTTATTTATACTAAGATATTTTTTGACCATTTTTAATTCTTATTGATATTGCTTTATTTGTTGATCAGTTTTTCCAATCGACTTATTCTAGTAGAAAATTGAAATATATAAAGTGCCCTATGTTTTTCTTCTTACCAAGTGTCATAAACACTAGGAGTTGACAGAAACCTAGTATAGTGTAACTATGGAACCAACAGAAACCTAGCACAGAATAAGCACGGAACTAATAGAAACATAGTAAAATGCAAGCTCGGGATGGATAGAAACCCAATATACAACAAGCTGAGAATAGATATAAATCTTATATAATGTGAGCCGAGAATTGATATAATCCACGATAGGTGCTGACATAGGAAAATATGAAACATGCTTAACAGGGATATGGTTTCATCCAAGACCACAAAATCATTGAATTTCGTTTTTAGTCTGCATGCTGTGACATTAAGCGGACGATGATGTTACAAATTTGTAATAAATAAGTGGTAATAAAACAACAACTGGACATACGGTATTACCTTATGGTATATAACTATGTACGGACCAAGGTTAAATCTAAAGCAAAGTTTTAGAGATACAAAATAAAAAAGGAGTAAATTGTTATGCTAGCACAATTTCCCTTTCCTAGTTACATCAAAACAGTAACAAATAAATGAACAAAAAGGAAAAAAATAAAAAAAGATCAAAAAAAAAGAACATACCACCAGGCACTGGTTCTCAATCAGGTAATGATGTCGTTACAAATTCAATAATATGATTACAGTAGACGATTATAATTTGTTTGAATTGAAAAGAATATCACTTATAAAACGTATATTTATCCCTCATCATTAAATATTCTATACAACCAAACGAAATTGTATATGGAAGAAATGTTTCAAACTTCTGCAACTCATTTAATCTTCATACAGTAAATTACATTTTGTTTTAACTACATTTATATGCCTTAAAAACATACTGATTCACTTTCGGTTGGTCTAGCAAAACTGTTTGTCAAAATGAGTACACACCAACTTCGAGTTTGCCCGAAAAAACATATTCACATCAAAATAGAAATAACAAAATGAGAACAAAATTCTCATGATGATGCTCTACACTCATAACAGTATAATTTAGTTTTTCAATACCTCAACAATGGCAGAAGCGGAAGCTAATTTGTGCCGGTGAAAAATCCTAAATAAATAAAAGGCGAAGTGAGAAGAAATTAGAAAAAAAAATGAATCGTAGTATTTGAGAGCAGAAGAAGAGTACCGACTCGCGGCATACCTTATAGAATTCAAAACCCTAAAATCACGGATGGATATATCGCGTAGAAGCCAAGTGAAGTGAATTAGTTGAGATGACCAGATAAAGAATTATCTAACAGTGAAGTAATTGAGTTAACTAGAGGAAGAATCGGGGAGTATAAAGAGAAAGTGAGAAATCCTAATTTTTTGGTGTGTAGGTTAAACGAATTAACGGGTTTAATGGTCAAAACCATTTAAACCAAATGAACAATTGGGTTAAACGGTTTGAACCAACAAACCCACATAGATATTTGGGTTTGACCCAACCCAATTACTTTATAATTAAATGGGCTGGTTGTATTTTTGATACCCTACATGGGAGGATAAATTTTGATTGTTTTTCATTCACTTTCACTCTTTCTTGTTTATATCAAAAATCACTTAGCAATAAATGCCACTATTTTAATAATAAAAATCCTTGGATAAGTTACTCTTTTTCTTAGCTGTACTTGTCTTTTTTTATAACCCATTTAATTAATACATTAATATCAATTACATTTAATCAAATTGATACAATTCTGATGAAATCAATGAAATTTAAAATATCATTTAAAACAACTTTTACGATCAACTAGTCTTATTCAAAAGTGTTTTAATTTTTATTTTGAATATTAAATCTAACTTTGAATTTTCAAGAAAAAATATGAAAGAATTTACGGTATTAACATCAAAAATTAAAGTTCATTTTATTGAATGTTAACTAAGTTCATTTTTAGGAGTTCATAGTTGTGTAAAAATTAAAGCTTATTTTAATGTTAAGGAATACGATAAAGATGCAAACAGAGGTAATTTTGTAAGAGTTATGGTGCATATAAATTAATTTTTGACTTATATCAATTTATTATGTTTTATGAATAAAATTATCCTTATCATAATCATATTTTTTGTGTCCTTTCTGATTCTTTATTTTAGTAGTAGATCTTTTATAAAGAGTGGTGCTAAATGAAAGTGCAGTGTGGATCGTGTAATATGGATATATGATAATACAGAGTATGCTAATGATAATAATACTGTAAATAGTGCGGAACAAAAAACAGTATAGTAAAATGACACCAGAGATTTTTATACTGGTTCGGAGCACCGTCCTACGTCCAGTCTCAGACTCCTTTTGGAATTTCACTAAAACAATAACCCTCACTTAAACCGGAGGAATAGGTCTATACACCCCTGAGCAGCCGAACAGGGACCTGAGCAGCAAAACAGGATTTTGCCTCAATAGCCGATAGTATATAAAATATTTGTAAATAGATAAGTTTCCTACTATTCTCTTTTGCCTCAACAGCGGAACAGGATTTTTCCTCACATATATAAATATAAATATATAAGTTTCCTACTTTTATAATCTTAATTATATGCTTATATATATAATATTTGTAAATAGAGTGATAGAAAATATATAAGCTAATATATACTTAACCGATGAGGGATTTTAACAATATTGACCTAAGACTCAAAAATCAAATAATAATAAAATTGATGCACCAGTTTTAAAGTCTTGTCTCCTTGTAGTATATATTCTCTTTTTGTCGCAGCAGTCATCAAATCTGTATGTTGTAGATGATAGCTTTGTGTCATGAATCAAAACCAAGTCTCAATACTGAATACACCGAACTACAAACTTTATATTACTCGGTTTTATTTGATAGTATACCACCAAATAAAATTTAGTTAAAATAAAGAAAAAATGAACTTCGTTCGGCAATATGACGTTGAGCTGACTTCATGGCCGTTTGATTTTGTCTTTTGTAAATGTTCTTTAATTTTGTGTATGACGTAACATTTTCAGTTGTTGTGCCAAAAAAGGCAAAAAAATTTAACTTCGGTCTTCATCTTTTGCGCCTTTGCTAAAAAAAAAAAATTCTTTTATTGTTTTTATTCTATAACTTATTTCATTATTTTACTCTTTCATGTTTAACTTTCATTTTTAGTATTAGAAAACCAATTTTATAAACTTTAAATTCAAAATTCTATACGTGCATAATTTCAAAATCATCAAATTCAATACAAGCAATCTTTGTTCAAGTTTTAAATCCAGGTGATAATATGTTTAAGTAATTTTTTATGTTTTACCATGAATTCGTGCTTACATTCGGTAGTCCGTCAAACGGGTTAAGTTGGATACTGATGGGTCGATCAACCAATTTGATCCGTTAATCTACCCCATTGATTCGTTAATCTATCCCATCTGATCCATTAATAAAATGGATCAACCAACCTATTGCTAAATGGGCCAGTTCAATCCAATCCACTAGTCCATTTGTATTGAAATTGTTACATCACACAAAGTTCTTAAAAAACTGATTTATAAATACGTATACTAAATTTAATACAAATTATCGATAGAATTACATTGATGAAACATCATAAGAAACAAAAACATCAGCATAAATGAAAAATCAACTGAAAAATCACATGTAATAATGTCAAAAATCTACAAAAAATTGGGCATGCCATAAAAAATAACTAAAATAAAGCAAGAATTGAACAAGAATGCACACTACAAATCAAAATATAAAATAGGCACAATATTTTTTAAACATTATTCCATATTAGAGAGTAAAGAAGACTTTTTTCCATGAAACTTTTTTCAGTTAAAATCTACTCTTCGATTTAAATCTGCACAATATGAGCAAAACTACTTGAAATTATTGACTGTCAAGGAATTATACTAGTTATTTTATTCAACTTATGGAAAAAACATGATTGTAATAATCAAAATAGATAATATACAATCATATATATAATAAGTCAATCAAATATTGTACATTATGACATTTTAGATGTGTAAAGATCTAGAAGTTTAGACATGTAATTTAATGAATCAACAACAGCAAAAAAAGACTGTTGTAATATGTAATATGTGTATATTCACTGTCAAACTTTATATGTAATTTTAAAGATTTTTAAACAAATCTTCATTCAGGTACAATCTTAGTAATTTGTTTAAACAAACCATAATCATTACTAGTCCATTATACTTATAACTCAACTATAAAAAAAATCAACCAAACAACCATCTGTTTTACAAGGTTTGTTTAATATTCTTGATATATTTGACTGTCCAACGTAGAATATCGTTATTACAATAATGCACCAGTTGTTGATTTAAAACCATCTTAGTAATTTATTTAAACTGGAAGAATTTATGCACCCAAAACAAAAGATGGCACCACATTACCCAAGCAAATATTTATACGCTTATGGTTAAAGTAACACAAGATATGAAGATACTCAATCTGTTTTCAAATACATTGACTTACATCCAAGTTATTTATAATTGTCTCATCTTATGCATACAATAAATATAAGTACTTACCTCTAAACTGAATAAAAAATATATATGAAGATTGTACTAATATCTAAATAATTAGTGGTTTTTAATAAGAATAGAACTTGATGTTACTTACTTTCTTTAAACGATTAGCACATACTTCGCATGGACAATTCTAACAGTGAAGAGCAATCCGTATAAGAAAAAATCACAAATATTGTAGAAAAATTACAACGAACCAACATGTACTTTCATCAAATTATTCTGTTAGTCGCTAAACATAATGAAAAAGCTAAAGTTAACAGTAACGCTAAAAAGAATTGAAGGTAATGAAGTTCAAAGTAATTCTAAAAACATAATTTATGACATAAATGTAATTTCCCACGCTAGGAGCAAATCAATTAATAAGGGTTTCACAATTTTCCATGTTAAGTTGTTATTGTTTAAGGTGTCACTATTATCATAACAAGAGATGGAGTCCTGTATGAAAAATGCGTTAAAGTTTTATTACATTACTATATGCTAAGTTAGTAAATAGTAAATAGTGGATAGAAAAAAAATACATAATGGATGATGGTAAACTCAAAGTAATGGAGGCATGGGAAAATGCAGGAAACAGAAATAGCGACACATTTTAAGGTAAGTTTATCAACTGTTTTCAATTTATTCTAAATATTCAAAAAAGAAACAAAATATTTCAACCAATGAAAATATATATAACTATGTTTTTGACAGAACAACATTTTAATCTAATAATGTAATTCAGCTCATCCATTTTTGCGCACACAAATCGGTATTCTTTTTTTCTTTAAAAATATTTTTCTAAACTTGAATTATGCTTAGCTTATACAACACTTGTATGCACACAAAATTAATCTAAAAATAAAGATGTAACCATACAAAAGTATCTATAACTAATTTCTCTTTTTTGTTTCAAGAGTATTTTTATTTTCTAAATTAAACTTAAATTAGAATACGTCAAATGTACAAAAAATATCACATACTAATTCTCTTTCTTATCTTTCTTACTTCTGTGATTGCGTATCGCATAGGAATCCATTATAGAAATGTGTCAAACGAAATAAAATAGCCCGACATTAGTATAATGTAGATATACTTGTGACAAATCAAACAATCAAATTAAAAAAAATTAATAGAAAAATATAAGTTTTCGCTTAGCTCAATTTTCTAAGGAAATCTAATTGCTTTTATTTGAAACTGAATATGCTAAAAAAATTATAAAAAGAAAATTGCAGTATGCTTTCAATTCTAATAGATAAATACAGAGTTGTCATTTACATTCAATATTTCCATCTCAATAGTCTGGACGCAAAAGTAAAATGAAGATAACGTGTCCTAAAAGCATTCGTAGAAAAATATACAAATCAAGTGTAGACAATAAGATGAATATAATTTTTCGTTGGGAAATTATCAGACCAAAATTCAATCCTTATTGTCAACAAGTAAAATAAAGTTATATGTTCTGTTAAAGGCTATCATGCATGAAACTACTTGCCTTATCTTATAGAAAAAATTTACAAGTCTCTAAATCAGGTTGAGCGCTCACCATGTCCCATAGGAAGCAATATAAGTCTCTTAAAAATAAAATCTCTCAATAATCACCAAAATGTAGCTTAATTTATCTTATAATGAACAAATAAGCCGAATGTTCAACAATCAACAACATTTTTCGATTTAAAATCAAATTTCGGAATGAACTCGTACAAAAAATCATTTTCCAGTAGAAGTTTCGATTGATAAATCAACTGAAAAGTGAAAAAAAAAAGAACAAGCACTTGAAAATATTTCATACTACGAATAAACCGATAAATCATCATTGACTGTCGATAGAGCTGGAAAAGTGAAGGAAAAAGCATAAATTAGCAAAGCAAAAGTTTCGAATGAATAGTAAATGGATGAGATGAAACCCTAAAAATTCGGTCAAAAGATTTTGAATGTTTGTTGGGTAAGTGGGTTAAATGGTTACATGATAAATTGCACAGGTTAGGACCGTTTACTTTTTGGTTAAAGGGTTTGGCCTTACATACCTATCTAAGTTAATGAGTTTAACCGAACCATTTTATTTCTAGGCAATTAGATTGCGTAAATGGGTTGGTTATGTTTTTAACCTCCCTAAAGACGAGTATTGATGCTAAATTAACGAACATGAGGAGATATGAGTACTATTAGTGTTGGTTAATTTTTTCGAAATTTAAACAAATTTTTTTTGGAAGAAAAAACTTCCCATGCTAGATTCATGTGTGGGAGATAAGAGAAATCAAGTCTGCTATTCGCGTGGACCTTTTTTACATCCTCTTTTCTGATTGGCGTGGTTTGTTTCCACCCTTAATATATTTTGGTGTTGATTTGGTAATTATTCATTACATACACATATTCACTACATTGCAAACTCGATTTTAGTTATCATCTATTAAAAACTAATTGAAGAGAAATAATAAGGATGCCAATCGAGTTTGGGTGGTGATCAACATGAGGATCAAAGTAGTTCTACAATGGGTATGACGGCATCCGCACGTAGAGAACGAGGAAGACAAAATTGTGCATGCTCGTCTGTAACAACTTGAGCATTAGGAAGAGTAAGAGGAAGAATACCCTAATGCAATAATAGAAGTTCATGGTCAAGGAGTTACTAGCGCATAAGCAGTTAACTCTGATTAGTCCTACCATCTACAACATAAGTCTCATGTGGCTTATGCAATTTGGAGTGGACATATATATATTTAGTTATTTTTTTCATATGTGTTAGATTATTCATTTAAATAAATCAATAACAAGGAAAACAATAGGAACATAACCCATTTACATGTGTCAACCATGGCACGTGTTTTGATTGGAAAATACCGAGAAATGCTTCCATATTCTGGGGTCCTATTGTACTCTTGGGTTTGAATCTCTAGTAATAGTTCTTTTTAAAGGTGTAAGTAGGAATATAATTTCTGTTATTTTTGAGAGATGGCGCACAAAATCAAACACTTTCCACTTGCCTTTCGGCGAGATGACCATCACCACGGATGATGTTCATTCCCTATTGCACATTCTAGCAGGAAAGCCTCTTAGTGCATCTACATTTAATAGCTAACATGCTCTTGACCTTGTCCAAAAACAACTTGGAATAATGCTTGGCGCCGCATTTCAAATAATGAACGAAAAGGTAGGATTTAAATTGAGCTTTGCATCTCTTAAGGATGTATTTGATGGAGTGAACGATAGATTGCTTTGTAACCGTATTGATCAGGCAGCAAGAGCATGCTTACTATTTTGCTAGTAATTCAATATTTCTAACAAAAGTAAAACTCACATAACAATTCAGTATTTAACCTTTTTACAAAATTTTGATGAAATGCATACATATTCATGGGGTTCGGCGATGCTAGCTTATCTATATAAACAGTTAGTGTAACGACCCACTTTTTTGACCATCAAAAGTCAACACTGGATCCACGATATACAAATGCCATACATCCAATCATCGGAAATGCAGATTGTTAGGGTAAAATAAAAAAGAAAAGAATAGAGAACATGGAAATCAGAATCTCATAGCAGAATCGACGACATATAATATAACAAAAAACAGTAAAAACTATCATTCTAAAATACACAATACATCAGAATTGAAAACAAATCTTATCAACTGGACAGTTATAAAATTTTGACCTTACAATTGCTGATAGGTATACAATATAATACAGTGGAAAATAAAACACTATGATAGGTGAACCTCCAGCTCTTCTCCAATAACTCCATATCACCAAAGCCAACCTAAGAAAAACTCGGTATGACCCGAGCATTATAACAAAATAACATCTGGGTCAGTCTGGAAAACATGCTGAGAAAACTCAAGTAATACGATGAACCTATAAAAATTCTATGAGACCATGCTGCTAATGCAGGACATGTTTTTACCTCACAAGAATAACATCCATAAATGAAGAAAAGGGAAACAAATCAGAACAACAATCCAATCAAGAAAGAATGAAAATAAACAATAGAAATAATCCAAATAAAGGGTGGGTACTAGTAAGAACAAATCCCATACTTAATGAATATGAATAAATAACATCAAATTCCAGACTTGAAAGAATTGACACAAATAATTGAACATGGAGAAAAGCACAAGGTAGTTCTCAATGCAATTAATGAAACAATTCAAAAATTTGAATCAACAACAAGATAAAATGAGAAGTTTTTCCAATAATGGCTAGGAGGGTGCACCCCCTTACTGAAAGTATACTTTAGAAATATAATTGAGAACTCCGATGGCTCTCAGACACATCCAAGCCGGACCCCGCTAACGATTACCGAGTATCCAAGTTTTTCACATCACAATGCACAAAACCGAATCCAATCTAGAGAGGATGTGAAAATAATCTAATGGGAGCAACCCCACATAGCTTGGATTCTACTCACTCTTTAGGTTTAATCATTTTCAATAAAGGATAACAAAGATCAAATGAGAAACACATCGTCTTGGAGTGACGAAATATAAAGAAGACAACAGAATCAAAGTCTATCGTCGATAAATCAACTATCGGGAATGATAAGATGGTTGTTTTCACTTGCTTTAATTTCACGTCACAATACTTTAAAAATAGTCTTTAAAATATTCTTTTAAAAAGGCAAATTGTATTTAGTAAGTGTATTAAAAGCATGGTCAAAACAAATCATTTTTTATTACAAAACCAAAACAATTTACACTTAGCTTTATTTGAAACGATTCTTTTAAGAGATCTTCCTATTTATAAACTACTATTTATAAATTTTAAAACAATATTTATTATCCTAAAAGATAATAAATCAATTAAATTACTTTCACAAATTTTAAATGAAAGGTTAATCATCCCCAAGAATAATTTATATAACCATTTTATAACTTTTAAAACTACATTAATTTTAAAAATGATATTAATTATCTCGAAAGATAATAAATCAAATATATAATCTCTTTTAATAAACCGATCAGTTATCTTTATTTACAGTTAAATATTTCTAAAATACTTTTACTTAATCAGTAAATTAACTTTAGAACACAAAATAAGTTAATTCACTTTAAAAACTTTTGTTAAGTTAACTTTAATCACTTTTATTAAATCAATTAATTAACTTAAATACCTTTGTTAAATAAATTAATTAACTCTAAATAGCATTAGCTAAAATGATTAATTACATTCAAATATCTTAATTAGAAGGAGTACTTAAATTTCAAATATCATTACTTAAAATGATTGACTAAATTCAAATATCATTAATTAAAATGATTAATTAATTTTAAAGATCGTTTGTTAAAATAATTTATTAAATTCAAATAGCCATTAATTAAAATGATTAATTATATTAAAATATCATTAAATAAAATGATTAATGTATTTTAAACATATAATTTTGTGAAAATACAAGCTCAAGTATAATATACACGGGGGGTTTAGGAGATGATATTCAATAATTGACGGTATAGCGAAAATTGCTATAACGACACAAACAATTTAATAGAATATCACGATTAATTACAACTAAACATCAACATAAGTAGAATAAGGAAGTAAATAATAATTATTGGCGAGAAACCCCACTGGGCTCTCTATAAATGTTCTTGGCAAAACAATGGTTATCGATAAATATATAATCATATGGTTTCACAATAATTAAATTAATATGTCATCCCTTTTTCAAAAGGGGATGTTAACCAGACAATTAATCTAACAGCAACAAAAATGTATAACTACTAATCAAGCATTCAACAATAAATTTATAGCATCATAGATATTATATAGCTAATTTAAAGGTGAGTAAACTCACAGAAATTCTAGTTATCATCGAAGTGATCCGTTTTGAACTAAAATCGAATAGCATTCGATTTTAGCTTGAAATTTTACAAGCTCCAATCTCCTTCAATCTAACTCCAGAATGTAGTTAACGACGATACGAGTATAATGCAACTCACTGCGCTCGAATCCGACCTCATTTGAAATAACTATGAGTTTAATAAGATTTGGAATCAAATAATATATATTTTTTTGCAAATTACATTTGCTAATTACCATGCTTAGCCCAAATCAAATCTCACTTACATCCCGAGGCCATGCTAAAACTAACCTAACATCACGACTTCCTCTCCTCGATAATGCTGCTACACTTCATCAGAGACCGCCTCACTTTGGCCCAAGGTTGCCCCGTCCACGAGCTTCATATCGCCAGTTGTCCCATTGCCTAACTCTGCCTAACACCCTCTCGACGAATCAAAACATCGCCACCTTAAAACCTAAATCCACGGTGGATCCGGCCACCATTACCTAATCACACCGTCCATCCATCTTGTCTCCCCAAGCCAAGCAAATTCGTTATTGAGGCCATCCCATAAATATGCCTTGAGTGGCGCTGATGAGCATGGACCATTGGATGAAGCAATTAAAAATTATGGCCGATGTTTCTCTTAGGGTTTCGCCCAAAAGAATGAGAGGTTAAGGTCCTCATTTAGCTAACTAACCGACGCTATTCACGCTTGAAAATCTCAAACTCCAATCGAGGCCTGCTCACTTGCGTTCCTTTCTAAATACCCCTATTCCAAGATCAATGGAACTGTTGCCGGACCTAATTCCATCATATACAGAAGTTGGATTTTTAAAATTAAATTATATTATTTTAATTTTCTAAAATTAATTGCTATATGTTTCAAGCTCGCACGATCACATGGTACGTCCGATCGTCATGAAACTCATGGCATACAGCAATTCATTATTCCGGATCCAATAGCACTAGTTTCGTCAAAATCCAAGATAGTGCACCGGAATGGGAATTTCACACATTTTAAATATTGTTATATTTTCGATCCAAAATCGATATTTATCGGATCTATTTATTTTTGTAATAAAATTTACAAATTCAATTCACCATATTATTTATTAATTAAAAGGAGTTAAATAAAATTATTAAATCAAAATTTAATTAACAAATCCAAATACTTAAGCAATCCCTATATTTGAATATAAGTTATTAAATTTCAAAATCCAATTATTTAAATATTTAAAATTCAATGACCAAAATTCTGGGTTGTTACATTTCCCCCTTAAAAGAATTTCGTCCTCGAAATTCCCAAGGAATAAAATGGCTCCGAACCCTTAAGTTTAAAACTATTTATTACAATGAGTTATTAAATCCTTAAAGTTTCTTAAATTATGGAAAATTTCGGTTGCACCTCCTTTGCACGGCTTGATCGAAAAAATTACAAATCGCCACTATGGGCCCCAAACCAATCAAAAGAAAACAAAACCCAAGTGGCCTCACATATCTGGGGCATAAAATCATCTACCAATTCCAATTACTAAATACCTTTTTGCGTATAATTTTTAAATTTTTTCAAGCAATGTATTATCTTGAGGCAAATTCAGGTGCACAAGAATCAATTAAGAAACACTTACCTATACTTACACAATCCAAAAGAGAGTCAGGTTGATAAAAAGCAATAAACTAACTATCTCTATCATAAGCTCAAACTGCATAAACAATGTAACAATCGTATACAACAAGGTAATAATATGCAATTGGTAATAATGAGGACATCTTACATGCAAAAACTAGTATGATATAAATCAACATGCAACAACCAAAAGCAGCATATCAACCATATGCAATAAAATACAGTAAATACTTCATAAAAGAACAATACGCATCCGATCTTTATAAAAGACAAATTCAGAACTAAATGACTGGGTTTTATATTCAAAAAAAATATTTTGAACTCCCTCAAGAAGAAATATATCAAAACTAGATCCAACATGACTAGGAGGGTGCGCCCCCTTCTAAGTATGTTATAACTCTAAATAAAAACAATAGAGCCTCCAGTGGTATTCCGGTACCTCTTAAAAACAATAGAGTAAACACACTTGGCGAGTCTCAGAATGGGGGAAACTCCTAATCGCGCTTTGATTTTAGTCATTCATCACAACAAATAAAAATATTCGTAAAACACTTTGCAAATATTTATTGAAACAAATTCTAATTTTTCGAAATAATAATATTTCTCAAATACTCTAAATCATACTATAATTATTATTTTTTACAAATTCTTCTGAAATCAATTTTTCAAAATCATCGGGATTTAAGTCTTAATAAACAACAATTTAAAAACCACTATTTATAAATTTTAAATCCTTAAATAATGGTTTATAAAATTACACAACTAGTCACTCAAATTCCATAAAGGGATACATATCAATCAATCAAATTCCATAAGGAAAAAATCCAACACTTAACATTATTTACAATGTCAAATGACTAACAAATAAGGTTTAGAATTTGGCTTAGACTCACGCTTCCTTAAGTCACACACCAAATATGCAATTATACTCAAGCCCTATGATATACATAAATCATCTGTATGATATATTTGTTCAGATCACTTGATTGGATACACAGACTTCTATTTCCGGACTCGTATCGCTCACTCGACCTCCCGGTGCGGACTCTGATCAGGTTCCTTGATTAGAGACCTTTATTCTCTTTACATAGTCATAAACTATAATATAAAACTTCAGTATCATATAGAGAATATGAATCAAGTGTCGAGAAGAATCAAGTGAGAAATCCTTTTTCAGACTAGTGTGAATCACCCAAAGTTATGTATTCAAATCCTATATCAAAAACCATGCAAATAAAAGGATCTATGTTTAACTTACGTACTTAGCTCGACTTGTTTCTTACTTATACCAATCTCTTCTAAATTCCTTACATTCTCATTAATAGTATTTCATCAATACTAAAGTTATCCATGAATTATTTCATAAATTTTCACTTAAGTTTACAAACATTTTACGAAGATGATTCTTTTTAAAACAATAAATAAACGCTTACTCTATTTTATTTACTTTTATAATACCCTTCAAGATCCCAAGATTATACACAAAATACAAATAATATTATATTTATTTGTTATTTACTTTTATTTTTCTCAAAATTTAATTGAAAGTCCAAATAAACTTATGGATCTTTAAAATCGAGTCAACCTTCGACTACTTTACCTTAGGGTGCTCTAAGGAAAATTGTTCATAGGTTGGGACAATATCACTAAATAATTTACACAACTTATATGATTAACAAAAACATGGTTTTGACTAAATAATCTTACCAAAACCTTTCTATCTAATTTAACACATTCAAAACTTGAGTTAAATTGTTTCTTTTCTATTATAGAGTTTTAAAATTTTCATTCGTCAAATTATTATTCAAAATAACTTTTATTTTAAACCGGTTTCCTTTAAGGAAACTTAAGACTAATTACCCAATTTTTACTTCAAAACTCATTTTTGAGAATATACTGCATATATTTCTTAAGTTCAATCATTTATTTTCTTAAACTCATTTTGGGCTCGTTTGGATTTGAACTCGTTTCGATCACACAATGATAAGGAGAATAATTTACTACGTATTCCACAATGTTCGCCTAAGCAAACATTTGATCGTCACTTAAAAAATTATTCAGATTACCACAAAACTAGTTGAGATGTTTTCCTCCGAATTATGCCAAAGAAAACGCTTTCCATTTAAAATTTCACTTCCAAAATATTTTTATTTAGAAATACTTTCAAGTAGTACTACCATATTGTTTTTAAAAAAACCTTTCGAATTATTTCAAACAACTTCGAGGTTTAAATTCAAAAATCCTTTTCAAAACACATTTTATAGATCAAATTTATATAAAATTACCTTCGTATAAAATCACTTCATATTATAATAATTTTCCTTTATTATAATAAAATTTTTCAAATATTTATTCTCTAAATGTCTTATCCTACCATGTAGACTATTTTAAACAACCTTTATTAAAAGATTACTTTAACTTAGCATTTACTCTGAACTCCATATAGTCAAATTATGAAACTTAATTGTAACAACCCGATATTTTCAACAATTCCCATCCGCACATGTCAGAATTGAATTGCACAAAATACCGAATTTTAAAATAAATTTGGCAAAACACATCATAAACGGTAAATAAATTGTTACAGATCACAGACACAGAGTAATAAAATGCAACGGAAGTAAAGAAATAGTAGTTCATGAAGCTACTATATAAATACATCAGAGTCAAACAAGATACAACAGAGATAACAAGATACAACGGAGGTCTCAACGTGATAACCAGGTATGAATCAGAATACATCACTGGAACCAACCGGATAACTGGAATCAACTGGATAACCGAAAGTGAAATAGATAGCTATATCTTCAAGCAAAGCTTCCAACTTCGAAGGTGAGTCTCAAATGTTGTATCACTCAGTTTGACCCGAGCGTAAAGCAAAACACAAAACACTCGAGTCAGGACATACATACTTATATAATGTAAATCAACTCAAGTGAACTGTAATATAAGGTACAAGTAACTTAAAGGATGCTTGGGACCGCCCATCCTCTAAGGATCCGTTAAACTATTTACTATGTAGTAATATTTCGCTATTATAATAATGTCTATTAGTAAAATAAACTTACTTTTAAATAGCGTTAAGGCTTTATATTTTCCACCTTAACACGTAATAATGCCAATAGTCTATACAGTACCGTAATACCTCCTGATCGGGAGGCTACCAGAGGATACTCCATAGGTACAACACAAATAGAAACTCGTAGAAGGCGAGCTAAGGTAGGTGACACGGCACAACTAGGCAATGCCAAGGTAGATATACCAATTACACATCCGGGCTGGTGGTATCACGTAGCAGCTACTACCGCCCACCTCGAACAACACCCCCAAAATCAAAAATCAAAAGTGGCCACCGAATCAATCCAAAAGTCAGAGTATAATATCGAAGGAGTGCGTCCGATCAGAGGAATGACCTCATTGGCCCGAGAATCGCTCCTGTTTTAGCCACCTTATGCCAACTCACGGGAGTCGGGTCCATGTATATACCTCAGAGGAAACGCCGCCACCATCCTACTTCATTCTGGAATCTCCACCGCGTACACGGTTATTAAAGTGATTTTCGGAGTTGGCAGAGAGTATGAAAACTTCTGATCCCGGTCTCTTTAACAACCAAACGTTATTATAACCCATTGATATTTATTTCAAAATCATTTATACTTTCAAACCAAACTAGCATATCCATTTCAAAATCATATCATTTCTTTCAAAACAGTATATACTTTCAAAAAATATCATACTCATTTCAAAAGCATATCACAACCATTTCAAAACTAATTCAATATTATATCATTTAAATAAAACCTAAATTTCCAAATCACTGAATATTTACTTCAATTTACTAAACTTGAAATATTCCTTTAAATTATCATAGCATTTTCGAAACGTAACCTTAAGGAATCATAGCATTTTTGGAATGTAATACTTTCCACTTTTATATAATCAAAGTATTTATATACTTACAAATTTTAACATGGCCATTTTATCATAGCCTTATAGTTAAATAAACTTTGTTACTGTAACATCCAATTTAAAGCTGAAATTCTTATGTTAAGTTAAAAGTACCTTATTAACTTACATTATTATTACAATAAAGAAACTTTATTATTTTAATCATTTAATTTGATTTATTCTTAAGTTTAATATTTATAAAGTTTACTTTATTTTAAATTTACAAATCATAGCTTTCCAAAATACATATATATATAAATAAATTTAAAATAACAATTTCTTTTTATATTAAAATCTATTTGTAAAGATATTGCATTATTAATATTTTTTAAATATAACTCATTATTAAATTAAAAATAAATTTTCAAAAGAAACTATCTCTTTAAAATATAAATACTTATTTATCAAGCTATATAAAAAAACAAAACTTTTTATTTAAATTTAAACTCTAGGCTAAAATTTATTTTTAAACAAATTAAATTTATCTTGAGTATTTTTAAGATCGTATTATTATTTATTCAATATTAAATTTCCAAATTATCAAAAATAGTAGAATTAGAAAACATAGCTTTATCTATTAAATTTAAAAACAAAACTTATCTATTTATAATATATACCAATATATACAAATATACATTATAAATAGAAACAATTTAAATTAGCTTTTAAAAGATAAATTACCAGATAAATATTTATTTAAAAGAAGATGATTAAATCAATTTAAATATTATTAACAAATATTATCAAATCAATTTAATTTTTAATGTAGATTATTAAATTGATATTGCCCCAAATTTCCGGGATGTCACATTACACGTTTCTTTCATAAATTAAAACTTTACATGTTTCTTGCATTAATTAAAACTTTGCATGTTTCTTGCGTTAATTAAAACTTTACATGTTTCTTTCATTAATTAGGACTTTACACATTTCTTTCATAAATTAAAACTGTACATGTTTCTTGCATTAACTAAAACTTTACACTTTAAACCAATTATCAGCTTATAACATTTTAACTTATAAAAACTGATATCTCTTTATATTTCAAATATTTAAATCAAATTTTAAGTTAAAATTTCATATATTCCAAAATTTCAAAATACTTAATAATTTTTTAGGAAAATATTACTTTAAAAATATTAACCATGGGCCTGTATAATATTTTCTAACCTAGGTCAAGTGATACGGATATGTATCATTTCAATCCGTAATTTAAAAAGACAAATCCGGGTTCTATCATTTCAAACCCGCAATCCCAAGAAAAATAAATACGACAAAAATCAATAAAAAATCACTCGAGCCTATCATTTCATCCCATAGTGATATTCCTTATCCTAAAGTCCGTTCGGGTATGTATCATTTCAACACATAGTGATAGGGAACTTGTAGTGGTGATTAGCAGAAATAAAATAATAGTATACATGTAATATCATAACAAATGATGTAACAAATATATAAACGAAATTTATCATCATGTAATCACAACACAGGCATATATGAATGACATATCAATGTCTACAGATTCACTTGTCATTTTTTCACAAAAATATAAGTACATATGTCTAGAGTGATAAAAACTCAACTTTTTTAACTAGAATCGACAAATTGAGAGAGAAAAATCCAAACCCCGCAAAGCACGAAAAAGCACGACAAAGCACAATGCGAACTTGAGTGGATGAAGAGTCGGATCCAAATCTTGTATGCAAACAAATATTACATACATAAGAATATGATTCAACACAAAACAATAGATGTTAAAACAATGGAAAAATAAATGAATCAAAGTGACATAACTTGCCTTAATCAATCAATGGCTTGGTTACACCATATATGGTTTCAACCATCATCTTATATTGCTTGGTCATGATGGTTAGAGGTGTGCTAGAGGCCAGAGGCTGAGTATAAGCATGAAGAACAAAAAAGAAACGCAAAGAGAAAAAGAAAGAAGAGGAAGAGAAGCCATGGATCTAGAGCTTGAATATAATTTTCTTTCACGCAAATGATAATGAGAAGTTTTGGGAAGTTTTTATGCGTGATGGGCAAGATAAATTCATGGCTAGATTAAAGGAATGAACGGCTAAGGTAAGTAATAAAGAGGCTATGCAATAAAAGACAAGATTTTGAATGGTTTGGAAAATAAAATGGCAACAAATACTTGATGTATTTAATAAAAAAAATTCTTTCTTTCACGATATGCAATGAGAAATGGAATAAAATGAGATATGTTTGAGGAGTTTTCTACGTGAATGATAAAAGGAAATACACGGCTATATAAGAAAAAAATAGCTAAGGAGTTATGAATACTAGGGAAACGAAAAGGCATAAGTTAAGGAGGAAGAAACGTATAATATATTTTATTTTTAAATACAAATAAAAAATGAGAGATGGGAAATAATTTTTTTGTACATGAATTTTCAACTTGATATGCAACGCTGTGAGTAGAGTAATTCATGGCTGGGAATGAGGAGGAAACGGCTAGAAAATAATAAAGGCCATGCAGATGAAAAAGGAAAGAGTTTAAACAGTGAAACGTATGCCTCTTAAATTTCTCCAAGCCATTTATTTGCATACGTTTCTTTCTAGAAATGAAATACGAAGTAAATGTGTACGTGAATTATGAAGTGAAGTGGATGGAAAGAAAAGATTTGAATGGATAAAGGGGAGTAAATGATAGGAAAACAAAAAGGCTAGGAAAAAAAGGCAAGAAATAAGGAGAAATATATATATATATATATATATATATATATATATATATATTATTAAATGCAATTGAAAAGAGGATATTTTGAGATGTTTGTACGTGATTAATAAGAGAAATTCACGGCTATGAATGGTGAATGGTTAGGGTAAGTAATAAAGGGGGTAGTAAATAAAAAGGCAAGTATTAAAGAAATGTAACGCATGTCTCCTTGATTTCTTCCAAGCCTTTTATGAAAAGATATACACACAAGTAAAATCCAACAAATAAAGTTTAGATAAACAAAATAGAAAAATAAAATAACATTGAAAATAAAATATAGAAATGCGCATAGAAAAATAGAAATTGAAATACAGGAAATAACTGCGTGTAAAACGCTGTAATTTATCTAATTTAAAAAGTATAACTCAGAATTTAACAACCAACAAACAATAGTCAATGCTCCTAAACTATTTGAGCATGACAAATCAAACAATAATGATAATACATAAATAGTATCATTAACAA
The DNA here is from genome assembly GCA_030765085.1 of Allium cepa. Taxonomy (NCBI): domain Eukaryota; kingdom Viridiplantae; phylum Streptophyta; class Magnoliopsida; order Asparagales; family Amaryllidaceae; genus Allium; species Allium cepa. The sequence goes on along the minus strand of CM060929.1, from coordinate 604,005,989 downwards.
ACAAACACCATAAATAATTATATAAATGTGAAAATTATTCCTTTACATATATAAAACTAGTGCAAACCCATGCTTCGCACATGGATTTCTACCAAACAATTGGTGAGCATTTCATTAATGTTTCACCTTATTGATGAAATAATTTAGGTGTTGCAATTTGTAAGCATTAACGTGTCAGAAGTGGTGTGGTGGTTGTACGTCGTCGGTTTATATTCAATATGGAATGTAGGGTTTGATGTAGCATACACGATCATGTATAATGGATGTTGCATTAGTATTTGCATATGGTGATTGGTATGTCAACAAAAAATTACAATTGGATGTGCAAGTATTGAACTGAAGTATGAATATGCAGAGGAAATGCTTTTAATGCGTAGTAGTAATAATATGTGCAGTAACTGAAAGTATCGCTAACAAAACAATATGTAAATATCAATGATAGAGCATTGTTCAGTTTGGTTACAAAACAAATAGAATTCCAAAATGTTTACATGCCATATAACAAATTAATTATCAATTGGAACAAAAATAGAGACTAATAACCAGATTAAAAACTACAAGCTGAAGTTGCAAATCTTCTTCAGTAGTTTGTGAGTTATCATTATATTTGGAAAGTTTGTATTTTTCTTCAATGCTTTCGTGCATTCAACATCTAATCCTTTAGCCAGCTTATGTCACTGCCACCTTCCTATCAGTGGTTGGTGTAGAAGACGTTAAAAGTACAAATAAAAAACGTGCAAGTTGCATTGCAGCAGGTGAGAGAGTATGATGGGTAAAAAATGAATGTAGGTGTACTATAGGTGTTATGGTCACCATGTGGCCTGCAGATGTTAAAATTTAGTTAGTATGTTGAGAACAGAAAATCGAAGGCATTTTATAAGAAGATGAAATGAAAATAGACTAGTCGCCTCCATTTATATATACAACAAAAAGCCTTTTGAATATGTTAATATTATTTCTTCATGGCAGCGGTTATATGTGCAATGGACTAATATCAAGAAGTAAGGAAAATGAGTAGGACAATAGCATAAAATACATTATGAATAACTAAAAATACTTAAAAATGATGAAACATTAAAAAAGGCATACACTAAGATGTTTCTTCTCTCCTATATGTATCAAGTCACTACCTTAAACTCGTCTTTAGTTCTGAGTCTGCAATAAAAGATGTCAATAAATTATGCACAAACATTAATATACAAAAGGAATGACATATATTAGTGAAATGGTTTACTTCATTTAACAGATGTTTGGCAATCCAAGTTGATTTATTTCTTTAAAATCTTAATGCACAAAATTCTTTCAATTAATGGCTCCTGAACCAAATACCATGCAATACATTTAAGATAATCTATTGGCTACTAAGGGGAAATGACATTTAAGTAGCTGTAAGTCATAATATAAGGAATAAGCAAGATTTGAAGTTTTCAATTATATAACCAAGACCAAACAAAATTCTGCTTACCCATGCAACAAAGTTAAACTAAGGAAACTTCTTAATGAACGGACGTAAGTAAAATAATGAAGCGGAAACTGTATTGTGCTGGAAGATTAATTTCCTGAACTACCTTTCCAATAGTGAAATATTAATGGTGAAAAAAATCAGTTGTTTGTTTATATAGCATGTACATAGTTCTTGTAGTGACCTATCATAAAAAGTTGATAAGTCACATAGGGGTGATATATAAATGCATTTTCACAATTAAAATTTATGAAAAATTATATTGGGTTCGATATTGTGCCATCAACGTATATGAGTGATGAAAAATTAAATTATGCACCATTAGAGAAACATTATGTATACTGTATTAGAGGAAACATAGTACACATATGATTCAAAGAGTTTATATGCATTAGTTTGTAAAGTTAAAAGTTATACCTTAATAAATGAATCTATAAATAAACCCATTGCTAAAGCTCTCAATGTTAATGGTAAGTAGTGGGTCCATTTCATTAAAACCTACGGTCACTTCAAGTAGAATTACTTGATATATAAGGTGGATTTCCTAGAGTCCAACATTAAAAGGCTAGTTTAGTTGGAAACAATACCTTTTAAGAGCTCCAACCATCTACATTGTAATATGGTATGTAGTATTTACATTTGCAAAGTTTCTTCTTTTTTCTTTTAAGTGTTGGCCCTAGTATGTCTAGGGGAATGAACCTAAGATCTCAAGCAACAATTAATAGTTAGAAGCCTTACAGGTTAAGTTAGTGATCATTGGCACGTTCGCATAGTTTGTTTACAATTGTTAATGTAGTATTGTCGAATACTAATTGTAAGTAGTTAATGTGAGGTGGATAATGACATGGATATAGTTTATTTGCAACAAAGCTTAAAGCCACATATATTTCTAATTTTTATCTTTCATGTTAAGTTGAGTAGTTTACCCTCTTATTCATTACCAAATCAATCTTATACATTAGGCAGAACATAACATACTGGCATATTTCATATAATGGTAATTTAAAAGGACTAATTTCATTCCAGAGTTAATTCATATGTACTAATTTAACCTATAGCGTGGACAGGGATGGCTCTTGAAGTGTTGGGTTTCCCAAGGCAAATATATTTATATCGACCAATTCTACTTGAAGATAGTATCTCTAAGTTGACATGGACGAAGGTGGTTCGGAGGTAAATAACATTCAAAACACTAATTTAATAAAAGGATAGCAATTATGTAGAAACAAAATAACCCAAAAGAAAATAAAAAATATAACCATGCCAGGACTTAATGCTCAAACCCCGAGTAATAAATCTTTAACCATTTTTCAAGCATAGCATCAGTATCAATTTCAACTCTTCTGATTTGGTTACTAAACTGATGAATGATTTTTCATCTATAAATTATACATCAGGATCATTGACTTCAAGGTTCCATTATTCAATCCGATGATAATGGTAATAATAGTTGGTTAATCTTACTGTGTTTATGTTTACATCCAAGTCGTTATTTACTATATATGAACATTTAGACTGCACTTGATATATTTTTAAGTAGTAAACAATATATATATATATATATATATATATATATCACCCAATCCAAGTACCGTGTGGATGTAAACCAAAATATGGATAGATTTTTATCTTTTAAACTCAAAATTTAAATCCAAATTCAAATTCAATTTAAAATCCAATTTAAAATCAATTCAAATATATATATATATATATTAATTTTAAACAAACACATTATTAATTGTAAATATTTATCCTATTTAAAATCAATTTAAATACTCATATATATACGCATTTAAACAATACTTATTAAATTTGAAAATAATAAGTCTATTTAAAATCAAATTTATAAAATGACACAATTTGAATTTGTAAACAATTATTCCATTTAAAATCTATGTATATCTATATTTAAAAACAACTCATCATTAAATTGTTTGAAAATAACACTTTGCCAATTTTAATTAATTTATAAAAGAGATTATCACATTTTAAATTTCTTCCAGGATATCACATTTGGTAATACTAAATCATTTTTCTTCAATTACTTTCAAGGAAAAATTAGCAGTGATATAAACTAACGTATCAGCTGAATTTCTCAAACTTCAAACCGATTCTGACTTGTAAATTAAATGAACATATATTATAGTGTTGTTAAAGTATATTTCTCAAACTTTAAACCAATACTAACTTGTAAATTAACTTCAAACCGATTGATAAAAGTGGCATAAATATATATAAGCATTTATCTTGTTCAAAATAAATTAGACTTATTGTATTAAAAATACATATTAAATACAAATAGAAGATTCAATTGCAAAAGAAGAATAGTAAAAGTAATTTTCATTTCTCACAATATACATATTAGGTTCAGGCAATGAATTATGTAAAAGAAGCAAGTGTAAAACTAATGTTCATTTCTCAGTCAGTGAAGCATATAATCGATTAGAAGGGGTGGAAATGGAAAAATATTCAAACGAAAGACAGTTATTTTACCTTTGGTTAAATTCATTGGACTGAGTAAGCATTCAGTATCAAGATCAATGACTATCCAATCTGCAGTTGCAAATTGATGTTTTGATGTAATATATGCTCATTCAAAAAACAGTCGGTTAAAAAATTATTACTATAACAATTTTGATAACAGCCCACTGAACATCCAATCAAGAAAATAAGTGAACGATTTGAAGTCGGTGAGACCACCTCTAGTAATAATAGCTGAAATAAAAGCATTTTAATATAAAAATCCATGCGGACAACAATATATAGATGAACGTAGAAATTTATACCTTCAAAGATTCAGTTGTAGGAAGAAGGCGATTCAATATTCGTACCGAACAACAAATCCAAGGGTATATGAATGTAATTGGAGTGGTATTGATATGGGTAATGGAGGATTAGGGGTTTAGTGATTTGTAGAGACACAGAGGTATGTGAATGGAAGACAAAAGAAGACATTATATGCAGGGTTAGGGTTAGAGTCAACAGGGTTGAGAAGGGGATGTGTGATGAAATACGGGTTTAAGGAAAACAGGGCTAGAGTCTATCTTCGACGAAGGTAGAAGGAGCGATGACAATGACCTCTTCAGTTGACATGGTAGAAATTGGGGGTTTGGGGTTTGAGAGAATAAAATTGACATGGACAATGGAAGAAGAAAAATCAAAGTTGCGACCCTTGAGTTGCCAAAAAATCCAGGGGCTTCTGCGCTCTGGAAATACAACTCACTAATAATAGTATAGTACAGATATATAATCCTAGGTAAAAAATTTCATTTACCAAATTTTCAAAAATTCAATAACGTGTCTGTTTGCCTTGTCGAGAGTTTATAAATCCCTATCGACATCATGGCGTCCCACGTCTCGACCGAAATTCATAAACAACTCAACTGACCAACTAACACAAAACGTTTCATAACAATAACAAATATGCTCTCATATATATGTAATACTCTCAAACTCATTTTAGGATGTCACTTACCCTATCACGAATGAGTTACTCATTCTAGGGTATTACTAACCCTATCTCTAGTGAGCCACACCCTACCAAAGCCAAGGTTCTCGCTTAACCTTTTACTCTGATACCAAATTGTGATGACCCGCCTTCAATTGCCAAACATCCAATCGTCAAAACAGAAAAATTGTTTAGGGTAAATTGAAAAAGAAAAGAACAAAGAATAGGGAAATCTGGTTCTCAACCAGAATTGACAACATATAATATAAAAAAGACTGTAAAAACTATCACTCTGAAATACAGAGTACATCAGAGTTTAAAAAACCTTAACAGCTGGACAGTTATAAAATTCTAACCTTGCAATTGCTAATAGGTATATAATATAATACAATGGAAATAAAACACCATGATAGATGGATCTCCGGCTCTTCTCCAATAACTATATATCACCAAAGCCAACCTGGGAAAAAATCAGTCTGACCTGAGTATTATAACAAAATAACAATAGAGTCAGTCTGGAAAACCAGCGTAAGAAAACTCAAGCAATATGATGAACATATAAAAATTATATGAGACCATGCTGCTAACGCGGAACGGGTTTTTACCTCACAAGAACAATATCCATAAATGAAGAAATGGGAAACAAATCATAATAATAATCCAATCAAGAAAGAAAAAATAAACATCATAAATAATCCAAATAAAATGGTGGGTATAAGTAAGAACAAATCTCATACTTAATGAATGGAAATAAATAATATCAAATTCCATACTTAAAAGAATGGACACAAATAATTGAATGTAGGGAAGAGCACAAAGCAATTCTCAATGCAATTAAAGAAATAATTCAAAGTTTGAATTGACAAAAAGGAAAGGATGAATTTTTCCAACAATGATTAGGAGGGTGCTTCCCTTACCAAAAGTATACCTCTAGAAATATACTTGAGAAATTCAATGGCTCTTGGACACATCCAAGTCGGACCCTTCCAACGGTCGTACGACTATGCATAAATGCTTATGATTTCTTTAGACTAGTTCAATTCGAATATTTTCTGATGTGTTATGCTTGATTATCACAGCCTTGATTTTGACTTGTTTGATTCTTTGCCTTGATCACCACAGCTTTGATTTTGGCTTGTTCGGTTCTTTGCCTTGGTCACCAAGACTTTGATTTTGGCATGATATGATTATTGAATTTTTTTGAATTTTTGCTGGCCTTGACTTGTTCATAGTTTCCTTGAGTATGTTCTGGTCTAGTTGAGTTTTGTACATGTAGAGTCTGCACTTGATTCTCTGTACATGTCTTTGTACGGAGTTGATCTGGTCGCACTTCATTTCAAATATACTTGAGTCATTGATTTGTGCACTTGTCTGGTTCACCTGAACTTTGTTTCACTTGAGTGTGTCTTCACTTGTTCCTCTTGCAGTCTTCACTTGGTTATTGTATGCATGTATATATGTATGTACTGACTGTCTTGGTTAATTTCTTCCTAGTTTGCATTGTACTGGTTGTCACTGCATATTTCTCAGATGAGTGCACTTGTTTCAGTCATGTTGAACTCCATTATGATGATTTGCATTTATCTTGAATTCCATTTCTTCGAGTCTGTGTTGTTCTGTTCCTCTTGAATGCTTTGATATGTTTATATTTGTGTTATCACCATATATGTACATACATACATATGTATGTGTGTATATATGTGTCGTTGCAGTCCTCTCTGTTGTATATCATCATGCCTATTGCTCTTTGCTTGTTTCATGTCTTCGAAACTGTTCTATGGTTGTCCTTGGTTCTGGTTACATATGCACTGCCTATATATATATATATATATATATATATATACATATACATATATATACACACATGTGTGTTTGCATTGCTTCGAGTTATTGTACTTGATGCCTGGATTTATTTCATGTATGTTGTCATGTGTTTGTGAGCCTGGTTGCATTATGTTTTGGTTGAGGCTTCACTTGCAGTCAAGTTCATACCTGAATACTTGATATGTTTACTTACTATTTCAAGCAGGTCATTTTATTCTCTGACTATATGTACTATGCTCTGGTTTGGTTGTATTTGCTTCCTGCCTTGACTTGTGCCTGCACCATGTTAAGTTGCTCTGACCATGTCTTTGTTAACCTTTCATGTGTACAATATTGTTTGGACAGTCTAGCCTCTGTTTTCTCATATCTGGTCTGGTTGCATATGCGTGTGTGTGTGTATGTTACTTGTTGTGGACTTTGCCTTTGTGCCATGACACTAGCCTGAACAGTTGAACTATTTGGTGCACCATTTCAACCAAATTGAAGTTTAGGTTTGCATTTGCCTTGAGTTCAAATGGTTGAGTATTTTTCAAGTGTACAGATTGAATTTTTGGTTGAGGCTTGTTTTATGTTGGTTTTTGGATTCTTGTACCATGAGAACTTGTACTCGACAATTTTGTGATGTATATGTATTGCACCTGAGTTGAACCGAGCTTTGGCTCGGGTTTGACCTTGCGCTCATATCATGATTTTATTTGTATTGCACTTGAGTTGAACCTAGCTTTGGCTCGGGTTTGACCTTGTGCTCACCTGTCCCTGCAGTTTTATCAAGTGTACATCGGTATGCATGACCTTGTGGCATGTACAGTGATACACTATGCATGTTACAAGCTGTTCATGTAAGATGAATTCAAAATAAATATGATGACGAACAATCCAAATAATTGAGGCAAATAATATTTTCAAAAGCATATTTTATTCTACACTGCAAAAAATATATCTTTTGCAATTTTACCATGTCAGTGTTTATTTTGCAGATAACTCAGATGCTGGATTTAATCTGGAATAGAGTTGAAGATTAATACGAGTGAATGAGTGATATGTAGTGATGTGCAAATGTAAATTATAATTATATAGTGGAAAATTGTGTTGTAATTTGAAATTGTATTATTTGAATATTGTGTATATAATGAGAGCTCAAATTTGTAATATTCAAAACTGTAATAAATATTTGTTTGAAAAAAAATATGTTTGAATTTAAATTCTGTGTTATTTATTTTATTTAGCAAATATTTATTTAATTATGTGAAATTAAAATAGTACAATAACAAATACGTTTAAAAGAATATATATATGTGTGCGTGTGTGTGTGTGTGTGTTTATTATCATCAGACAAAATTCATATACTAACATATTCAACAATCTCCCCCTTTTGATGATAACAAACATATATTTAAGATTTTGAATTTATTAAATGTATTTGGTCATTGATGAACTTTATTTGCTCCTCATATTTGAATGCTCCCTCTCTACAACAAAACTTCCCCTCATATATGCATGAAAATAAATAAAAATATGTAAATGAACCTAGATGCAAATAGAAAATACAAAATAAAATATTAGACCTTAATTTGCTAAAATCTTAACTTTTCTCTCCCCCTTTTGTTATCAGCAATATACTAATAGTGTTAAAAAAAATAGGGATAAAGTGATAGGCATTAATAAAAAATTAATACCCAATTGAGTATAAATATTAAAAAAATCAAACAAAAATCATAAATACCCTGTTAGGCACATATTCCACTTTAGAATAATGTAAAACCATATAGTTGTATCTATTTGTGGTATATTTATATCTGGAATTTTAATATCTACTAACCATGCATAATCGTTAGGACTTTTAAATGAGATTAGTAACATTCCAAATTTTTATTAAGAAAATGAATTTCAAGCATCTTCTAACCACGCATAACCGTGAGGACTTTTAAATGGGATTAGAATCAACTTGTCTATTTAATTAATCAATTTTGATATGTGTTCCATGCATGCATAACCATGAGGACTTTTAAATAAGCATGAAAGCGCATAATCAAAAATTCCAAGTAATTCACCCATGCATAACCGTGAGAACTTTTAAATGAGAGTGAATAATTTGGATGTTTTTATTGCTAAAAAATAAAATAAATAAATACGAAAAATTTCCCATTTAAAATACCATATATTAGCATACTATATTGGATTTTGATGAGTGATGGTCGTTAGAAATATGATAGAAATAGAGATGGCCATGGAATTTTTACCCATCAAAAGTTATTATAAATCTAACTTAAATTTTTAAAGAAATTTACTAAATATACTGTCTCAAATTATAATATATGATTAATATCAACACTTATCACTTTTTTAGCCGCTACTTATTTTTTGATAAACTATAGGGAGTCGGATTAGTTAATGTAGTCATTTAAAATCAGATCCAAAAATAATTATAAAATCAAATTTTCTAAAATGACTAATCTAAATCAAGGTCAACAAAAAACTATTTTCTGAAAGGGGTTTTATAAGAAAATGTCTGCTAATTTGAAAATCAGTTGAAATGAAAAATATGCATATATTTTCTTTGAAAATGTGATGCAACTAATGAATGTCTCTTCATAAAACTCATTCCACTAGTAATTTTTGTATCAACTAGCTAGATTACCAGTGTAATCCACATCTGAATTTCCCTTTGACTCAAGATTATCATTAGTTGGATGTTGTAGACCAGACCATGAGCTGTTAGCAGTAAAATAACCAAATAATCCACATGTATCTAGAGTAATCAAAAATCAATACTATATAATATCTCTTATCATCTAAACTTGCAACATCATTGGTCCAAACAAATCTATATGAACTAGTTTAGAGACTCTAGAGATTCTTATAGTATTCTAGGTATAAAAAGATGATTGGCCAACTATTTTGAATAAGTCAGAATCAAAATCAACATTCATTTCTTCATCACATAACTGGCTGTTTTAATTCAGGTTATGGTGTAGTTTTTCACATTTAATATATCATTCAAGATAAATGTACCGTCACTTATTTTACCTTTACGATAATTTTTCGTTGTTGCCCACTGTTATTCTGCCACCTTTGTACTGAGCTAATGAACTTTGATTTGTCGTCCGTCGTGTGCCTGGAACAGCCAGAATCCAGGTAACACTGTTATTGTTCCTTAGCCTGCCACTACACCTACACGAGAAAAGATTTTGTGACCTATTTGTATTTAGAGGTACATGGTTGTTATTGGCAAAATATTTTGAAAAATATGTTTATATAGGCCCAAGAATATTTATATTTTTTCATTTTGGCACCCAAATTTGTTTGACTTTAAGGGATTTTATATTCGTACCTTTTGAAACCCAAATCGGTAGGAATTTCACGTGTATGGGTTTATACCAATAATTGTTTTGATTGTGTCCAATTTTTCTACAAATTGTGCACTTGGATTGACTTGATTAATTTTGCTTCTAACAAGTTCAGATTGATTATATCCAAGTCCTTTTCTAAAAGTATCAATAGTTTGTTTCCCTAATAGCATATTTAACGATCTTTCTCCTTTGGAAAATTTTTCTACAGTTGTAGACGATTGTTGGACTTGTGTTTTCAGCGATTCATTTTCATTCAACAATTGAGTGCACTTTTTAATAGAATTTTCTCTCCTCGTATTTTCACTTTCTTTCAAAAGCAGAATTTCATTTTCAAGTGATTTTGTTTTAATTTCTGATTTTTTTAATTCTTCTTCAAGTGATGGACACTTATCACACTTAGGGTTCTTGGTTTGATAGTTTTTAACCAATCGATCAAGTTGTTTATTTAATTCTATCAGAGTATCCCTTTATGATTCAATTTTAGCATATTTCTCCCTAAGTCTTTCAAAACAGCCATTTACTTTGTGAAAATATATAAGTAATTCCAAATGAGTAAGTTTTGATACATTGCTTTGCTCGTCATCATCACCGTTGGTTGTATCACCTCCAAGACACAGATCTGCTTTTTTACTCTCACTGCCAGTGCTTTTATCATCTTCATCGGTTTATTCCCAAGTGGCTACAAAAATTCTCCTTTTCGATTTCTTTCCTTGGCTGAGTGGATTCTGTGGATAATTGGGTTTGATATGACCGGGTTTGTTGCACTTGTGACATTGATCTCCTGCTCTTTTAGGTTGTCTAGAACTTTGACTATTTTACTTTTAAATTGTTGATTTAGAGCTGGATTTCTGTATTTGCAGTTCCACTTTTTGAATCTATTTATTAGTAGCGCTAGCTTAGCTGCTCCATCATCATCATCATCATCACTTTCCGTTGTTCCTTTAAGAGCTACTGATTTCTTATGAGTATCACCCCCTTCTCGTTCTTCCTTGAATTTCATTTCTAGCTCGTAAGTGGTGAGATTTATGATGAGTTCTTCAACTTTGATTTGTTTCATATCCTTTGATTTTGAATGGCAGTATCCTTTGCTTCAAAATTTCATGGAAGGACTCTGAGGATTTTTCAGACTATTTCCAACTCTGTGTATGGTTTTCCAAGAGCTTTTGAATTGTATACGAGATTGGAAAGTCGTCCTTACATCAACTCTTTGACATTTTCATCCTTGGCCCTTGTGAAACTCTCATATTCGCTATTAAGCATGGCAAGGCGAGATTCTTTGACTTGAAATGTTCCTTCGTAAGTCCCTTCAAGTGTGCTAGATTTCTTGTGTGCAATTAGACAATGTGAGACACAATTATATTCAATTTGATCCAATGAACATACAATAGAATTCATAGATTTATCTTTAGCATTTCGTACTTTATTTTCAAAATCTGTCCATTGATCCATCGGTTTATTTCTTTCTAGATTATCTACCACTATAGTTGGTGTCCTATATCATGTCTCAATAATATTCCAAGCATCAATGGTTTCTAGAAAATTTTCATTATATTTTTCCAGTAAGCATATTCTCCATTGAACATAGGTGGATTGTCCCAGTAAGCATATTCTCCATCTAACTATGGATTGTCCCTCAACAAAAGCATTATTAAAAGAAGCCATTTAAAAAATCAAATTTTTAAAACAAAAATAGGTTTCTGAAAAATCGAATCTTTTAAAAACAAAAAGGCATTTGTTCCTAGCTATGATACCACGATTTCACCCTAGAGGAGGGATGAATAGGGTGATACTAATAATTATAAAAATTAATGTGGAAATATGTATAATAATTGTAGCACAGATAATATCTGAATAAAAAAGCAAAAATAGAACAACCCAGATTTACCCAGCTTCGGCAAAACCCTGCTTACATGTTGCCCCCAAAGTTTCTACTAGAAATTAAGTAGTCATATGATTACACACGTAAACTCATGACATCCGCTGTCGACTAACCTAACTCTACGCTTAAAACCCTACTACAACTCAGCTACCGAGTTACGAATTCTCAAACTAAACCACCATAGTTCGTCCCCTAGTCACACGACTAGAATTTTACAAAAAATTTAAAAGAACAAATTAAAAACAATTTCAAATAGAAGAAACCCTAGCTTAAAAATAAAGCCCAATAGAAAATTATATGTCGGCCCAAACAATGTGATAAAAAGATCTATTCCCCTTTTCTCTGTTTATTTATTCGGCCCATATCTTTGTGAAAATGGTTGCCTTTCTTCGTTCCTTTTCGAGAGATTAGGGCTTCTGTAAATTGAGCATGCAGATTCAATTGATCGATCGAATAGATAATCTTGCATTACTGTGTTGACCGATCGTCTTGCTTTTACTATACTCTGCTGCTTCAATTTGTCGAGTTCGATTTGAATATTCCTGGGATGTAATTTTCTTTATGACTCATGTTGATATGCTTGAACTCGATTGCTTTTGAATGCCAATGATTTTTAATGGCTTAAATAAGGAATAAACCCTAAATTACCGTTTGAATATTTTCATTTGACTTCGTCTTTTAGTTTAACTCGGCCGTACGATCATGCTTGAAAGCTTGTGATTTCTTTAAACTAGTTCAGTTCGAATATTTTCTGATGTGCTATGCTTGATTACCATGGCTTTGATTTTGACTTGTTCGATTCTTTTCCTTGGTCACCATGGCTTTGATTTTGGCTTGTTCGATTCTTTGCCTTGGTCACCACGGCTTTGATTTTGGCATGATATAATGGCTTTGATTTGTTCATAGTTTCCATGAGTATGTTCTGGTCTAGTTGAGTTTTGTACATGTAGAGTCTACGCTTGATTCTCTATACATGTCTTTGTACCGAGTTGATCTGGTCACCCTTTATTTCGATTATACTTAGTCATTGATTTGTGCACTTGCTGGTTCACCTGAACTTTGTTTCACCTGAGTTTGTCTTCACTTGTTCCTTTTGGAGTCTTCACTTGGTTATTGTATACTTGTATATATGTATGTACTGACTTTCTTGGTTGAGTTCATCCTGGTTTGCATTATACTGTTTGTCACTGCATATTGCTATGATGAGTGCACTTGTATCAGTTCATGTTGAATTCCATTCTGATGATTTGCATTCATCTTGAATTCCATTTCTTCGAGTCTGTGCTGTTATGTTCCTCTTGAATGCTTTGATATGTTTATATTTGTGTTATCACCATATATGTACATACATACATATGCATATGTATATGTATGTGTTGTTGCATTCCTCTCTGTTGTATGTCATCACGCTTTTTGCTCTTTGGTGGTTTCATGTCTTCGAAACTATTCTATGGTCGGCCTTGGTTCTCGTTAAATGTGCATTTGCCGATATATATATATGTATACATGTGTGTTTGCATTGCTTCGAGTCATGTGTACTTGATGCCTGGATTTATTTCATATATACTTTCATGTGTTTGTGAGCCTGGTTGCATTTACGTTTTGGTTGACGCTTCACTTGCAGTCAAGTTCATACTTGAATACTTGATATGTTTACTTACCATTTCAAGCAGTTCGTTTTATTCTTTGACCATATGTGTTTTACTCTAGTTTTGTTGTATTTTCTCTTGTGCTTGCACCAAGTTAAGTTGCTCTGACCATGTCTTTGTTAACCTTTCACGTGTACAGTACTGTTTGGACTGTCTAGCCTCTGTTTCTTGTATCTGGTCTGGTTGCATGTATATATATATATCTCTGTGTGTGTGTGTTACTTGTTATGGTCTTTGCCTTTGTGCCATGCCACTAGCCTGAACAGTTGAACTGTTTGGTGCATCACTTCAAACAGATTGAAGTTTAGGTCTACACTTACCTTGAGTTTGAACGGTTGAGTATTTTTCAAGTGTACACATTGAATTTTTGGTCGATGTTTATTTTATGTTGGTTTTTGGATTCCTGTACCATGAGAACTTTTACTCGTCAATTTTGTGATGTATTTGTATTGCACCTAAGTTGAACCTAGCTTTGGCTCGGGTTTGACCTTGTGCTCATATCGTGAGTTTGTTTGTATCGCACTTGAGTTGAACCTAGCTTTGGCTCGGGTTTGATCTTGTGCTCACCTGTCCCTACAGTTTTATCAAGTGCATATCGGTGTGCACGGCCTTGTGGCATATACAGTGATACACTGTGCATGTCATAAGCTGTTCGTGTAAGATGAATTCAAAATAAATATGATGACGAACAACCCAAATAATTGAGGCAAATAATATTTTCAAAAACAAATTTTATTTTACATTGCAAAAAATATTTCATTTTCAATTTTACCGCGTCAGTGTTTATTTTACAGATAACTCGGATGCTGGATTCAATCTGGAATAGAGTTGAAGATTAAATATGAGTGAATGAGTGATATGTAGTGAGGTGCAAATGTAAATGATAATTATATAGTGGAAACTTGTGTTGCAACTTGAAATTGTATTGTTTGAAAATTGTGTATATAGTGAGAGCTCAAATTTGTACAATTCAAAATTGTAATAAATATTTGTTTGAATAAAATATCTGTTTGAATTTAAATTCTGTATTATTTATTTATTTAGCAAATTATTTAATTATGTGAAAATAAAATAGTATAATAACATATACGTTTAAATGAATACATATATATATATATATATATATATATTTATTATCATCAAACAAAAATCATATACTAGCATATTCAACAATCTCCCCCTTTTGATGATAATAAACATATATTTAAGGTTTTGAATTTATTAAATGTATTTGGCTATTGATGAACTTTATTTGCCCCCTATATTTGAATGCTCCCACTCTACAACAAAACTCCCCCTCATATATGCATGAAAATAAATAAAAATATGTAAATGAACCTAAATGCAAATAGAAAATACAAAATAAAATACTAGACCTTTATTTGTCAAAATCTTAACTTTTCTATCCTCATTTTGTTATCAGCAAAGTAGTAATAGTGTTAGACAAATAGAGATAAAGTGATAGGAATTAATAAAAAATTAATACCCAATCAAGTATAAATATTAAATTTTAATAAAAAAATCAAACAAAAATCATAAATACCCTATTTGGCGCATATTCCACTTTAGAATGATGTAAAACCATATAGTTATGTCTATTTGTGGTATATTTATATCTGGAACTTTAATATCTACTAACCATGCAATATCGTTAGGACTATTAAATGAGATTGGTAGCATTCCAAATTTTTATTAAAAAATGAATTTCAATCATCTTCTAACCATGCATAACCGTACGGACTTTTGAATGGGATTAGAATCAACATGTCTATTTAGTTAATCAATTTTAACATGTGTTCCATACATCCATAACCATACGGAACTTTTAAATGAGCATGAAAGCATATAATCAAAAATTCCAAGTAATTCACCTATACATAATCGTGAGAACTTTTAAATGAGAGTGAATACTTTGGATGTTTTTATTGCTAAAAAAATAAAATAAAATTAAAACGAATAATTTCCCATTTAAAATACCACATATTGGCATACTATATTGGATTTTGATGAGTGCTCGTTAGAAATATGGTAGAAATAAAGATGGTCATGGAATTTTCACCCATCACAAGTTATTGTAAATCTTGTTTGAAATTTTAAGGAAATTTACTAAATATACTGTCTCAAGTTATAATATATGATTAATATCTACACTTTTTCAGTCACTATTTATCTTTTTTATAATCTGTAGGGAGTCGGATTAGTTAATGTAGTCATTTAAAATCAAATCCAAAAATAATTATAAAATCAAATTTTCTAAAATGACTAATCTGAAACAAGGTCAACAAAAAAAACTATTTTCTGAAAGGGGTTTTATAAGAAAAATGTCTGCTAATTTGAAAATAAGTTGAAATGAAAAATATGCAGATATTTTATTTGAAAATGTGATGCAATTAATGAATGTCTCTTCATAAAACTCGTTCCATCGGTAATTTTTCTATCAACTAGCTTGATTACCAGTATAATCCACATCTGAATTTCCCTTTGACTCAAGATTATCATTAGTTGGATGTTATAGACCAGACCATGAATTATGTAACAGAATATCTTAAAATCATTTTTAACAACTTTTAAATGAAATTCTTTTGAATTTTAATTGAAACCTTGCAAATAAACAAACAGTGAAAATAGTGTCAGCGGTAAAATAACCAAATATATCCACATGTATCTAGAGTAATCAAAAATCAATCCTAGATAATATCTCCTATTATCTAAACTTGCAACATCGTTGGTCCAAACAAATCTATATGAACTAGTTCAAAGGCTCTAGAGATTCTTTTAGTGTTCTCGGCATAAAATGATAATTGGCCAACAATTTTGAATAAGTCGGAATCAAAACCAACAATCATTTCTTCATCACATAACTGGTTGTTTTAATTAAGATTATGGTATAGTTTTTCACATTGATATATCATTCAAGATAAATGTACTGTTACCTATTTTACCTTACGATAATTTTTTGTTATTGCCCATTGTGATTCTGCCACCCTTGTACTGAGCTATGGAACTTTGATTTGCCGTCCGTCATATACCTGGAACAGCCAAAATCCAGGTAACACTGTTGTTGTTCCTTAGCCTGCCACTACACCTACATAAGAAAAGATTTTTGTCACCTATTTGTTTTTATAGGTGCATGGTTGTTAGCGGCGAAAGATTTTGAAAAATATGTTTATGTAGGCCCAAAACTATTTATATTTGTTTCTTTTGGCACCAAGAGGTGTTTGACTTTAAGGGTTTTTATATTCATGCTTTTTGAAACCCAAATTGGTAGGGTCTTCACGTGTTTGGGTTTATACCAACAATTGTTTTGATTATGTCCAATTTTTCTACAAATTGCGCATCCGGAGTGACTTGATTAATTTTTCTTCTAACATGTTCAGATTGATTATATCCAAGTCCTTGTCTAGCAGTATTAGCAGTTTATTTCCCTAATAGCATATTTAATGATCTTTCTCCTTTGGGGAATTTTCCTAGAGTTGTAGACAATTGTTGGACTTGTGTTTTGAGCGATTCATTTTCATTCAATGATTGAGTGCACTTTTTGATAGAATTTTCACTCCTCGTGTTTTCACTTTCTTTCTAAATCAAAATTTCATTTTCAAGTGATTTTATTTTAATTTCTAATTTTTTTATTCTTCTTCAAGTGATGGACACTTATCATACTTAGGGCTCTTGGTTTGATAGTTTTTAACCAAGTGATCAAGTTGTTTATTTAGTTTTATCAGAGTATCTCTTTGTGATTCAATTTTAGCATATTTCTCCCTAAGTCTTTCAAAACAACCATTTACTTTGTGAAAATTTATAAGTAATTCCGAATGAGTAAGTTTGGATACCTCGCTTGGCTCGTCATCATCACCATTGGTTATATCACCTCGAAGACACATATCTACTTTTTTACTCTCATTGCAAGTGCTTTTATCATCTTCATCAGTTTATTCCAAAGTGGCTGCAATACTTCTCCTTTTCGATTTCTTTCCTTAGCTGACTCGATTCTGTGGACAATTGGGTTTGATATGACTAGGTTTGTTGCACTTGTGACATATGATCTCCTGCATTTCTGGGTTGTCTAGAACTTTGACTATTCTACTTTTAAATTGTTGATTTAGAGCTGGATTTTCGAATTTGCGTTTCCACTTTTTGAATCTGTTTATTAGTAGTGCTGGCTCAGCTGCTCCATCATCATTGTCATCACTTTCCGTTGTTCCTTTAAGAGCTATTGATTTCTTTCGAGTACTACCTCCTTCTCGTTCTTCCTTAAATTTCATTTCTAGCTCGTAAGTGGTGAGATTTTCGATGATTTCTTCGACTTTGATATGTTTCATATCCTTTGATTCTTGAATGGCGGTATCTTTTTCTTTAAAATTTCGTGGAAAGACTCTGAGGATTTTTCGGACTATTTCCAATTTTGTGTATTCCGAGAGCTTTTGATTTGTATACAAGAATGGAAAGTCGTCCATACATCATCTCTTTGAAATTTTCATCCTTGGCTGTTGTGAAATTCTCGTATTCGCTACTAAGCATGGCAATGCACGATTCTTTGACTTGAAATGTTCCTTCGTGAGTCACTTCACGTGTGCTAGATTTCCTGCGCAGTTAAACATTGTGAGACACGATTAAATTAAATTTGATCCAATGAACATATAATAGAATTCATAGCTTTAGCATTAGCATTTTGTAGATCTGTCCATTGGTCCATCGGTTTATCTATTTCCAGATTATCTACCACTATAATTGGTGTCCTATATCCTGTCTCAATAATATTCCAAGCATCAATGGTTTTCAGAAAAAATTTCATTCTATTTTTCCAGCAAGCTTATTCAAGGTGGTTTAACTATGTACTGTCCCTCAACAAAAGCATTATTAGAAGAAGCCATTTAAAAAATCAAATTTTTAAAACAAAATTAGGTTTTTGAAAAATAAAAATTTTTAAAAACAAAAAGGCTTTTGTTCCTAGCTCTGATATCACGATTTCACCCTAGAGGGGGGTGAATAGGGTGATACTAATAATTATAAAAATTAATGTGGAAATATGTATAACATTGTAGCACAGATAATATCAGAGTAATAAAAGAAAAAATAGAACAACCCATATTTACCCAGCTTCGGCAATACCCTGCCTACGTGATGCCCTCAAGGTTTCTACAAGAAATTAAGTAGTCGGACACTTACACACGTAAACTCACGACACCCGCTATCGACTAACCTAACTCTACGCTTAAAACCCTACCACAACTCAGCCACCGAGTTGTGAATTCTTGAATTACACCACCGTAGTCCGTCCCCTAGTCACACGACTAAAATTTTATAGAAATATTAAAAGAAAAATACCAATTAAAAACAACTTCAAACAGAAGAAATCCTAACTTAAAAATAAAGCCCAATAGACAATTATATTTCAGCCCAAAAAATGTGATAAAAAATATATTCGCCTTTTCTCTATTTATTTATTCGGCCCATATCTTTGTGAAAATGGTTGCCTTTCTTCGTTCCTTTTTGAGAGATTAGGGCTTCTGGAAATTGAGCAAGCCAATTCAATTGATCGATCGAATAGATAATGTCGCATTGCTTTGTTGATCGATCGTCTTGCTTTTACTATACTCTACTGCTTCAATTTGACGAGTTCGATTTGAATAATCTTGGTATGTAATTTCCTTTATGACTGACATTGATATGCTTGAACTCGATTGCTTTTGAATGTCGATGATTTTGATGGTTTAAATAGGGAATAAACCCTAAATTACCGTTTGAATATTTTCATTTGACTTCATCTGTTAATTTAACTCGGCCGTATGATTATGCTTGAATGTGATTTCTTTAGACTAGTTCAATTCGAATATTTTCTGATGTGTTATACTTTATTACCACGGCCTTGATTTTGACTTGTTCGATTCTTTGCCTTGGTCACCATGGCTTTGATTTTGGCTTGTTCGATTCTTTGCCTTGGTCACTACGGCTTTGATTTTGGCATGATAAGATTATTAACTTTGTTTGAATTTTTGTTGGCTTTGACTTGTTCATAGTTTCCTTGAGTATGTTCTGCTCTTGTTGAGTTTTATACATGTAGAGTCTACACTTGATTCTCTGTACATGTCTTCGTACCGAGTTGATCTGGTCGCCCTTCATTTCGATTATACTTATGTCATTGATTTGTACACTTGTCTGGTTCACCTGAACTTTGTTTCACTTGAGTTTGTCTTCACTTGTTTCTCTCAGAGTCTTCACTTGGTTATTGTATACATGTATATATGCATGTACTGACTTTCTTGGTTGAGTTCATCCTGGTTTGCATTATACTGGTTGTCATTGCATATTGCTATGATGAGTGCACTTGTATCAGTTCATGTTGAATTCCATTATGATGATTTGCATTCATCTTGAATTCCATTTCTTCGAGTATGTGTTGTTTGTTCCTCTTGAATGCTTTGATGTGTTTATATTTGTGTTATCACCATATATGTACATCATATGTATGTGTGTGTATATGTGTTGTTGCAGTCCTCTCTGTTGTATATCATCATGATTTTTGCTCTTTGCTGGTTTCATGTCTTCGAAATTGCTCTATGGTTGGCCTTGGTTCTGGTTACATGTGCACTGCCTATATGTGTGTGTGTGTGTGTGTGTGTGTGTGTGTGTGTGTGTGTGTGTACATATGTGTGTGTGTGTGTATGTGTGTATACATGTGTGTTTGCATTGCTTCGAGTCATGTGTACTTAAATGCCTGGATTTATTTCATGTATGCTTTCATGTGTTTGTGAGCTTGGTTGCATTTATGTTTTGGTTAAGGCTTCACTTGCAGTCAAGTTCATACCTCAATACTTGATATGTTAACTTACTATTTCAAGCTTCATTTTATTCTCGAACCATATGTGCTATGCTCTGGTTTTATTGTATTTGCCTCTTGCCTTGACTTGTGCTTGCACCATGTTAAGTTGCTCTGACCATGTCTTAGTTAACCTTTCATGTGTACAGTACTGTCTGGACTGTCTAGCCTCTGTTTTCTTGTATCTGGTCTGGTTGCACATATACATGCATGCATACATACATACATACATACATACATACATACATACATACATACATACATATATATATATATATCACCTGTTATGGTCTTTGCCTTTGTGCCATGCCACTAGCCTGAACAGTTGAACTGTTTGGTGCACCACTTCAAACAGATTGAAGTTTAGGTCTGCACTTGCCTTGAGTTTGAATGGTTGAGTATTTTTCAAGTGTACACGTTGAATTTTTGGTCGAGGCTTGTTTTATGTTGGTGTTTGGATTCCTGTACCAAGAGAACTTGTACTCGACAATTTTGTGATGTATTTGTATTGCACCTAAGTTGAACCTAGCTTTGGCTCAGGTTTGACCTTGTGCTCATATCGTGACTTTATTTGTATTGCACTAGAGTTGAACCTAGCTTTGGCTTGGGTTTGACCTTGTGCTTACCCGTCCCTGCAGTTTTATCAAGTGTATATCGGTGTGCACGGTCTTGTGCCATGTACAGTGATACACTGTGCATGTCACAAGCTGTTCATGTAAGATGAATTCAAAATAAATATGATGACGAACAACCCAAATAATTGAGACAAATAATATTTTCAAAAACACATTTTATTTTACACTGCAAAATTTTTTTTTCAATTTTTCTGCACCAGTGTTTATTTTGTAGATAACTCAGATACTGGATTCAATCTAGAATAGAGTTGAAGATTAAATGCGAGTGAATGAGTGATATGTAGTGAGGTGCAAATGTAAATGATAATTATATACTGGAAAATTGTAATGTAATCTAATATTGTAATAAATATTTGTTTGAATAAAATATTTGTTTGAAGCTAAATTCTGTGTTATTTATTTTATTTAGCAAATATTAATTTAATTATGTGAAAATAAAATAGTACAATAACAAATACATTTAAATGAATATATATATATTTTTATTATCATCAAAAAAAATTATATACTAGCATATTCAACAATCTTCCGCTTTTGATGATAATAAACATATATTTAAGATTTTGAATTTATTAAATGTATTTAGTTATCGATGAACTTTATTTCCTCACCGTATTTGAATGCTCCCTCTCTACAACAATACTCCCCCTCATATATACATGAAAATAAATAAAATTATGTAAATGAACATAAATGCAAATAGAAAATACAAAATAAAATATTAGACCTTTATTTGCCAGAATCTTAACTTTTCTCTCCCCCTTTTGTTATCAGCAAAATAGTAATAGTGTTAGAAAAATAGAGATAAAGTGATAGGCATTAATAAAAAATTAATACCCAATCGAGTATACATATTAAATTTTAATAAAAAAATCAAACAAAAATCATAAATACTCTGTTAGGTGCATATTCCACTCTAGAATGATGTAAAACCATATAGGTGTGTCTATTTGTGGTATATTTATATCTGGAATTTTAATATCTACTAACAATGCATAATCGTTAGGGTTTTTAAATGAGATTAGTAGCACTCCAAATTTTTATTAAAAAAATGAATTTCAAGCATCTTCTAACCACGCATAACCGTGAGGACTTTTAAATGGAAATAGAATCAACTTGTCTATTTAATTAATCAATTTTGATATGTGTTCCATACATGCATAACTGTGAGGACTTTTGAATGAGCATAAAGCACATAATCAAAAATTCCAAGTAATTCACCCATGCATAACCATGAAAACTTTGAAATGAGAGTGAATACTTTGGATGTTTTTATTGCTAAAAAATAAAATAAAATGAAAACGAATAATTTCCCATTTAAAATACCACATATTGGCATAATATATTGGATTTTGATGAGTGATGGTCACTGGAAATATGATAGAAATAAAGATGATCATGGAATTTTTACCCATCAAAAGTTATTATAAATCTTGTTCAAATTTTTAAAGAAATTTACTAAATATATTGTCTCAAGTTATAATATATGATTAATATCAACACTTATCACTTTTATAGTCACTATTTATCTTTTTGATAATCTATAGGGAGTCAGATTAGTTAAGGTAGTCATTTAAAATCAAATCCAAAAATAATTATAAAATCAAATTTTCTAAAATGACTAATCTAAAACAAGGTCAACAAAAAAAACTATTTTCTGGAAGGGGTATTATAAGGAAAATGTTTGCTAATTTGAAAATAAATAGAGATTAAAAATAAGCAGATATTTTCTTTGAAAATGTGATGCAACTAATGAATGTCTCTTCATAAAACTCGTTCCGTTAGTAATTTTTCTATCAACTAGCTAGATTACCAGTGTAATCTGCATCTGAATTTTCCTTTGACTCAAGATCATTAGTTGGATGTTATAGACCAGACCATTAAGTTGTAACAGAATACCTTAAAATCATTTTTAACAGCTTTTAAATGAAATTCTTTTGAATTTTAATTGAAACCTTGCAAATAAAAAAACAGTGAACAAAGTGTCAGCAGTAAAATAACCAAATATATCCACATGTATCTAGAGTAATCAAAAATCAATACTAGATAATATCTCTTATCATCTAAACTTGCAACATCGTTGGTCCAAACAAATCTATATGAACTAGTTCAGAGACTCTAGAGATTCTTATAGTGTTCTCGGCATAAAAAGATAATTGGCCAACAATTTTGAATAAGTCAGAATCAAAATCAACATTCATTTCTTCATCACATAACTGGCTGTTTTAATTCAGATTACGGTGTAGTTTTTCATATTTAATATATCATACAAGATAAATGTATTGTTACCTATTTTACCTTTACAGTAATTTTTCGTTGTTGCCCATTGTAATTCTGCCACCTTTGTACTGAGCTAAGGAACTTTGATTTGTCGTCTGTCGTGTGCCTGGAACAACAAGAATCCAAGTAACACTGTTGTTGTTCCTTAGCCTGCCACTACACCTACAAAAGAAAAGATTTTTGTGACCAATTTGTTTTTAGAGCTCCATGGTTGTTAGTGGCAAAAGATTTTGAAAATATGTTTGTGTAGTCCCAAAACAATTTATATTTGTTCCTTTGGGCACCCAGATTTGTTTGAATTTAAGGGATTTATATTCATGCCTTTTGAAACCCAAATTGTAGGGTTTTTCACGTGTTTGGGTTTATACCAACAATTGTTTTGATTGCGTCCAATTTTCTACAAATTGTGCACTCGGATTGACTTGATTAATTTTGCTTATAACAAGTTCAGATTGATTGTATCCAAGTCCTTGTCTAATAGTATTAATAGTTTTTTTCCCTAATAGCATTTTTAATGATCTTTCTCCTTTGGAAAATTTTCCTAAAGTTGCAGACAATTGTTGGACTTGTATTTTGAGCGATTCATTTTCATTTAATAATTGAGTGCACTTTTAATAGAATTTTCCCTCCTCGTGTTTTTACATTCTTTCAAAATCAGAATTTCATTTTCAGGTGATTTTATTTTAATTTCTGATTTTTTTTTTAATTCTTCTTTAAGTGATGGATACTTATAACTCTTAGGGCTCTTGGTTTGATAGTTTTTGACCAATCGATCACGTCGTTTATTAAATTCTTTCAGAGTATCCCTTTGTGATTCAATTTTAGCATATTTCTCCCTAAATCTTTAAAAACAGCCATTTACTTTGTGAAAATATATACGTAATTCTGAATGAGTAAGTTTTGATATTTCGCTTGGCTCGTCATCATCACCGTTGGTTATATCACCTCAAAGACACAGATCGGCTTTTTTATTTTGACTGCCAGTGCACTTATCATCTTCATTAGTTTATTCCCAAGTGGCTGCAAAACTTCACCTTTTCAATTTCTTTCCTTGGCTGAGTTGATTCTGTGGACAATTGGGTTTGATATGACCAGGCTTGTTGCACTTGTGACATATGATCTCTTGCTCTTCTGGGTTGTCTAGAACTTTGACTGTTCTGCTTTTAAATTGTTGATTTAGAGATGGATTTTCGAATTTGCGGTTCCATTTTTTGAATCTGTTTATTAGTAGGCTAGTTCAGCTGCTCCGTCGTCATCATCATCATCACTTTTCGTTGTTCCTTTATGAGCTATTGATTTCATATCACCTCCTTCTCATTCTTCCTTGTATTTCATTTCTAGCTCGTAAGTGGTGAGATTTCCAATGAGTTCTTCAACGTTGATTTATTTCAAAACCTTTGATTCTTGAATGGCAGTATCTTTTGCTTCAAAATTTCATGGAAGGACTCTAAGGATTTTTTGGACTATTTCCAATTCTATGTATGGTTTTCCGAGAGCTTTTGATTCATATACAAGATTGGAAAGTCGTTCATACATCATCTGTAACAACCCGAGATTTTGGAGATTGCTGTTAATATTAAATTATAACGAAAATTATAATTTGATATTGTGTTTAAAAATGAATTGGATAATAAAATGAGGAATTATATTGTTTATTTTATATAAACAATATCTTGATGAACATAATTTGGGATTTGAAATTTAAATAAGTCATATTATTTTATTTGAAGCCTATTTCAACATTTGATGGTTGAAAAAAGTGTAAATGAATGAAATAAAGTTTAAAAACTTTTTTTTCATGGATTTGGATTGAAAATAAATAATTGTGATGGTTTAATTTTAGTTAATTAGTAATATTGCAAATTATTCTAATGTTAGCCTTTTATTGTAAAATAAAAGGAATAATATGAAGAAAATAAATTTTAGAAGTGTAATTAGGCTTGGAATGATGTATTAATGTTATAAAAATGTTAAAACATTTTAGTACACTTCATTAGACTTAAAAATAAAATTTATTTGATTGAAATGGATGAAAATAGTAATTTTTCACTAAAAATGGGAATATTGGTAAATATTGTTAAAAAATTGTGTTATATGGAGAAAATAATATTTTTAATTAGGAAAAAAAATATTTTGATGATTAAAAAGTGCTAGAATGATTTATTGCAATTTATTTGATATGAAAGAAATTTTTGTTTAAATTATTGCATTAAAAAAAGTGTTTTTACACTAAAATGGTGTAATTTGTAAAATATTGTCAAAGATAGAGTTTTATTTATAAAAATAACATTTTATTGTCGAAATAAATTTTTTTATATAATAAAAATTTTATTGCAAACAATTTTTTGTATATATTTTATTTGGTTAAAAATGAGAATACTAGTGTATAAATTGATTAAATAGGTTAAATATGTATATAACATAGGAATTTCTCTAAGTATATTAGTCTTGGGCTTATTTGGGTAAGTTTTGAATCCATTAACTCTCTCTCTAGAACCATGTAGAAAAGAGGAAATAGGTGTTCGTACCTTTTTTCTCATCTTCCTTCCCAAAACAAAAGACACGGTAAATAGAGAGAAAGAAAAACAATGGCTTTCCCTATTAAATCTCAATTCCACTCAATTTCGCTGTTAATTCAAGAACTTCACCAAAATAAGAATAGAGAAAGGATTTCACCTTCAAGCTCTAATATTTCTTCACAAATTTGGATGTTTGCTATCTAAAATCAAAGGTGAGTTTAAAACTCACAATTTGTAGCTTTGATTGAGATTTCAAGGTAAGAAATCTCAATTCTGTTTGTTGCATGTTTATTTGTGAAATTGTCGTCAGCAAATTGGGCAGATCTCTTACGTTTTAAGTCAGAATTCGATAATTTTAGATATTCTGGAAAGCATAGACATAGGTCTACAAGTTTAATGTTTTGAGTTTTCTAAAATTTTGATGTTTTCTTGATCAAAATCGTGCTTGTTTGTTGCTGTCTCGAGAGCAAATTGACAGCAATAACAATCACAGGCCAGAGAAGTGTTTTAGCCATAAGTTATTCGTTTCTGATTCGATTTAGGTCAAAATTTTTTGCTGGAAACTACATTCAATATGGAAAAATTTCTCTTCATGGTGTATTTTGATATTTTACTATTTTACTGACCAAAAACAGATTTGTAAACAGAAGTATAGTTATGTCTTTGACAGAATTTCCTGAGTTTGGATCTGATATTGTTTAAGCTATGTCATTCTCGATTTTGATCGAAATTCGATAATATTTAATTTTTCGAAAAGAACAATTCATGTACTAAAACTTTCATTCATTGAGTTTTCTGTAATTTTAAGGTTAGCTATGTCAAAATCGATTTTTTTTATTGCTATCCCGAGAGCAAAACTATTATTTGCTCCATGTTTGAAACTGAAACGAAATTAGCTGTAACTTCTTTGTTTCTTATCCGAATTTGATAATTTTGGATGTTCTGGAAAGATTAGGTCATGAGCTACAAGTTTCGATCATTGTGTTTTCTGTAATTTTAAAGTTTTCTTGGTCGAAATTATGGTTGTATGTTGCTGGCCTGAGAGCAAAATGACAGCAACAACAATCATTGACCTTAAAATTGTATTAGCTCGTTTTTGCTCTCATTCTCTTTGATTTTGATGATGTTTTTGAGATAATTTTAGAGTTATGGTGCCTATCAGTAGGCTAGCTATATTTGAAGAATTTGAAATTCAAATTTAAATGGAATTTGAATTGATTTTGGGTTAAATTTGAATTGAATTCGTATTGAATTCAAGTTATCGGTTTTGAGATATCCCTCTTAGTTTTCGTTGCTTTCGAGAATGGTTTTCACTAAACTATTTTTGAAATACATGGAAATTTCAAATTATTATTACATAGTATTTTTTTAAATTATTTTTCTAAATAAAGATAGATTTATTTCCTATAATAAAGGAATTTCAAACATTGGTTTTAATAATAATTTTTGGAAAATCGTTTTACATTTCTGTTTTCCCTAATAAAATTATTTTATAAATACAATTACTTATTTTTATGAATTTCATACAAATAAGAAAGATAATTAAACGGTAAAGTAAAACATGTGGTATGGGACACATGGATTTGCTTTATCGGACTAATACGATCGAAACCCTTTCGATGAACTGTTTGAGATGATTTTAAGATGTTATTAAATTTTGGGTAGATTATATGGTCCGAGAACTCCAATTTAGGAGTACATTCGATGAAGGGTCATTTAAAGATGTGTTTCTTAATCGCCGCTGAAATGAGGTGAATTAAGAGCTAGAAATTCCTAATTCAAATAATGGTTATAAATAACCATCTGGATGTTATTTTTACTTGTCGATGAGATGATGTAAGCTTCTTTATGATGATTTTACGATGTTGATATGCATTATGAAAATTTTTACCTGTCGACGAGATGAGACAAGTCACGATGCTACTAGTACTCATCAATGAGATTAGACGAGCATGGTATTGTTTTTACTCGCCAATAAGATGAGGCCGAGTAAATTTTCAAGATGTTTATGATGTTTTACTAGTATGGTACCAACTAACGGCTAGTAAACCATTAGGTGCGAACGTATGGTATGGGACGTACGTTAACACCTATTGGGTTCCTATCTGAGAAGTTGAGACACATTCACGATGTTTACTAATACTACAGACCACGAGTACTCGATTGGAGTCATCTAGATGTAGTTGCTACTCCGATCATCACGATGTTATTAACTCTCATCTTTGTGACTGGGAGTCATTATGATGTTATAGACTATAGTCGTTCACGATGTTAAGATGTTATTTGACTCCAGTCATCACGATGTTTATGGTACTAAATAGTAGTACTAGTCACGATGAAGCGCACGTAGCATTGCTTCGGCATGCAATCAAGGATTTAGCCGATCCGAGATTTCTTTGAGTTTTGATGTTTTAGACTTCACCGTCTTTAGATGATTACTACATTGATAGCCTAGTGCCAGATGAGATGTATATGTATGGTGAAATCATTTATAATGTTACTCTTTGATTGAGTTATTTACATTATGGATTGATGATTTGATGATTTTATAGACTACTTGATGTTAAGATGGAGTTGAGATGTATTTATATATTTATACCAATAAGATGAGGTATAAATGATTATGAAGAATCTTTTATGATGAGTTTTAGTGATGGATTTGAGATGTATCTATATTCATACCGATGGGATGAGGTATGAATAAGTATAATGCTTCTTTTATGATTGGGTTTTATATTTCCTTGAATGATCCTTAGGATGTGCCAATGAGATGAGGCACATCCATATGCGTTTTATTCTATGTATAAAGGATATGTACCTTTGATGTATTGTTATATTGACAACCACTTCAAAGAAGATAGTTGAATCATTTGAAGTCATTATCCATATTCCTTTATACCGTCGATGATATGAGGCGAAAGCGAATGTTTATTGAGTCTTATCTTTAAAACTTTGCTCGCCGATGTTCCATTTGCTTAAGTGTCGGTTATGCCACTTAAATATGACTTTATCAGCATTATCTCTTCTACTTGCCAAGAAGAGATGTTGTCCTTTCTTATGATGTTGAAACCTTGTTTAGGGCATGGCATCCTTTAAGAAAAAGGATACCATAGCTTTCACCTACTCATCCTTATCGATTATTCTTTTTAACTGATGATTTTAGCTAGCCTGACCCGTGTGTTTTCACTTGGGTCAGACCGAGTTGTTTCAGGTATCATCTATTGGACTTAGCTTGAAGTTGATGTTGGATATCAGCTCTTCTTTCGCTTGAGTAGTTTATTTCTTCCGCATACTCTGATGTTTTTACATTTGATTTGATGTATATGGTGTGGTCGTGTACCACTTTTATTGTATTCATATTGTATTGTATTGTATTGAAAGTGTATCGGTGTATATGTGTATATATGATGTTGATTAATATTCTGTGATGTGATTTACATTTAGTTATTGTATTTTGTTCTGATAGATCCATTAGCCACCTATAGTTTTGGATTAAGCATTTATTGGGTATGTCGATCCACTTGAGTTGAAATAATTATATTTCATTTATCGACTTATTCAATAGATGTTTAAGACAAAATTATAGATGGTCGCCCTTAACCAGCCCTGTACTCCACTTTAGTAGATAGAATTACTTGTTAATTCTCTTTGTTAAGGTGGGTCTCGGGGTGGGGTGTTACATCATCACTTTGACATTTTCATCCTTGGCCGTTGTGAAATTCTCGTATTCGCTACTAAGCATGGCAATGCGAGATTCTTTGACTTGAAATGTTCCTTCATAAGTCACTTCAAGTGTGCTAGATTTCCAACGTAGTTAGACAATGTGAGACAAGATTAAATTCAATTTGATCCAATGAACATATAATAGAATTCATAGCTTTAGCATTAGCATTTTGTAGTTTATTTTCAAGATCTGTCCATTGGTCCATCGGTTCATCTATCTCCAGATTATCCACCACTATAATTGGTGTAACGCCCCGCCTTTTTATATGGTTTACATCGACGATGGTAGACACACATGTCAGTCTTAAACCATACAGAAGGGAGAATTGTTATAGGGTAAATAAGAAAAGGCAGAGAAAGAAAAAACACAAAATATAATCTTGCAGCGGAACGATAAAGTATAATAATCAAATATACAGTTCATGAAGCTGTTTTACAAAACATTTGATTATATTTATACAATACATATCAGAGTACACATACCAGAGAATAATAATTAATGCAACGGAATTAAATGGTATAGTGGAATAATATAGTAGATAATAGTACTACAAATCTTCATCTTCGTCCTCTAGAATAAAATCTTCAAATCCTGAAATGCTCAGGCTGACGCGAGCGAATTGAAAAGACAAAACACTCGAGTCAGAACTAAAAGATCTTATGTAAGTTAAATCAACAGAAATAAATATGAGTGGAACGGCATCAAAGATGTTTACGGGATTTGACATCTCCTATCCAGTGACTAACGTGAGTGCAGTAACTCAAGAGATGCTCGGGATTTACATCTTCTAAGGATCCGTTAAACTATTTACTATGTAGTAATATACGTTATTATAATAGTGTCTAAAGTAAAGTATAATATACTGAAAATAGCTTTAAGGCTCTACATTTTCCACCTTAACACACTTTATATTCCCATAGTCTATACAGTAACGTAATCTCCCCCGTACTGGGCGTCGTCAGAGGGCACTTCATAGGTATGGTACAAAACAAAATCGTATAACGCGTGCTAGGGTAGGTGACACGGCACAACTAGGCAATGCCAGGGTAGATATATCAATTATGCATCCGGGCTGGTGGTAACGCATAGCCGCAGATACCGCCCACCTTGAGCCACACCCCCAAATAAAAAAATCAAAAGTGGCCACTGAATCAATCCAAAAGTTAGAGTATAATATCGAAGGGATGTGTCCGATAAGAGGGGCTACCTCTTTGGCCCAAGAATCGCTCATGTTTTAGCCACCTTATGCCGACTCACGGGAGTCGGGTCCACGTATATACCTTAAAGGAAACGCCACCACCATCCTACTTCATTCTGGAATCTCCACCGCGTACGCGGTTGTTAAAGTGGTTTTCAAAGTTGGCAGTGAGTATGACAACTTTCGATCCCGGACTCTTTAACAACCAAACGTTATTATAACACCGCGGTCTTTTAAAATAATTTATACTTTTAAAACCAGAATATAATATCAATTTCAAAACCATATAAATACGATATCATTTCCATTTTGCAACCAAATTAATATGATATCTTTTTCAAATATACCCTTTTCTAAAACCATAACATTTCAAAGTTATAATATTTCGAACCAAAACTTGAAATATAGCCTTTCAAAACATAAAACTTTGAATTTTGTAACTTTGAAACATACTACACCACTTAAATGGTTTAAATATTAATTATTTTATATAGTAAAATTGCTTCTTCACCTTCACAAATCAATTCCAATATGGATTTTAAATTCCCAAATAAACCAATATAATTTCCATATATTTCAAAGCTTTAATTATTCCACCATTTCATAACTTATTCTTTGATAATTTCATATATATCAATTTCAACTACTATTATTAAGATTTGAAATGTTTACTTAATAAATCAAATATTATTTTAGTAAAACCCTTAGGCTTCAAATAACTGGATATTCTTTCAATTACATTAACTTGATAATATTCAATTAAATCAATATGATATTCATTTAAATCCGCTAAACAAAAATCAAGTTATAAAATCATACCCTTTTAAATCTCAATTTATTTATATTTCAAATCAAATTTTTCGAGGATAACCCTTAAATCTTAAATTCAAATCAAATTCACATTTATCTTCCAACCTAAATTTTTTTTGAGTCATTATAAACTCTAAATATAATAGAATTTAAATAGATACTTAACCATATTATATAAAAGAAATTCAAACTTTATTATTTAGCTTATTTTATAATTCAAAACAAATTTATACATAGCTAAATCAATATAAAATAGCATTTACGTAACACCTAAAATAAATATCTGCATAGCCCATATATTTCTTTACAAAACCATAAAAATCATTTCAAAAATAATTTTCTATATATACCGCGGTGCGTGTATATAATTTTCTATCCTATGGTCAAGTGATACAGATATTTATCATTTCAATCCACAATTTAAAAATAAAATGCGGTTGTATATCATTTCAAACCGAAATCCCGAATCAAATCAATAAATAACTTGCAGATTATGATGATAATAAATAAAACATCCATTCATCCATCATATCAATCATCAACCATTAATCACAATCATCATCTAATTCAATCAATAGCATCAATATATAATGGATAATAAACAACAGGTATCAACTAGCAGTTTATATTCATATATAAATTAAATGAAAATTTAACTGGTAATCTATATGCAATAAATAAATTAAATAACCATTTAATTCAAATAAATTAAATTTAACCGGGATGATGATTAAAATAAGCCAAAAAGTCATAAATCAATTTCTAATCACATCCTAAATCAATTAACAAACATAAGAAATTTTAGAAGTTGTGAGTGGGTTAAAACACTCACCTATTGAATTTAAATTGAATTTAAATCCAATTTAAACCCAAAATTTGCACAGTCTCCAAATCTTTCCAAAGCAGCATCAAAATGTCCGGAATCCCAATACGAACCTAGCGGAGAAAACCGCGCGTGAAAACGACCTCGTATGCGAAAATTACGCGCGTTAGAACACTTGAATTCAAATAAAAATAATAGAAACAAACACTCACGCAAGAAAATGCCACGTCACTAAAAATTTCTTCCTAGAACCCTAATACGCGCTTGCACAGCTACATGTCGCGACTTCTGGTTACAGCCGCCACCAACCTCGGCCAAACGTCGCCGCTACCGGCCTCGATCGTTCGATCAGACGACGCCACTCGCCCCCTGCTCCTCCGGCTCCTCCGCCCTACGAACGCCAAGACATGCAGCGTGCCACCACAACCCCACTGTCGTATGACAGCACGGCCCAAACACGGCACATCCAGATTCCATTTCGATGAACGAACCACACCCCGCGACCTGCTCGACCTCCTCTCCCCAACGACACCTCCTGATCGACAAACCGTCGACGATCCGCCGTTGGATCGTCAAAATCCAACATTGAACGACCAAAATTGATTCGCGATTTCTAGACAAACAATGCGTCGAATCAAAAAATGAGTTGCAGATCTGAGTTACGCTCTTCGAGAGCTTCGAATTGACATAAAATTTGGCATATATTATGGAGTTTGAAATTTCAGCTTTGGATTTGATTTGGGATTGCAATCGGAATTAGGGTTTGTCTGCCATTGAAGTAAGGAGGTGAATAGAACGTATAGAAATGAGGAACAGAGGCTGCTAAGGTTTATAGCAGGATATATATAGGCAGGGTTGACATTTGAATGGATAGATAAGATAGATTTACGCGCTAACGCCAAAGTGGCCCAAAAAGCCCGTTTCGACTCCGGAATGAAATTGGGTCAACGCTATATCAAAATAGATGTTTGTAGATATTTTAAACGCGATGAAACAAGTTTCAAGTCCAAATTCCATCGTATGAAGAAGTTATGCTCAAATCAATATTTTTCAAATTGATTTCAATTGATTAATTTCAAGGCGTTTCGAGTCCGTACGATCAAACGACAAGTCCAATCGCTACGAAACTTGAAACCCTACAATAATTCACCGTTGCGGATCCGATGAAACTAGTTTCATCGAAATCCAAGTCAGTGGCCAAAATGGCTATTTTTCCATTAATTAAATAAATTAATAATTAATTAATTAAATCAAATTTTCAATTTTATTTCGATAATTGACAAATTTCAACATTTTTAACTTTTTAATCATTTACAATTATTTAAACAAATTAAAATGTTAATTTTGAGTTGATTAATTCATCAACTCCAATGTTAACCTCAATTTCAATATTTAATTTCAATTTCATTAAATTTAGAAATTATAAAATAAAACTCCAAAATCCATTTATTAAATTCTTATCCCTTGTTATTCGAGTCTTATTACAATAAGAATATAGCTAACATTGTTTTTAAATCTTGGTTCTTAATATTCTTCCATTTTAAGTTAATTCCAATTAACGTACTATTTAATTACCTTTAATTGCAATTACTCAATTATTACCATAGTTCAAATCCCAATTAATTTATAAATCTTGACTTTCATACTTCTTATCCAACTAATTGCTTTAATTAATTGGGGATGCACAAATTAAGTCAATTACTATAATTGATTTCAAATTAGATCTTATCAACTAAACAAATGGGTAATTTATAACAATTGTAACCATTAAACTTTAATTAACTTTAAGTTTATTACTTTCAAACAAATATTATAATTACTTGCAGAACATTATTACTTAAATCTACATCCAATTTCAATTAATACTCTCAATACATTTATTTACTTGGCCTCATGCTTTTATTACACCAATTACCACCTTATAAGTAAATGTACGTTACTATATTAATTTACATTCCCTCTTTCCCTTATTATTTTAATCATCATTAAAGTATGTTTAATTATCTTGTATGTTCATTCTTTCCAACTAATTATCACCTATTATATTATTACTTTACAACTTAATAAATTCATTACTGTCATTTCATTCGACCTATTAATTATCTACCTAAATTAGCACTATTACGTTTTAATTTACGTATTAGCTTACAACAAGTGCTACCATTAGTTCATACACTAATTCATTCTGTCTCCATTCATTATACATTATTTTATTAGTGAGCCAACAATTTAAATTATTAATTTACCCCTTTACATCCCATTATAAACTAATGCATATATAAATTAAGATTTTAAATCAATTTAATCATTACCTCTTGGTAACATTCTCTTATTACAATTAGAATAAAATTAACATTTACCTTGTTTCCCTTATTAGAATTTCCTCCAAGCTATTAACAATTAACTTACATTTATTAAATTTTTATTCAAATTACTAATAATTAGCTTTGATTAACATTTATTACTATTAAATTATACCCTGCAATTGTTTCAATCTATTGGAATTGCATGGAATAAATTATTTATTAGCTTACATCACATTCTTACATTAATGTAACTTTTGTTTACATTTATTAAAATTTGATTTCTCATTCCAATTAATAGACTAAATAAACGGGCAACACATAATTATTGTCAACGCTTACCTTTTACTACATTTATAAGTTTATTGTTTACAGACCAAAGTTGCAATATTTACATTATTTCTATTTATCGTAATCTCATTCAATTTATCAATACTTTAGCTTAGATTACATCTTTACCATTCATTTAAGTTATTATTCCCAACAATTGTTACGTTTACTTAGATATAAATTATAAAATTTTCATTTATTTCTAAATTTAATTACGAAACCTCGTTAATTCGACCAATTTAATTATCAAATTTTTCGGGTCATTACAATTGGTGTCATATATCCTGTCTCAATAATATTCCAAGCATAAATGGTTTTTAGAAAAAAATTCATTCCATTTTTCCAGTAAGCATATTCACCATTGAACATGGGTGGTCTAACTATGGACCGTCCCTCGACAAAAGCATTATTAAAGAAGCCATTTAAAAAGTCAATTTTTTAAAACAAAAATAGGTTTTTGAAAAATCAAATTTTAGAAAAAAAGTCTTTTATTCCTAGCTCTGATACCACGATTTTACCCTAGAGGGGGGGTGAATAGGGTGATACTAATAATTATAAAAATTACCGTGGAAATATGTATAATAATTGCAGCACAGATAATATCAAAATAATAAAAGCAAAAATAGAACAACCCAGATTTACCCGGCTTCGGTAAAACCCTATCTACGTGCTGCCCCCAAGATTTCTACTAGAAATTAAATAGTCAAACGCTTACATACGTAAATCCACAACACCCGCTATCGACTAACCTAACTCTACGCTTAAAACCCTACCACAACTCAGCCACCAAGTTGCGAATTCTCAAACTACACCACCGTAGTTCGCCCCTTATTTACACGACTAGAATTTTACAGAAATTTTAAAAGAAAAATACAAATTTAAAACAACTTCAAACATAAGAAACCGTAATTTAAAATAAAGCCCAATAGAAAATTATATGTCTGTCTAAAAAATGTAATAAAAAAAAATCTATTCCCCTTTTGTCTGTTTATTTCTTCAGCCCATTCTTTGTGAAAATGGTTGCCTTTCTTCGTTCCTTTTTGAGAGATTAGGGCTTCAAGAAATTGAGCATGCTGATTCAATTGATCGATCGAATAGATAATCTTCCATTGCTTTATTGACCGATCGTCTTGCTTTTACAACACTCTGCTGCTTCAATTTGTCGAGTTTGATTTGAATAATCCTGGTATGTAATTTCCATTATGACTCACATTGATATGCTTAAACTCGATTGCTTTTGAATGCCGATGACTTTGATGGTTTAAATAGGTAATAAACCCTAAATTACTGTTTGAATATTTTCATTTGACTTCGTCTGTTAATTTAACTCGGCCGTACGATTATGCTTGAATGCTTGTGATTTCTTTAGACTGGTTCAATTCGAATATTTTTTGACGTGCTATGCTTCTTGCCTTGACTTGTGCTTGCACCATGTTAAGTTGCTCTGACCATGTCTTTGTTAACCTTTCATGTGTACAGTACTATCTGGACTATCTGGCCTCTGTTTTCTTGTATCTAGTCTGGTTGCACACACACACATATGTCACTTGTTATGGTCTTTGCCTTTGTGCCATGCCACTAGCCTGAACAGTTGAACTGTTTGGTGCACCACTTCAAACAGATTGAAGTTTAGGTGTGCACTTGCCTTGAGTTTGAATGGTTGAGTATTTTTCAAGTGTACACATTGAATTTTTGGTCGAGGCTTGTTTTATGTTGGTTTTTGGATTCTTGTACCACGAGAACTTGTGCTCGACAATTTTGTGATGTATTTGTATTGCACCTGAGTTGAACCTAGCTTTGGCTCGCGTTTGACCTTGTGCTTATATCGTGACTTTATTTGTATTGCACTTGAGTTGAACCTAGCTTTGGCTTGGGTTTAACCTTGTGCTCAGCTGCCCCTGCTGTTTTATCAAGTTTATATCGGTGTGCACGGCCTTGTGGCAAGTACAGTAATACACTGTGCATGTCACAAGCTATTCGTGTAAGATGAATTCAAAATAAATATGACGACGAACAACCCAAATAACTAAGGCAAACAATATTTTCTAAAACACATTTTATTTTACACTACAAAAAATATTTCTTTCTCAATTTTACTGCGTTAGTGTTTATTTTGCAGATAACTTAGATGCTGGATTCAATCTGGAATAGAGTTGAAGATTAAATAAAAGTGAATGAGTGATATGTAGTGAGATGTAAATGTAAATGATAATTGTATAGTGAAAAATTGTGTTGTAATTTGAAATTGTATTGTTTGAAAATAGTGTATATAGTAAGAGCTCAAATTTGTACTATTCAAAATTGCAGTAAATATTTGTTTGAATAAAATATCTGTTTGAATTTAAATTTTGTGTTATTTATTTTATTCGACAAATATTTATTTAGTTATGTGAAAATAAAATAGTACAATAAAAAATACATTTAAATGAATATATATATATATATATATGTTTATTATCATCAAACAAAAATCATATACTAGCATATTAAATAGGTATGTGTAATGACCTACCTTTCTGAATAGTTTAAATCGACAATAAACCAATCATGTCAGGCTCAAACCATGCAAAAGGGAGGATTGTTATGGGATAAATAAGAAAAAGAATAGAAAGAATAAAAACGAACACAGAATCTCATAGCAAAATGACAAAATATAATAATCAAATAACAGTTCATGAAGTTGTTTTACTATTAACATTTGATTACACGTTCATAATACAAATCAGAGTTACATGCAGCAGAAATAAATAAATAATGCAGTGGAACAACATAATGTAGTAGTATAAAATAATAGTAGTACTAAATATTCGTCTTCATCCTCCAGAAATAAGGTCTTCAATACACTAAAAGCTTAGACTGACCCGTGCATAATGAAAAGACAAAGCATCCGAGTCGGAACTAAAAGATCTTACGTATGTTAAATCAATAGTAAATAAATATGAGTGTAACGGCATCAAAGATGTTTACGGCATTTGACATCTCCTATCCAGTGTCTAACGTGTATGCAATAACTTAAGAGATGCTCGGGATTCTATCTCCTAAGGTTCGTTTAAACAATCTACATACATAGTACAATCGCTATTATAATAGTGTCTACAGTAAAGTAAAGTATTAAAATAGCGTTAAGGCGTTACTCATATCCCCCTTAACACATTTTATATAAATGTCATAGTCTATACAGTACTGTAAACTCCACCGTAAACTAGTAGGCTATCAGGGAGCACTCCATAGGTACGACACAAATCAAACTCGTAATGAATGCGATAAGACATGTGACAAGGCACGCGATGCAATTCCCAAGGTAGGATACTACCGTTTTCCAAATTCGGACCGGTGGCAACGCATGGCAGCTACTACCTCCCACCTCGGAACACATTTCTATAACCAAATTAAGGGGTGGCCACCAAATCAATCACAAATTCATAATATGGTAACGAAGAAGCATGTCCGATCGGGTGTGTGACCTCACTTGGCCTGGCATGGCTCATGTTTTAGTCACATCAAGCTGACTCAAGGGAGTTAGGGCTACGTCAATAACTCATACATAATCATTCACTAAACTATCATACTTCATTATGGAATCTCCAACACGTGCATAGTTGTTAAAGTGGTTTTCAGTATTGGCAAAGAGTATGACAATATTCGATCCCGATCTCTTTAACAACCAAATTTATTTCACACCGGATGGCTCTTTTACATTTCCAAACCAATTCATAATTGATATCAAAATATCATAACCACTT
Source organism: Allium cepa (assembly GCA_030765085.1). Classification (NCBI taxonomy): domain Eukaryota; kingdom Viridiplantae; phylum Streptophyta; class Magnoliopsida; order Asparagales; family Amaryllidaceae; genus Allium; species Allium cepa. Next base: position 603,967,195 of record CM060929.1, on the reverse strand, counting down.
AAAACCATATTACTTTCGAAATCATATTCATTTCCTAAATTATTTTCGCTTCCAAAATCATATTCACAAAATAAGTTGAACCCTCATTTCAGAATCATCATATTTACTCAAAATATGTCATTTCACTAGAAAATATCATTTCAAAACCCAACGTAAATTATCACATCATTTAACCATATTCTCTTTTATATCAAGGATTTAAAAATAACCAATTCAACGTTGCACCATTGAAATTTTTGAAATATAGTTAGATGGTCATAAATAGTTTAAAATAGTTAAAATACTTTAAAATAGTTTTAAATGGTTTAAAATAGTTTGAAATAGTTTAAATAGTTTAAAATAGATTAAAATAGTGTAAAATAGATTAAAATAGTTTAAAATAGATTAAAATGGATTAAAATAGCTTAAAATAGATTAAAATAGTTTAAAATATTTTATAATGGGTTAAAATAGATTAAAATAGATTAAACAGTTTAAAATAGATTAAAATACTTTAGAATACTTTAAATGGTTTAAATAGTTTTTAAAATAGATTTAAATGGTTTAAATAGATTAAAATGGTTTAAAGTAGATTTAATATAGTTTTATTCATTTAATATAAAATGGTTTGATATTTAGAATGGTTTATATAGTAAATAATTTGAAATCTAACATGGTTGGTGTAACAGTAGTCTTTGGATCTTGAATACACTTTCTTATATGAGAAATATGGAAAACATTGTGGACTCCTCCCTAACTATTCGGTAACTCTATTCTATACACGAATTTCTGGATCCTTTCTATAATAGGAAATGGCCCAACGAATCTTGGTGCTAACTTCCTTGATCTACCGAAACTGATCACGCCCTTCATTGACGACACTTTGACGAAAACATAATCTCAAACCAAGAATTCTAAGTTTTTCTATCTCTATCACCATACTCTTCTGCCCAGACTGGGCCTCTTTTATTCTAGCCCAGATTAACTCAATCTTCTCTATAGCTTCTCTAACCGAATCCGGACCAAGAACTAGTCTATCCCTGATCTCTAACTAATAAACTGGAGGTTTGCATGGCCTTCCACACAAAGCTTCAAACGGTGCCATCCCTATACTAGTCTAACTGTTGTTATACGAAAACTCGACTAAGTATAGATGGTCTTCCCATGATCCTTCGAAATCTAGCACATAAACTGTTAACAAATCCTCCAAGACTTTGTTAACTCTCCCCGTCTTCCCATCTGTTTGTGGATGGTAAGCAGTACTCATCTTGAGCTTGGTACCTAATGTCTCCTGTAGACTCTTTCAAAACTCACTAGTACATAAGGAATCCACTTACTATACAACTAGAAATTCCATGCGGTCTAGCTATATTCTTCATGAATAACTTAGCTAAATCGGTGATGTCATAGTCGACTTAATGGGTATAAAGTGTGAAATCTTAGTCAGTCTATCCATTATAACCCAGATACTCACATTTCCTCTGTTTGACCTTGGCAACCCATCTATGAAATCCATTGAAATAGAATCTCATTTTCATATCAGAACATCCAAATGCTGAAGTAATCTACTCGGTTTCTAATGCTCAGCCTTACATGTTGACAGTTCAAACATCGCTTCACCCATAGACCTACATCTCTCTTCATACCTTCCCAGGAGAAACTCCTTTTCATATTCGGATACATCTTAGTTCCTCTCGAATGAATGGTGAACTTCGAATGAGGGAATTCTCTAAGGACTTCCTTTCTAAAGTTTCCCACGCTCGGAACACATATTGTCCTTTCTTCCTCAACCGAACATTCTAGTCAAGACTAAAATCTTTCATGTCGTCGCTCTTTGTTCCATTCCTTAACCTTCTGATCCGATCGGCTAATAATGGATCTTCTCCTTATTTAGAAGCAATCTTTTCGATCATCATCGGTCAAACTTCTAAACAAATAGTAACATGGCGGTTTCTCAACTAAAACTAGCCTAAAATCTCCATCGTACTCCACATGTAGTCAGTGCTTCTAAATCTTTTCACTCAGCTATCATTGCCAATACTGCATTTTGATGTTTCCTGCTAAGTGTATCTGCCACCTTATTTCCTTTTCTCGATATGTACTCAATCCCAAAGTCATATGCAACTATGAACTCAAACCATCTCTATTGTCTCATATTCAATTCTTTCTAAGAGAATAAATATCTTAATCACTTATGATCTGTAAACAGCTCGAATCTTTCTTCAAAAAGGTAATGTCTCCACACCTTCAATGAGAAAATTACCACAGTTGAATCCAAATCATTAGTTGGATATCTAACTTCATGTGGTCTGAGCTGATGAGAAGCATAGGCAATCACTGTACTTTCTACATTAACATAGCTCCCAATCCATTTCCATATTCATCCGTATAAATAAGTCTCGATTCTCCACTGGAACAACAAACATCGGTGCATTAGTTAACAAATGTTTTGGTTTTTGGAATGCCTCTTCACACTTGTCAGTCTAAACAAACTTGAATCTTTCTGAGTTAGCTTAGTCATCAGTGTTGCTATCCATGAGAAATCCTTAATGAATCTCCGATGTTATCCTGCTAATCCAAGAAAACTCTTTATCTTGGTCATTGTCTCGGGTCTCTTCAAACTATTCACTGCCTCTGTAGCACCCTTAACTTTTAATAACATTATTCAAGAGATGTAATTAGATAAATTAAATAGAGCAATGTAAATATTGGTGTGATATAGGGTTGAGATTTGAAAATTCAATGGAGGCCAAGCTTAATTAAGTAACCCTAAAAGAATGGGCTTATGATTGGTTTTATATGTAAACTAGTGAGAACATAACACAAGGGCATTATAGGGATTTGTTGCCACTATAATCCCATAAATACTATACCCATGTTTCCATTTCTCTACACTTCGCAATTCAAAAATTTCTAAAACGCAAATTAGAGAGCAAGCTGGCTATAACTTAGGGAAATAAAAGAGGAAAATCAATTAAAGCTAAGCAATCAAGCAAGGGTAATTAATCAAAGATCAAATCTCAAGTTCCTTACCCTAGTCAAGATGAATAATAATAAAAAAACATCTCTATTTTCATTTTAATGAGCATTTGATTTCGAGTTTAAGTTTAAATCCATTATGGTGATTTTTGATGATAATACGCTTGGATTTCATGATATGTTATATTCAAACAAGTTTGTTTGATAAATGTCTATTCGATTTTAAGGCTAAAATTGTTTATATTGGGTTTCAAATGCTATGAGAAGAAGAAGCCGCATCTCCTCTTCGTTCTCTCTGCCTAGTATGTTATGTAAAACATTATTTTGGAGATGGGTTTAATTTTTCGTACTTATCCAAGCCATAAATAATTTATTATGAATTTTTAAAGGAAGAAATCAATAATTGGGTTTAAAATTTAATTCGGCTATTATATGAAGGATTTGGGCCTGAAATTTATATATGTTAAATAATAAATAAAAAGTGAATTTCTATGATTTTTAAAGATTTTTCCTAAGAAACTTACTATCGAAATAATTTTTTTTATTTGAAGGACTTAAATGTTTTAATTGTTTTGCTTAAGGGAAGGACTTCTTTGCTAGTTATCTCTATTTAGACCTGAAATGAACGCGGCAGATTTTTTTGGAAAGAATTTGAAAAGTTTATAGCAGCTAGTTAAATTTTTAAAAATAGGCAGGTTAGTTAAAATGCAATTGCTTGAAAAGGCGATAAAACAGTTTTGTACAAAATTATGGTTCCACCACTTTCAATAACCACCTTTTGATCCTATACTTCCACCTCAGCCAAGTCAAAACCAATACACAAGGTATCAGTGTGTTGGTATATAGTAGATTGAAGAACGACGACAGTTATGGAGTTGATACCATGCCTTTGAAAGGGTCGATACCAATTTAAATAGCTTTGAAGGTCCTTTATTTTACCATCCAAATAAATACCACTTGCCTTGTTTTCAAAAGAATGCTTTTAAAAAGGTTTAATATAGGTTTCGAAGAAATTGCCTCCTTTTTGTTTAAAGAGTAGCTTTCGAATGAGTTGCCTTGCCTTTAAATCAATGCTTTCGAAAGGGAGTTTGAACTCAGTCAAAACCATGCTGCCGAACTTATGCCTTTCGAATGGATTGAAGTCATCAACAAGTTCGAAAGGTAGCTTTTGTTTTATAAATATAATAAGCCACTTCCTAAAGCTTTCGAAAGGGCTCCAGTAGCCACTTATACTAATGGTTCCGAAAGCAATGGCTTCAAAAGGGGTTTCGAAACTATCCTTCAAAATATTTTACTTTAATGATTAATGATTTCAAAAGGATGGTTCTGAAGCCATCAGTTTTCCCCAATCACTTTTACATAAAGATAATGGTTTCGAAAGGGGTACTTTCGTGTATAGTTACTTTGACCCAAAAGATTAAGGATAAACTCAATGGTTTCGAAAGAAGTACTTTCAAATGGTTCGAAGCTATGCTTCTACATGTTGAAAAGATATGCTTTAATACTTTCGAAAGGAATGTTTTGATGGTTTCGAAAGGAAGGTTTTGATGCTTTTGATAGAGATTAAGTGTTTCAAAAGTCATATGTTTGAATGTTTTGAAAAGAAGAACTGAAAGCTTCCGAAAGGTAGATTTTAATGGTTTTGAAAGTAAAGGTCTAAGATTTCGAAAGCCTTAGTTTCAAAATAAAGAACCCAATCTCATTTTTAAAGTAAACCATGGAAAAATAAAGGAGTTTTGAAATGACTTTTAATTATGGAATTTTTTAAGAAGCTTTCCTTGATAAAAAAAATATGTTAAAGGGATTAACCATGTTTCATATGAAGATGACCTTAAGGATATTAAACCATAAAATATCGATGTTATTATGTTGCTTCTTCTAATATATATATTTACTGTATAATTAACCCATAACTGTATTTTGGGGAGGCAAAGGGCAGAATTACTAACTAAGTTGACTCAGTAGTGAATATAAATTGAGTTAACTCCTGTATGAGTAAATTGCATCCAGGAGGTCAGGTAGACCAAAATATAGGATGCCTAAATGTTGATTAAAGAAGTTGTAGATAGACAGGTTCATAGTGAACCTATAAAAAATATGTTTAGAAAGAGTTATTGACATGGGCCAATAGGTTCGTAGTGATTCTTGAAAACTATATCCAGATAAAGTTATTGATAAAATTCAATAGGTTCCTAGTTCAGCCATGAAAACTGTGATATGAAAGAAGTTATTGGAGATACCAATAGATTTAGGGAAAATCCATGAATAATAAAGATATTGGCAAGGGTCAATAGGTTCTTAGTGATCCCATGAAAAACTATGAGACTGGACAGATAGTCCATAAACTTTAAACAGGTTATTAGTAAGCCCATAAAAACTAATATGTTAATAGTGAACCTAAGAACTATAACAAGGAAAGATAGTCAAAATGAATAGATATAGGAAATCCAGAATTGATTTATTTGTTTGCATATCATCATAATATTTGAATTTCTATATTTTAACCATTATGGATGCATGAGCACTGGATATGGTTGTTATAAATTTTTCGGATAAGATATTAGTGAGGGGAAAACCCGTTCTGCTAAGCGGCATGGTCTCACTTGATGTTTAAATGGTTTGAGATGGTAGAACATTATTCATACCAGGCTTTATGTCCGACTCAAAGTTTATGTTTTCCCCTTAAACTTTCGGGTGCTCGATTGATTTAGAGTAGTTTGAGAGTTGAGGTTTTCAGGTACCTCTTTAGACAGATAAGCTTCTGGGGACGTGCAGGAGGCAAGCTAACTAATAAGAGTTCTTTTCTATTATGATTCGGCTATGTTTTGTTGTAAAGGCAAAGTTGTTTAATTTCATATATATATGTGTGTGTGTGTGTGTGTGTGTGTGTGTGTGTGTGTCTGTGTGTGTGTGCACGTGCGCGCACTCTGATCATCCAAGGGGGCATCTTTATCTGTGCTCTTAGTGTATGTTGTAATAATTATAATTTATTTGTACGCCGTTCTCGAATTTGAGATTATGTAATAAATTTGAAATGATTTGAAATTGAATGTGAAAGTTGTTTAATGATTTTAAAACTTTCCATATCCATGTGTTTCTGTTATATCAATGCATTTAACATTACCATATTTGGTCGTCAAGGATGAAAAACTGTGGATGACTGCAACATCCGTAACCGTTAATTTTGGACCTCCAAGTAGGGGATGTTACAAGTTGGCATCAGAGCATAAGTTTATGAAAACTTAAAAGAAATTTTTAATCAAAATGATTTTTCAAAACATAATCTAATGAATCAGAAATTAAGATCGGAGTTTGGGTTAACGCTACAGTAACATACTTGTATTTGATGTGTGTGTATGTGTACATACAAGTACGTATTCCCCTCTCTCTTAGACCATTCTTTCGTATCTTACTAAGGCTCATATGTAGATTTATGAGAAAGAAGATATGGAGGCAGGAAATCTCGGTGGAGGAAGCATCACAACAAACGGAAATGCTCGACCCACTAGGAGGAACCTGGGTCGATAGGCAAATGCTAATCAAAATGCAGATGCCAATGTAGGTGCTGGAAATCCACTAGTGGATATGGGGATGATATATCAGTTCTTTGTCAATCTGATGCAAGCAGGAGTAGCTATTGGAGTTGCTGGGAATGTTGGAGAGCTAATCTCGTGGCTCCAATTGGGAATAACTATTCTAAGTTAAGCAGAGTTTACATCAGTCTTGGTAGGAAGTCGTTTGTGGGAACAAAGGATGCTATGGAAGTTGAGAATTGATTGTTGCATTGAGAGAGAACCTTCGCTGACTTGGTTGCAAACAATGAGCAAGATAGGAGACTAGCCTCTAGATAGTTGCAGGAAGCAGTACTCCATTGGTGGAATACTGTTATTGCCGGAGTTCCCGAGGAAGAGTTGACTTAGGCAGAATTTCGAAGGAGATTCGAGCAGAGATTTTTGTTTGAAGTTGCTGAGTCAGCATTGTCAAGAAAGTTCATGGATTTAGCGCAGGGAGAGATGTTGGTAATTGAATATGCTACTAAGTTTGATGAGTTGTCCCGATATGGGTATGCTACCATTGGTATCGTCTTTAGAGGAATGAAAAGTTCATTTGGTGATTGAGGCCCGAGATTGATAGGAAATCCCACCACATATCTGTGATTCTTGTAATGTAGTTGTAGGATAGCAATTCGACATGAGGGAATGCTTGCTATTTATGGGAAGGAAAGCCGATTGAAACCCAGGGCTCTTAAGAAAAAAGGGGAAGTTCTTTAAGAAGAAGGGACCCCAGAAAGGAGAAGCTACCAAGAAGGAAAAGGTTGATTTGATATGTTTCAAGTGTGATAAGAAATGTCATTATGCTCATGAATGCCAAATAGGAAAGGGGAAGAAGTCTGCAGAAAAGAAGAGCGTGTAGTGCTTTTACTGTGACCAGGTTGGGCATTATAAGAATCAGTGTCTAGAACAAGTCATGACAGACATGGAAAAGGTCTTTGCTGTTGGGCCATCATCTGCTAGGCCAACTGCATTTGAGAAAGATAGACTATGATGGAAGGTACGCTTTTGATTCAGAGTATACTAGTTAGGATACTATTTGATACCGGTGTGTCACATTCATTTCTATCTTAGCGTTTACTTGATAGGTTATGTTTAGAACCCACATACCTTGCTACTGCCATAAGGGTTACGAATCTGATAGGAGAGTATGCAACTCTAAGGATGAGATTTGACCAGTAGAACTAGAATTGTTAGGTCGTAAGTTTGCATGCAGTCTGTATGTTTTTGACTTCGTAGATTTCAGAATCATTTTGGGTATGGATTGTTTGGGTAAATATGAGGCTAGGATATTTTGCCAGGATAAGGAAATATCGTTGAGACACCCTGATAGTCATAACCGAACATGTGGAGAACTCTGGTCGAAGTGTTTGTGCTTTGTTAAGTGCTATGGAAGTGAGAGAATAGTTAAATCAGGTTCGAACAGCAAGAGAGTTTGCAGATGTTTTTGAGCCAGTTACGGGATTACCACCGAAACGAGCTATTAAGTTTTGGATAGATCTTATCCTAGGTGCTGAACCTGTATGTACACACCCAGCAGGATGACATCGACCGAGATGAAAGAATTGAAGATGCAACTAGTGGATCTAGAAGAGAGGAATTTTATTAGACCAAGTACTTCCCCTTAGGAAACAGGCACGATGTTCGTGAAGAAACCGGATGGGTTGTTAAGGATGTGAATCGTCTATCGTAAATTGAACGAGAAGACGATTAAGAACAAGTATCATTAATGATCTATTTGAATAGTTGTGTGGAGCCAGAGTATTTTCCCAGTTGGATTTGGTGACAGGTTTCATCAGTTAAGAGTGGTAGAGGACATTATTCCGTTAACAATATTTCGAACTAGGTATGGTTCATATGAGTATTAGTAATGCCATTCGATTTAATAAACGCACCAGCTTTCTTTGTTGATATGATGAGCTGAGTTTTCCGAGAGTACCTAGATAGGTTCGTGTTGGTGCTTATAGATGACATTTTAGTATACTCTAAGGATGAAAAAGAGCATGAGGATCATCTTAGAGTAGTGCTTGAGATGCCGAGGTAGCATCAACTGAAAACAAAGTTTTTCTGGTGTCATTTTTGGAAGAAAGATGTTAAGTTTCTTAGTCACGTGGTTTCAGAGAAGGGCTCGTCAATCGATCCAGATAAAATCGAAGCTGTAAATAATTGGAAGAGACCAAAGACGATGACTAAGATTAGAAGTTTTCTTGGACTTGCTGGCTATTACCGAAGATTTATCAAGGATTTTTATGGATAGCGGCACCTTTGACTAAGTTAACCGGGAAGGATGTGAAGTTTGTCTGGTCTAACAAATGTGAGGAAGCATTCCTTAAGTTAAAACATTTGTTGACCAGCACACATGAGTTAGTAGTTCTGAACGGAAATCAATGGTTGGTGGTATATACCGATGCATGCAGAACTAGATTATGAGCTATGTTGATGCAGAAGGGTTAAGTCATTGCCTACGCTTCACGAAATCTTAGACCGCATGAAGTGAGTTATCATATTCATGATATGGAGTTGGCAGCGGTGATCTTCGCACCGAAGATTTGGAGACATTTTCTCTTAGGGGAGAGATTTGATCTATACGCAGATCATAAGTCTTTAAGGTATTTATTCTCTGAAAAAGAATTAAATATGAGACAGCAAAGGCGACTGGAATTTTTAGCAGCTTATGATTTTGGTATATAGTATACTCCTGGGAAAGGAAATATGGAAGAGAATGCTAGCTGGGACAGGTTTTGTAGCTATAATTATAAATCACTATGATAATCTATTAAGTATTTTGTATATGAACATCATAGCATTTGTCATGTATATGAGACTTGTTCTATGGGATATGTTACCTCATTCAGACTTCATTTGTTTTGGGTATTATGTGCTATAATGTTAGAACTTATGCCTCATTTATTTATATGATATTCACTTAGTCCTGCACATGTATATATTGCTATTTTATTTTTTTATTTTTATTTAGGTATTCTTTGCGATCCCTGATAGATTTGCTATGTTTTTTTTGGATTTTACCTTTAAGAGGTATGATACGTGACATTGATGGATCCAGTGTTGTTTTGTACATAGTTTCCGAGTGTTACGAATAGCGGGTCTTTACAACAACATTCTTAGATATTACAATTTCTCTTTCTTGTTGTTCACATCTTTCCCCTTTCAGTTTGCATTTTGATTTTTGTTCTCCTTCTAGTTTGCATTTTGATTTCTATTCCAATGTAATCCGTACGTAATACCATATCAATGATATATCGTTTCTTATATAAAAAAGGAAAAATCTAATGATAACATCATATTTTCAACATTACGGTTTTTTATAATATTTTTGAAGCTTACCTTTTCAATGTGACAACATGATCCATGATATAAGAAAATATAAGGAAATACGAACAAATAATGTTGTTACATATTAAAAAGACCAAAGCTATGACGAAAAAAGTAAATTATTATAAAAAACTGTAAAATATTATATTGGTTACATATAAATGCTAACTAATATATTAATTTACCTTTAGAAAAGTAAAATGATAATAAATAAAAGTAACAAATTATTTACAAAACATATCAAATTTATATTCTTAAGATCACAAGTGTTTTTCTTAAAACATAAATTGAATAAGTTTGTGTCTCATATTGATGTAAGGATCGACCAATGCAAATATTGCCTTAACACGTTCAAAATACAAGGGATGGGGATGTGAATTAAAATATATTGCTAAACGAACATGATAGTCGATTTGTAGATACTTACAAGGGTGAATATCTCTCGAGCCTGAGTATTAATGGATACTTGAAAAACTTATAATCTGTTTGCATTTGTATCTGAAGAACAAAATGTACGATATTTAAAACATGTATGCGAATGTGCATATGAACATATCTACATCTAAAAAAAATATAGTTTGATACGTATTTTAATATAATAAATATTATGTATTTAACTTTCTAACAAGATAACACTTTATAATGCATGCATTTAATGATGTTTAATACACAAAACCATTAATTTTTTTGTCGTCAGTTTCTCTATATTATGTATTTTTATAATCAATGGACCAGAAATAATTTCATGATAACATTTACATCTTTAAATTTATCAACGATGGACAAGATAATACTCCATATCCATCCTTATCAGGCGATGGACGGTGCTACTTTGCGGCCCAACTGAAGGAAATCCCACGGGCTTACTATTACAATAGGAAATAGCAGCCTTCCTCCTCCGTCAGAACTGCGAACCAATCTAACCATCCAACCGATATCCAACAGCTATCCTTCCTTTCCTCAATTAAACCAAACCCTAACCCAATCATACACTCTATAAATACCGAATATTGTCTCTAACACAGCCATCGTCTGTACTGCTGCTCTCAGTGGCTCCTAGAGTCGAACTCATGTTAATTAATTAGCTTTCCGTGTTAGTATTACGTTGCAATTCATTGCTGTGATGATATACAGGTGGACTTCTCTGATCTGGCTTATGCCAGAAACTGAAGACTAACCCTTGGCTGTCTGAGCTATTTCTATTCTGATTTTGTTCCCATTTTTCTGTTTTAATTTTCATTACTTTTATGGTGTAAATATAGCGTCCGTTACCAATTCTGTAGGAAAAACAGTTCCGCTCAGTATAATGGCTCGGACGCTAAATTAATTTGTGGTGATCCTGATTTTTGGCTCTTTTTCATGCCATTTGGTCTTGGAAACGCCTCGTATACTTTTTTTCTTTTATTTTTTTTTTTAATTTTTTTTTGAAATTAGCAAACAGATAGCAGTAGCAACATTTTGAGTAAACTCGATTAGCTTATAATGATGATTTGTCAGATGCTACAATTGTAATTCTTTCACTGGTTTGAAATTACGTTATAGGAGTTCATGCTTCTCATTCTGATTTTTTAATTCTTCTGTGTGATGGTCCAATTGAGAATAATCAATCTCGGATGGCATTGAGTCGTCATTGACGTACGTCGATAGCTGTGGTAATACGGAAGAACATTACTGAAACTGCTAAAATGCGCAATCCATTCAATGACAATTGATGCATTTTATTGAGATAACCAGAGCAATTCTTTGTTATAAGCAAATTCGGTAATTCAGATGTTAGTTTATTGGTTTACGAAGGTTTACATTAACGCTACAGTCGGTTCAGTGGTTTCATTCCATGAAAAAAAAGGAGAGGCTAATGTTTCACGGGAAAGCATGGGAGTAGACAAATGGATTGAGTTGAGATAAATGGGTTGGTTTATAAGTTAACCCAACCCATTTAAAAAACTAGATTCAATCCATTACATCTGATTATTAAACGAGTAAATCCAACTCAATCCACTAATTTAACGGGTCAAGCAAATTCAACCCGTTTAATTCATTGCAATACAATTGCATAAAAACACTCAAAATTAGTTTGACTATTTGAGATTTAACTAGTACAAAGATCAGTTCAGTTTTCAAATACAAAAACATCATATAAAATGACGTATAAGATTTGCGACAAGTATCCCAGATTGTATCATTTTGTAGAATTTAACACAATATTAATCAACATATAATTCAAAACTGCATAGCAAAAAAATATTCAAAACTGCATAGCAAAAAAATGCATGAAACGTGAATTAGTTCGGTGAAAGTGCCAAGGCAATGTATTTGTTGATTTATTTTGTACTTCGTTGTTCAAATAAAAATGTAATTCTCGAACTTTTGATACTGGACAAACATAAAGGGCAAGTTAAGTCTAATGACGGTCGTAATCATCAATTCTCTATACTTACTTTGATCGAACTGACTTATCTCATTAAGTCCATCTATTTTTTGGTAGTGGGTTAACATTTTAGAATATGTTTTCTTATATCCTTTGCAAAAGCATCTTGGTGTTTTTCCTAAAATAGTTTTATTTTTCTAAAGATAGTTTCAAACTTTTGAATGTGGTTCTACAATATTTTTTAGGAGCCAAACTATTCAATGAATCTTTCAATACAATCAAATCTTCTCTTTCAATGTTTATATGTTCAGTTGAATTTAAGTTCTACAATATTAAATATTCATAAAAATTAGCATGTAGGTAGTACAAACAAATTATATGTATATATTAGTTTTGCCTAGTACAATCAACATTGTCTATTTAAATATTTGCATCATTAGTAAAGATGTATATGTTATTTGTAACAACCCGTATATTTTATGATTGTATATTTCAATATTTTATTTAAATATAGCATCGTTAGTCGTATTAAAGTTCGAAATGCTACTTTTTGTAAATAGTCGAATTAGAAGTCGTGACCACTTTCGTTGAGTTCAAAATGACGTTTGCGACCTTTTTGAGTATAAACATCGATTTACTTGAAGTTGCGTTGATTTTTATTATTTTTCTATTGGGTTTTGCGTTTCAACCCTTAAACTCATATAATACCCTAACTCTTCATCCAAACTCCTCTTCACTCATTCTTTTATTTCCTAACACTCAAGAAAAGTAAAAATGGGGGAAATGAAGGAGACTCAAAATTTCTAAGCTTGAATTTTGCTAGGAAATTTAAATTCAAGTTCTAGAAATCAAGGAGAAGCATAGATAAGCATTCTTTTCATCTTCTCCATCTCAATCTCTCTTCGATTTTTAGAAATTTTTAAACCTTAACTTAGGAAAAACTTCATCTTTGATAATTGATTGAAGATTCTAGAAGTGTATTGAAGATGATTTGGTCTTGCCTTGTTTTAATACTTCTTCTCACTTGTTGTTTTTGAGTTTAAAGGTGCGTTCTTGAACTCACATCTATGTTTATACCTTTCATTGTTATTAAGTATGAATTTCTAGTATTTATTCATGTTCATTTGCTTTTGATTTGAATTGATTTGGTGAATTTTTCAAATTTTGGTGTTTTGAAGTCAAAATCTTTAAAGATCATATCTTGGATATTTGGACATGTTATTTGGGGTGTATCGAAGAACCTATAAGGTTGGGTTGTCGCTTGGCATATATTCCTAGTATATGTTGCTCGTCCGGTCACTTCCAAATCGTTTTGGCCATCATTGGCTTAGGCAAATTGTTGTCCAGAACAGGCAACCAGACGTCTGGTTGTAAGGGTCCAGACGTTTGGTTATTGTTGCTTGAGAGAGAAAAATATACGGCAGTGACAAATTCCAGACGTCTGACTATTTGATTCAGACGTCTGGTAGGGGTTCAGATGTCTGGTTTGAAATTTCAAACATCTCGGAAGTTTTATGGAATATTTTCAGAAACCAAATCCAGACGTCTGGATGAATCCCTAGACGTCTGGAATCGTCCTGTTTTGTCTATTTGTCTATTTTTTTGAGTGAATTTTTAATGTTTATCGATTTTTGTTGATCCAACTAGTTGTTATCACTTTTATCGAATTTGATGACTTTTTTCTAGATTTTTGAGAATACCCATTTTGATGGATTTGGTATCGATATCTTTGGATTTGATTCAGTCTTCGAATGTGAATTTTTGATGATCGATTGTTTTTTACAATCGTTTTCTGTGATTTGTCACTTTAAAATACAAAAGTTTCTATACAAATAGTAAATACTCAAATTCTTTCACAAAAAATGATTTCATGTTTACTTTTAATGTGAAGCTCGTTGTTTTTAAAACCGTTTTTCAATCTATTAGTATATACAAATCTTTACCTCATTCGTTTGAGAAATCTAATTAAACGATTTAGCAAAACAAGTGGTATGAAACGCTTGCGTTTACTTTGTTTATTTCTTAAACTTGTTCGATTGAAACTTTTGTGACAATTTTCGAGTGGAAATCTACAGTTTGTTCGTAAATACTTAAGTTAAGCCAGCGGTTATGTGACATGAAACTAAACTCATTTATTTAGTACCTTAGTGTAATTCACACTTTTTATTGATCAATGGTGATCATTTTATGGTTTAGACTAGCGATATGCGATGTCTCTTTGTCTACATGGGAGACTATACCTCGTTTTATTGAGCTCCGTCTTATTTTTTTTATAGGCTAACGACCTATGGATCTTTGGAGTTTCGATTCATTTATATGGGCTTGCGACCCATGTTCTTTTATGATGTTCAGTTCATTGGATGTACCGTTATTGTACTATGTCGATGTTCCGACTTATCAGGACCATCGGTTGTATCGTTATTGTCCTACATCAATGTCACGGCTTATCAGGTTAATCGGGCATACCGTTATTGTACTACGCCGTTATTCCGAATTATTGGTGTTTCAGGTCCATCGGGTGTACCGTTATTGTACTACGTCGATGTTCTGAATTATTCGAATTTCAGGTTCCTTGGGCGTACCGTTACTGTACTACGTTGCTGCACCGGCTCCATAGTTAGCGACCATGAGATAACGACCCGTTTGTGATACACGTGTTAGTGGGTTTTCATGCTCGTGTTTGTGATAGGCCTCCCCTTTGTGATTTCTGGATTTCCAGTTGATGATTTCTAGAATTTGTGTTTCACCAATTTTTGCGATTGACATTGATATGTTTGTCAATATTTGTCGTTTGGTGAATAAATTAAAGAATATGACATTCTTCTTGGTGTTTGAGATTCTTGAGATATTGTATGATTTTTGTTGTTGTTAAATGTATACTTGTCACAGTATGACATTATTGTTATCATATGTTTTTGTTATATCTCTTATTCTACCTCATTTTATGTGATATTTATAGCTAGACTGGTCCGTTTATTATTTTCTTCTTAAATAATACTCGGGTCAGACCGAGGTATTTCAAGTGCTTCTACTTGACTTCTTATCATGGTCTTTCATCTGACTTTTGGCTAACTACTTTAGATTAGTATTTTTGCTTTTATACATTCAAGATAGTGACTCCTTGATGTATAAATATTCTTTTGTGATCTAGTGGATCTTACATAACCACTACTTTGATGTACACTTTTATGTGTTATATTCATATCTTTCCGCTTTAGTGATATGAATATCTGTGACTGATTTATGTTATACTTATTTTATATTTGTTTTCGAAGACTACATAGCCACTGTGCAGTAGTTTTGAGTTTGTATTTGATATATCAGATTTCCTCTTTAAATGAAATACGTGACCTTCTATCTGGTATAATGGAACTCGCACAAAGCAATTACACGGATGGTCACTGCTCAACAGCCTTATTCTTCGTGCTAGTTGACGGTAATACTCCATAGTGTCCTTGGCTAGTGTGAGTATAGATGTGGGGTGTCACAACTTGGTATCAGAGCCAAACTTCGGAACAATATAGAATATTGTAGCAAGGATCATTGTCCTAAGTTTTTCTTAGGAATCGTGCCTTAGAATTAATTCTAGTCGTTGGACCGGTTCTACCCTATTTTCCTTTATGGTACCTTGTTTTATCAATCATGATTGTTTGATATTCATTCTGAGAGTAACCTTTTCGTCTTCTTTCTTTCTTTCTTTGTTAAAGAAGAGAAATGGTTAGACCAGGCCGTCTCAATGTCGGTCAATCCACTGTTACTCGTCAGGATGGAGTATTTATGTGTGCTCAGCAGCTTTTATATTTTGTAAAAAATGCTCAAGCTGTTGGACTCATTCCAAAGCCCACTCATCCTAGATCTGGTTTTGCACGCTTGTGCAGAGATTATACCGATTTGGACGGAAGGCCATTCAGGGGATCCGAACGTGTTATAGAAATCCAATCTAGGCTTAGATCATGTGACCGCATCCTTTCTCGCATGAATCTTATTGGTCTCCATAGAGTCTAAGTGGCTTCTAGTATGCTCCAAGAGAGAGCATTAGATTGGTACGAGCTTTTGACTTCGGAGATTTTCGAAGCGGATCTTACATGGGAGCAATTCCGAGAAAAGTTCGAGTTGAAGTTTGTGTCGGAAGCTGAAAAGGTAACTTTAGCTCGGCGTTTTACCTACCTTGTTCAAGGTGAATCTTCTATGATAGATTACGTCGCATCTTTTGAATCTCGCTCTAAATATGGGGTTGAGTATATTAATACCTCATTGAAGAAAAATCATAGGTTTGTCTATGGATTGAATAAGAACCTAAAAAGCCTTTACTTCTGAAATTAGAAGTTTCTTTTGATCAGCTTGTTGATATCGCTCTTCGACTTGAAGAGGCCGATAAAGAAATCGATGTTGAAGTTGTGGGTGCAAAACAAAACTTCAACATCAATAAGAAGAGGCCTATTAAGTTCAAAGGCCCTAATCCGAATAAGAAAGTGAAGCAAGCAACTTTGGTAGCAAAGACTCCTAACTCTAATCATGGGCAATGTTACAATTGTGGTTCTAAGGACCATTATGTTAATAGATGCCCGAAACCTCTCTTTTGTCGTTATTGCAAAAGTTCGGGTCATCTTTTATCTTCATGTCCCAAACTTCCAAGCAAGAGGAAGGGAAAGCTAAATGTTGTGCAAGCTCCTAGTAACACTTCTCTTGATCAAGGTATTTCTCATTCTATCCTTGATGGCATTATTATGTTTCATGATCAACCTATTAGAGTTCTTTTTGATACGGGTGCATCCCACTCTTTTATATTAAAAAAACTTGTTGATACATTTTCTTTAAATGTTATGGGATTGATGACTTCTTTGAGAATTGCGAATCCGGACGCTGGATCCGCAACACTCAGTTTACTTTGTAAAGATGTTGAGATTATTTTATGTGATTATTCCTTCCGAGCCGATTTGCATGTTATGCGCTACTTAGGCTTCGAAATGATTTTGGGAATGGATTGGCTTAACCGTTATGAAGCCCATATCCTATGTCCTGAGAGGACTATACATCTTCGACATCCTCAATTTGTTAAGCAGATTGCTATTGAAGATTCAGATTCTAATTCGGTGGCATCCTTATATTCTCTAAACCCTCATGATGATGATGATGATGAGGAAGATGTCATTTCCCTCATTCACGTTGTTCGTGAATTTTCTGACATATTTGAGCCCGTTTTCGGATTACCACCTAAGCGAGCAATCGAGTTCAGAATTAATCTAATCCCTGGAGCACTACCTGTCACTCGTCCTTCTTATCGTATGTCTAATAAGGAAAACGAGGTGATGCGTAATGTAACATTACGATTTTGTTGGTATCCGAAGGTCGACATTCTTACGTCCACTATATCAAATGCCGGAAAACCGAATTGTTAGGGTTAAAAAGAAATGGTAGAAGAAAAAGATAGAAGAAATAAGAAAACAGAACAGAAACAATATCAAAATCTCACATATCGCAGCAGAACAACATATAATAGATAAATGAATAATCTTTATAACAAAGAATTATCTCAGTTAAAACATTACATCATCAGAGTGTACAACAACAATATACAACACAACTGGACAATGGACAGTTGTACAAACGTGTCCTTACAAGTGAATTTACAGCGGAAAGATGATAGCATATACAAATAATACGTCTCGCCATCCAGCTCGCCACTTGAGCTCCATAGCACTTCTGAATCCAAAATGACATGATAAGCTGACTTTAGACTGTCCGTGTGGAAAATTATGGGCACCCAGAGTTTAGGAAGAGAACAATAAACTCCAGGTCAGTCATGGGACTGGTGTGAGAACTTAAAACAGTTATTTATCTCTTAAAACAACAACAACAATAAGGGAAGTGAAAAATATCTGCAATGCTTTTGGAAAATGAGACTACCATAAGGCCTCCCCGCACACACACAATGCAAACGCAGAATTGGAGGAGATTTCTCCTTATGATAGTCAAAGATGCTTACTACGCAAAACAAATTATTTTTGATATTATTATTAGTGCATAGTGTAGAAAGCATTTCGAAAATAGAATATAAATCTTAGCCAACATACGACCATTATCGTATGCCTACTATAGCTACCATGTTCAATAGAAGGTTACCACCACATTCCATGGCAGGTTATACAACTAAAACCGTACAAGACTCGTATTGTTTCTTTGGATTTCCAACAAATGGTCAGGCTAAGGAACTTCCTAATGTCAATAGGATCGCCTCTGGCGGGACGTCCCGAGAGCCTAACGTTATGGTTAGATCTCTGCCAACACAAGGCCGGCCTACCTCTGTAACTAAGTAACTACTACACGAATATGTCATCCCCCGGTCCCTTTGGACCTTTATCCGAGCGCTCGATAACCAACATCACACAGTAATAAATATAGTGTGTCAACATGAGTACGTATCTGGGCTCCATACCATGATACCACCCTTTCCAGAAGGAAATGACATACCCTAAAGGGCGGACCCTCGTAACTTTGCAGCATATTCCTGTTTTGACCATTTTCGGGGAGTGAGGTCTGACAAAGTCTTGTCCACAAAGCTAGGCACAAAGCCACGCTTTGATCAATAAATGATCAATGAATGATCAACACACAGCAGCAATAAGCATGTCACATTTTCAAATTGGGAGTATATCGCTAATAATCTTCAACTACATAACCTCAAAGGGTGTTGAGCTAAGAGAATAAATTCTCCGCCACCAACGAAAATATATTTGAAAGAAATCTGCTTTATATCTCAAAATGTAATGTCATGCACGTAACCATAAAAGTCTGTTCTGGGTTTGAACAGAACCGAAGGCACTTCAAAAGAAGCCCTTGCAAACCGGGTATTCACAATCCCGATCGAATTTCCCATCACAAAGGAAATCTCCATACCGTAGCTAACGGTGCAGAGACAATCGATAGGTCCTTCTATCGTTTTCACAAATACCCGGTCTTCAATGCTATCCATTACGTCGTATCACTATTCGGAATGGGTAATCCGAATAACGAGCGCAATAATTTAAAAATAAGTGTAGCATTCAATTTCAACCAATTCACAATAAATACCTATTTAAAGGTCAATATTGATAGTCGGTTATTTAACTATCAATCAATACTCACAACATCACCCGATTTCAAATAATTTCCCAAATTATTAATTTTCAAAAATATCTTTACAAGATATATTTTCCACACTCCAACCATTTGAAAACAAATTTCAAATCATTTTTCACCTTTCAATCTTTGAAAACAAATTTCAAATCAATTTCCTTAAACGGAAACACTTCCAAATATTTATCCATTTTCAATTTAAAATGGTTCATTTAAATCAATCAAATAAATCCTTACCGATTCATTTTAAACTTACGTTCCAAATCCGTAAATTTATTTCCACACTTCAAAAATAAATCAATGTTTATTTTTAAACAAATTTCCCTTTCTTTTATAAATTCCATAGTGAATTTACATTTCCAAAATATCTATGAATATACGATTTTTAAATCGTTTTCTAATATTCATTTTCAATTTATCTTTAAAAGATAAAATCTCAAAACATTCACTTCATATTGGAAAAACATTTCCATACTTATTTAATAATAAGCAATTCACAAACCTATTTATTTTCAACACTTGGAAAATATTCAATACTTAAATCACAATTAAGTATATAATTTATTCTTTAAAGAAAACATTCTCTTAAACACATTTATTTGAGTCAAAACGAATGTTGCGTAAAACATCGTTACGACAACCCAAAATCATTAGTATAGGGATTCGAACTTAAAATAGATATATAAATCCCAATACTATATAAAACATTTCATTTCTGAAATCATTTACTATAACAACAATGTTATAGTCCACCATTTCCTTATATTTCACGAAAACGTCTATTTCAACAATGAATGTTGAAATCTTTGGTTTCGATATTTAATACCTTTTAAAACATCTTCAAAACAATTAACTTCATCTTATAATATCCCTTCCCCAAAACATATCCATTTTATTTAATAATATATTCACTGTCCAAAATCGTGAATACACTTCCTAACCAAAGTCTTATTATTACAACATTTAACTTAAAGGATAATTCGCTGTCCAAAATCATGAATATATCTCCTTTAATAAACTTCTATGTTTAATTTATCAAATTCAATTGATTTCGGATTTATAAAACGATGTATATAAATTCACACACACACACAGATATATATGTATATATATATTATAAAAATTCCAACTTATATAAAAATCCCTTAATTAACAAATTTTGTTTATATCCCATTTAAACGCCAAAATCCAATTTATACGTTAATTACTTATAAATCTTTTATTTTACAAAATCTATTCATTTTATAACTTCACAATTTATAAATCTATAAATTTCATTCACTTATGAAATCCATTTTTATTTCATTTTAATACTTATAAAAAATCGTTTTATAATTCCAATAATTTAATTTATAAATATCAATTTTATAAATCTTTTATATAAATCATTTATAATAATTCAAAAATCCCAATTTAAACCATTTTATAAATTAATCAACTACTTATTTCGAAAATCATATTTCGGTTACATTTCACAAAAATCATAATTTTTTATAACATAAAAATTACAACGTTTATTTATTTAAAATGAATAAATTCCAAAATTAAATTTTATTATGAATTCTCAACTTAAAATTTTAAAAATCCAATTTTATTTACTTTCGGCATCTATCGATACCAAAAATATATTCGGCTAAATTTTAGCCTTTAACGATTTCAATCACAAAGATAATCACGCAAATTATAAATAGATCAACACACAACATTGAAACCAACTCAATCATTTGAGGAATCCAGTTGGATCCCTCCAACCTGTTTCCCTGCATCCACAGATGTTAGCACAATACCAATTCCACTTCGAGGTGAAATATCGCGGTATATGGGATTTATAAAATATTATCCGCTATTATGCGGTGCAGTAGCGTCTCATCCTCTATATAATGTGGGAAATCAACTCCAAGTACGTATATAATACCAATTCCACTTCGAGGTGGAATATCGCCGTATATGTGTTTAATAAATAACCTCCACTTAATATGCGGCGTATAGGGTCTGTTTCAAAACAATAGATAGCAATTTATCATCTAAGCATGCAAATTAGCACAATCAAGCAATTTTAAATCTAACTATTCAAAATTTAAATCGAAACTAATTCGATTAAGTGAGAAGTTCTCACCTTGAGTTTCCGACAACAGTCTTAGCGTTTTATTTCGAATAAAATTAAACGTGCGTTTAATTTTACCCGAAATTTTCATTAGCTCCAAACGACTTCAAACTAGCTCCATTGCGTAGTGCTCGACAAAACGAACCCGACGCAAGTCGTTTCGTAATTTTCCGACCTCGTATCAAAAAGTTATAAGGTTACAGAGATTACACGATTTAATATAATTAAATTTCATAATTTTTATTTTTTTAATTTTAAAACCTAAATGATCTGGACCGTTCGATCCCCCTGCCCGCATCAAGGCCGCATGCGACTATCTTCTTCCCGCTCCAGTATTCGCACGCAAGAACCCAAAAATTGCCGTTCCAACCCTAAATCAAGCGACCAAATCGACGACATATACTTCGATCAGAAGCCTTCATCTCGTGCGCACGCCTCCACTCCACCCGTGTCGAACTCCCTGATGAACACGGCCCACAAGCTCCCTCCACGTCGCTCCATACTCGATCATCACCGTATGGATCTCAAGGTCTCTCAATGCTCTACACTTTGTTAGTTGGAACTTTCTGGAAATATCGCACGGATTGGAAGATTTTGATGGGGAAAGATATGATGATTTCGGCCATAGAAATCTTTACTGGCGGCTAGGCTAATTTAGGGTTAGGGTTTTGCAAATTAGAAAGAGATGGGTCCTTTGATAGAAAACCGACAAACACTATCCATCTCCAATTTTCCAAACTCCAATTCTCGCGCGGTGACCGGCGTTTCTACGGTTTACCCCGCGTTTTGGGCACAATGGAATATGTTTCGGAAGCCAATTCGATAATCTGTGCGAGTTACAGCAATAAACGATCAAATTTAAATTAAATCGATTAAACTAATTTCTATGCGTTTTGGCTTGCCCCGGACAAACGGTAAATCCGATCGACACGAAATTTGAAACCATACAATAATTTAACATTGCGGATCCGACGAAACTAGCTTCGTCGAAATTCGAGACTGTTTGAAAAATGGCTATTTTAACTCGTCAATTAAATATTAAAATATTCAATTTTCACAAATTAACTTTTAGTTCGATTTTAAAAGCTCACAAACATTGTTCTAACTCCAATATGATTTAATATAACTTTATAAATCATTTTTAATCACATTAAACCAAAATTCCAATTATTTACGCAATTTCAAATATTAAATTATCGATTTAATTATCCAATTAAATCCAGATAGTCAAAAAATAAATTATTCGACTAATAAATTTTACTTGTTGATATTTAAAATCAATTAAATATCTGAATTTCAAATGACATAAATTCTGGGTTGTTACAAACTTCCCCCCTTAAAAGAATTTCATCCTCGAAATTGCCAAGTAAGAAAGAGTTTTGAAATCCATTAACTTTTCAAAACAATTCAATTCAGATTTCAAATTCACTTAGGTGTTTAACTTTCCCAAAATGCATAGTTAAACTTCTTACAAAACTTCACTAATATTTTCAAATCCATATATAGTTATCTTTTCAAAATCAACTATATCGTTTAACCTTTTACTTCAAATCAAAACTTAGTTTTCACAAATTTTTTTTCCAAAATTTCCCGAAAATTTTCTAACGCCTTAAATTTTTAGAAAATTTCGCCATAACCTCCTTTGCGCGGCTAGCTCGGTACGACTACAAAATGCCACAACGGGCCCCAATTTCAAAAAGAAAACGAAAAGCCAAGCAGCTAGACAAGAAGATCATCAAATTTCGTACTGAAATTCAAATACATACCTTTTTGTAGAGCAATTCAATTTTTTATCTTCAAAATCAAAATCCCAATTCCATTTCCTTTAATACACCTGTATATCCTGCTAGCCATAATATCCAATTACAAGTTTCAAATTTATTTTGCACATTCCTTTACAAAATTTTCAATATATACTTCTTATACCATTTTTTCTTTACTATTGAAGTTATATATCCATTTTCATTCTAGATTGCATTATCAATTTCATTCGAGTTCAATTTACACTTTTAATTCTGTTTGGATTCAATTTACCTTTTGAATGTTGAATTTATCAATTATCTTTCATTCACAATTGATTCATATCACTATTTTTAATTAGTTTTATTTACAAATTCAATTACTTTAGCTTTTAATTTCACTAATTCAATTTCATCAACACTTAATGAATTTATATACAACCAATTTATAATCAAATAACAACCAATGTATATTCAACACAACCGAATTTGTTCACTTTACATTCAACATTCATGTCCACTTTGTTTACCTTCAATTTGGTTTAACACATTTAATTAGCTTTAATGAATTAACACTTATATCCATTATTATATATCAATTCATTACATTCGATTGATTTACATTCAATTCATTTATTAATTCAATCTCTAATTCATTTAACCACTAAAGTTGAATTTCATTAATATAGCTCAAGTTTATATTTATCACTTTACTTGTTTTCTTTGGTACCAAATCAACTTCATTCAACATTACTTAAGTTATATCCCATTTCAACATTCAATTTCAATTACATTTACTTGCAATTGTAAATTTATTTATCCATCCACAGTTTTATTTTCATAATTTAAACTCACTTCCAATTCATTTGTTACTAACCCAAATTTATTTTTAACTTAATAAATTTCTTTTAAGTAATCATTTCTTATATATATAAGTTCATTTCACTTAGCCTCTCAGACCTTTCTTTAAATTCACTTTATTTAATTGATTCACTTATACTTACTTTAATTTAACTCCATCCTTTAAGTTAAATTTATTCTATCAAAATTTAAATTGTATAAGTTATCAACTCATTTACCAATTCGATAAATATTTAAAATAGGATTCTAGAGTCTTTTCAACCTTTCAAAACCAAGTTTGAAATCAATTCAAATTATCTTTTGAATTTCCAAAACCAAACCCAAATTTTCCAAACAACTTTAATTTAAAACAATCTGGCAGCAATTTCCTCTTTTGGAAACCCGAAAATGAACACCGATAATGTCGCGATCATCATCGGAATTATTTTCCAGCGATCGAAAAGAGTTTAGAGCTTTTATCCCTTTAAAACATTTCTCCAAAATTTTTGAAAATCATTTTCAAATCAAAAAGGATATAAACCTTCCAAATCTCCAAACTTTTCAAATTCTTTTCAAAACATTTCCAAACACTTCTCTGGAATTTTACTTCAAATTACAAATCACATTTACAATTCATATTCATAAATTCCATTTGTGTGTGAATTTATTTCTTAACTTTGGAGTTACGATTTCAATTTCCTACTTAAAAGATAATAATATTATCACTTCCTAACAATCAAGCAACCATATACTATAATAATTTACAAATATTATTTTCTTTATCTACAAAAATAGTTTTGGGTAAAATTATTTCATTTACCCTATTTTAAAACAATATCGTGTCGAATTGTTCTGAACAAGTGTTTAGAGATCCCTATCGATAGAGTTGTATAGACTATACCGACCAGAATCCATATACCATTCAACAAACCAATCATCATAATATAAAACAATTTTATTTTCACTAACAAATACGCGCTCATATCTTTTATTACACTCAAACTCATTCTAGAGTACTACTGACTCTATCTCTAATGAGTAATTCCCAATAGAGCCAAGGTTGTCACTTAACCAAATGCTCTGATACCACATGTAACATTACGATTTTGTCGGGATCCGAAGGTCAGCATTCTTACGTCCACTGTATCAAATGCCGTATAATCGAATGCCGGAAAACCGAATTGTTTGGGTTAAAAAGAAAAGGTAGAAGAAGAAGATAGAAGAAATAAGAAAACAAAACAGAAACAATATCAGAATCTCACATATCGCAGCGGAACAACATATAATAGATAAATGAATAATCTTTAAACCAAAGAATCGTCTCAGTTAATACATTACATCATCAGAGTGTACAACAACAATATACAACACAACTGGACAATGGACAGTTATACAAACGTGTCCTTACAAGTGAATGTACAGCGGAAAGATGATACCATATACAAATAATACGTCTCGCCATCCAGCTCGCCACTTGAGCTCCATAGCACTTCTGAATCCAAAATGACCTGATAACCCGACTCTAGGCTGCCCGTGTGGAAAATTATGGGCACCCAGAGTTTAGGAAGAGAACAATAAACTCCAGGTTAGTTATGCGACTGGTGTGAGAACTTAAAACAGTTATTTATCTTTTGAAACAACAACAACAATAAGGGAAGTGAAAAATATCCGCAATGCTTTTGGAAAATGAGACTACTATAAGGCCTCCCCGCACACACACAATGCAAACGCAGAATTGGAGGAGATTTCTCCTTATGATAGTCAAAGATGCTTACTACGCAAAACAAATTATTTTTGATATTATTATTAGCGCGTAGTGTAGAAAGCATTTCGAAAATAGAATATAAATCTTAGCCAACATACGACTATTATCGTATGCCTACTATAGCTACCATGTTCAATAGTAGGTTACCGCCACATTCCATGGCAGGTTATACAACTAAAACCGTAAAAGGCTCGTATTGTTTCTTTGGATTTCCAACAAATGGTCAGGCTAAGGAACTTTCTACTGTCAATGGGATCGCCTCTGGCGAGATGTCCCGAGAACCTAACGTTACAGTTAGATCTCTGCCATCACAAGGCCGGGCTACCTCTGTAACTAGGTAACTACTACACGAATATGTCATCCCCCGGTCCCTTTGGACCTTTATCCGAGCGCTCGATAACCAACATCACATAGTAATAAATATAGTATGTCAACATGAGTAAGTATCTGGGCTCCATACCATGATACCACCATTTCCAGAAGGAAATGACATACCCTAAAGGGCGCGACCCTCATAACCTTGCCGCATATTCCTGTTTTGACCATTTCCGGGGAGTGAGGTCGGACGAAATCTCGTCCACAAAGCTAGGCACAAAGCCATGCTTTGATCAACAAATGATCAATGAATGATCAACACACAGCAGCACTAAGCATGTCACATTATCAAATTGGGAGTATATCGCTAATAACCTTCAACTACATAACCTCAAAGGGTGTTGAGCTAAGAGAATAAATTCTCCGCCACCAATGGAAATATATTTGAAAGAAATCTGCTTTATATCTTAAAATGTAATGTCAGACACGTAACCATACAAGTCTTTTCCGGGTTTGAACAGAACCGAAGGCACTTCAAAAGAAGCCCTTGCAATCCGGGTATTCACAATTCCGATCGAATTTCCCATCACAAAGGAAATCTCCATACCGTAGCTAACGGTGCAGAGACAATCGATAGGTCTTTCTATCATTTTCACAAATACCCGGTCTTCAACACCGGTCTTCAATGCTATCCATTACGTCGTATCACTATTCGGAATGGATAATCCGAATAACGAGCGCAATAATTTAAAAATAAGTGTAGCATTCAATTTCAACCAATTCACAACAAATACCTATTTAAAGGTCAATATTGATAGTCGGTTATTTAACTATCAATCAATATTCACAACATCACCCGATTTCAAATAATTTCCCAAATTATTTATTTTCAAAAATATCTTTACAAGATATATTTTCCACACTTCAACCATTTGAAAACAAATTTCAAATCATTTTTCACCTTTCAATCTTTGAAAACAAATTTCAAATCAATTTCCTTAAACGGAAACACTTCCAAATATTTATCCATTTTAAAATGGTTTATTTAAATCAATCAAATAAATCCTTACCGATTTATTTTAAACTTACGTTCCAAATCCGTAAATTTATTTCCACACTTCAAAAATAAATCAATGTATATTTTTAGACAAATTTCCCTTTCTTTTATAAATTCCATAGTGAATTTACATTTCCAAAATATCTATGAATATACGATTTTTAAATCGATTTGTAATATTCATTTTCAATTTATCTTTAAAAGATAAAATCTCAAAACATTCACTTCATATTGGAAAAACATTTCCATACTTATTTAATAATAAGTAATTCACAAACCTATTTATTTTCAACACTTGGAAAATATTCAATATACTTATCACAATTAAGTATATAATTTATTTTTAAGGAAAACATTCTCTTAAACACATTTATTTGAGTCAAAATGAATGTTGCGTAAAACATCGTTACGACAACCCAAAATCATTAGTATAGGGATTCGAACTTAAAATAGATATATAAATCCCAATACTATATAAAACATTTCCTTTCTGAAATCATTTACTATAACAACAATGTTATAGTCCACCATTTCCTTATATTTCTCGAAAACGTCTATTTCAACAATGAATGTTGAAATCTTTGGTTTCGATGTTTAATACCTTTTAAAACATCTTCAAAACAATTAACTTCATCTTATAATATCCCTTCCCCAAAACATATCCATTTTATTTAATAATATATTCACTGTCCAAAATCGTGAATATACTTCCTAACCAAAGTCTTATTATTACAACATTTAACTTAAAGGATAATTCGCTGTCCAAAATCACGAATATATCTCCTTTAATAAACTTCTATGTTTAATTTATCAAATTCAATTGATTTCGGATTTATAAAACGATGTTTATAAATTCAATTTATAAAAACTCCAACTTATATAAAAATCCCTTAATTAACAAATTTTATTTATATCCCATTTAAACGCCAAAATCCAATTTATACGTTAATTACTTATAAATCTTTTATTTTACAAAATCTATTATTTTATAACTTCACAATTTATAAATCTATAAATTTCATTCACTTATGAAATCCATTTTTATTTCATTTTAATACTTATAAAAAATCGTTTTATAATTCCAATAATTTAATTTATAAATATCAATTTTATAAATCTTTTATATAAATCATTTATAATAATTCAAAATTCCCAATTTAAACCATTTTATAAATTAATCAACTACTTATTTCGAAAATCATATTTCGGTTACATTTCACAAAAATTATAATTTTTTATAACATAAAAATTACAACGTTTATTTATTTAAAATGAATAAATTCCAAAATTAAATTTTATTATGAATTCTCAACTTAAATTTTTAAAAATCCAATTTTATTTACTTTCGGCATCTATCGATACCAAAAATATATTCGGCTAAATTTTAGCCTTTAACGATTTCAATCACAAAGATAATCACGCAGATTATAAATAGATCAACACACAACATTGAAACCAACTCAATCATTTAAGGAATCCAGTTGGATCCCTCCAACCTGTTTCCCTGCATCCACAGATGTTAGCACAATACCAATTCCACTTCGAGGTGAAATATCGCGGTATATGAGATTTATAAAATATTATCCGCTATTATGCGGTGCAGTAGGGTCTCATCCTCTATATAATGCGGGAAATCAACTCCAAGTACGTATATAATACAAATTCCACTTCGAGGTGGAATATCGCCGTATATGTGTTTAATAAATAACCTCCGCTTAATATGCGGCGTATAGGGTCTATTTCAAAACAATAGATAGCAATTTATCGTCCAAGCATGCAAATTAGCACAATCAAGCAATTTTAAATCTAACTATTCAAAATTTAAATCGAAACTAATTCGATTGAGTGAGAAGTTCTCACCTTGAGTTTCCGATAACAGTCTTAGCGTTTTATTTCGAATAAAATTAAACGTGCGTTTAATTTTACCCGAAATTTTCATTAGCTCCAAACGACTCCAAACCAGCTCCATTGCGTAGTGCTCGACAAAACGAACCCGACGCAAGTCGTTTTGTAATTTTCCGACCTCGTATCAAAAAGTTATAAGGTTACAGAGATTACACGATTTAATATAATTAAATTTCACAATTTTTATTTTTTTTAATTTTAAAACCTAAATGATCTAGACCGTTCGATCCCCCTGCATGCATCAAGGCCGCACGTGGCTATCTTCTCCCCACTCCAGTATTCGCACGCAAGAACCCAAAAATTGCCGTTCCAACCCTAAATCAAGCGACCAAATCGACGACATATACTTCGATCAGAAGCCTCCATCTCGTGCGCACGCCTCCACTCAACCCACGGCCCGAGTATGGTGGAGCTCGGTCGAGTATTGAGCTCAAAAAACGTGCCGAACTCCCTGATGAACGCGGCCCATAAGCTCCCTCCACGTCGCTCCATACTCGATCATCACCGTATGGATCGCAAGGTCTCTCAATGCTCTACACTTTGTTAGTTGGAACTTTCTGGAAATATCGCACGGATTGGAAGATTTTGATGGGGAAAGATCTGATGATTTTGGCCATAGAAATCTTTACTGGTGGCTAGGCTAATTTAGGGTTAGGGTTTTGCAAATTAGAAAGAGATGGGTCCTTTTATAGAAAACCGACGAACACTATTCATCTCCAATTTTCCGAACTCCAAATCTCGTGCGGTGACCGACGTTTCTAGAGTTTACCCCATGTTCCGAACACAATGGAATATGTTTCGGAAGCTAATTCGATCATCTGTGCGAGTTACAGCAATAAACGATCAAATTTAAATTAAATCGATTAAACTAATTTCTATGCGTTTTGGCTTGCCCCGGACAAACGGTAAATCCGATTGACACGAAATTTGAAACCATACAATAATTTAATATTACGGATCCGATGAAACTAGTTTCGTCAAAATCCGAGACTGTTTGAAAAATGGCTATTTTAACTCGTCAATTAAATATTAAAATATTCAATTTTCACAAATTAACTTTTAATTCGATTTTAAAAGTTCACAAACATTGTTCTAACTCCAATATGATTTAATATAACTTTATAAATCATTTTTAATCACATTAAACCAAAATTCCAATTATTTACGCAATTTCAAATATTAAATTATCGATTTAATTATCATATTAAATCCAGATATTCGAAAAATTAATTATTCGACTAATAAATTTTACTTGTTGATATTTAAAATCAATTAAATATCTGAATTTCAAATGACAGAAATTCTGGGTCGTTACAGTAAACAATTATCCAAATTTGAAGAGAAGCAATTTATTCGTTCTATTTCCTCTCCTTGGAGAGCTTCAGCTATTTTTTAAAGAAATCTGATGGTACACTTAGGCTTTGCGTTGAACTACTGCAAGGTCAATGATCTTACCATAAAGAATAAATATCCTTTTCCTCGGATTGATGTAGCGGTGCTAGAGTCTTTTCACAGTTGGACTTAGCAATCGGTTTTCATCAGCTTTGTATTGCAGAGGATAGCATTCCCTCGACATCGTTCCGTACTCGTCATGGATCTTATGAATGGCTTGTTATGCCATTTGGTTTAACAAATGCTCCAGCTTATTTTGTTGACTTTATGAATCGAGTTTTCAAAGATTTTCTTGATCGATTTGTTCTCATCTTTATAGATTATATTCTTGTTTATTCTAAAACCGGGGAAGAGCATGAAAAACATCTTCGGATTGTGTTGGAAACTCTTAGGAGCAATCAATTGAAAGTAAAATTTTCTGAGTACCACTTTTGGCAATCTCGTGTGAAATTTCTTGGGCATATTATTTTAGAATTCATAATTTCTGTGGATCCTTCAAAGATTGAAGCAATTTAAAATTGAAGGAGACCGAAGAGTGTGACGAAAATTCGTAGATTTCTTGGATTGGTAGGTTATTACAGTCAGTTCATAAAAGACTTTTCTAAAATTTCCATGCCTCTTACTAGTTTGACAAAGAAGGGAGTTAAGTACATTTGGTCGAACAAATATGAAGCTTCTTTTCAGAAATTAAAAGAACTCCTTTCCAATGCTCCTATTCTTGTGATTCCTGAAGGGAACCTAGACTTTATTGTTTATACCGATGCTAATCGTGTTGGTTTAGGTGTCGTTCTCATACAAAGGGAACGTGTAATCGCGTATGCTTCTAGGCAATTAAAGCCTGCCGAGACTAGATATGCCACGTATGATTTAGAGCTCGCAGCTATTGTTTTCGTCCTTAGAATTTGGCGTCATTATCTTTTGGGAGAGAAATTTGTTATCTACACTGATCATAAATATTTGAAGTATTTATTTTCTCAAAAGGAACTTATTTTGCGTCAACAACGTTGACTCGATTTCCTTGCATCTTATGATCTTGATATTCTTTATACTCCCGAAAAAGGAAATCGTGTTGCCGATGCCCTTAGCTGAAAGCATCAAGCGGCTGTTTATATGATGGTATCCGAATGGAATGGTCTCGAGACTTTGTCCAATTATGAGATTCGAGATCGCGAATCCGATTCATGTTCGTCTCTTGTTTTATGTAGCCTTAAGGCTCATCCTTCTGTTTTTGACCGCATTCTTCAAGCTCAAGACCATGATCCCAATTTGGCTCTCCTTATCCAAAGTTGTAGGGATCAAAATAAGGTTGATGGTTTGAAATATTATGATATTGATGCTCGTGGAGGTATTCGAAAATTTGGTAGACTTAGCGTGCCAAATATTAGTGATCTTCGTAAAGAAAATTTAGAAGATTCTCATCGTTCTAAATTTACCATTCATCAAGGTAGTAGTAAAATGTATGCGAATATGAAGTGACTTTATTATTGGGATGGAATGAAATCTGATATTGATAACTTTATTAAGCGTTGCATAACTTTCCAACTCATAAAGGCCGAGCATCAAAGGCCTGGTGGGTTGTCGCAACATTTGGACATTCCCGTTTGGAAGTGGGATCAAATCTCCATGGACTTTATTGACGGTCTTCCTCGATCTCGTTCGGGTCATGATACTTTATGGGTGGTTGTAGATAGACTAACAAAATCCGTCCATTTTATTTCCATTCGGTCCAATCGGACCGTACCTCTTTTGGCCAAACTCTATGTTAAAGAAATTGTTAAATTACATGGAGTTCCTACTTCTATTGTTAGTGATCGTGATCCATTGTTTACCAGTGGATTTTGGAAGAGTCTTCAAAAAGCTTTGGAAACGAAGCTTAATTTTAGCACCGCTTATCATCCTCAGTCCGATGAACAAACCAAGCGTGTGAATCAAACTCTTGAAGATCTTCTTCATGCATGCGTTCTTGATTTTAGGGGAAGTTGGGAAGATCATATTTCTCTTGTTGATCTTTTCTATAATAATAGCTTCCAATCTAGTATTGGTATGACACCTTTTGAGGCACTCTACGGAAGGCCATACCAATATCTTTCTTGTTGGCTTGAGGCCGGTGAGAAGCTGGTTTTAGGTCCAGATTTCATTCGTGATTTCACAGAAAAGATTGATCTGATTTGTCATAGGATGAAAGAAGCTCAAAGTAGAAAAAAGTCCTATGCCGATAACCGAAGAAGGAATTTAGAATTTTCTGTGGAAGATTTTGTGTTTATTTGTGTTTCACCTATGAAGGGAGTTGTGTGTTTTAGTCGATCGGGAAAATTAGCACTCGATACATTGGTCCATTTCCAGTCACCGAACGCATTGGTTCCGTGGCTTATCTCCTTTTATTATCGGCTAAATTTTCTGCTATTCACGACGTATTCCACATCTTTCAACTACGAAAATGCCTTAGGGATTCCGATTCTATTCTTGAGCCCGGTGCTATCGAAGAAATTGAAGTTTCATCTAATTTGACTTATGAGCAACACCCTATTCGTATTATTTCTACGGAGGTTAAACGCCTTCGAAATAAAGATGTTCTGCTTGTGAAAGTTCAATGGCCCCAAATCCTAAGGATTGCTCTTGGGAATCCAAAGAATCCATCGAGCGAACACATCCGGACTGTAACATCCCGAAAATTTTGGATATAAAATTTGTTAAATTGTTTGAACTTTTGAATTTAAAATTTTAGAATTTCAAAAGTAAATAAACTATTGTAGAAAAAAAAAATCAATATTGCAAAGTTATATGGAATTAAATAAATGGTGAATAAAATATGCAACAAAACAAGAAATTGTTTAAGCCTTAAAAATAAAATATAAGTTATAGATTAAATATTAATAAGTTAAATCTTGAATAGAAATAAAATTTAAGAAAATGTATATCGTAATAAAATCACATAATTATTAAAAGTTAACAACTAAAACAAGTTTGCAAGAAAATATACAAACCAGTAAACTAAAATATGTAAGCAAAAGAAAATAAAATAAAACAAACTCTTACATTTAGCAAAATAAACAAGACAGCATGCTGTGATATATAAGTACACAGGATAGAAGCATCACAAAACATGCTTACATTAAATGCAAGCCTCTACAAAGCAACATACTTGCATTTAATGCTTTTACTTCCAGCATGGGTTTATTCTGTACTTGTTTTAATAAGCCTCAGTACACAATCTGTTATATATACACATCAACCTACCTCTTTATTTCGTTCAACAAATTTCTGCAAACCTGGAAAAGAAAAAGAAAAAAAAACATCACTTTTATTCAAAAATTGATAAAGATTTGCTGAGAAGAGAAACCAGAAAAAATTAAACTGCAGTCTTCCAAAACCAAAGTGCTTTCTGTTTCAAAACAAATAGGTGAGTAACATGAACTTTAAGGCTTTAAGTTAACTGTAAAGATGATTCTTTGTTTCATGGCATAGTATATGTTTATCTTTGAATATAGTTGGTAAATATATATATAGATATATAGGCTACTCTGTATATTGTTCTTCTCTGTTATGGGTTACAGGGTAGACTTGCATTCAAACTCCAGTAGTTTTCATCTAAATCATAGTAAAGCTTCAGTTTTAAAATCAAACAAGATAATGGAACTCAAATATGGGTTATTAAAAACAGATTTAAACCCCAAGGCTGTAAGATATTATCACTAAAGTTGTTTACAGGAAATCAAAGGAAGATGTGATGAATTCAAGTATTATAAATAGCTAATCCAAGTTAATAGCTTAAATTCTTACTACAAATCATGATTTTTACAACAGAAATGAAGATTTCTAGTTGGGTATATACAGAGCAGTTCGAGCATGAACACATATTGGTTTTCTTTGAATTTCTGGTTATAAATCAAATTATAAAAGCTAAAAATTTATTTGTAGCAAGCTTGAACATCACTGATTTTGAGAAAATTATCAGATAATTTTTTCAATGCATAAATTAAACGAACGAGGCCATTCTAGGGTTTTGGGGTAGGATTGGTTCGCTGTTATTCATGAGGGGTTTTCATCCTCAACGTGGCAATCTGGCCGATCGCACCGGGGGGAATAGGGGCGTGGCGATGTGTTGAAGGTGAGGTCGAAGATCCATGGTCACCCGAGGCTCGACGTGGTGGGGCGAGGCAGTTTTGTTCTGGTGAGTTCGTGTTGCAGTGTCGAACGAAATGTCGAATTTCGTTCTCGAGTGTTTGGCTTTGAATCAAACTTTGATTTTGAGTATGGGTGTGGTTTGCGACTTGCCGAGGTGGGTGGTGTTCGCCAGAACGGCGACGAGTCACCGTGCATATGCACGGCGATGGTTTGGGTGTCAGGAAGTTTTCGCGTTGGCCACTCGAGTTGACTCGAAGTTTTGATCGGGGAAATAGGGAAGAAACTCGAAGGGGGAATCGAGTTGCTTCAGGGTTGTATCGGGATAAATTTGGACTTAAACAAATTTTTATTTACACGGGTAGCATGGGGCAGAAACTCGAAGTAAGGAGCATTTGGGCTCGGGCGTGACTCGGGGGCCTCGGGTTGGCCACCTGGAACAGCATATTCAGTTGAAGCTTGTCGAAAACTAAAGTTTAAACAATTTTTTATAAGCATTGTTTATAAAATGATGATCGTTTGTAAATGTAATGTGAAGTTAATTAATTTATGATTAAATAATTTATGATTTATAATTACTTTGTAGTTAATAATAATAAATAAATAAAAGCAAATTAAAATTAAAATTGTAAATTAAGAATCGTTAATTTGATAATTTAAGTTGATTGATTCAAAATTAATAGTTACATTAAAATAATTTATTAAGGAATAATAAATTAATATGGTCAATTGAGATTTAATTAAATTGTAATTATAAATCATAAATCATCGTTTTAAAGTAATCAAGGAAAATAATAAAATTTATATGGTTAATTTATTAAATCCCATTCAGTTTGATTGGAAAACGATTAACTATCGCTGTGTACTATATTAATATTTCTGTTTTGATTATGATGCTGTGTTATATAAATTGCCATGTTATTGCACTGTGATTATGATTTGTTCTGTATTGATGTGAAAACCTTGTTGCCCGTAAAACGGTATTTAAACTTCGATGCGATAGGGAATCGGATTTCATTTAGTTATCCGAAACCCACATCGAACCTGTGAATATTTGTGAATGACATCCACACGTTTTAAAATTTGACACCCACTATTCGAATTAGCCGGGAAAGGACCTTTGTGTCATATAACCCATTTCGAATATGTGATTCGACGTTATGGATAGCATTTGAAGACCGGTGTTGAAGACCGGGTATTTGCGAGAGCGATAGGATGACCTGTCGATTGACTCTGCACCGAGTTGCTCCGGTATAGAGTTCTCCATATGTGATGGGGAATCCGATCAGGTTGTGGATATCCGAATTGCAAGGACTTCTTTGGAAGTGCCTTCGGTTCTGTTCGAGCCCGGAACAGACTTGTATGGATAGTATGTCTGACATTACAAATTGAGATATAAAGCTGATTTCTTTCAAATATATTTCTGTTGGTGGCGGAGAATTTATTCTCTTAGCTTAACACCCTTCTCTGAGACGTACGAGCTCAGAGGTTATATAGTTGAAGGTTATCAGCAATATATTCCCAATTTGGTAATGTGACATGCTGAGTGTTGCTGTGAAATGATCATTGTGTTGATCATTTGTGATAGGATATTTGTTTGATCGTCTATCTTGGTGATCATTTCTATGATCATTTGTTGACCCAAAGCGCAGCTTGTGTATAAAGCGTGTTTTTTTGGACGAGACTTCGTCGGACCTCACACCCCGAAATGGTCGAAACAGGAAAGATGCGGCAAGGTTATTGGGGGTAGCACCCCTTAGGGTATGTGCATTTCCTTCTGGATAGAAGTGGTATCATGGTATGGAGCCCAGATACTTAACTTATGTTGATATCGCAGATATATATATATATATATGATTTTGTGATTTGTTGCTGGGGCCCCGGTTAAAGGTTGGTTACAACCGGGAGATGGCATACTCGTGTCAGTAGTTACCCAGTTAGGGGTAACCCGGCCTTGTGTTGGCAGAGATCCGGTTTGGTTCTCGGGGACGTCCTTCCAGAGGCGTTCTCATGTGGCAATGGGAAGTTCCTTGGCCTGACCATTTGTTGGAAATCCAAAGAAACAATACGAAACCCTGTACGATTTTAGTTGTAGAACCTGTCATGCAGCGTGGCGGTAACCTGCCACAAAACATGGTAGCTATAGTAGGCATAGTTCGGAATGTCTATGCTGGCTAAGATTAATATTCTATTTTCGAAATGATTTACTTCACTATGCACTAGTAATAATATCAAAGAATTCTTTTCTCGTACCAAGCATATTTAACTATCATAAGAAGAAATCTCCTCCAATTCTGCGTTTGCATTGTGTGTGTGGCGGGAGGTCTTATGGTAGTTCCATTTTTAAAAGCATTCCGAAAATTCTTTTATAAATCTTGTTTTTATTTAAATGCATCTGTTTTTGTTTACTCATACCAGTCCCATGACTGATCCGGAGTTTATTGTTTTCTTTCCTAAACTCTGGGTGCCCATTATTTCCACACGGGCAGCCTAGTAGCAGGTTTCTGTATTTTGGAGCTCTTATCTTGGAGATATCTTAGGAGATTTTGGAGATTACAGGTGTTTAGCTTTTGGGAGTTCGTAATCACCTCTCTCATTTGAGAACTTTTGGATATATGTTCACTGTTGTATTATCATGATGTTGTATTTGGAGTTGTAGTGTATGTATTATGTACTCTGTTGCAGTATGGATATTATGTTGATGTTGTAACAGTGATATTATTTATGATATTGATTTTGTTCCGCTGTTTTATATTCATCTAATTGTTGTTATAAGCTCCGACGATGCAAAATTTGATGTTGTTTACCGAACATCGAGTTTGGGTCGTCACAAGTGGTATCAGAGCTGTTGGTTGAGTAAGAACTTTAGCTACGGAGTATAACACATTAGATGGCTCATTAGAGATAGGGTGAAGTATACCCTAGAATGAGTATAACCAAGACTGAAATTTAATTTTTCTTAGTCTGTTTCTCTTTACTGCTGATATTCCTTAAGATATCTTGTCTGTATATCTGAATTAATTTTCTTACTAATCTCAGATAGTGAAAATGAGTGGACGCAGAGGAAGAGTTAGGGGTCAAGGCAATGCTGCAGCACCTAATCAAATTCCCCCAGCCGTAGAAGCAGTAATAGAAATTCAGCAGCAGCCGGACTTGGCTGACTTATATAAGAAGTTCTAAAAGCTTGGTGGCAAACCGTTCATTGGCAAAGAGTCAATTATTGACGCTCAAGCTTGGGTAAGATCGTGTGAAAAGATTTTTAAAGGGCTAAAATTGCAGGATGAGCAGAAAAGACTTATAGCTTCTTGGCAACTCCAAGGAGAAGCTTCAGCTTGGTGGGAAACCATCATTATAGATGAACCCGAGGAAGAATTTACTTGGGATCGTTTTAAAGAAGTGTTTGAGAAACGTTACATGCCATCGGCGGGAGTTTCCAGAATGTATCAGGAATTTCTGGATTTGAAGCAAGGAAGTTTGTCGTTTGAAGAATACTTGAATAAATTCAGCGAACTATCTCGGTTTGGCCCAGAATTGCTAAATACACCTCTTAAGAAAAATGAAAGGTTTATCCGGGGAATGAACCAGAAATATCATGGAAGAATGACGGGTCATGTTAAAGAATCTTTTTCAGATTTAGTAGATATGGGGTACAGGTACGCTACTCTTGATATGCAAGAAGCAACCGTGGAGAAAGGTAATTCGGGTAGTCAGAATTATAAAAAGCGAAAATTCGGAGGCAAGAAACCTTGGCAAGGCAATGAGAAGAAGAAAAGCATTCAAGGAAGCGCAACAGAAAATGTCACTTGTTACAACTGCAAAGAGAAAGGCCACTATTCAAATGACTGCCCAAAATCGAAGAAGCCAGCTAAAGAATGCTACAATTGTCATAAACCGGGACATTTAGTTAAAGATTGCCCAGTGATGAAGCCAGCGCAGGTGGCAAAAGTTTATGCGATTAAGAAGGACCCCTCGACTTCAAAAGCTGATAAAGGGAAAAGCGTTTTGGAAGGTAACCTTACTATTAATAATAGAACTGCTAGAGTTTTATTTGATACAGGAGCTTCACATAGCTTTATCTCCCAACAAACCGTAAATGAATTGGGACTTGAAACTAAATTTGCTAACGATCTTATTTGCGTGAAAAATCCGGTTGGAGGTCCCGCAAATCTTAGTTCATATTGTAAGAGAGTTCCTATTTCATATGCTAGCTATAAATTTCCTATCAACCTTTATGTCCTCGAATTTGACGAATTTGAAATCTTACTTGGTATGAACTGGTTATCGAGATACGAAGCTATATTGGAGTGTAGTAATCGGACAGTTTTAATCAAAACGAATCTTGGAAATTTTATTGAAATCTCTTGTGAGAATCCAAGTCCAAGGAGTGACAGATTGATGTATACTTTGGGAAATCTTGAACCCACTTTGCAGTCTATACCTGTTGTTCGGGATTTTTCCGACGTATTTGAAGAAGTGAAATCTTTACCTCCTCATCGAGAAATAGAATTCCGAATCGATCTTGTACCTAATACTCGTCCTGTTGTCCACGCAAGTCGCAGGATGGCACCCAGGGAAAAGATTGAATTGGTTCATCAAACCGATGAGCTACTAGCAAAAGGATTAATTCGACCCAGTGTTTCTGAATGGGGCTCAGCCGTCGTATTTGTTGCTAAATCAGACGGATCTTTGAGATTGTGTGTAGATTACCGCGATCTAAATAAACAAACTCTCAAGAATAAATTTCCACTGCCCAGAATTGATGATCTTTTCGACCAACTTCATGGCGCTCGTTTCTTTTCAAAAATGGATCTAGCTCAGGGATTCCATCAATTACGAATCGCCGAAGATTGTGTCCATTTGACTGCTTTTAGAGGTCCTAATATGTTCTATGAATGGTTAGTTATGCCTTTCGGGCTAACCAATGCTCCAACATACTTCGTAGATCTTATGACTCGTGTGTTTCGGGAAGTTCTGAATAAATTTGTGCTAGTATTCATTGATGATATTTTGATCTATTCTAAGACTAAATAAGAGCATGCCGAACATCTTAAAATCGTATTGGAAATATTGAGGAGAAATGTTCTATTTGCAAAATTTTCCAAATGCCACTTCTGGGTCAATGAAGTAAAATTCCTTGGCCATATTGTTAATGAAGAAGGAATTTCGGTAGATCCTAGCAAAATTTCCGCTATTCTTGATTGGAAACAACCCACTACTCCAAGAGAAGTTCGAAGCTTTTTGGGTTTAGCAGGCTATTACCGGAAATTCGTTCAAGATTTTTCTAAGTTGGCTAGTTCGCTGACTAAGTTAACAATGAAAAATGCAAAGTTCATTTGGGCTCCAGAATGTAAAGAAGTTTTTCAAGAGTTGAAAAAGAGATTGACCACTGCTCCTGTTCTCACTATTGTTAACGGGAACCGAGGCCTATCTGTCTATACTGATGCATGTGGTGAAGGGGTAGGTGCAGTATTAATGCAAAATGGAAAGGTGGTTGCCTACGCGAGTAGACAATTACGTCCACACGAGAAGAACTACCCAACGCACGATTTGGAACTTTTGGCTGTTGTTTTCGCTTTGAAAATATGGCGACATTATCTTCTGGGTAAGAATCTTTTCAGCTTTCCTAACGATTTATGAAACTAATTTGACTAAAGAAATATACTTAATAAACTCTCTTTGTTTTAGGTGAAAAATTCGAATTATTCACCGATCATAAAAACTTGAAATATCTTTTCACCCAGAAGGATTTGAATTTGCGACAACAACGTTGGTTGGAATTTCTGGCATCTTACGACTTAGATATCCAATATACGACGGGAAAAGCCAATGTGGTTGCCAATGCTTTAAGTAGGAGACATGCTGTTCTTGCATATCTTGTTATCACTCCTACTCTCTTTGAGAAGATTACAAGACAACAATATGAAGATGAGTTTCTTCGGGGAATTTATAAAAAAATTTGCCAAGGAGAAGACACTAGTTTCGAGATGGATAATAGAGGAGTAATAAGATTAAAAGGTAGGATTTGTGTTCCAGACTTTCCAGAACTGAAACGTGAAGTATTGGACGAATGCCACAAGTCCAAATTCAACATCCATCCAGGAGTCAACAAAATGTATCGTGATGTTAAAAGAACATTATGGTGGAAAACGATGAAGAGAGACATATCTATTTATGTGAGTCGTTGTGCTACTTGTCAGCAGATCAAGAGTGACCAAAAGAAAGTGGCCGGTTTACTTCAACCTTTAGAAGTACCGAAATGGAAGTGGGATCAGGTATCGATGGATTTCATTGATGGATTGCCTCGTACCAAGAAAGGCAATGAAGCGATTTGGGTTATTGTGGATCGTCTAACCAAAAATGCTCATTTCATTCCAGTTAAATCTACTCGGACTGCAGCAAGCTTGGCAGGTATATATATAAAGGAAATTGTTCGCCTCCATGGTATTCCCAGTAGTATAGTGAGTGATCGTGACCCGATCTTCACTAGTAGATTTTGGGAAGCATTTCAAGACGCTTTGGGAACGAAATTAAATTTCAATACTGCTTATCACCCACAATCTGATGGACAGACTGAAAGGGTCAATCGAATTTTAGAAGACCTACTGCGTGCTTGTGTTCATGATTTTGGTGGTTCTTGGGAGGACCATTTGCATCTGGTTGAATTCTCATATAACAACAGTTATCAGGCCAGTATTGAAATGGCTCCTTTCGAAGCTTTATATGGTCGTCCGTGTCGATCACCTACATGCTGGATCGAATCAGGTGACAGACTTGTTCTTGGACCGGATATGATAAAAGAAGCCACTGAGAAGGTAAACTTTATTCAAAAGAAGTTATTAACTGCCCAAAGCCGTCAGAAGAGCTATTATGACCGTCGAAGGAGAAATTTGGAATTTCAAGTTGGAGATTCTGTATTTCTGAAAGTATCTCCGATGCGGGGTGTGTTGAGATTCGGGAAAACTGGAAAGTTGGCACCGCGTTATATTGGTCCTTTTCCTATTCTGGAAAGGATTGGTTCTCTAGCATATAGAGTGCAGTTACCCAGCTGGTTGTCTGGCGTACATGATGTGTTCCATATTTCTAATCTTCGGAAATATGTGCACGATCCAGATGATATTATTGAAGAAGCTGCTCAGCAGGATCTTGAAATCACTCCCAACTTGGCAGTTAGAAGGGAACCGATAAAAATTGTTGATCGTGATGAGAAGCGATTGAGGAACAAAATTGTGAAACTGGTCAAAGTTAAATGGAGTGGCGATCCAAAGGACTGTACTTGGGAGACCGAAGATAATATGAAGAAATCATATCCCAAATGCAGAATTGACATCTCGACTTAAAACTGTAAGTCAATTCCTTATTTATAAATTCGTCTATTCTTTGTATACGTTTCTCTCTCTTTCAATTTCGAGGACGAAATTTTCTTAAGGAGGGGATATTGTAACATCCCGAAAATTTTGGATATAAAATTTGTTAAATTGTTTGAACTTTTGAATTTAAAATTTTAGAATTTCAAAAGTAAATAAACTATTGTAGAAAAAAAAAATCAATATTGCAAAGTTATATGGAATTAAATAAATGGTGAATGAAATATGCAACAAAACAAGAAATTGTTTAAGCCTTAAAAATAAAATATAAGTTATAGATTAAATATTAATAAGTTAAATCTTGAATAGAAATAAAATTTAAGAAAATGTATATCGTAATAAAATCACATAATTATTAAAAGTTAACAACTAAAACAAGTTTGCAAGAAAATATACAAACCAGTAAACTAAAATATGTAAGCAAAAGAAAATAAAATAAAACAAACTCTTACATTTAGCAAAATAAACAAGACAACATGCTGTGATATATAAGTACACAGGATAGAAGCATCACAAAACATGCTTACATTAAATTCAAGCCTCTATAAAGCAACATACTTGCATTTAATGCTTTTACTTCCAGCATGGGTTTATTCTGTACTTGTTTTAATAAGCCTCAGTACACAATCTGTTATATATACACATCAACCTACCTCTTTATTTCGTTCAACAAATTTCTGCAAACCTGGAAAAGAAAAAGAAAAAAAAACATCACTTTTATTCAAAAATTGATAAAGATTTGCTGAGAAGAGAAACCAGAAAAAATTAAACTGCAGTCTTCCAAAACCAAAGTGCTTTCTGTTTCAAAACAAATAGGTGAGTAACATGAACTTTAAGGCTTTAAGTTAACTGTAAAGATGATTCTTTGTTTCATGGCATAGTATATGTTTATCTTTGAATATAGTTGGTAAATATATATATAGATATACAGGCTACTCTGTATATTGTTCTTCTCTGTTATGGGTTACAGGGTAGACTTGCATTCAAACTCCAGTAGTTTTCATCTAAATCATAGTAAAGCTTCAGTTTTAAAATCAAACAAGATAATGGAACTCAAATATGGGTTATTAAAAACAGATTTAAACCCCAAGGCTGTAAGATA
Source organism: Allium cepa (assembly GCA_030765085.1). NCBI lineage: Eukaryota > Viridiplantae > Streptophyta > Magnoliopsida > Asparagales > Amaryllidaceae > Allium > Allium cepa. Next base: position 603,924,164 of record CM060929.1, on the reverse strand, counting down.
TTATCACTAAAGTTGTTTACAGGAAATCAAAGGAAGATGTGATGAATTCAAGTATTATAAAAAGCTAATCCAAGTTAATAGCTTAAATTCTTACTACAAATCATGATTTTTACAACAGAAATGAAGATTTCTAGTTGGGTATATACAGAGCAGTTCGAGCATGAACACATATTGGTTTTCTTTGAATTTCTGGTTATAAATCAAATTATAAAAGCTAAAAATTTATTTGTAGCAAGCTTGAACATCATTGATTTTGAGAAAATTATCAGATAATTTTTTCAATGCATAAATTAAACGAACGAGGCCATTCTAGGGTTTTGGGGTAGGATTGGTTCGCTGTTATTCACGAGGGGTTTTCATCCTCAACGTGGCAATCTGGCCGATCGCACCGGGGGGAATAGGGGCGTGGCGATGTGTTGAAGGTGAGGTCGAAGATCCATGGTCACCGGAGGCTCGACGTGGTGGGGCGAGGCAGTTTTGTTCTGGTGAGTTCGTGTTGCAGTGTCGAACGAAATGTCGAATTTCGTTCTCGAGTGTTTGGCTTTGAATCAAACTTTGATTTTGAGTATGGGTGTGGTTTGCGACTTGCCGAGGTGGGTGGTGTTCGCCAGAACGGCGGCGAGTCACCGTGCATATGCACGGCGATGGTTTGGGTGTCAGGAAGTTTTCGCGTTGGCCACTCGAGTTGACTCGAAGTTTTGATCGGGGAAATAGGGAAGAAACTCGAAGGGGGAATCGAGTTGCTTCAGGGTTGTATCGGGACAAATTTGGACTTAAACAAATTTTGAAAATTTTTATTTACACGGGTAGCATGGGGCAGAAACTCGAAGTAAGGAGCATTTGGGCTCGGGCGTGACTCGGGGGAGCCTCGGGTTGGCCACCTGGAACAGCATATTCAGTTGAAGCTTGTCGAAAACTTAAGTTTAAACAATTTTTTATAAGCATTGTTTATAAAATGATGATCGTTTGTAAATGGAATGTGAAGTTAATTAATTAATGATTAAATAATTTATGATTTATAATTACTTTGTAGTTAATAATAATAAATAAATAAAAGCAAATTAAAATTAAAATTGTAAATTAAGAATCGTTAATTTGATAATTTAAGTTGATTGATTCAAAATTAATAGTTACATTAAAATAATTTATTAAGGAATACTAAATTAATATGGTCAATTGATATTTAATTAAATTGTAATTATAAATCATAAATCATCGTTTTAAAGTAATCAAGGAAAATAATAATATTTATACGGTTAATTTATTAAATCCCATTCACTTTGATTGGAAAACGATTAACTATCGCTGTGTACTATATTAATATTTCTGTTTTGATTGTGATGCTGTGTTATATAAATTGCCATGTTATTGCACTGTGATTATGATTTGTTCTGTATTGATGTGAAAACCTTGTTGCCCGTAAAACGGCATTTAAACTTCGATGCGACAGGGAATCGGATTTCATTTAGTTATCCGAAACCCACATCGAACCTGTGAATATTTGTGAATGACATCCATACGTTTTAAAATTTGACACCCACTATTCGAATTAGCCGGGAAAGGACCTTTGTGTCATATAACCCATTTCGAATATGTGATTCGACGTTATGGATAGCATTTGAAGACCGGTGTTGAAGACCGGGTATTTGCGAGAGCGATAGGATGACCTGTCGATTGACTCTGCACCGAGTTGCTCCGGTATAGAGTTCTCCATATGTGATGGGGAATCCGATCAGGATTGTGGATATCTGGATTGCAAGGACTTCTTTGGAAGTGCCTTCGGTTCTGTTCGAGCCCGGAACAGACTTGTATGGATAGTATGTCTGACATTACAAATTGAGATATAAAGCCGATTTCTTTCAAATATATTTCTGTTGGTGGCGGAGAATTTATTCTCTTAGCTTAACACCCTTCTCTGAGACGTACGAGCTCAGAGGTTATATAGTTGAAGGTTATCAGCAATATATTCCCAATTTGGTAATGTGACATGCTGAGTGTTGCTGTGAAATGATCATTGTGTTGATCATTTGTGATAGGATCATTTGTTTGATCGTCTATCTTGGTGATCATTTCTATGATCATTTGTTGACCCAAAGCACAGCTTGTGTATAAAGCGTGTTTTTGTGGACGAGACTTCGTCGGACCTCACACCCCGAAATGGTCGAAATAGGAAAGATGCGGCAAGGTTATTGGGGGTAGCACCCCTTAGGGTATGTGCATTTCCTTCTGGATAGAAGTGGTATCATGGTATGGAGCCCAGATACTTAACTTATGTTGATATCGCAGATATATATATATGATTTTGTGATTTGTTGCTGGGGCCCCGGTTAAAGGTTGGTTACAACCGGGAGATGGCATACTCGTGTCAGTAGTTACCCAGTTAGGGGTAACCCGGCCTTGTGTTGGCAGAGATCCGGTTTGGTTCTCGGGGACGTCCTTCCAGAGGCGTTCTCATGTGGCAATGGGAAGTTCCTTGGCCTGACCATTTGTTGGAAATCCAAAGAAACAATACGAAACCCTGTACGATTTTAGTTGTAGAACCTGTCATGCAGCGTGGCGGTAACCTGCCACAAAACATGGTAGCTATAGTAGGCATAGTTCGGAATGTCTATGCTGGCTAAGATTAATATTCTATTTTCGAAATGATTTACTTCACTATGCACTAGTAATAATATCAAAGAATTCTTTTCTCGTACCAAGCATATTTAACTATCATAAGAAGAAATCTCCTCCAATTCTGCGTTTGCATTGTGTGTGTGGCGGGAGGTCTTATGGTAGTTCCATTTTTAAAAGCATTCCGAAAATTCTTTTATAAATCTTGTTTTTATTTAAATGCATCTGTTTTTGTTTACTCATACCAGTCCCATGACTGATCCGGAGTTTATTGTTTTCTTTCCTAAACTCTGGGTGCCCATTATTTCCACACGGGCAGCCTAGTAGCAGGTTTCTGTATTTTGGAGCTCTTATCTTGGAGATATCTTAGGAGCTTTTGGAGATTACAGGTGTTTAGCTTTTGGGAGTTCGTAATCACCTCTCTCATTTGAGAACTTTTGGATATATGTTCACTGTTGTATTATCATGATGTTGTATTTGGAGTTGTAGTGTATGTATTATGTACTCTGTTGCAGTATGGATATTATGTTGATGTTGTAACAGTGATATTATTTATGATATTGATTCTGTTCCGCTGTTTTATATTCATCTAATTGTTGTTATAAGCTCCGACGATGCAAAATTTGATGTTGTTTACCGAACATCGAGTTTGGGTCGTCACACGGACTTACTCTCTCGTGCCCTTTAAGGTGAACTTCTTATTTCAAATTTTCTTTTGTATTGATATGCTTTTATGGTTGTTACTTTTTGTTTTCTCCTTATGTATTGCATGGATGCAATTTCTTTAAGGAGGTGAGTTTGTAACAACCCACATATTGTATGATTATATATTTAAATATAGCATCGTTAGTCGGATTAAAGTCCGAAATGCTATGTAACGACCCGCCTTTTTGGATAGTTTAAACCGACGATCAAATACACATGCCGGTTTCAAACCATTAAAAAAAGGCAGATGGTTATTGGGGTAAATAAGAAAAGAAAAGAAATAAAGAAAATGAAACAACACAGAATCTCGCAGCGGAACGATAAAATATAATAGTCAAATAAACAGTTCATGAAGCTGTTTACTATACTTAGACAATTATTTATACAACATTTATCGGAGTTATACATATACAACAAAACAAATAAATAATGCAGCAGACAACATGATGCACAGATAATAATAGTAATAGTATACCAAATCTTCGTCTTCGTCCTCCAGAATAGATCTTCAAAAATCTGAAAACTCAGGACTGACCCGAGTGTAATGAAAAGACAAAACACTCGAGTCAGGACTAAAATATCCATATGAAAGTTAAATCAATCGTAAATAAATTTGAGTGTGACGGCGTCTGTAACGCCCCGGAAATTTTCGACTTTCGAAAATTCAACATCGATACTCACTTTATCGACTGCCGAGAAATCGAAGGCCGGAAACCCGAAATGTTATGGTTTAAGAAAAGAAAAGAGGTAGAAGAAGAGGTAAGAAGATAGAAAAGATAGAGAGAAAGGAAAATAGAACATAGAACAGAACAGAACACAACAGAACAACATCAGAATCTCACAATTCGCAGCGGAACAACATATAATAAATAAATGAATAATCTTTAAACAAAGAACTATATCAGTTATTACATTTCATACATTACATTACATCATCATCAGAGTGTACAATAACAACAACAAACAGTGCATCGGAAAAAGAAATACTATATACTAGTAATGCGCCATGCCATCCATCTTGCCTCCAGCAACTCCAGAATATCCAGAATATCCTGATAAACCTAACTCTTAACTGCCCGTGTGAAAATTTGTGGGCACCCAGAGTTTAGGAAGGAAAACAATAAACTCCGAGTCGGTCATGTGACTGGTGTGAGAACTCAAAACAGTTTATTTATCTTTGAAAACAAATAGAAGAATATTTTTAAAGTCAATTCGCAATGCTTTTAAAAATGAGACTACCATAAGGCCTCCCGCACACACACACAATGCAAACGCAGAATCGGAGGAGATTTCTCCTTATGATAGTCAAAGATGCTTGATACGCATTTAAAAGAACATTTGATATTATTACTAGTGCATAGTGTAGGAAAAATTCATTTCGAAAGTAGAATATAAATCTTAGCCAACATAGACATTCCGAACTATGCCTACTATAGCTACCATCCAAACAGTGGGGCGCCACCATAAGTGAATGATAGGTTCTACAACTAATACCGTACAAGATCGTATTGTTTCTTTGGATTTCCAACGAATGATCAGGCCAAGGAACTTCCCATTGCCACATGGAAACGTCTCTGGATTGACGTCCCGAGAACTTAACCAGCTCTCTGCCAACACAAGGCCGGGTTACCTTTATCACTAGGTAACTACTACACGAGTATGCCATCCCCTGGTCCTTTGGGACCTTTCACCGAGCGCTCGCAATCAATTCACACAACCATAAAGTGTTTTCAACATGAGTAAGTATCTGGGCTCCATACCATGATACCACCCTTTTCCAGAAGGAAATGCACATACCCTAAAGGGCGCTACCCCTCATAACCTTGCCGCATCTTTCCTGTTTTGACCATTCACGGGGTGTGAGGCTCGACGAAGTCGCGTCCACAAAAACATACTTTATACAAAAGCCATGCTCTGGGTCAACAAATGATCATAGAAATGATCACCAGGATAGACGATCAAATAAACGATCCTATCACAAATAATCAACACAATGATCATTTACAGCAACACTCAGCATGTCACATTACCAAATTGGGAATATATCGCTGATAACCTTCAACTACATAAGCTCTCAGCTCGTACGTCTCAGAGAAGGGTGTTAAGCTAAAAGAATAAATTCTCCGCCACCAACAGAAATATATTTGAAAGAAATCGGCTTTATATCTCAACTTGTAATGTCAGGCATACAATCCATACAAGTCTGTTCCGGGATCGAACAAAACCGAAGGCACTTCTCACGAAGCCCTTGCAATCCGGGTATTCACAATCCCGATCGAATTTCCCATCACTTAGGGAATCTCTATACCAGGAGCTACCCAGTGCAGAGACAATCGATAGGTCATCCTATCTCTTTCGCAAATACTCGGTCTTCAACACCGGTCATCAAATGCAATTCATAACGACGTATCACATATTCGGAATGGGTTATACGACCCCATGGTCCTTTCCCGGTTAACCCGAATAGTGAGCGCTTATTCAAAAATAAGTGTGGCATTCAAATTCAAACAAATCACATCAATTACCCATTCAAAGGGAAATATTGATAGTCGGTTATTGAACTATCAATGGATATGCACAACATCACCAGTTTTCAAATAATTTTCCAAATTATTTATTTTCCAAAATATCTTTACAAGATATATAATTTTCAATACTTCAAAAATAAATCAATATTTATTTTTAAACAACTTCCCTTTTCATTCATAAATTCCATAGTGAATTTATATTTCAAGATATCTATGAGTATACGATTTCAATCATTCATTTCAATTTATCTTCAAAAAGATAGATTCTCAAAACGTTTCATTTCACATTGGAAAAAAATTTCCATACTTACTTATTCATAAGTAATTCACAAATTTTATTTATTTTCAACCTTTGGAAAATATTCAATATACTTAAATCGAGATTAAGTATATATTTCATTCTTTAAGGAAATCATTCTCTTAAACATATTTATTTGGGCCTAAACGAATGTTGCGTAAAACATCGTTACGACAACCCAAAATCACTAGTATAGGGATTCGAAATTAAAATAGATATATAAATCCCAATACTATACAAAACATTTTCTTTCGGAAATCATTTACTATAACAACAGTGTTATAGTCCACTATTTCCTTCTATTTCTCGAAAACGTCTATTTCAACAATCAATGCTGAAATCTATGGTTTCGAATCTCAACACATTTTAAAACATCGTTAGATCGTTTTAATTTCTATTTAAAACATCACATTCTAAACATTTTCTTTAACATATTATTCACTATTCAAAAACGTGAATATACTACGTTAACAACTTTCATCACTTCTATTCATTTTATATCAAAGGATTATTCACAGTCAAAAATGTGAATATAACTCCATTAATAGGTTTCAACAATTTACTTCTTAAAATAAGTCGTTTGCGAATTTTATAAAACAACGTTTATAAATTCTATTACTATTTATTTTATAACAACTTCCTTTTATAAATTCCGTTATTAACCTATTCGATTTATAACTCAATTATAAAACAAAGGTTCATATTATAAGTCAAATACTTATAAAACGATTATATTACAAAATCGTTCTTTTAAACTTCATAATTATAAATCTTATAACTTATAAGATTCAATTATTTATCCAAATATATTCTTTAATAACTTCACAAAATTTATAAATCTTACTATTTATAAATTTCATTTATAACTTCACCACTTATAATTTTATAAATTCCATTCACTCCTGCAATCCATTTTCACTTCATTCAAACACTTATAAAACCTCGTTTTATAATTTCAATATTTCAATTTATAAATATCCATTTATAAATCTCTTATATAAATCAATTTATATTACTCTTTTAAAACATCTTTAAACTCCTTTATAATTTCACCCTTCTCTTGATTTATAAAACAATCAAATTTTATAAATCCTATATTTCAACTCTTTATAATAATTTCAAAAATCCCGATTAAACTATTTTATAAAATCATTAGCCTCATATTTTCAAAAATAAATATTTAATCGTATTTCTCAAAATCATAATTTTTATAACTTTAAAAATTATAACGTTTATCTATTTAAAATGGATCAATTCTAAAAATATTTTATAAACGTATACTTTCAAAAATCACTTTAAAATCATTTTAAAATCCCAAAATTTGGTCCAATGATGCTACATACCAAATAGTCAATCACGACAACAACGATATCATATATCGATATGATAATCAATCAAATATCAAAATATCTAAAATCAAATAAAAACTGTTGAGGAATCCAGTTGGATCCCTCCAACCTGTTTTCCTGCATCCACAAACATTAGCACAATACCAATTTCGCTCCAATACGAAATTATCGCGGTATATGGGATTTAAAATATTATCCGCTTAATAGACGGCGCAATAGGGTCTCATCCGCTAAACAAATGCGGGAAATCAACAACACCAATATATACATATGCCAATATATATATATTGCTATTATATATAATACCAATTTCACTGTTTATGAAATATTCGCGGTATATGTTTTTAATAAATAACATCCGCTTACTAACGACGCATAATGTCTATTTTAACAATCAATAGATATCAATCAACATTCAAACATGCATTCAATGATTTTAAATCTAACTATTTAAAATAAAATCGAAACTGATTCGATTGAGTTAGAAGTTCTCACCTTGATTTCAATTTCGTTTTAGCGATTTATTTCGAATAAAATTAAACGCGCGTTTAATTTTACCCAAAATTCTCACTAACTCCAAACGACTCCAATCCAACTCCATCGTGTAGTGCTCGTCCATACGATTCCAACGCTTCCTGTTTCGCGCGTTTTCGACCTCGTATGAAAAAGTTATGAATTTTTTGAAGTTTGTACACGATTTAAACTAAAATTTACAACATAAATTTATTATTTTCAACCTAACATAATCTGGCCGTAGGATCTTCAAAATCAAATCGTGGCCGCTTATTTCTTTTCTCCTTCCCTCTCACGTATGCCCAGGTAGATGAAGATGCGTTCGAACCCATTTACTTTGATATTAGGGTTAGATGTCGCTCCCTCTTCGTTGACTTTGAAGTCGATCAGAATGCGCCATCGTGAAGAGCATCTCGAGCACGACACTCGGCCGTGACATGGTGGCACTCGGCCTCCCCCCTCCTCGAACTGCGTGCCTACAGCGAAGGTGAACGCGGCCACATAACTTCTCCCACGCGATGCTAGAACTCATCACAACCGTATAGATTTGTAGCTCGAAGCGTGTTCTCCAACTTTCGTGTTGATGATTTCGTGTGGAAGTTGATGGATTACGAGATATTAAGAGGAGAAGATTGGAAGTTTTCAGCCTTTGATAATTGATGGTGGCGGCTGGTCAATGAGCTAGGGTTTTGTATATTTTTTTATTTTATTTTGAGAATGAAGGGGCTATTTATAGGATTTTGAACGAACACTATTCATTTCGAAATTCCAAACTCCGATTTACGCGCCGAAACTGACGTTCCTAAGGTTTACCCTGCGTTCCGAACACAATGGAATAGGTTTCGGAAGCTAATTCGATCATATGTGCGAGTTATGGCAATAAACGTTCAATTTAAATTAAACCTATTTAAACGATTTTCTAGGCGTTTTAATTTGTACAGGACAAACGGTAAATCCAATCGACACGAAATTTGAAACCATACAATAATATCACATTACGGATCCGATGAAACTTGTTTCGTCGAAATCCGAGACTTTTTGAAAAATGACTATTTTAACTCGCCAAATTAATATTAAAAACAATTCGATGCGTTTCGAGCTGCCACGATCAAACGATAGCTCCGATTGACACGAAATTTGAAATCCGATAATAACTAACTATTACGGATCCAATGGAACTGGTTTCGTTCAATTCTGAGACTGTTCAAAAATTGACTATTTTCACTAGTCGATTTTAATATTAAAATATTCAATTTTCACAAATTAACTTTTAATTCGATTTTAAAAGTTCTAAAATATCATTCTAACTCCAATATGATATAATAAAATTTTACAAATCATTTTCAATCATATTTAACTCAATTTTCAATTATTTCCATAATTTAACATTTTAAATTATCGATTTAATTATCCAATTAAATCCAATTATTCAAAATAAAATTTATTCGACTTATAAATTCACTTATTAATATTTAAAATTAATTAAATATTCATATTTTAATTAATAAAAATTCTGCGTCGTTACAGCGTCAGAGATGTTTACGGGGTTTGACATCTCATATCCAGTGTCAACGTGCGTGCAATAACTTAAGAGATGTTACGGGATTTTTCACCTTTCAAGGATCCGTTAAACTATCTACTAGGTAGTAATGTATGCTAAGTAGATAATGTCTATCAGTAATATAAAGTATCAAAATAGCGTTAAGGCGTTACCATAATCCCCCTTATCACATTTTATATTCCCAAAAGCATATACAAGACCGTAGTTTCCCCAAAACCGGAAGTCACCAGAGGGCAATCCATATACTCAAGGTACAAACCAAAAGGTAGTGGTCGCGAATAGGATAATCAGTATGACAAGGTACATGAGGCGATACCAACTAGGATACTAGTAGTTGCATGATCCGGACTGATGTTGAGCAAAGTAGCTACTACCTCAACACCGCGAAACAACACTCCCAAATCAAGGGGTGCACCCAAATCAAATCACAAATGTAATAGATATGGTATCGAAGAAGTGTGTCCGCTAGAGGTGGCGAACCTCAATGGCCCGGCGCGGCTCCTGTTTTAGTCATGTCAGGGGTCATCCAATATCGTTCTCTTTCTTCAGTCAACGCGTTCACCAAACCATCCACTTCGTTCTGGATCAACACTCCGCGTATAATAGTTATTAAAGTGGTTTTCGGTATCGACAGAGAGTATGTCCATATCCGATCCCGATCTCTTTAATAACTACGTATTATTACACTGATGGCTCTTTTATATTTCAAATTGATTCATGATTGATAACAAAATATCATATTCTCTTTAAATTCAAATCCATTTCAAAATCATCATATATTCAAAATTATCAATTTTGTCCGATAAATCAATTTCACTTCAAAATTTGATTCGAATTCAATTTAGGTTATAATCTCTACTTTAACCTAGTTCGTATTTAAACCAAAGGTTTAAATATAAACATTTCCGTCTCTTTAACCAGTTTGAATTTAAGAAAATAGTTTAAATAGTTTAAAATAGTTAAATAATTCAAAATAGTTTAATAGAAAATATTTAAATAGTTTAATCGAAAATAATTTGAATATAAAATGGTTTATATATAAAATAGTTTGGAAAAAATCAAAAATTATTTGATAAATAATTCCAAAGTCAAACCGGTCAACTTCCCAAATTTCCTATCCAAATCAAATCCAAATTCCATTTCGATTTAATCGATTTATTCCAATTTCAACTTGAATAAATTTCTATTCCACGTAAATTTCAATTTCAATTCACAAATTTCTTTAAATTTCAATTCAATTCCAAATTAATTTAAATCTAAATTTCAAATAAATTTTCAATTCCAAACTCAAACTTGAAATATCATTTCATATCAATTTTCTTAGAAATATTCAGAGTTCGATTAAAAGTCAAATCTTTTAAAACAAATCAACTTTCAAAAATTTACACCGTATTTCAATTTTCAATTTAAATCTAAACTTTGATTTTATTTAATAATTTCGTTTACCAAGTTTAAATTCTAACATTTCGAGCTCCAATTCAAAATAATTCAATTTCCATAAATTGGATTTTATTCTTAAAATCAATTCATTTAAATAATTTCAAAACAACTTTTAAAATCATTTAATTTATCCAACTCGGTGTCCGTATATAATTTTCTAACCTATGGCCAAGTGATTAGTTATTACAATAAAATGTCAGGGATGAATATATCATTTAAATCAATCACAGTGTCATATGTATGCACAGCAGGATATATATAAACAAATAAACATCCAAACATTTAAATATCAACCAATAACATCCATCGAAATACATCATCCAATAGGCAATACAATTCACGGCAATTTCATATTTATCAATGTCAGGTAATTTAATCGCAGTTCAATTTTAATTTAAATTTAACTGTCAATTTAATTTTTTTAACAGTGAATTCAAATGACAATCAATATGATAATTAAATTTTATCAAACAACAACAAATAAAAATCATAACTATGCATAATGTCAAATTTAACTAGCATAAAGATATTCAGTACGTTGTGAGCGTTATAAAACACTCACCTTGATTTTACGATTTTAAATCAAATCGAACGACGTTCGATTTAACATAAAATTTTAATGAGCTCCAAACACTTTCGGATCTGCACTGCAGCGCAGCTCTCATCTCCGTGATTCCGGCGCTTCTTCCCCAACGTGAAATTCACGTATGCAAACTCATTAGCCGCCGATCTTCAAGCAATTTTCATGACCACCTCGTCGACTTCCAGAACGATCAGCTAGCGCCACCACGAAGCCCTTCACCAGAGCCACCTACGCGCCAAGTTTCATCCCGTCATTCGCCGTCGTTTGCACGCAATCCAAGGAAATATGTACACACTTCCAAGTCAGATCTGGACGAATCCATGAAAAATTAGCATACATCAACCTTATGGATTTGAAGAGCTCGTCGAGATTTACACTTTTGCTTTTGGAATTTTTCGATTTCGTCGAACGGATTGAGAGATATTAAGGAAAGAAGATCGGCAATTTCTGGCCATGGAATAGGTGGCGGCCATGATTTAGAATTAGGGTTTCTGGGTTAAAATAATAATAAAACTATCTCGGTTTGCGTGCGTATTTATATAGGTAGGTCCAAAATCATCCGAACTCCAATCGAGACGTGCCGCCGGGCGTTTATAAGGTTTTATCCCCATTCCGGACGCAATGGAACTAGTTTCAAGGCCTAATTCGATCATATCTGGAAGATAGCTTTTCGAAGTCGATTATTTTAATTAAATTCGAAATTGAATTTCTACGCGTTTCAAGCTCGCACGACCAAACGACAAGTCCAATTGCTACGAAAATTGAAATCCTACCATAATTTACTATTACGGATCCGATGAAACAAGTTTCGTCGAAATCCGAGACTGTTTGAAAAATGGCTATTTTAACTCGTCAATTAAATATTAAAATATTCAATTTTCACAAATTTACTTTTAATTCGATTTTAAAAGTTCTACAACATCATTCTAACTTTAATATGATAAAATAGAATTTTACAAATCATTTTTAATCATATTAACCCCGTTATCCAATTATTCAAATAATTTCAAATATTAAATTATTCAACAAATTACATTAATAATCATTTTCCTTCAACAATCACCTTAAATTTTCTAATTAAAATAGCTAAAAATACGGGTCGTTACACTCTCCCCCACTCAAAACTTTTCGTCCCCGAAAAGGAAAAGAAGGGAAAAGGAACTAAGTATAGAATTCAACATTAGATATATTTTATTCAAAGTTACCAACTTATAAAACAATGAAATTCCATTTATAAAGTCATAACTACGCTTCCACAATGTTACTCCGAACGGCTTTCTAAATTTAAAAGTTAGTTATCAAAACAAGTTATAAAATTCAAAAACTTGAAAAATTTTCTAACACCCGGATTCACGGAAAATTTCGGCAGGGTCTCCTTTGCGCGGCTCGATCGAAAATTTTTACAATTCAATATATAACACAAATATAACCAATATATATCAAATATACATCTCATCTCAATGATGAGGCATCCCATATCTGGGAAAACAACATATATATATCACCAATACCATATAAAACCATAAGCGTACCTTTTATTTAGCATTTATTAGCAGTTTACTTACATTTTGTATTTAGCACAGAAGCGAGCTCTACAATGAAGCGCAACCCCTTTGCTACCTACTAAAATGCTCAATAACTAAGTTAGAACCATGCATATAAAGATAGATCGATATATTTAGCCTACACAACATATAAATAACCTATTTAGCTTCAAAACTGAGATTCCAATTTCAGGACAGCAAACAAATCTCAGTTTTAGGTCACCTAAACTATAAAATTTGGTAACAGGATCTAAATAAAAGTTGTTGTATTCATTTCAAGCTTTCCGGAATGTCCAAAATCATCGAATTCGGACGAAACATTCAAAAGTTACGGCCGTTTTACTTAGAGGATACGCCTCAGCCTGGGCAATGAATTGCGCAGGTCAGAGACGTTCACCAACGTTTTCGACCTTCTAAACGATATCAAAACACAAAACACTTAAAAAAAAAGTTTTATCTTAAGTTCTTAGCTTTCCAGAAAGTGCAAGATCATCAAAATCCGATAAACCAGTCAAAAGATATGGCGAAAATACTAAGGGTGTATACTACCGATTTTACTTATTTTTACACAGGACAGCGAGTAACATTCAAGTTTTTAACCAAGCAGACAAAGGAATTTTCTCAGGTTATCTAAACAAAAGTTGTGCTATAGTTTCTAACCTTTCCTAAAAGTCCAAAATATTCGAATTCTGTTCAGCCATTTAAAAGTTATGGTTGTTTTCGTTTCAGCATATATTGGACAATGTTGGATTTTTTCTCCAAAAATTTGCTTTTATTATTTCAAAGTACAAAACATCAAAACTTCAAATTTTCTAAAGAACAATCATAAACACAAAGTCATCTATTTTCTTATTCATACATGCAATAGGTTTACATTCAATTTGTTTCCGATTTATTCAAGTTTGTTTCATTCACATTTTTAATTCAAGTCAATTTGCTCCCAATTTGAATTAAATTATTTAAAATTTTATTCCGTTTATTCAATTCCATTAACACTAATGAATTCTACTTAATCAATTATCATCCATCTAACAACCAATGCATATCAAACATTAACATCCATCCAAAATCTACACTAAATCAATTATACATTTCCAAGTCAATTTTAATTTCATACAGTTCCAAGTTTATTGACATTTAGTTATATTCAAATTTAATTAGTTTCCATTTACCAATTTTATATTTCATTAAGTTTAAATTTTATTCATTCACTTATACATGTATCATTCATTTTACAGCTTAAATTTCTTTTATATTTACAACTATCAATAGATCTTTACATTTTATTTTTCACTCTCACACTGGTATATTATTTCTCTACTTATCCTTATTAGCATTTTAAACCCTTTAAGTATTTGGTAAGTTATAGTTATGCAAATAGAATGTAGTTAAACAACATACAGCTTCTTTTGATTTAAAGTTGAATTTTCAATTTATCAATTCTTAAGTCATTACTTAAATTTCACTATAATTTAATTTCACATTTACATTCACATATAGTATTTTCATTTTATATTAACATAATTGTGAATCACCTTTAAATGTTAATTTAAATTCCAATTATTTACTAACAATTTTATTTATATTTGCAAACCATTAATTAAATGCATATTTCATTATTCAAACCTATACTTGTATATTATCCAATTAACAATTCAAATAACATTTTTTGAACTTCTTAAGTATTTTGGTAAGTTATATCTAAGCTATAGAATGAAATTTAATACTATGCGAGTTTTACAGTTTCAATTTTATTTTAAGTTCATAATTTCCTAATTCTAAGGATTTCTACTTCAATTGATATTTTCACTTAGCTCTTAGGTTCATTTCTCATTTCACAATTCAGAAGTTCCTTAATGATTCAAGTCTAAATTCATTTCAATCAAAAAAAAAAATCATTAATTATTAAAGAACTTAAGAATTCCAATCCCGGTTTCATTTCAAATCAAGGTTTGAAATAATATATACTTATATAATTTATATATCAAATCATACTATAGAGAATGCAAAACAAAATAAAATTTGAGTCAAAACAAGGTTTAGACAAGCTATTAAGTGTCTCCCCCACTCGGACTCTCGAAAATAAACGTCAATGATGCGTGCACACATCATCGAAATCATTTTCTAGCGTCAAGAGAAGGGAATATAAGACTTATCATAAAAAAAATCCTTCGAAAACAATTTCAACTCAATTATACTATCATATAATGCTCATATTATATTTTTCAAATTCTTGTAAGTCAATCTCAAACACCGGAATTTAAATTCTCAAATCCAAGTTAAAATTCATTTATATTCATTATCAATTGTGTTTACAAGATTTCATTTTCCTAAATCCATTGTTATTTAATCAATTGTTGTAAATATTGACTGATCAAACAATAACGATAATAATCTAATATTATCATCTCCTAACAATCAATTCAATCAAAATGAATAAATATTCAAATAATTCTTTTATATAAAATATATTCCAAAATAATATTGTGTTGGTTTGTCCTATTCGAGTGTTTAGAAATTCCTATCGACGCCTTGGCGTCCCAAGTATCGACCAGAATTCATAAATACTCAACGGAACAAATTAATACAATATAAAACCATTTTATATCAAATAACAAGTACGCTCTCTCATATACACTCAACTCATTCATATAGTTTACCTCTATTTCAATGAGTTATTCCCCACTAGAGCCAAGGTTTATCGCTAAACCAAAGCTCTGATACCAACTGTAACGACCCGCCTTTTTGGATAGTTTAAACCGATGATCAAATACACATGCCGGTTTCAAACCATTAAAAAAAGGCAGATGGTTATTGGGGTAATTAAGAAAAGAAAAGAAATAAAGAAAATGAAACAACATAGAATCTCGCAGCGGAACGATAAAATATAATAGTCAAATAAACAGTTCATGAAGCTGTTTACTATACTTAGACAATTATTTATACAACATTTATCAGAGTTATACATATACAACAGAACAAATAAATAATGCAGCAGACAACATGATGCACAGATAATAATAGTAATAGTATACCAAATCTTCGTCTTCGTCCTCCAGAATAGATCTTCAAAAATCTGAAAACTCAGGACTGACCCGAGCGTAATGAAAAGACAAAACACTCGAGTCAGGACTAAAATATCCATATGAAAGTTAAATCAATCGTAAATAAATATGAGTGTGACGGCGTCAGAGATGTTTACGGGGTTTGACATCTCATATCCAGTGTCAACGTGCGTGCAATAACTTAAGAGATGTTACGGGATTTTCCACCTTTCAAGGATCCGTTAAACTATCTACTAGGTAGTAATGTACGCTAAGTAGATAATGTCTATCAGTAATATAAAGTATCAAAATAGCGTTAAGGCGTTACCATAATCCCCCTTAACACATTTTATATTCCCAAAAGCATATACAAGACCGTAGTTTCCCCAAAACCGGAAGTCACCAGAGGGCAATCCATATACTCAAGGTACAAACCAAAACGTAGTGGTCGCGAATAGGATAATCAGTATGACAAGGTACATGAGGCGATACCAACTAGGATACTAGTAGTTGCGTGATCCGGACTGATGTTGAGCATAGTAGCTACTACCTCAACACCGCGAAACAACACTCCCAAATCAAAGGGTGCACCCAAATCAAATCACAAATGTAATAGATATGGTATCGAAGAAGTGTGTCCGCTAGAGGTGGCGAACCTCAATGGCCCGGCGCGGCTCCTGTTTTAGTCATGTCAGGGGTCATCCAATATCGTTCTCTTTCTTCAGTCAACGCGTTCACCAAACCATCCACTTTGTTCTGGATCAACACTCCGTGTATAATAGTTATTAAAGTGGTTTTCGGTATCGACAGAGAGTATGTCCATATCCGATCCCGGTCTCTTTAACACTGATGGCTCTTTTATATTTCAAATTGATTCATGATTGATAACAAAATATCATATTCTCTTTAAAATCAAATCCATTTCAAAATCATCATATATTCAAAATTATCAATTTTGTCCGATAAATCAATTTCACTTCAAAATTTGATTCGAATTCAGTTTAGGTTATAATCTCTACTTTAACCTATTTCGTATTTAAACCAAAGGTTTAAATATAAACATTTCCGTCTCTTTAACCAGTTTGAATTTAAGAAAATAGTTTAAATATTTTAAAATAGTTAAATAATTCAAAATAGTTTAATAGAAAATATTTAAATAGTTTAATCGAAAATAATTTGAATATAAAATGGTTTATATATAAAATAGTTTGGAAAAAATCAAAAATTATTTGATAAATAATTCCAAAGTCAAACCGGTCAACTTCCCAAATTTCCTATCCAAATCAAATCCAAATTCCATTTCTATTTAATCGATTTATTCCAATTTCAACTTGAATAAATTTCTATTCCACGTAAATTTCGATTTCAATTCACAAATTTCTTCAAATTTCAATTCAATTCCAAATTAATTTAAATCTAAATTTCAAATAAATTTTCAATTCCAAACTCAAACTTGAAATATCATTTCATATCAATTTTCTTAGAAATATTCAGAGTTCGATTAAAAGTCAAATCTTTTAAAACAAATCAACTTTCAAAAATTTACACCGTATTTCAATTTTCAATTTAAATCTAAACTTTGATTTTATTTAATAATTTCGTTTACCAAGTTTAAATTCTAACATTTCGAGCTCCAATTCAAAATAATTCAATTTCCATAAATTGGATTTTATTCTTAAAATCAATTCATTTAAATAATTTCAAAACAACTTTTAAAATCATTTAATTTATCCAACTCGGTGTCCGTATATAATTTTCTAACCTATGGCCAAGTGATTAGTTATTACAGTTAAATGTCAGGGATGAATATATCATTTAAATCAATCACAGTGTCATATGTATGCATAGCAGGATATATATAAACAAATAAACATCCAAACATTTAAATATCAACCAATAACATCCATCGAAATACATCATCCAATAGGCAATACAATTCACGGCAATTTCATATTTATCAATGTCAGGTAATTTAATCGCAGTTCAATTTTAATTTAAATTTAACTGTCAATTTAATTTTTTTAACGGTGAATTCAAATGACAATCAATATGATAATTAAATTTTATCAAACAACAACAAATAAAAATCATAACTATGCATAATGTCAAATTTAACTAGCATAAAGATATTCAGTACGTTGTGAGCGTTATAAAACACTCACCTTGATTTTACGATTTTAAATCAAATCGAACGACGTTCGATTTGATTTAAAATTTTAATGAGCTCCAAACACTTTCGGATCTGCACTGCAGCGCAGCTTTCATCTCCGTGATTCCGGCGCTTCTTCCCCAACGTGAAATTCACGTATGCAAACTTATTAGCCGCCGATCTTCAAGCAATTTTCATGACCACCTCGTCGACTTCCAGAACGATCAGCTAGCGCCACCACGAAGCCCTTCACCAGAGCCACCTACGCGCCAAGTTTCATCCCGTCATTCGCCGTCGTTTGCACGCAATCCAAGGAAATACATACATACTTTCAAGTCAGATCTGGACGAATCCATGAAAAATTAGCATACATCAACCGTATGGATTTGAAGAGCTCGTCGAGATTTACACTTTTGCTTTTGGAATTTTTCGATTTCGTCGAACGGATTGAGAGATATTAAGGAAAGAAGATCGGCAATTTCTAGCCATGGAATAGGTGGCGGCCATGATTTAGAATTAGGGTTTCTGGGTTAAAATAATAATAAAACTGTCTCGGTTTGCGTGCGTATTTATATAGGTAGGTCCAAAATCATCCGAACTCCAATCGAGACGTGCCGCCAGGCGTTTATAAGGTTTTACCCCCATTCCGGACGCAATGGAACTAGTTTCAAGGCCTAATTCGATCATATCTGGAAGATAGCTTTTCGAAGTCGATTATTTTAATTAAATTCGAAATTAAATTTCTACGCGTTTCAAGCTCGCACGGCCAAACGACAAGTCCAATTGCTACGAAAATTGAAATCCTACCATAATTTACTATTACGGATCCGATGAAACAAGTTTCGTCGAAATCCGAGACTGTTTGAAAAATGGCTATTTTAACTCGTCAATTAAATATTAAATATTCAATTTTCACAAATTTACTTTTAATTCGATTTTAACAGTTCTACAACATCATTCTAACTTTAATATAATAAAATAGAATTTTACAAATTATTTTTAATCATATTAACCCCGTTATCCAATTATTCAAATAATTTCAAATATTAAATTATTCAACAAATTACATTAATAATCATTTTCCTTCAATAATCACCTTAAATTTTCTAATTAAAATAGCTAAAAATACGGGTCGTTACATGCTACTTTTGTAAACAATCGAATTAGGACTCAAGATCACTTCCATTGAGTCCAAAATGGCGTTTGCGACCTTTTTGAATATAAACATCAACATGTTTGGAGTTGAGTTGAATTTTGCTATTTTTCTATTGGGCTTTGGGTTTTGGGTTTCAGCCTTTAAACCAATCTAATACCCTAACTCTTCATCCAACACCTCTTCACTCATTCTATTATTACCTAACACTCAACCAAAAGTGAAAATGGAGGATAGAAAGGAGATTCAAAATTCCTAAGCCCTAGTTTCGCTAGGAAATTCAAATTCAAATTCTAGAAATCAAGGAGAAACATATATAGGTAAGCATCCTCTACATCTTCTCCATCTCAATCTCTCTTCGATTATCAGAAATTCCTAAACCCTAAATTTGGAAAAACTTCACCTTTGATAATAGATTGAAGATTCTAGAGGTATATTGAAGAGGAATTGGTCTTGCCTTGTTTTAAAGTTTCTTACTTGTTGTTTTTTAGTATAAACGTGAGTTCTTGAACTCATATTTATGTTTATAGCTTTCATTATTGTTGGGTATGAATTACTAACATTTATTCATGTTCATTTTCTTTTGATTTAAATTGATTTACTGAATTTTTCAAATTTTGGTGTTTTGAAGTCAAAATCTTTAAAGAACCTATCTTGGATATTTGAATATGTTATTTGGGACGTATCGAAGAGCATATAAGGCTGGGTTATCTCTTGGCGTAAATCCATAATCTATGTTGCTCGTTCGATCTCTTCCGAATCGTTTCGGCCGTCATTGACCTTGGCAAATTGTTGCCTACAACAGGCAACCATATGCATGGTTGTAAGGGTCCAGATGTCTGGTTAGTGTTGCTGGAGAAAAAAAATATACGGTAGAAAAAAAAATGGCAGAGACAAATTCCAGACGTCTGACTATTTGGTTTAGACGTCTGGCAGGGGTTCAGACGTCTGGTTTGAAATTTCAGACGTCTATGAAGTTTTATGGAACATTTCCAGAAACGAAATCCATACGTCTGGATGAAGCCTCAGACGTTTGGAACTGTCCTCTTTGCCTGTTTGCCTATTTTTTTGAGTGAATTTCCAATGTTTATCAATTTTTGTTGATCTGATTAGTTGTTATCACTTTTATCGACTTTGATGACTTTTTTCTAGAGTTTTTGCACCTCATGCTTGGTACGGTCGTCTTCAAAGATATTTAATAGATTCTGGTTTCGAAATTGGGAAGGTTGATCAAACTCTTTTTATTAAAAGAAACAATCAAGATATTTTAATTGTTCAAATTTATGTTGATGATATTATTTTTGGATCTATAAATGAAAAATTATGTCAAGAATTTTCTAAATTAACGACTAAAGAATTTGAAATGTCACATATGGGTGAATTAAATTATATTCTTAGTTTACAAATAAAACAATTAGAAAATGGTATTTTTATAAATCAAGAAAAATATTGTAACAATCTAATTAAATGCTTTGGTATGGAAAATACTTCTACCAAACCAACTCCTATGAGTACAACTATACATCTTGATAAAGATGAAAGTGGCAAAAGTATAGACCAAAAATTATACCGAAGTATGATTGGATCGTTACTATACTTAACAGCTAGTAGACCCGATATAATGATGAGTGTTATTTATATGCACGACTTCAAGAAGATCCCAAAGAATCACATTTGCGAGCAGTGAAACACATATTACAGTATCTTAATAAAACCAAGGACTTTGGACTATTCTATCCAAAGGAATGTCCTTTTGAATTAGTGTCCTATAGTGATGCTGATTTTGGAGGAAGCCGAACAGATAGAAAGAGTACAAGTGGGACTTGTCATTTCATTGGACGGTCTCTTATATCTTGGTTTAGTAAGAAACAAAACCGTGTTTCATTATCGACATGTGAACTAGAATATATTTCTGCAGCTTTGGCATGTGCTCAAGTTATCTATATGCAACAAACACCGCAAGATTTTGGTTTTAATTTATCCAAGTCAACAATTTACTGTGATAATTATAGTGCTATAAATTTATTTAAAAATTCTGTTAATCACTCACGGACAAAACATACTGACATCAAGTTATCTATATGCAACAAACACTGCAAAATTTTGGTTTTAATTTATCCAGGTCAACAATTTACTGTGATAATTCTAGTGCTATAAATTTATTTAAAAATCCTGTCAATCACTCACGAACAAAACATATTGACATTCATCATCATTTTCTTCGTGCTAATATTGAAAATGATTTGATAAATCTAGAATTTGTTTCCTCTGATAAACAATTGGCAGATATTTTTACAAAACCTTCAAATGAAAATACTTTCATCCATTTAAGATGAGAACTTAGAATCGTCTCTTTTAAAGATATATAAATTTTTCATACAAATTTTTCATATACTATTTGTATTTGTGCAGATTTCATAAAAAAAAATTGATAAAATATGCAAAAAAAATTATGACTCTAGATGAGTGTTTGTTTATGTGCACGATTTTAAGCAGATCCCAAAGAATCACATTTGCGAGCAGTGAATATTACAGTATCTTAATAAAACCAAGGACTTTGGACTATTCTATCCAAAGGAATGTCTTTTTGAATTAGTGTCCTATAGTGATGCTGATTTTGGAGGAAGCCGGATAGATAGAAAGATTACAAGTGGGACTTGTCATTTCATTGGACGATCTCTTGTATCTTGGTTTAGTAAGAAACAAAACCGTGTTTCATTATTAACATGTGAAGCAGAATATATTTCTGCAGCTTTGGCATGTGCTCAAGCTATCTATATGCAACGAACAGTGCAAGATTTTGGTTTTAATTTATCCAAGTCAGTAATTTACTGTGATAATTCTAGTGCTACAAATTTATTTAAAAATCCTGTCAATCACTCACGAACAAAACATATTGACACTCATCATTATTTTCTTCGTGATAACATTGAAAATGATTTGATAAATCTAGAATTTGTTTCCTCTGACAAACAATTGGCAGATATTTTTACAAAACCTTCAAATGAAAATACTTTCATCAATTTAAGACGAGAACTTAGAATCGTCTCTTTTAAAGATTTATAAATTTTTCATACAAATTTTTTATATACTATTTGTATTTGTGCAGATTTCATAAAAAAATTTGATAAAATATACAAAAAAAATTTATGACTCCAGAGGGACTTGAACACATGATCTCTTGGTTATAGAATTACAATTTTTTTTTGCCATTTGAGCTATATATGTTTCTTTTCTTAACTAGAAGCTTTATTATAATTATTCATGAAAATTTCAGTTAAACAAAAAATAATGTAGCTGCTGGAGCTTGAACTCTGGTCTCATGGCTGGTAAGTGTGTGCTTTACCAGTTATGCTATATTCTTTTTCTTGTTGAGCTATATATTTTGCTTTAACTAATACTTCATCAGCCCATAACCATTAATTTTTAAAATATCTCATCCATTCCCTCCTTCTATTTTTTCCTCTGGCTATTAATTCATTGCAATTTCTATCCATCAAATTCTGGTCTATCTCCTCTATAAATATGTATTTTCATATTATAGCTATCACCTTTACCATTCCATACTCAAACTTCTCAATATCTTTTCAATGGCTTCTCATGATTCATGTGACTCCTCCAACTCTAAGTTGTCATATGCCACACCAACATCTTCAAGTAGCTACCATTCTTCCAGTAGCTCAACTCCTTCTTTGGCCACTCCTACTCCTAAAAATGAACCTGCTCATGATTGGGGACAATATCACACTGGATATACACCAAATAGCAAGAAATCAAGGAGATCTCTTTTTATTTCTCCAAAAACTAAAGAAAAATAGATGACATCCACCACTATCAAAGGAAGCAAATCAACTTGCAAAGAGAGATGTACTATGAACAATGAATAAATTCCAGACGTCTTAGCCTTATAGAATAAATTGCCCTCAAATTCTATGGCAAATCACTAAAGAAAGACGTTATTGAACCCTCAACATCTCATCAACCACATACATATGGCTGGAATCCATGGGAGCAAACTTCACAGCAACCTCCAATATCTCCAAACTCTTGGGAACACCAAAACTATTGGTCTCCTCTATGACCTCATGTTGAAATCACCAAGATTGAACCGATGAATGCTCTCCTAAGACTCCAAAATAATTAATTTCCTTACGTTTTATTGTTCCTTATTCTTGTTTACTTTATTCATGTACGTGCTTGTTCATTAAACTTTGAATAAAATTGACAGAAAACTATTTTATAATTCACTGGAGTTTTTGACTATAGCTAGTCGATTGAGACATATCAGTCAGTTGACTGTTTATAGAGATAAAAAACTCTTGGTTTTGCAACCAATCGACCGACCTACCTCGACCAGTCGACTGGCTGTACAAAATAACCGTTGTCTCCTCTTTTTAACCCATTTAACCCTTCTTTTCACTTTACTTTCTTCATAATTTTTTCATCCTCCAGAAATCTAGCCTCCATTTTTCCAAAAAAACTCTTAAAACATCAAATTAGTGGCACCTCCAAGATCAAAACGATCAAAACAAGCTTCTTCATATTTTGTTGATACTCATGTTGCCCATTGGCTATACGACGCAACCGCAATAGAAAGTTGGAAGAAAATGAAAAATTCTAGAATCTTTGAAGGTTCTTACATGGTATACTCTGATTTTGGAGCTTATTCCCTTCAAAAATTAATGCGGAGATGTGGATTAGAGTCGCTACTAGACTACAATTCAAATCACCACAAAATTAACCATCTCATGGTAAAGCTTTTCTTTGCAAATCTTAATCTTGGCCACCAACAACTGTCTAATCCAAATAATTGTGCATGGAGTTTGGTCTGTGGACAACAAGTTTTCTTTTCACTTGATTGTATGGCACGTATCCTTCAATCTCCAAATGAAGGTATTGATTTGAATCATGTCGAGTGCAATACAAGGCAGAGAGATAGAATTAGTCACATGTTCATGGGTGACAATATGACTGCATTACGTTTTAAGCTTCTACGACCTAAAGTACGAATCTTGCACAATACTTTTATGCGGTCTACTTTTCCACGATCCGGATCATATGAATTAATATATCTGGAAAACTTCAAAGCTCTCTATGCGATATGGGGAAATATTCGCGTAAATTGGTTATGTCGTATTTTGGATGAATTTCTCACCTTCGCCAATGGGAATATGAACGCTATTTACTTTGGAGAGTATATAATGAGACTTCTTCTAGATGCTCGTATTCGTCAACCTGATTCAGAATTCTCTACTGTCGGAATGATAAATATGCGGACCATCGGTCTTATGAAGCTACCAACAAGACCTCCACCTATTACCGCATATAAAGAATGGAAGCGTCAACAAGCTCAACAACAGTCTAGAGGTCCTATAATTAGAGAGCCGGAAACACATTAAGAAGAAGGCGAAATTCGTTTAGTTACCTCCTCTAGTACCCGTGAATCCATTGAAATCCTTTCCCGAAATTAACTTATACTGGATTCAAGGCTAAAGAAAATGGATAAGAAGCTTGATAAAATCAAAGGCTTCTTCTCTACTTTATGGGATGCCATATCAAGTTCTTCCTCCACTGCTACCACATCCGTCGCCCAAGGCAAGCATCCAGCACCTCGATTTACATTGTCTACATAAGAGGAGCATACTAGTAGCGACACTAGTGGAGTAGGCAGTGGTGCTCAAGGCACTTCTAGACCCGGAAAGGAGACTGCACCGGAAGGAGAGTATAATTGGGATCTTGATGAATGAGCTCTTTTTTTTGATTGGTTGGTAAATTTGGTAGGTACTATTGTTATTTGCTTATTGGAATTCCTATTCTTCAGTTTGAACATTTGGATATTTGTTTTCTTATTGATTATCTTTGAGACTTGTACTAATTAGTCTCACTTTGGATTTTCTTTCTGCACTTAGTATTGAAACTATTTTGATATGTCTCCTTTTTCTCGATGATAAAGGGGGAGAAAAAGTGTACTAACCATTTTAATGCAGGTACAAAGAGTGTCATATATTCAGAGGGAGGTTTTTATATGTGTTTTCTAGGATTATTATATACAGGTTGTCATCAATCAAAAAGGGGGAGAATGTTGAATCACTAGTTTTGATTCATGAAAAAGCAATTTTAGAAGAAAAAAAGAATACACGATCAATCTCAACAAAAAGAGACAATCAAAGGACTATGGTGATATCGAGACTTTGAATCTATGTTTTCACTGTTTATTACTTATGGTTGAGTCTTAGAAATTTGTTAAAATCCATCCTCAAGTAGTCCGCACTTCATTGTTCTCAGTTTTTAATCAAAACAGAGCTAATAGTGTAAAAACACTACATCCAGTCGACTAGCTATAAACAACCAGTCGACTGACTAGTGTACATACACGAGTATGTATTGCTTATTTTTTTAATTTTGTTGCATAGTCAGTCGACTGACCAAAAACGACCAGTCGACTGACCTGAACCCAACTGTCATATTTTGAATAGACATCTCCATTCTGCGAAAGGTTGCGATCCTTCTCTGAATGGAAATAGATGCTCTTTTTGGTCAGAACTCTTCACCAATGGCAGTAACTCTCTGACTATTATAAATACATGTTCCCAAACACGTCATATTCACCGAAAATCATTCTAACTTTCTTATATTCTTCTTGTGCTCTCATACTTGCATTCAAACAACAAACAAGCATTTTATTGCTTTGAATCTTCAAATAAACTTTCATAATCTTCGATTCTTAGCATTACCTTCTCTTCATATCTTCACATACACTTCATATACTTGAGGATGTGATTATAGGAGGTTTGTAATATCAGAGACAAATCAGTGTTATCAAGAACACACAGTGTCAGATATTTTTTTATATTAGTGAAGTCCTCTTCTGCTGTTGAGGCGAAAATCCTTTTATGCTGCTCAGGCT
Organism: Allium cepa; assembly: GCA_030765085.1. Lineage (NCBI taxonomy): Eukaryota > Viridiplantae > Streptophyta > Magnoliopsida > Asparagales > Amaryllidaceae > Allium > Allium cepa. Next base: position 603,897,777 of record CM060929.1, on the reverse strand, counting down.
CCGTTCTGCTGCTCAGACTGTGTATACCTGTTCCTTTGGGTTAAGTGAGGATTTTTGTTTTAGTGAAATTGCAAAGGAGTCTGGGACTGGACGTAGGACGTTGCTCTGAACCAGTATAAAAATCTCTGGTGTTATTTTTATTATTATACTGCTTTTATATTCCGCATTATTTACTACATTGCTATTACCTCTGTACTCTGCATTATTATATCCATAATGCACGGTCCTACAGATTTTCAAAAAACACAATTATATATGTTTTCATTAGTTGAAATATTTTGTATCATTTTTGAATATTTAGAATAAACTGAAAAAAGTTGATAAACTTACCTTAAAATGTGTCGCTATCTCTGTTTCTGCATTTTCCCGTGCCTCCATTACTTTGAGTTTAGCATCATCCATTATGTGTTTTTTCTTTCCACTATTTTATATTTACTAACTTAGCATATAGTAATGTAATAAAACTTTATTGCATTTTGCATACAGGACTCCATATCTTGTTATGATAATAGTTACACCTTAAACAATAACAACTTAACGTGAAAAATTGTGAAACCCTTATTAATTTAGTTGATTTACTTCTAGCATTGGAATTTACATTTAAGCCATAAATTATGTTTTTAGAATTACTTTGAACTTCATTACCTTTAATTCTTTTTAGCGTTACTGTTAACTTTAGCTTTTTCATGGTGTTTAGTGACTAACAGAATAATTTGATGATAGAACATGTTGGTTCATTGTAATTTTTCTACTATATTTATGATTTTTTCTTATATGGATTACTCTTCACTGTTAGAATTGTCCGTGTGAAGTATTTGTTGATCATTTAAAGAAAGTAAGTAACATCAAGTTCTATTCTTATTAAAAACCACTAATTATTTTAGATATTAGTACAATATTCAAATATATATTTTATTCAGTTTAAAAGTAAGTACTTATATTTATTATACGCATAAGATGAGACAATTATAGATAACTTGGATATAAGTCATTGTATTTGAAAACAGATTAATATCTTCATATCTTGTGTTACTTTAACCATAAGCGTATAAATATTTTCTTAAGTACTGTGGTATCATATTTTGTTTTGGGTGCATAAATTCTTCCAGTTTAAATAAATTACTAAGATGGTTTTAAATCAACAACTGGTGCATTATTGTAATAACGACATTCTATGTTAGACTGTCAAATATATCAAGAAAATTAAACGAATCTTGTAAAACAGATGATTGTTTGGTTGAATTTTTTTTATAGTTGAGTTAGTAGTATAATGCACTAGTAATGATTATGGTTTATTTAAACAAATTACTAAGATTGTACCTAAATGAAGATTTGTTTAAAAATCTTTAAAATTACATATAAAGTCTGACAGTGAATATAAACATATTACATATTACAACAGTTTTTTTTATTGTTGACGATTCATTAAATTACATGTCTGAACTTCTAAATCTTTACACATCTAAATGTCATAGTGTACAATATTTGATTGACTTATTATATATACTAGTGCGAACCCGTGCTTCGCATACGGACCACACTCAACCTCTTATCATTATAACATGTTTAAATGATTTATATGGTTCATTGATTAAGAAATAGTGATCTTTTTTTTATCAATTTTCAAATAAGTTTGCATTTTTTCTAAAACTTGTGTATAAATCTTTGAAAACAGTAATGCAGATAGTACTGGTGCTTGATAAACAATTGCAAAATATCAAGCAAAAATGATTTCAAAGATAAAATTTCCACACAATACACATATAAATTATACACATATAAATTTATTGTGTGCATCAGATGTATTATATGTAACGTTATTTGGTGAGATACCTTTATCAATCATTTCCTTTAATACTTGATGTCATTGATTCCATTTGCTGCTTCAGTAATAACTATCTATAAGAGCAGTGCAGGTAACAACATTTGGTTTACACTTGACCATTGATTCAAAAATGCCAAAAGCAACGTTGACATGATTCATGAGAACGCAAGTGTTGATGATGATCCCATAACTAACTATGTCTAGGAACATATTATGCCGCATCATATTATTGTAGAATGATAAGATTAGAGGATAAAGAGATTTATTTCTATTTTGAACGATTCTTGTGAAAAATATGCTATCTGAAGTGTTGGAACCAACAACTATTATTCAATAATATTTATTTTAATGTGAAGAATATCATTGTATTTCTTTTACAGTCAAAGCAAAATCAATATAATAAGAAGCATATAATTGTATTTAATGCTTTTGAGCTTTCTGGTTCCATTCCTAATTCCATCTAACATTGTTGCTGTATTTTGGTAATGTTGGATTTCACCAGACTTGACTGCAATTTGTGAAAGTAGAATCAAAGGCTGGAAATTTTCAAAACAATCAATGACGTAGATTTGTTAAAAGAATTAAAGTCAAACAGATTTAATAACTTTAATAATATGAATAATCCGAAAAACTATGATTTTAAAAAATTTATTTTTAGCTATCAACAATGGATATCATTGGAAAGCATATTAAATTTGAGATTTAATAGTGAAATCGATTCTTAAATCCAATTAATGTAGAAAAAGTTATCACATTTAAAAGTTTGAAATAGAAAGAAATTAAAAACGTGATTGTTCATTTTTCTAAAATATGAAGGAGGGCTGTGTGCTCTTGAAATCCAACTGGCTAATAATATTATAATATAGATGATTGTTGTAACAACCCTAGATTTTTCATATATTTTAATATTTGACTTTGTTTTATTTTGAAATTATTTTAAACTTATTTTATTTCAAACATTTCATTTTTAAATGTAGGTGTTGATTATTATGTGAATTATAATTTCAAACCGGTATAAATTGGATATTTTACTAAAAGATGAATTTCTGTTCAAACTGGTCAAACCTTGACTTTTGAATTTCAAATTTAAATATTTAAATTATTAAATTTTTATCTTTTATTATGAAATTAGATTTAATAACTTGAATACTGCTTTTCATTTCGTTGAAATCGGATTTAATTTCTGAAAGTTATGTACATTTTAATTTTGAGTATAATTTGTTTTATTTTGAAATTTTGTCTATTTTAAATTATATAAATCATATTTTCTATGTTATATTTTATTTTAATATGTGTTAATATGTTATTATATATATATTTTGTCTTTTAATATTTTTAAAGTGATAATAAAATTTTTCCAAAATTTACTGTATTTATTTCCTATTTTTAAAGGCTGTTTTCTTTTTTTCTGCTATTTTCTTCATTTAAATTATATTTAATTAAAATTTAAATATTTATTTTGTGAATTTATTTTTATTTTATGTTATTATTTATGTTTAAAAATATTTTACAAGCTCATATGAATTTTCTAAAAATTATTCTATTTAATTTCAAAATTTCTAGTCTAGTTCACTATTTTTAGCTATTTTTCTTAATTTAACTTTATATAATTAATAAATATTATATAAATTTTTATATTTTGATAAATTTTCGAAATTTTATCTGGGATTATTATTATTTCCATAAATATAAAGTTATATAAATTAAATAAGGATATATGAAGAGTTTTTGACTTTTGAATTGCCTTTTGCCTTTTTGAATTCCACCTCTTCGTTTTCCTCGCAACTCTTCATTTCTTTTGGCATAACTCCCCACATTTCAGCTAACTAATTCATTTTCATTTCATGTATCTTCCTTTCCTCCTTCTTGAGAAATTTTTTTCGGCCATCACATGCTTGGGAAGTTGGTAAAACTTTTTATTTCTTTTATCTCTTTTTCTACTTATATTGTTTATTATAGTTTTATTTTTTGCACATGCTTTCACCTCTTTTAGGATCGGCCATGCCTCCATTGCTGCCTAGCTGCCTCCAGCACCTGATGGCACACCACCAACACCTCCTCCTCACCAACCAACCATGCCATGACACCCCTTGGTGATGCCCATCCACAAACTTTTCAAAACAACAAGAATTCCTAGCCTAGCCGAGCACAACATCACTTCCATCACCTCACCACCCCTCTACCCGCCACCTACCATGCCTCCAGCACCTCCAGCACCCTCGGCCTCACCACCATAATGGGCCCCACACCTCTGGCCGTGACACTTGGAGCCTTGGCCGACCCAAATCCATGACCAAATGCATGTATTCATGCTTATGTGTATTATTCCCTTCACCCACTTTGGCACCATCACAAATGACATCTAGGCCAACCCATACCCACCATAACCTGACCCAAACACCTGCCATTATTTTTTATTTCCCCTTATGGTTGAGCCTAGTAAAAGTTAAAAGCAAGTGCAAGAATTTCTATTTGATTCTGTGCAGTCTATTCTAGTGTAGTTTTGATCGTAGTTGATTTGAAACTCAACGTTGTTATATTGTTTTGTTTGATGTGTATCCAAGGAATTTGACATTTGGCTCCTCCATTCGAATATGTGTCGTGCTTTTGTGCTTGTGTAGATCCTGTTTGTGAAATTTGTCGTTGGGTCATCAGCTCAAACTAGTGAGTTATTCTCACCACACAGTTTTATACTCGTATGAATAGTAAATCGATCGCTTTTGAATATGTAAACCGCATCACCATATTTTATTTGCTATGTCACTATCATATGATGTTCACACATGATTAAACACCAGTTATATCATATGTTGCTGTTATATTATTGCTGTTTTGTTATTTTATCAGTTAACCACACTACAAGTTCCCTTTAGATTAGAATCACTATGGGTTGAAATGATACATACCCGAACGGACTTTAGAATAGGAGAAAATCGTTATGGCTGAAATGATAGGCCTGAATGATTTTCAATTATTTTCATTTACTTGGGATTGCGGGTTTGAAATGATCAAACCCGGGTTTTCTTTGTAAATTACGGGTTGAAATGATATATTACCCGTATCACTTTACCTAGGCTAGAAAATGAAATACAGACCCGTTGTTAAATATGTTTTTCTTAAAATTTTAAAATATTTTAGAAATGTAAATATTATAATATTTTGATTTAAATTTGATTAAAAATGATTTTTTAAAGCATTATTGACTCTCTGAAAATTTATAAGTGAAATAAATTAATGGTAAAGTTAGAAAATCTGAAATGTAAGTTTTTTGGAAATTATAATTTTGTGATAAATGGAATTTAAATTAAATATGAAAATATGATAAATTTATGATATTTTGAATTAAATGAATTTAAAATATTTTTATAATATATTAATGATTTTTGAATTAAGTTAAAATGTGAAATGAATGAATATTTAAGTTGAAATTTTGAAATATAACTAAAATTGGAAATTTGTGAATTTGGCTTAAAAGTGAATTTTATGTTAAGTAAATAAAAACGAAATTAAGTTATATTTGAAAATTAAACTTAAGTGTTAAGTTAAATTTAATTTAATGAATTTAAAATTTAATGTTGGAATTTAATAAGTGAATTACTATTAAATTTTGATTTTTGAATAGAGATTTAACTTTATAAAATCATGAATATAAGAGTATTTGAATGATTGTTTTAAAAGTGAAATTATATGATTTTATAAGTTAAAAATGGTTTAAATAAAAATATAATTGTTTGTGAAATTATACTGAATATTTGAAGTTAATTTACTGCATTTCTAAAATGCTATTAATTCTAATGTAAAGGATAATACAGCATTTGTAAATGCTGTAGTTGATAATAATGAACCAAATGGCTCAATTTAATTAAAGGAAATTATAGCGTTTTTTGTGAATGTTATAATGATTGAATTTAACTAAGTTTATTTGAAACTAATGGAACCCTACTACAGCATTTTAAATGTTGTCTTTTGTTAAATTGAACAGTTTTAAGTGTGACTTTCCATAGCATTTTCTAAATGCTGCGAAAGTTGAATTTTCATTGTTTTAATAAATTTAAGTGGATGAATGAACTTTGAAAGATTAAAATTTTGGAAATTTAATAATTTAATTATTAAATATAATATCTTCATTTTAATGATTTAAATGAAGCAATTTGTTTCGAAATATAAACTATTTTGAAATGTATTTTGAAATGGTATTTAAATTAAATAAAAATGAATGTGGTTTGGAAGATATGATATTTTGATATTTTGAAATGGATTTTGAATGATATTGAATTTTTAAATGATATTTGATTTCTAAGTATAAATAATACTTTGAAATTTTAACCACGGGATGTATTTAATTTATGGTTTAACTGATCTTTAAAGGATGGGCGATCCCAAGCATCCTTTAAGTTATGGTGTATTTCTGCTACAGTTCACTTGAGTGGATTTACATTATATAAGTATATATTGTCCTGACTCGAGTGTTTTGTGTTTTACTTTACGCTCGGGTCAGCCTGAGTATTCACTGCTTTAGATTCTCTTTCTGGAGCTGGTCTTTGCTGGAGTTTCTGCTTATCTACATTTATATCTACTTTCCATTTCAGCTATTTTAGTTTATCTCATGTATCAGCGAACTTCTATGTATTTGAGATTTCTATTTTGTTCTTTTCAGACTGTATTATATTTTTGGTTTGAGACTCTGCCGTAGTAGCTTCATGAACTACTATGTATTTTATATTCCGCTGCGAGGTATTCTGTTTGTTCTGTGTTTGTGATTCTGTGATTTGTATTTCATTTGCTCCAAATTTATTTACAATGCGGTATTTTGAGCAATTCAAGTCCGACATGTGTGGCTGCGAATGGCTGAAAATACCGGGTTGTTACAATTGTATATTATATATATTGGTTATTACAATCATATTTTTGGCATAAGTTGAATATAATAACTAGTATCAATCCTTGAAGTTCAACAATTTCAAGTAGTTTTTCTCATATTGTGCAAATTTAAATCAAAGAGTAGATTTTCACTCAAAAAAGTTTTATGGAAAAAGTCTTCTTTACTCTGTAATATGGAATAATATTTAAAAAAATATTATGCTTATTTTATATTTTGATTTGCAGTGTGCATTCTTGTTCAATTCTCGCTTTATTTTATTTATTTTTTATGCCATGCACAATTTTTTGTAGATTTTTGACATTATTACGTGCGATTTTTCAGTTGATTTTTCATTTTGTGCTGATGTTTTTGTTTCTTATGTTCTTTCATCAGTGCAATTCTGTCGATAATTTGTATTAATTATATATACGTTTTCATAAACCGAAATTTGAGAACTTAATGTGATGTAACAATTTCAATACAAATGGACTTAGTGGATTGGATTGAATTAGCCCATTTAGAAACAGGTTGGTTGATCCATTTTATTAATGGATCAGATGGGATAGATTAACGGATCAAATCAGATTGATTAATGGATCAAATGGGTTGATTGACTCATCAGCATCCAACCTAACCCGTTTGATGGACTACCGACTGTAAGCATGAATTCATGGAATAAAACATAAAAAATTACTTAAACATATTATTACCTTGATTCAAAACTTGAACAAAGATTGCTTATATTAAATTTGATGATTTGGAAATTGTGCATGTATTGAATTTAAAGTTTATAAAATTGGTTTTTTGATATTAAAAATGAAAGTTAAACGTGAAAGAGTAGAATAATAAAATAAGTTATAGAATTAAAATAATAAAAGAAAATTTTTGTTTTTAGCAAAGGCATGAAGATGAAGACTGAAGTTAAAAATTAACTGTTTTTTTGGCACAACTACTGAAAACGTTACATCATACACAAAATTAAAGAACATTTATAAAAGATAAAATCAAACGGTTGTGAAGTCAGCTCAACGTCATATTGCCGAACGAAGTTCATTTCTTCTTTATTTTAACTAAATTTTATTTGGCGGTATACCATCAAATAAAATCGAGTGATATAAAATTTGTAATGCGATGTATTTAGCACCACTCCTTATAAAAGATCCACTGCTAAGACAAAGAATCAGAAAGGACACAAAAAATATGATTATGACAAGGCTATTTTTATTCATAAAACATAATAAATCGATATAAGTCAAAAACTAATTTATGTGCACCATAACTCTTACAAAATTACCTTTGTCTGCATCTTTATCGTATTCCTCAACATTAAAATAAGCTTTAATTTTTACGCAAAACTATAAACTCCAAAAAATGAACTTAGTTAAAATTCAAAAAAATAAACTTTAATTTTTGATGTTAATACCATATATTCTTTTATATTTTTTCTTGAAAATTCAAAATTAGCTTTAATATTGAAAATAAAAATTAAATCACTTTTGAATTAGACTAGTTGATAGTAAAAAAATTTATATTTAAAGTTACATTGATTTCATCAAAATTGTATAAATTTTATTAAATATCATTGATATTAATTAAATGGGTTATAAAAAAGATAAGTGCAACTAAGAAAAAGAGTAACTTATCCAAGGATTTTTTTATTAAAATAATGGCATATTGCTAAGGGATTTTTGATATAGACAAGAAAGAGCGAAAATGAATGAAAAATAATCAAAATTTATCCTCCCATGTAAGGGAATGAAAAATACAACCAGCCCATTTACCCAATCCGTTTAACTATAAAGTAATTGGGTTGGGTCAAACCCAAATATCTTGGTGGGTTTGTTGGTTCAAGCCGTTTAACCTAATTATTCATTTGGTTTAAACGGTTTTGACCATTAAACCCGTTATTTCATTTAACCCATGCACCAAAAAATTAGGGTTTCTCACTTTCTCTTCATCCTCCCCGATTCTCCCTCTAGTTAACTCAATTACTTCGCTGTTAGATAATTCTTTCTCTGGTCATCTCAACTAATTCGCTTCGCTTGGCTTCTACGCGATAGATTCAGTTGTGATGTCAGGGTTTTGAATTCTATAAGGTATGCCGTGATTCAATACTCTTCTTCTGCTCTCAAATACTCTGATTCATTTGTTTCTTTTCTAATTTCTTCTCACTTCACAAATATTTATTTAGGGTTTTTCACCGGCATAAATCAATTTTCGCTTCTACCATTGTTGAGGTATTGAAAAGCCAAATTATACTGTAATGAGTTTAGAGCATCATTATGAGAATTTTGTTCTCATTTTGTTAATTCTATTTTGATGTGAATATGTTTTTTTGGGGCAAACTCGAAGTTGGTGTGTACTCATTTTGACAAACAGTTTTTGTAACGACCCACCTTTTTGGATGGTTTAAATCAACATAAACCACACATGTCTAATTCAAACCATTCAAAAGGAAGGATTGTTAATGAGGTAAATAAGAAAACAGAAGAAAAGGAGGAAGAACAAAACACAGAATCTCGCAGCGGAACGACAAAATATAATACTCAAGTAAACAGTTCATGAAGTTTTTTGACGAATAACATTTGATTTCACTTTTATAATTTAATTAGAGTATACATACATCAGAAAATAAACAAATAATGTAGCGGAACATAGGAAGCAGTGGAGTAATAGTAATAAATAGGAACAATATACTGAACCTTCATCTTCGTCCTCCAGAAATAAAATGGTCTTCAATACACTAAAAAGCTCAGACTGACCCGAGAGTAATGAAATCAAAACACTCGAGTTGGAACTAAAACAATCTTATGTAAGTCAAATTAATCTAAAATAAAAAGTGCAATGGCTTTAGAGATGTTACGAGATTTTTCATCTTCTATCAAGTGTAAAATGTGAATATAATTATTGCAAGATTTCAAATAATTCGAGATATCAAGTTTAATCGCTTTAATTTGAAAATTTGAAGTTCAACTTAAACTTTTAAAATAATTCAATTCCAACACATAATCCAAATTCAAGAATTTATATGGATATATATATATATATATATATATATATATATATCATTTCAACCAGTACGAAAAATCAACAATTTCAAATCAATGAAAATCGTTCGGATTTATCATTTCAACCATACTGATTTTCCCCTAATCTATAAGATCGTTCGGGTATGTATCATTTCAACCCATAGTGAACTTGTAGTACTATAACGATATAAAATACCACATCCATTCATCGAATATCAACAATCAAACATCCATCACAATAATCATCCAAACCATTCAATAAATATCAATATAGAACTGAAAATCAATAACAGGTATTAATTGGCAATTTATATTCAATAATAAATTAAACAACGATTTAATTCAAATAAATTCAAATTAACTGAGATGACGATTTAAAATATACCAAACAGCCATAAATGATTTTCTATCGCAACATAAATTTAATTTAATAAACATAAAAAGGTTTAGAAGTTGTGAGTGGGTTAAAACCCTCACCTTTGAATTTAAATTGAATTTAAATCCAATTTAAATCCAATTTAAGCCCAAAATTCAAAATTCTCCAAATTCGTCGAAACAAGCGTCAAAAAGTTTGAAATTTTGGTCTGCGGGTGCGGCGCAGTGGAAAGGAGGCTTGGTTTCTGATAAAAGGACCTAGGTTTGATTCCTACCATGTGCTTCCCTATCCTATATAAATTTACCCGGGGGTATGGGGGATTGGATCAGCGGACGGCTTTACTATAACCTCCTCGGAAGTTTACTGGCCTGTAGGGTTCTCCTGGGTTTTCAAAAAAAATCATGCGTAAATCGAACATCGTATGCGAAAGTTATGTAATTAAGAACGTTTGAATAGAAATTGAAATAAAATAAAATAGATGGGAAATCACCACACACGCGTAGACACGTCGCAGCCCCTCCCATGTTCAAAAATCTGCTCGATCCAGTCAAAACGCACCAGAACCCTTCTTTGACCATCGAAAACTGCCGCCTCCAACCACCTGGACGTCGCCGATCACCACCATCCCTCCCCCTCAAGCTTAGCCGCTCCTCCTAGATATCCTCCGCGACCACCCCACGCTGCGATGTGGTAGCAGCCGCCGCACAACGAAAACCCTAATCCAATTAATTTGGCCGATCCAACCATTGATTCGACAAACGGCTGGCCCCGATGAACTACGCACGACCATCTCTACACGACGGTACCTCTGATTCGACAATCCATCGTCGTTGATCAATACGCGATGAACGGTTGAGAAAAAATCACCATTTTATAGCCACCCAGAAATCCAAATCGAAAAACAGACAGAAAATTTGACTTGTGCTCTTTGAGAGCTTTAAATTGATATAGTTTGGAGGAGTTTTAATTTTTGATTAGGTTTTGAATTTTAGGGTTTGGAATTTGAATCTGTTTCTGCCATTGAGGAGGAGAGGAGCAGAAAGAATTGTACATACTACCAATGAGAAATAAGAAATAATTAGGGTTTATAACGAGGTATTTATAGGCACATCAGAAAAATAGAATGAATGGACCCGATTGATTTGGATTGGAATGTTAAACGACCCGAAAGCCCGTTCTGCCTCCGAAACAAAAATGGGTCAACCCATATATCAAAATAGATATTTTCGATAATTTTAAACTCAATGGAATAGCTTTCAAGTCCAAATTTCGTCGTATGAAGAAGTTATGGTAAAATCAGCTTATTTCAAATTGATTTTAATTGATTTTAATTAAATTGATTTCTAGACGTTTCGAATCCATACGATCAAACGACAATTCTGATCGCTACGAAACTTGAAATCCTATAATAATTCACTGTTACGGATCCGATGAAACTAGTTTCGTCGAAATCCAAGTCAGTGACCAAAATGACTATTTTCACGTTAATTAAATAAATTAATATAAAATTAATTAATCGCTTTTTTAATTCAAAATTTATAAACTAGCCAATTTCATCATTTTTAATCACGTAGACACTATAATAGTTCAAAAAAAGTTTACACATCAATTCAGTTTTAAATATTTCAATAATTACAGTGTTCAATTTCTATTGTAATCAAATCGAATTAATTGTAATTAATTTTAATAAATTGATTTTGACTCAATTCTAATCTTTTTGTTAAGTCCATTATTACCCTATAAACATAGTTAACATTTGTTTTACATTTCATTACATTAATATACTACAGTTTCCATCTTCTATTTTATTAACTATTATATTTCCATTTTATTGGATTTTGGTCAATTTCACATAATAGTTATAAATAAAGTCTCAATTAATTTATTTATATTGGTTTCATTCTCTTATTAAGTCAATTATTATCTTATGGATAAAATTAACATTTTTATTCCTTTGATTTACGTTCACACTACAGTTATTGTCTTATTCCACATTACTGTAACATCGTTTTGCATTTAATTTCTATTGATTAAATATATTGGTAACAAACAACAATCGTCACCATTTTCTACATTTATAACATTGGCAAGTTTATTATTTAAAATTAATTTTTATAGCTACTACTATCAATTTCAATTAATCATACCTTATTTAATTAATAAATCAACATTCGAATTATCAGTTTAATCTATATTAACTGCACTAATCAAGTGAATTAATTTTAATTGATTTCTAATTAAATTTAATAGACCAAATAAATAGGTAACCTATGATAATTGTTACCGTTAGCCTTTAACCACACTTATAAATTCATTATTTACAAAAAATATATTACAATTTCTTACCTAACACTACTTCTATTCAATTTCCATAAATTATATACTAATTGATTAATTAATTAATTATGTTTGTTTTCTTATATGCACTTTATAACTAAGTGTAACCTTCCAATCATTTTAGTTAATTGGAATTCCATTAAACTGGTTAATAATTGAATTAAATTAACTTTATTACATTTCTTTCTTATTATCATTCCAGTTATAAATCTTAAATTTTAATTTCTTCCAACATTTAGTTACAAAAATCTTATTAAATTTACTAATTTAATTGTCGAAAATTACGGATAGTTACACTCTCCCCCACTCAAAACTTTTCGTCCCCAAAAAGGGAAAGGAATGGAAAATAAGAAGTTAAGAAATCAATATATCTTATTAAAAATATTACATTTATAAACTATTAAATCCTTTTGTATTCAAATTAACAAAAGTTTGGAAAATATCTCACAAAATTTCTAAGTCCAAAGTTCCCGAAAAATTTCGACAGAGTCTCCTTTGTACGGGAGGCTCGGGAGAAATCAAAATAACAAAATATATCATATATTTTCAAAATAATATATCCCAACAGCGAGAGAAACAATATAATATCACTAGAAAACCGTAATCCGGGAACATACCTATTTATCGGGCAAATAACATTTATTTTATGAAACCAAAAGCAGTAGCATTTGCTTCCATAACCTGTACTCCACTTATATAATCCAAAGAGGTTAATAATTATATAGAAGTGAAATGATTGTATTGTTTTAAATTAATAACAAACAATCAACATAACTTAACAAAAGTCACTTTCAACCAAAAGCATACCATCAACACATAAAATCAAAATAAATCAATACAACATAACAACAATCTTTGCAAACAAGCATACAATCTTCACAAGAGATCAATGTAATCAACCATTTTTGAAGTTACAATCATTAAATTTAATATAGTATTCATTTAATTATTTACTTTAATTATCAATAGCTTCAAACATTAACTTAAGTTCATAATTCCGTGCTTACATAATTCACTTTCTATTTCTTTTTATGAAGTAGCGCTACAATTATAACTCTGGTTTATAGCTATTTCATATCAAATTTCCTATTTATAAAAGTAAATTTCATTAAACACTTTCATTATTTAAGTTTTTCTTGTATAATATTCCCTTACATATCCTTATTTAACATTACAACTTTTAATATTCTGGTAACTTATATATATATATATATGTGTGTGTGTGTGTGTGTGTGTTTCTAAGAATGTAATTGAAAGTTACACAAGTTTATCTTATTTCATTTTAGTAAATAAACGTTCAATAGTTATCATTTCTTATTTTCAACTTTAGAAGTTCCAATTATTAAATAGTTAAAATTTAATCCCATTGCAACAATTGAAATTCTAATTTAAATTTACTTTAGTTTATTCTACTGGTTTTTTTTCTTCTTCTCATTATTTACTTTTCCATTCATTTATTTATATAAAGATCAATCACTTACATCATTTGTTTTCCATTAAGGGTTTAAGTCATTAATGAATCATTTCATAAAATATTACTTAAGCTCCTACTGCCTAACCTAAGTTTAAAACTTAGTTCTATTATATTTAAGTTTTTGGTATTCACTCTTGAAGAGAAAAGAAATATTTCAATATATCTAAAAATTCAATTAAAACATTTAAACTCGTTCACTTAGTAAAATATAAAATAGATTCAAACATCCTCATAGCATTACGTAACGATTTTTCAAAAGTCTAAAACAATGTTAGAAATTTATATCAAAACATTATAATAAGCTTTAAAATAAAGTTCCTTAAATTCGATAATTTATTAGACTCATTATTTTTAGAATAAGTATAAATTCAAGATTATTAAACTGAGACTAATAGTATACTCAAATCTTACATTAAATTTCTAAACCAAAATATAAAATTTTATATCTTCATAATTAATTTTACATACTTGTTTTAAAATGAATATTAAAATCATGGAAAAACATTTATTACGGTTTAATACATAAGTCAAATAATAAATAACTTATAAATTTACTATTATTACTTTGAAATCAAGTAAATATTCCAAACTATACTTCCAAAATAGAGATTCAAATTTATTTGTCAAGTATATTACTGTAAATAAACTTCGCAAATCATTTTTCCATTTATATAATATCTTCAAATTATACATTCAAAGAAACTTATATAAATTTTACTTGAAATATTCATTTGAAAACTTCATTTGCAAATCAATTATCTTTAATACTTTTAATACTTTTCAAAAAAAAATCATTTGTAAAATTCCTTGCTTAATTTATAAATACCATTTAAATATTTAAATAACACCTTTATAAATATATGTAAACTATTTGAAAACAATTATTTACATCATTTCTTATATTTAAAAAGAAGTTATTGTAAACCTTAAATCCCTTATTTATAAATTTATTAGTTCTATCTCAAGATACTTTTCAAACATTATTAATAAATCAATAATCATTTGCTTTAAATATTTTTTTATTTAATTAATAACTTCTAAAATATTTACAACACCAATAATTTACTATTAACTATGTTGTATATAGGTAAACAATATTTTAAACATTTTAAATATTTAGAAAGGAAAAGAATGATCAAAATATCCTTTATATAATACTTTATCAAAATATTTTTATAACTCGATGTCTTAACATGTTTATCCTCATTCTTACAGACTCTGGCCATGCGTTGATCAGGCGCAAGACTAGAATTCTCCAAGTACTTAGTAGACCTGTTTCAACACCCAGTGAAAAATAGTTAAAAATAGGTATGAGAAGTACCACTCAAAATCCAATGTCAAATGATGATAATACGATAGCAGTGGCCTACCGCTGATCCAATATTCACACAATGGACACAAAAATTTCCAGAAGATCCTTCTACCTTCTGGATTCCAGAAAAATATCCTAGCCCGTTCATAAACAATGGACCATCGACCCCTGCAACAGTGGTACGCTGCTGATTCAATGATTTATGCAATGGATACACTTCCTTCTCGGAAGATCCATAAACAACAAATTCCAGGATCGAAAGCGCCTCCATTGACTAAACTAAAGAACCATCTACCCTAAAAAAAATCAAGGAAGACACGAGTTTAAGTCCGTACAACCATATCAGTTCGAATCCATTTCTGAATTCATCCAAGTCCATTAGGGTTTATCGGTCGAATCCATTCCTGGATTCCCCAAGTCCATCTGGGTCGAAGCATATCATACTATACTTTTTCGCGGAGGGTACTTCCCCAAACCTCTTACTTTAAAATATAACATACCATATATAGTACCCTTTCAAAATCATTGCTTCAAATATCGCACGTATATAAATTCCATTATATATAAGATTTCATTTTCAAATAAAGTACTTTCCAAAATCAATAATCTCGAATATATCAAATCATTCTTACATAAATTCCACTGTATATAAGATTTATCTTTTCAAATCGAAGGCCTTCCAAAATCAAAAGTTTCAAAATCACTTGTACTTATATAAAGTCCATCTTATACAAGAATCAAAATTTTCCAAAATCAATTTCGCTGTATGAAAAGCCATATAGAATTTCACATCTTTGCTTTTATAAAAGGTTTTGAATTTAGAATGGCTTTGTATATAAAATCGTTTTGTGAAATAGTTTTGTATATAACATGGTTGTGTAAAATAGTTTGTAAATAAAATAGTTTGTAAAATAGTTTTGTAAATAAAATAGTTTATAAAATAGTTTGGTAAATAAAATAGAATAAGATAGTTTGTATAAGAAAAATAACAGAAATAGTTTTGTAAAAATATTTTTAAATCAATAGTAGGTTTGCATAGAAGAAAATTCAAATTTAAATTACAAAGATATCCAACCCAACAATTTTTGATTTCAACGTCAAAGCATATCAATAATATTAGAACATAAAGTATACATATATCATCATTTCGCAAAATTGACCGCTCGCTCGATCAAACAAGTTCGCATTCGAACTAGTATTATTTATTCAACTTCCCTAATGCGGACTTTGATTTGGTTTCTTGACTAGAAACCATCATTCTCCTTGCATAGCCATATACTATGATAGAGAACTCTAGAATCATACCAAAAATCCAAATCAAATATTCGCTATCAAGAATCAAATGAAAATCCTAACGAGAAATGGTGTAATTCACCTCGAACTTATGTACTCAAATCCGGATCAAATTAATTATGCAGATAAAATAATATACGCACAACTTACATATTTATTCCAATTTGATTCGTCATAATTACATTTCAATCAAATTCATTTTTAATCTCATTGATTAATACAAATATCACTTCATACTTTAATATTTATTTCACATAATTTCTCCATTTAATGTAAAATATTAATATATTCATTCTCATAGTATTGTTTATATTTCTCTTCAATTTAAATTACATTCATTTCTCAAGTAATATTTTTCATTTAATACTACAATTATTTGCAAATCATTTCATGAGGAATTTTTTTAAGTTCATAACCAATTTATAATAGCTTAAATTCTTTTATAAACATTATTTGAGCCTAAAGTTATCACAACTTTAATTATAACTATTGATTGCAAATTCCATTTATGTCATAAACAATTTTACAAGGCATGACTTTATTTATATTCGTTTCATTTTAGCTCACGTTTACCTTTCAATTTATTTATGACACATTTCGTAAATGTTAACTAAGTTCACAATTTCAATTTTTAAATATTATTACATTACATGCCAATAATGTATACAATAATTCTACTCAACTATTACAAATTAACCTTGTTTCACTTGCTTTCAAATTAAGGTTATTAAATTCAACTGCATAATTCAACACAATTTCTAAGTTTCAACTCATATATTAATTCAGAAGGTTTGATTATCCAATATATCCAAATATTCCATTTTATTTCAATAGTTGAAAATACCGTTTAAACAACAAAATTCACAACAATATTTCAATTTCATGAACAATATCCTAATTATTCATTTTATTCTCTTTAATACACCATTATTAAACTAGTGTTTAATCCATATATTCAATCAACAATGATTAGTCAATGTTTATAATTTGACTAAATACAATAAGTCATCAATAAATGATAATAATTAGATATTACTATTTCATAAAACAAACACATTTCAAATAACTATATTAGTGGTAAAAATTTATTCCTTTTTATATATAATATAATGTTAGGAAAAATAATTTCATTTCAAAACTTATATAAAACATTTTTATTACACTAATAAATACGCGCTCTCGTATATTCACTCAGACAACTCATTTTAGGGTATTACTACCCTATCTCTAATGAGTTAAGCCCAATAGGCTAAGGTATGTCTAAATCTCGCTTTGATACCAACTGTAACGACCCACCTTTTTGGACAGTTTAAACCGACAATAAACCACACATGTCTAATTCAAACCATTCAAAAGGGAGGATTGTTAATGGGGTAAATAAGAAAATAGAAGAAAAGAAGGAAAAACAAAACACAAAATCTCGCAGCGGAACGATAAAATATAATACTCAAATAAACAATTCATGAAGCTGTTATACAAATGACATTTGATTTCACTTTTACAATTCAATCAGAGTTATACATACATCAGAAAATAAAAAATAATGCAGGGGAACATAGGAAATAGTGTAATAGTAATAAAAAATAGAAATAATATACCGAATCTTTGTCTTTATCTCCAGAAATAAGATGGTCTTCAATACACTGAAAAGCTAAGACCGACCCGAGCGTAATGATAGCAAAACACTCGAGTCAGAACTAAAAAATCTTACGTAAGTCAAATTAATCTAAAATAAAAAGGTGAGTGCAATGGCTTCAGAGATGTTACAGGATTTTCCATCTCCTATCAAGTGTACAACGTGAATATAATTATTGGAAGATTTCAAATAATTTGAGGTACCAAGTTTAACCACTTTAATTAGAAAATTTGAAGTTTAACTTAAACCTTTTAAAATAATTCAATTCCAACACATAATCCAAATTCAAGAATTTATATATATATATATATATATATATAATTTTAAGCAGTACCAAAAATCAACAATTTCAAATCAATGAAAAACCGTTCGGGTTTATCATTTCAACCCACAACAATTTTCCCCTAATCTATAAGATCGTTTGGGTTTGTATCATTTCAACCCATAGTGAACTTGTAGTATTATAGCGATATAAAATACAACATCCATTCATCCAATATCAACAATCAAACACCATCACAATAATCATCCAAACCAACCAATAAATATCAATATAGAACTAAAAATCAATAACAGGTATTAACTAGCAATTTATATTCAACAATAAATTAAATAACGATTTAATTCAAATAAAGTCTAATTAACTGAGATGATGATTTAAATATACCAAACAGCAATAAATGAATTTCTATAGCAACATAAATTTAATTTAACGAACATACGAAAGTTTAGAAGTTGTGAGTGGGTTAAAACATTCACCTTTGACTTTAAATTGAGTTTAAATCCAATTAAAGCTCAAAATTCAAACAGTCTCGGAATTCATCGAAACCTGCGTCAAAATGTCCGAAATTTCGATATGATCCTAACAAAAGAAACTGTGTGCAAATTGAACATCGTATGCGAAAGTTATGTAATTAAAACGTTTGAATAAGAAATTTAAATAAAATAAAGTAGATGGGAAATCACCACACACGCGTAGAGACGTCACAGCTCCTCCCGTGTTCAAAATTCTGCTCGACCCAGTCATAACGCACCAGAATCACCTTTGACCATCGGAAACCGCCGCTTCCGACCACCTGGACGTCGCCGATCACCACCATCCCTCCCCTCAAGCCGACCCGCTCCTCCTAGATGCCCTCCGCGACTCCACCATGCTACAACGTGGCAGCAACTGCCACACAACGAAAACACTAATCCAATTAATCTGGCCGATCTAACCAATGATTCGACAAACGACTAGCCTTGATGAATAACGCACGACCATCTCTACACGACGGTACCCCTGATTCAACAATCCATCGTCGTTGATCAAGGCGCAATGAATGGCCGAGAACAAATCACCATTTCTGACCATCTAGAAATCCAAATCAAAAAACAGACAGCAAATTTGACTTGTACTCATCGAGAGCTTCAAATTGATTATGATTTGATATGGTTTAGAGGAGTTTAAATTTTTGATTTGGTTTTGAAACTGAATTTGAGGGTTTGGAGTTTGAATCTGTTTCTGCCATTGAGGAGGAAAGGAGCAGAAAAATTGAACGTACTGTCAATGAGAAATAAGAAATAATTACGGTTTATAACGAGGTATTTATAGGAAGATCAGAAAAATAGAATGAATGGACCTGATTGATTTGGATTGGAACGATAAACGACATCAAAAGCCCGTTCCGTCTCGGAACGAAAATGGGTCAAAACACATATATCAAAATAGATATTTTCAATAATTTTAAACTCAATGGAATAGGTTTCAAGTCCAAATTTCATCGTATGAAGAAGTTATGGTAAAATCAGCTTATTTCAAATTGATTTCG
This sequence comes from Allium cepa, assembly GCA_030765085.1. Lineage (NCBI taxonomy): Eukaryota > Viridiplantae > Streptophyta > Magnoliopsida > Asparagales > Amaryllidaceae > Allium > Allium cepa. The sequence goes on along the minus strand of CM060929.1, from coordinate 603,877,823 downwards.
ATTGGTTTTATTTAAATTGATTTCTAGACGTTTCGAGTCCGTACAATCAAACGACAAGTCTGATCGCTAAGAAACTTGAAATCCTACAACAATTCACTGTTACGAATCTGATGAAACTGGTTTCATCGAAATCCGAGTCAGTGACCAAAACGGCAATTTTCACGTTAATTAAATAAGTTAATATAAAATTAATTGATCGCTTTTTCAATTAAAAATTTATAAATTAGCCAATTTCATCATTTTTAATCACTTACACACTTATAATAATTCAAAATAAGTTTACACATCAATTCAGTGTTAATTATTTCAATAATTACAGTGTTCAATTTCCATTGTAATCAAATCGAGTCAATTATAAGTAATTTCAATAAATTGATTTTGACTCAATTCCAATCTTTTTGTTAAGTCCATTATTACGCTACAAACATATTTAACATTTGTTTTACATTTCATTACATTAATGTACTCTTCTATTTGTATTAACTATTATATTTCCATTTTATTGTATTTTGGTCAATTTCACACTTTAGTTATAAGTAAAGTCTCAATTAATTTATTTATATTGATTTCATTCTCTTATTAAGTCAATTATTATCTTATGAATAAAATTAACATTTCTATTCCTTTAATTTACGTCCACACTACAGTTATTGTCTTATTCCACATTAATGTAACATCGTTTTGCATTTAATTTCTATTGATTAAATATATTGTTAACAAGCAACAATCATCACCATTTTCTACATTTTATAACATTGGTAAGTTTATTATTTACAATTAATTATTATAACTACTACTACCAGTTTCAATTAATCATACCTTATTTCATTAATAATAAACATTCGAATTATCAATTTAATCTATATTAACTGCACTAATTAAGTGAATTAATTTCAATTGATTTCTAATTAAATTTAATAGACCAAATAAATAGGTAACCTATGATAATTGTTACTATTAGCCTTTAACGACACTTATAAATTCATTATTTACAAACAAATGCTACAATTTCTTACCTAACACTACTTCTATTCAATTTCCAAATTATATACTAATTAATTAATTAATTAAATATTTATATTTATTTTCTTATATGCACTTTATAACTAAGTGTAACCTTCCAATCACTTTAGTTAACTGGAATTCCATTAAACTTGTTAATAATTGACTTAAATGAAGTTTTTTTTTATTATTCCAGTTATAAATCTTAAATTTTAATTTCTTCCAACATTTAATTACAAAAATCTTATTAAATTTACAAATTTAATTGTCAAAAATTACAGGTCGTTACAGTTTTGCTAGACCAACCGAAAGTGAATCAGTATGTTTTTAAGGCATATAAATATATTTGAAACAAAATGTAATTTACTGTATGAAGATTGAATGAGTTGCAGAAGTTTATTACATTTCTTCCATATACAATTTCGTGTGGTTATATAGAATATTTAATGATGAGGGATAAATATACATTTTATAAGTGATATTATTTTCAATTCAAATAAATTATAATCGTCTACCGTAGTCAGATTATTGAATTTGTAACGACATCATTACCCGATTGAGAACTGGTGCCTGGTGGTTTGTTTTTTTTATATTTTTTCTCTTTGTTCATTTATTTGTTACTGTTTTGATGTAACTAGGAAAGGGAAATTGTGCTAGCATAACATTTTACTCTTTTGTTATTTTGTATCTCTAAAACTTTGCTTTAGATTTAACCTTGGTTTATACATAGTTATATACCATAAGGTAATACCGTATGTCCAGTTGTTGTTTTATTACCACTCATTTATTACAAATTTGTAACATCATTGTCCATCTAATGTCACATCATGCAGATTAAAAACGAAATTCAATGATTTTGTAGTCTTGGATGAAACCATGTCCCTGTTAAGCGTGTTTCATATTTTCCTATGTCAGCACCTACCGTGGACTATATCAGTTCTCGGCTCACATTATGCTAGATTTATATCTATTCTCAGCTTGTTGTATATTGGGTTTCTATCCATCCTGAGCTTGCATTTTACTAAGTTTCTATTAGTTCAATGCTTATTCTATAGTAGGTTTCTGTTGGTTCCATGGTTACACTATACTAGGTTTTTGTCAACTCCTAGTGCTTATGACAGTTGGTTAGAAGAAAAACATAAGGCGCTTTATATTTTTCAACCTCCTACTGGAATCGGCCGATTGGAAAAACTGATCAACAAATAAAGCGATATCAACAAGAATTAAAAATGGCCAAAAAATATCTTAGAGTAAATATCCTCTTCAAAATCAGAATCGTCTTTCTTTCTCATTTCTAGAAACTCAGAATCATCTTTTTTCTTTGTATGTTGATTTGTTTGATTTTATTTTAATATGAACTTAAAAAATGAAAGCACATTGAGTTTTGGGCTAGGGTTTCCAGAGAGCAAAATGGTAATTGAAAAAATTATTTATTTTATTCGGTTGGTCAAAGGAAACAGCAGGCTGTTAACTGAATCAGCCCTACTGTAATGTGTTATTTGAGGGAGCTTAATTGAATTAGCCCTACTGTTGTAATATTGCTAAACCCAAAACCAGTTTTGGTCAATAAGAGGTTACTGTACAAATTTTACCTTGCTTGTTTATACTTAATATCTCATTTGTGTAAACACTAAGAGGTGGCATGTAGTACCGTATTATTCATATTAGCATAGGTGTAACTAATACTTATTTTTGGGTAAATTCTCCTTTTTACCTTTTGTATTCAATTTTATCGATAATATTCATATTCTAATCATTGGTAGTATTTCTATTTTGTCCCATGCTTTCGTGCCTATTTGTTGTAGATCCACCTCGTTTTGGACAATTACTTACTCAATACTATTAGGTAATCAATTTTCTCTTCTCTTTACTTTTTTTTCCTACATTCACCTAACTTTATTATATGGTAGTCAGCATGTTTTCAATATTAAGATTTCTGTCATTTTAGCAAATAAGTAAATCAAACACATGTTTAAGGTGCTTTTGTATATTATGTAATACAAATATCAATAATGTGATGCCCCACCTCTATACTCACACTAGCCAAGGACACTACGGAGTAATGCCGTCAAACAACACGAAGAATAAGGCCGTTGAGGAGCGACCATCCATGTAATTGCTTTGCGCAAGTTCCATTATGCCAGATAGAAGGTCGCGTATTTCATTTAAAGAGGAAATCCGACATATCAAGTACAAACTCAAAGATACTACACAGTGGTTATGTGGTCTTCGGAAACAAATATAAAATAAGCATAACATACATCAGTCACAGATATTCATATCACTAAGGCGGAAACATACATATATGAATATAACACATAAAAGTGTACATCAAAGTAGTGGTCATGTAAGACCCACTAGATCACAAAAGAATAGGACCAAGTGCTAGACAAAAGAATATTTATACATCAAGGAGTCTCTATCTCAAATGTATAAAAGTAAAAACTACTAATCTAAAGTAATTAGCCAAAAGTCAGATGAAGCACTTGAAATACCTCGGTCTAACCCGAGTATTATTTAAGAAGAAAATAATGAACGGATCAGTCTAGCTATAAATATCACATAAAATGAGATAAAGTAAGAGATATGAAAAAAACGTATGATAACAATAATGCCATACCGTGACAAGTATACTTTAACAACAACAAAAATCATACAATATCTTAAGAATCTCAAACACCAAGAAGAATTTCATATTTTATAATTTATTCACCAAACCACAAATATTGACAAACATATCAATGCCAATTGCAAAAATTGATGAAACACAAATTCTAGAAATAATCAACTAGAAATCCAAAAATCACAAAGGGGGAGGCCTATCACAAACAAGGAGCATGAAAACTCACCAACACATGTACCACAAACGGGTTGCTAACCCATGGTCGCTAACCATATAGCCGATGCAATGACGTAGTGCAGTAACGGTATGCCCGAGGAACCTGAAACTCGAGTAATTCAGAAAATCGACGTAGTACAATAACGGTATGCCCGATGGACCTGAAACTCCAATAATTCGAAACAACGACGTAGTACATTAACGGTACGCACGATGAACCTAATAAGCCAGTGCACCGATGTAGTACGATAACAGTACATCCGATGGTGCTGATAAGTCGGAATATCGACGTAGTACAATAACGGTACATCCGATGAACTGAACACAATAAAAGAACGTGGACCGCTATCCCATACAAATGAGTTGAAACTCCAAAGAACCCATAGGCCGTTAGCCTATAAAGGAAATGAGACGAAGCTCGATAAAACGAGGTATAATCCCCTACGTGGACAAAAAGACATCGCATAGTCTAAACCATAAAATGATCACCATTGATCAATAAAAAGTTAACATTACACTAAGCTAATAGATAAATAAATAAGTTTAGCTTCATGTCCCATAACCACTAGCTTAACTTAAGTATTTACGAACAAATTGTAGATTTCCACTCGAAAATTATCATAAAAGTTTCAATCGAACAAGTCTAAGAAGCCGACAAAGTAAATGCAAGCGTTTCATACCACTTGTTTTGCTAAATTGTCTAATTAAATTTCTCGAATGAATGAGGTAAAGATTTGTATATACTAATAGATTGAAAAACGGTTTTAAAAACAACGAGCTTCATATTAAAAGCAAACGATGAAATCATTTTTTGTGAAAGAGTTTTGGTATAGAAACCTTTGTATTTTAAAGTGACAAATCATAGAAAATGATTGTAAAAATAATCGATTACCAAAAATTCACATTCGAAGACGTGAATCAAATCTAAAGAAATCAATACAAAATCCATCAAAATGGATATTTTGTTTCAAACCGTATAATGCCTTTTTTATGTTTATAGACATGGTAAGGAAATTATTCGTGTATGAATAAAAGAGGTTATTCAACATAAACTTTGTCTTTTATAAAACCATTTAAAAAAGCACTTTTAACATCCATTTGATATAATTTAAAATTATGAAAACATGCATAGGCTAGTAAGATGCGTATTGCTTCTAGTCTAGCGACTAAAGTAAACGTTTCTTCATAGTCAATCCCTTCTTCCTGATTATATCTTTGTGCAACTAATATAGCTTTATTCCTAGTAATATTTCCTTATTCATCTGCTTTATTTTTGAAGACCCATTTTGTATCAATAACTAATTGGTCACTAGGCCTTGGAACTAAATCCCAAACGTCGTTTCTTTCGAATTGGTTTAGCTTTTCTTGCATAGCGATTAACCAATTTTCATCGGTGGATGCTTCTTTAATATTTTTAGGTTCAATGTGAGAAAGGAAAGCTACATGACCCATTTGATTTAATTGATTTCTTGTTCTAACAGATGAATTGAGTTCTCCAATGACATTAACAGAAGGATGATCCCTTAATAATCTAGGTGGAAATCTTAATTCATTGTTAACCATGTTTTCATTATTTTCAAAATTTGAAATTTCTGTGTTTGTGATATTGTCAGAGAATTCTTCATCATCACTTATACTTGGTATTTGATTAAAATTTTCATTGAAGGATACATGAAGTGATTCTTCGATGATATTGGTTCTTTTATTGTAAACTTAATTAGCTTTGCTTCGATCTGAATATCCTACAAAGATTCCCTCATCGGATTTTGGATTGAATTTTCCAAGCCGATCTTTTGTGTTTAAAAAGAAACATTTTGAACCGAAAACTTTAAAATAGGAAATATTTGGTTTTCGACCATTGAGAAGTTCATAAGGAGTATTCTTAGTTAGTGGTCGAATAGAAACACGATTCAAAACATAACAAGCTGTTGCAACTGCTTTAGCCCAGAAATGTTTTGGTAACGTACTTCCATTTAACAAAGTCCTTGCACATTCTTGTAAGGTTCTATTTTTATGTTCTACAACTCCATTTTGTTGTGGAGTTCTAGAAACAAAAAATTATGGAATATTCCCTTCTTCTTACAAAAATGTTCAAAGGCTTCATTTCGAATTCACCTCCATGATCACTCCTTATGTTTTTGATTTTCAATCCTTTCAAATTTTGAATTCTTTTGACAAAGGTTTTGAAATTGTCAAAATATCATTTTTATTTTTCATAAAAATAGTCCCAGTATATCTAGAAAAATCATCAATAATTACAAGCACATATCAACTGTGATTAATGGATTGTACTTGTGTTTGTCCAAATAAATCCATATGTAGTAATTCAAGTGGTTGTAAAGTTGAAATAACCTTTTTAGATTTAAAAGACGACTTGGTTAACTTTCCTAACTGACATGCATCACAAATATAATCAATTTTAAAATTCATTTTTGGTAGACCTTTTACTAAACCATTTTTAGAAAGCTTATTTATAGCTTTGAAGTTAATGTGACAGAATCGTTTGTGCCATAACCAAGGATCATTTTCTTTCGCTATTAAACACATATCTGAATTATGGTTTATTTTCATATTCAGAACAAAGATATTTCTATCTCTATTCCCTTCAAAGATAAGTTTTTGATTTTGATCAAAAATACAACATTTAATTTCAGAAAATGTGATTTTGAATCCTTTGTCACATAGTTGGCTGATACTAAGTAAATTATGTTTTAAATTTTTGATTGGTAAAACATTTGAAACAAGATGTAAATTTGAAATACCGTTGTTGCTCACATCGCCTTTGCCGATGATATAGCCTTTGGAATTGTCTCCAAATATGACAGAGCCTCCATCCGAGTAAGTAATGTTTGATAACATATCTTTGTCTTCTGTCATATGTTTTAAGCAACCACTGTCGAGTATCAATTTTCCTCTCTTTTTAAGTGGGACCTGCAAAAATAAGGAATTATATTGGTACCCACCTTTTGTTAGGGTCCTAAGAGTTAGATCTTAGGAAACCAAACCCAAGAGGGTTCAGTATCCCTTTTGAAAATATAATCTTTATTTTTATAAACTGTTTCCATATAGTTGTTAATATATTTCTTCCTAATCAAACCGTTGTTTGTTTTGGGATCCCAAATTTTTATGTTTTTTTGGCAAGAATTCCTTTTTGACTGTTTTGTAGTAGGATTAATATTTCTCCTAATTTCCTTTTTAGGTGGAGCTGTTGTTTTCTTAACACATCCTAATCCTTTCCTACTTGAAGCAGATTGAGAGCTATCAATAATTTTAGATAGAGTTTCTCTTCCTTTATTAAAGTTCGAAATATTTTTGATGATGCTTTCTAACTTAGTTTTGAGACTAGTATTATCTAATTCTATCATTTTTACTTTTGTCTTTAATTCATGATTTTCAGAAACAAGAGCGTCATTCTTCTCTTTTTGAGTTTCAATTTCTTGACTCAAAATAGTGAGTTGAGAATTAATATTAGAGAATGATTCTTGTAATTTTTCAAGTTCTTCCTCTAGTATTTTCTTCTCATCTTTAAAAATATCTCTTTCAAATTTAGCTTTGTTCTAATGTTTACTAGTCTCCTTATATTTTCTTTTAAGATTTTTGAGAGTGTCAACTAGCTATGAATTCATTTCTATCATATCATCAAAGGTAAAATCACTAATCTCGTTTTTGGTAGCCATGAAGCAGACATTAGCTTGCTCGTTTTCACTGTCATTGCTGCTATCTGAATCATCCCATGTTACAGAGAATGCTTTCCTTTTCTTATCTTTTCTGCCCTTGTTGAAGTATTTTTTTATTTAGTTCTGGACATTCTTTCTGGATAAGACCTTTCTTATGGCAATTAAAACATTCTAGAACTGAAGATGATGGTTTGCTTGGAAAGTTCCTTTTTCCATTGTTTCTGCTGTTTTTTTGGAATTTCAAGAACTTTTTGAAATTTTTGGCAATAAAAGCTAGATCTTCTTCATTTGAATCTTCATCCTTTTCTTCTTCAGCATGGAAAGCTATGTTCTTTTTGTCTTGAACTTGTACTCATTTTGCCTGCAAGTATACTTCATTGGACATTAGATTTCCTATTAACATTTCTGGTTTTATGGTAGAGAGTTCATTAGCTTCTTGAATAGCTAAGACTTTTCTTTCCCATTCATCCGTTAAAAAGTTAAGGATTTTTGATACAATATCAAAATTAGTGAATTTTTCTCCTAATCCTAATAGTGAATGATAGATATCATGAAATTTGGAAAACATATTATTGATAGATTCATCTTGCTTCATTTTAAAATTTTGAAACTGATTTTTGAGCATGGAGAGTGTTTGACTTTGTTAGTTCCTTCACGTGTGATTTTAAGTGTTCTCCATATTTCATAAGTAGTTTGACACATGCTAACACGATTAAATTCATTTGTATCTAGTGCACAAAATAACATGCTCATAGCTTTAGCATTGGCAGAAGCATCTAATTTTTATGTGTTTGTCCATGTGGAGTATTCTCCTGTAGGAAGAGTGTATTCATTTTATGTTATATTCCATGATTCAAAGCTATTTAATTGCATATAGATTCTCATATGAGTAGCCCAATAATTATAATTCAAACCATTGAAAAATGGAGGTTGTGCAGTGGATTGACCTTCTATAAAACTGGTGTTAGTGCTTATAGTCCTTATGCTTATAGTGCTAGTGCTAGTGTTACTATCCATATTAGCAAAGAATTAACATATGTTACGATTAGATGAAACATTGCTCTGATACCAAATGAAAGTTTGTAGGACCGTGCAATATGGTTATAATAATGCAGAGTATAGAGATAGTAAAAATGTTGTAAATAATGCGGAATATAAAAGCAGTATAATAATAAAAATAACACCAGAGATTTTTATACTAGTTCGGAGCAACGTCCTACGTCCAGTCCCAGACTTCTTCTGGAATTTCACTAAAACAACAATCCCCACTTAACCCAAAGGAACAGGTATACACAGTCTGAGCAGCAGAACAGACACTAAAGCAGCAGAATAGGATTTTCGCCTCAGCAGCAGAAGAGGACTTCACTAATATAAAAGAATATCTGACATAGTGTGTTCTTGATAATACTGATTTGTCTCTGATAGCACAAACCTTCTATAATCAAATCCTCAAGTATATGAAGTGTATGTGAAGATATGAAGAGAAAGTAGTGCTAAGAGTCAAAGATCATGAAAGTTTATTTGAAGATTCAAAGCAATAAAATGCTTGTTTGTTGTTTGAATGCAAGTATGAGAGCACAAGAAGAATATAAGAAAGTTAGAATGATTTTCGGTGAATATGAAGTGTTTGAGAACATGTATTTATAGTAGTCAGAGAGTTACTGCCATTGGTGAAGATTTTTGACCGAAAGGAGCATCCATTCCCATTCAGAGAAGGATCGCAACCTTTCGTAGAATGGAGATGTCTATTCAAAATATGACAGTTGGGTTCAGATCAATCGACTGGTCGTTTTTGGTCAGTCGACTGACTATGTAACAAATTAAAAAAAATAAGCAGTGCATACTCATGTATGTACACCAGTCAGTCGACTGGTTGTTTATAGCCAGTCGACTAGTTGTAGTGTTTTTACACTATTAGCTCTGTTTTGATTAAAAACTGAGAAAAATGAAGTGCATACTACTTAAGGATAGATTTTAACAAATTCCTGAGGTTCGACCATAAGTAATAAACAGTGAAAACATAGATTCAAAGTCTCGATATCACCATAGTCCTTTGATTGTCTTTTTTTTGTCAAGATTGATCGTGTATTCTCTTTATCTTCTAAATTGCTTTGTCATGAATCAAAACTAGTGATTCAACATTCTCCCCCTTTTTGATTGATGGCAACCTGTATATAATAATCCTAGAAAACACATACAAAAAACTCCCCCTGAATATATGACACTTCTTATACCTACATTAAAATGGTTAGTACACTATTTCTCCCCCTTTGTCATCGACAAAAAGGAGACATATCAAAATAGTTTCAATACTAAGTGTGGAAAGAAAATCCGAAGTGAGACTAATTAGTACAAGTCTTAAAGATAATTAATAAGAAAACAAACATCCAAATGTTCAAACTGAAGAATAGGAATTCCAATAAGTAAATAACAATAGTACCTACCAAATTTACCAACCAATCTAAAAAAAGAGCTCATTCATCAAGATCCTAATTATGCTCTCCTTCCGATGCTGTAAAGGCCAGCAAATCCGTACCCCTTTTGAGCAGGAAAAATCCCACAACAATTCAGGCCAAAGTGGAACAAATGTACGAGTCTTCGGGTTTAAAGAAGAAAGAGGTAGAAGAAGAAACAGAAACAATAATAGAATCTCGCATTTCGCAGCGGAACAATATACAATAGATAAATAAATAATCTTTAAAATAAAAGCACTATATCAATTTATACATCACATTATCAGAGTTTACAACGACACATTACAAACACTGACAGTTATAGTAACTTGTGTACAATAAAATTTGACTTGCACTAACCCAGACCCAACGGACACTACATAGTATAAGTGGTACGTCTCGCCATCAGCTTGCTTCCAGATCTCCATAGCAACTTCTTGACTTTGCTCCCGAATAACTGATAACCAGACTCTAGGCTGCCCGTATGGAAAATTGTGGGCACCCAGAGTTTAGAAAGGGAACAATAAACTCCAGGTCAGTCGTGAGACTGGTGTGAGATCTTAAAAGCAGTTATTTCACAAAGAAAATAAAAAGAAATCCGCTATGCTTTTTGGAAAATGAAACTACCATAAGGCCTCTCGCCACACACACAATGCAAACGTAGAATTGGAGGAGATTTTTCCTTATGATAGTCAAACATGCTTAATACGCAAAATCTTTTGATATTATTATTATTAGTGCATAGTGTAGAAAACAATTCGAAAGTATAATATTAATCTTAGCCATCATAGACATTTCTAATTATGCCTACTATAGCTATCATCTAAACAGTGGTGACCACCATAAGTAAATGGCATGTTATACAACTAAAACCGTACAAGGTGCATATTGGAGATTGGATTTCCAACAATGTTCAGGCTAAGGAACTTCCTACTGCCACATGGGTACGCCTCTAGAGGGACGTCTCGAGAACTTAACTAGCTCTCTGCCAACACAATACCGGGTTACCTCTATAACTAGGCAACTACTACACGAATATGCCATCACTAGGTCGTTTGCGACCTTTATCCGAGGATCCTCAACCATAAAGAAACAACCACAAAGAGTAATAGATTTGCAGCAACCACGTAGGTTAAATATCTGGGATCCATACCTGATACCACCCTTTTCCAGAAGGAATGGACATACCCTAGGGGAGCTTCCCTTGAAACCTTGCCACATCTTTCCTGTTTCGACCATTACCGGTTTGTGAGGCTCGATGAGGTTTCGTCCACAAAGCTAAGTTTTTTTTCACAAAGCCATGCTTTGATCAACAAATGATCAGCAGCACTTCGTGTGCCACGTTACCAATTTTGGGAATGTATCACTAGTAACCATCAACTACATAACCTCTGAGCTCGTACGTCTCAGAGAAGGGTGTTAAGCTAAGAGAATAAATTCTCCGCCACCAACAGAAATGTATTTGATATAAACCAACTTTACATCTCAAAGTGTAACGTCAGACACACATCCATACAAGTCCGTTCCGGGATCGAACGGAACTGAAGGCACTTCAAAGAAGCCCTTGCAATCCGGATATTCACTAATCACGTCCGGAATCTACATCACAAAGGGTGATAAGATCTCTATACCGGAGCAACCCGGTGCAGAGACATTCAACAGGTAATCATCTCGCTTTCGAAAAAATACCCGATCTTTAACACCGTCTTCAAATGCATTCCCATTTCGTCGTATCATTATTCGGAATGGATTTTTTGACATAAAGTCCTCTCCCGGCTAATCCGAATAATGAGCGCTTATTTTAAAAATAACTGTTACATTCAGATTTCAACAAATCACAACAATTTCCACGTTGATCTTCTTAAACAGAAGATCCATCATAATCACAAAGGTTCGATGTGGGTTTCGAATATCCATTTGGAATTCGACTCCCGGTCGCATTGAAATTCAAATGACATTAAAAAGGCCAATATTGATAGTCGGTCATTTAACTATCAATCATCATTCACAACCATCACTGAATTTCAAATAATTTTCCAAATCATTTATTCCAAAATATCTTTGCAAGATATACTTTTATCACTTTAATATTTTGAAAACAAATTTCAAATCGCTTTTCACTCGCGGAATAAGATTCTTGATATTATTTATTTCCACTGAAAGTCTGTCGAGTTCAAATACTTTAAAATCCTTTAAATCACTTTTCCGAAATATATACTTGGAAACATTTAGATAAAGCTAATTTAAAGCAATAAATATTAGTTATGAAAATATTATGTAAATATCTCATATAAAATTCCAAGTCCAAACTAACTTTACAATAAAATTAGTAGATAGGGTATAACTATTTTAAATACCCATTTTCTAAAACAAATATTAATTTAATCTTTAAGTAATCACTTTTATAATTAATTAAATAAATCTTTACTTTAAAGATTTTCAAAATAAATAAAGAAAATAATTTCTCCAAAATATTCTTTTTTTTAGAAACATCTCTAGAACTTTTAATTTATATTTCGAAAGCTACTTTGAAAACATACTCGGTTTTCCAGGGAAAGTACTCCTTCCATTCTAAAATGGTTCGTTCAAATCAATTTATAATTTTTTTTTTGAATTTTTTTTAAATTTACGTTCCAAAACCATAAATTCCTTTCCACACTTTTAAAAATAACCCAATGTTTATTTTTTTAAAACAAAATTCGCTTTCCTTTATAAATTCCCATTGTGAATTAAGATTTTCAAATATCAACTGATATACGATTTTCAAATCGTTTTCCAAATGTTCACCTTCAACACCAAATTAATTTCAAATTGATTTTCAAATTTATTTCAATCACCAAATCAAATCCCAAATTGATTTCTAAATTTATTTCAAACACCAAATGATTTCAGAATTGATTTTTCAAAATTTATTTTTTTAAACACCAAATCAATTTTAGATCGATTTTCCAAATATTCATTATTTTTACCAAATCAATATCAAATTGATTTTCCAATCTATTTTAAAAACACCAAATCTACTATCTTTTGTAACAAATTCCTTCTTTTAAATTTATTCAATTTTCCAAAATTAATTTACTATAAAAATTTTACTAAATTTAAAAAATCCAATTTTATCTATTTCTGGTATCTTACGATACCAAAAATATATTCGGCTAAATTATAGCCCTCAATGATTTAAATCATAATATAATCACACACAGATTATAGATAAATAAACACATAACATATGAAACAAAATCAAATGTTTGAGGAATCCAGTTGGATCCCTCCAACCTGTTTTCCTGCATCCACAGACGTTCGCACAACAATTAAATACCATTCCACTTCGAGATGGTATATCGCGGTATATGGGATTTATAAAATATCATCCGCTATTATGCAGCGCATAAGGTCTCGTCCGTTGTATAATGCGGGAAATCAACAACTCCAAATACATATATAATACCAATTCCACTTCGAGGTGGAATATCGCGGTATATGGGTTTAAATATAATATCATCCTCTATTATGCGGCGCATTGGGTCTAAACTAATATAACTAATAATAAATCAATCATCCAAGCACCCAATCAACAACTTAAATTTAACTATCACAATTCAACAATCAATCAATAACTAAAATTTTCAATTATTATAATTTGAGTGAGAAGATCTCACCTTTGCTTTGCATGCAATTCATTTTCATTCCAGATTGTTTTCCTTCATTGTATTAGACCTTTTGTAAAAAATTATACAATTTTATTAATATTCGAATAAATCGAACAATCAATTATTGTTTAATTTATTTACTTAACCAAAAAAATTATTTTAACTAATTTTCCTTTTATAATTAATTTGGTAACTAAATAATTGAAATAAATTCATTAACCACATAAGCTACCTTAATAAATTATCTCCAAAATAAACTTAGTAAATTAAAATGTGAATCTGTATATTTATTTTATTTTCTGTCTCCATAAACAAACACAGTAATTTACTTAACTGTAAAAAAATCAATTTCTATTAATGATTCAAAGATAATTTTTATAATCTTAGTTAAATCATCAATTACCTTACTGACACAACGAACCCAGGCCTGATCGTCTGAACCCATGACGCGACCCTCTACTGCCTTATTTCCAGATCTCAAGCTTGCAAGAAAACGATTCGTCTCGATAAATACAACTTAAAATCGCGAACCCCTATCGAAGCGTGCCGCTAGGCATTTATAATATTATATCCCCATTCCGAACGCACTGGAAAAGGTTTCGAGTCCTAACTCGATCGTATGGAGAAGATAGCTTTTGAACCCAGTTACTATATTACGTTTTCGATATAAATTTAAGCGCGTTTATATATCGTACGCTCACACAACAACTCCAAACACTACGAAAATTGAAATCCGATAATAATACAATATTACGGATCCAATGTAACTGGTTTTGTCGAATTCCGAGACTGTGCCTCAGAAGGCTATTTTCAAATATCGATTTAAACGATATAATTTCAAAACTGAATAAAGTATTTCCAAATCAAATTCTAAAGCTTCCATTAACCTCAGTATTGTCAATCTAAATTTCCTAAGCCTTTGAAATATTTTTAATCAACTTAAAAATTAAGAATCAATTTTTTTTACCCAATTTCAATAAATTAAATTCAATAATTAAATTGCCAGATTCATAGTTATAATTGAAATTCAAGTTAAACTATCATTCAAACATTTAAAATCAATTAAATATTTCAATTTCAAATGTTGAAATTTCTGGGTCGTCACAGATGCAGTCTCCTTTCCGGGTCTTAAGGTGCCTTGAGCACCACTGCCTGCTCCACTAGTGTCGCTACTATTATGCTCCTCTGATTTAGACCATGTAAATCGAGGTGCCGGGCGCTTGCCTTGGGCAATGGATGTGGCAGCAGTGGAGGAAGAACATGATATGGCATCCCATAAAGTAGAGAAGAAGCCTTTGATTTTATCAAGCTTCTTATTCATTTTCTTTAGCCTTGAATCCAATATAAGTTAATTTCGAAAAAGGATTTCAATGGATTCACAGGTGCTGGAGGAGGTAGCTAAACGAATTTCACCTTCTTCTTGATGTGTTTCCGACCGTCTAATTATAGGACATCCAGACTGTTGTTGAGCTTGTTGTCCTTCCAATCTTCATATGCGGTAATAGATGGAGGTCTTATTGGTAGCTTCATAAGACTGATGGTTCGTATATTTATCATTCCAACAGTAGAGAATTCTGAATCAGATTGACGAACACCAGCATCTAGAAGAAGTCTCATTATATACTCTCCAAAGTAAATAACATTCATACTCCCATAAGGGAAGGTGAGAAAGTCATCCAAAATTCGATGTAACCAATTTACGCGTATATTTCTCCATATCGCATAGAGAGCTTTGAATTTTTTTGGATATGTTAATTCATATGATCCGGTTTGTGGGAGAATAGACCGCATAAGAGTCTTGTGCACAATTCGTGCTTTAGGTCGTAGAAGCTTGGAACGCAATGTAGTCATATCGTCACCCATGAACATGTGACTAATTCTATCTCTCTGTCTTGTATTGCACTAGACATCATTCAAATCAATACTTCATTTGGAGATTGAAGAATATTTGCCATGCGATCAAGTGAAAAGAAAACTAGTTGTCCACAGACCAAACTCCATACACTATCATTTGGATTAGACGGTTGTTGGTGGCCAAGATTAAGATTTGCAAAGAAAAGCTTTACCATGAGATGGGTTAATTTTGTGGTGATTTGAATTGTTGGCTAGTAGCGACTCTAATCCAAATCTCCGCATCAATTCCTGAAGGGAATAGCTCCAAATCAGAGTATACCATGAAAGATCCTTCAAAGATTCTAGAATTTTTCATTTTCTTCCATCTTTCTATAGCAGTTGCGTCATATAGCCAATGAACAACATGAGTATCAACAAAATTTAAAGAAGCTTGTTTTGATCGTGTTGATCTTGGAGAAGCCATTAATTTGATGTTTTTGACAGTTTTTTGGGAAAAATGGGGGGTAGGTTTCTGGAGGATGAAAAAATTATGAAGAAAGTAAAGTGAAAAGAAAGGTTAAAGGGATTAAAAAGAGGAGACAATAGTTATTTTGTACATCCAGTCGACTGGTCAGGTAGGTCCGTCGACTGGTTGCAAACCCGAGAGTTTTTTATCTCTGTAAATAGTCGCCTGACCTATATGTATCAGTCGACTGGCTGTAGTCAAAAATTCCAGTGTATTATAAAACAGTTTTCTGTCAATTTCATTCAAAGATTAATGAAACAAGCACATACATGAATAAAGTAAACAAGAATATGGAACAATAAAACATAAGGAAATTGATTATTTTAGAGTCTTAGGAGAGCATTCATCTGGTTCAATCTTGGTGATTTCGACATGAGGTCGTAGAGGAGACCAATAGTTTTGGCGTTCCCAAGAGTTTGGAGATACCAGAAGTTGCTGTGGAGTTTGCTCCCATGGATTCCAGCCAGATGTATGTGGTTGACGAGATGTTGAGGGTTCAATAACGTCTTTCTTTGGTGATTTGTCGCAGAATTTGAGGGCAATTGATTCTATAATGCTAAGACATTTGGAATTTATTCGTTTTTCATAGTACATCTCTCTTTGCAAGTTGATTTGCTCCCTTTGATAGTGGTGGATGTCATCTATTTTCTCTTTAGTTTTTGGAGAAATGAAAAGAGATCTCCTTGACTTCTTGCTATTTGGTGTATATCCAGTGTGATATTGTCCCCATTCATGAGCAGGTTCATTTTTAGGAGTAGGAGTGACCAATGAAGGAGTTGAGCTACTGGAAGAATGGTAGCTACTTAAAGATGTTAGTGCGGCATATGACAACTTAGAGTTGGAGTAGTCATATGAATCATGAGAAGCCATTGAAAAAATATTGAGAAGTTTGAGTATGGAATGGTAAAGGTGATAGCTACAATATGAAAAATACATATTTATAGAGGAGATAGACCAGAATTTGATGGACATAAATTGCAATGAATTAATAGCCAGAGGAAAAATATGTAAGGAGGGAATGGATAAGAAATTTTAAAAATTAATGGTTATGGGCTGATGAAGTATAAGCTAAAGCAAAATATGTAGCTCGGCAAGAAAAAGAATATAGCATAACTGGTAAAGCATGCACTTACCAACCATGAGACCAGAGTTCAAGCTCCAGTAGCTACATTATTTTTTGTTTAACCAAAATTTTCAAGAATAATTACAATCAAGCTTCTTGTTGAGAGAAGAAACATATATAGCTCAAATGGCAAAAAAAAATTGTAATTATATAACCCAGAGATCATGTGTTCAAGTCCCTCTAGAGCAAAAGTTTTGTCAAAAATTTGCATAAAAGTTTTTGTGTATTTTATCAAATTGTTTTATGAAATCTGCACAAATACAAATAGTATATAAAAAATTTGTATGAAAAATTTATAAATCTTTAAAAGAGACTATTCCAAGTTCTCGTCTTAAATTGATGAAAGTATTTTCATTTAAAGGTTTTGTAAAAAGATCTGCCAATTGTTTGTCAGACAAAAAAAATTCTAGATTTATCAAATCATTTTCAATATTATCACGAAGAAAATGATGATGAATATCAATATGTTTTGTTCATGAGTGATTGACAGGATTTTTAGACAAATTTATAGCACTAGAATTATCACAATAAATAGTTGACTTGGATAAATTAAAACCAAAATCTTGTAGTATTTTTTGCATATAGATAACTTGAGCACATGCCGAAGCTGCAGAAATATATTCTGCTT
The DNA here is from genome assembly GCA_030765085.1 of Allium cepa. Taxonomy (NCBI): domain Eukaryota; kingdom Viridiplantae; phylum Streptophyta; class Magnoliopsida; order Asparagales; family Amaryllidaceae; genus Allium; species Allium cepa. The sequence goes on along the minus strand of CM060929.1, from coordinate 603,860,092 downwards.
CACATGTCGATAATGAAACACAGTTTTGTTTCTTACTACACCAAGATACAAGAGACCGTCCAATGAAGTGACAAGTCCCACTTGTACTCTTTCTATCTGTCTGGCTTTCTCCAAAATCAGCATCACTATAGGACACTAATTCAAAAGGGCGTTCCTTTGGATAGAATAGTCCAAAGTTCTTGGTTTTATTAAGATACCGTAATATGCGTTTCACTGCTCGCAAATGTGATTCTTTGGGATCTGCTTGAAATAGTGCACACAAAAAAACACTCATCATTATATCAGGTCTAATAGCTGTTAAGTATAGTAATAATCCAATCATACTTCGGTATAATTTTTGGTCAATACTTTTGCCACTTTCATCTTTATCAAGATGTATAGTTGTACTCATAGGAGTTGGTTTGGTAGAAGTATTTTCCATACCAAAGCGTTTAATTAGATTTTACAATATTTTTCTTGATTTATAAAAATACCATTTTCTAATTGTTTTATTTGTAAACCAAGAAATAATTTAATTCACCCATATGTGACATTTCAAATTCTCTAATCATTATTTTCGAAAATTCTTGACATAATTTTTCATTTGTAGATCCAAAAATAATATCATCAACATAAATTTGAACAATTAAAATATCTAGATTGTTTCTTTTGATAAAGAGATTTTTATCAACCTTCCCAATTTCGAAACCAGAATCTATTAAATATCTGTTATGATGATCGTACCAAGTACGAGGTGCTTGTTTCAAACCATATAAGGCCTTTTTAAGTTTATAGACATGGTCAGAAAATTGTTCGTGTATCAATAAAGGAGGTTGTTCAACATAAACTTTTTTCTTCTATAAAACCATTTAAAAATTCACTTTTAACATCCATTTGATATAATTTAAAATTATGAAAACATGCGTTGGCTATTAAGATTCGTATTGCTTCTAGTCTAGCGACTAGAGCAAACGTTTCTTCATAGTCAATCCCTTCTTCTTGATTATATCCTTGTGCAACTAATCTAGGTTTATTCCTAGTAATATTTCCTTGTTCATCTGCTTTATTTTTGAAGACCCACTTTGCACCAATAACTGATTGATCACTAGGCCTTGGAACTAAATCCCAAACGTCATTTCTTTCGAATTAGTTTAGCTCTTCGTGCATAACGATCAACCAATTTTCATCGGTGGATGCTTCTTTAATATTTTTAGGTTCAATATGAGAAAGGAAAGCTACATGATCCATTTGATTTAATTGATTTCTTGTTTTAACAGATGAATTGAGTTCTCTAATGACATTAACAGAAGGATGATCCCTTAATAATCTAGGTGCAGATCTTAATTCATTGTTATTGTTAACCATGTTTTCATTATTTTCAAAATTTGAAATTTCTGTATTTGTGATATTGTCAGGGAATTCTTCATCATCTCTTAAACTTGGTATTTGATTAGAATTTTCATTGAAGGATACATGAAGTGTTTCTTCGATGATATGGTTCTTTTATTATAAACTCGATAAGCTTTGCTTCGATCTGAATATCCTACAAAGATTCATTCATTGGATTTTGGATCGAATTTGCAAGCTGATCTTTTGTGTTTAAAATGAAACATTTTGAACCGAAAACTTTAAAATAAGAAATATTTGGTTTTCAACCATTAAGAAGTTCATAAGGAGTATTCTTAGTTAGTGGTCAAATAGAAACACGATTCAAAACATAACATGCTGTTGTAACTACTTCAGCCCAGAAATGTTTTGGAAACGTACTTCCATTTAAAAGTCCTTGCACATTCTTGTAAGGTTCTATTTTTACGTTCTATAGCTCCATTTTGTTGTGGAGTTCTAGGAAACGAAAAATTATGGAATGTTCCCTTCTTCTTACAAAAATGTTCAAAGGCTTCGTTTTCGAATTCAGCTCCATGATCACTCCTTATGTTTTTGATTTTCAATCCTTTCAAATTTTGAATTCTTTTGACAAAATTTTTGAAATTATCAAAAGTATCACTTTTATTTTTCATAAAAATAGTCCAAGTATATCTAGAAAAATCATTGACAATTACAAACACATATCTACTGTGATTAATGGATTGTACTTGTGTTGGTCCAAATAAATTCATATGTAGTAAATCAAGTGGTTGTAAAGTTGAAATAACCTTTTTAGATTTAAGAGATGACTTAGTTAATTTTCCAACTGACATGCATCACAAATATGATCAATTTTAAAATTCATTTTTGGTATGCCTTTTACTAAATCATTTTTAGAAACCTTATTTATAGCATTGAAGTTAATGTGATAGAATCGTTTGTGCCATAACCAAGGATCATTTTCTTTGGCTGTTAAACACATATCTGAATTATGGTTTATTTTCATATTCAAAACATAGATATTTCTGTCTCTATTCCTTTCAAAGATAAGTTTTTGATTTTGATCAAAAATACTACATTTATTTTCAAAAAATGTGATTTTAAATCCTTTATCACATAATTGGCTGATACTAAGTAAATTATGTTTTAAATTTTTGACTAGTAAAACATTTGAAATAAGAGGTAAATTTGAAATACCTTTGTTGCTCACATCGCCTTTCCCGATGATATAGCCTTTGGAATTGTCCTCGAATGTGACAGAGCCTCCATCTGAGTAAGTAATGTTTGGTAACGTATCTTTATCTCCTGTCATATGTTTTGAGCAACCACTGTCGATATCCATTTTCCTCTCTTTTTAAGTGGGACCCACAAAAATAAGGAATTATATTGGCACCCACCTTTTGTTAGGGCCTTAAGAGTTAGATCTTAGGAAACCAAACCCAAGAGGGTTCAATATACCTTTTGAAAATATAATCTTTATTCTTATGAGCTGTTTCCATAAAGTTAATATATTTCTTCCTAATCAAACTGTTGTTTGTTTTGGAAACCCAAATTTTTATGTTTTTTTGGTAAGAATTCCTTTTTGACTATTTTGTACTAGGATTAATGTTTCTCCTAATTTCCCTTTTAGGTGGAGCTGTTGTTTTCTTAACATATCCTAATCCTTTCCTACTTGAAACAGATTGAGAGCTATCAATAATTTTAGATAGAGTTTCTCTTCCTTTATTAAAGTTCAAAACGTTTTGGTGATGCTTTCTAACTTAGTTTTGAGACTAGTATTATCTAATTCTATCATTTTTACTTTTGTCTTTAATTCATGATTTTCAAAAACAAGAGTGTCATTCTTCGCTTTTTGAGTTTCAATTTCTTGACTCAAAAGAGTGAGTTGAGAATTAATATTAAAGAATGATTCTTGTAATTTTTCAAGTTCTTCATCTAGTATTTTCTTCTCATCTTTAAGCATATCTCTTTCAAATTTAGCTTTGTTCTAATGTTCACGAGTCTCCTTATATTTTCTTTTGAGATTTTTGAGAGTGTCAACTAGCTCTGAATTTATTTCTATCATATCATCAAAGGTAAAATCACTAACCTCATTTTCGGTAGCAGACATTAGCTTGCTCGTTTTCACTGTCACTGCTCCTATCTGATGAAGAGGTATCTGAATCATCCCATGTTACAGAGAATGCTTTCTTTTTCTTATCTTTTCTGCCCTTGTTGAAGTATTTTTTTTCTTTAGTTCTGGACATTCTTTCTGGATATGACCTTTCTTATGGCAATTAAAACATTCTAGAACTGAAGATGATGGTTTGCTTGGAAAGTTGCTTTTCCCATTATTTCTGTTGTTTTTCCAGAATTTCAAGAACTTTTTGAAATTTTTGGCAATAAAAGCTAGATCTTCTTCATCTGAATCTTCATCCTTTTCTTCTTCAGCATGGAAAGCTATGTTCTTTTTGTCCTGAGCTTGTACTCGTTTTACCAGCAAGTCCACTTTATAGGACATTAGTTTTCCAATTAACTCTTCTGGTTTTATGGTAGAGAGGTCATTAGCTTCTTCAGTAGCTAAGACTTTTCTTTCCCATTCATCCGTTAAAGAGTTAAGGATTTTCGATACAATATCAAAATCAGTGAATTTTTCTCCTAATCCTAATAGTGAATGATAGATATCTTGAAATCTGGAGTACATATCATTGATAGATTCATCTTGCTTCATTTTAAAATTTCGAAACTGATTTTTGAGCATGGATATTTTGCTTTATTTGACTTTGTTAGCTCCTTCATGTGTGATTTTAAGTGTTCCCTATATTTCATAAGCAGTTTGACACATGCAAACACGATTAAATTCATTTCTATATAGTGCACAAAATAACATGTTTATAGCTTTAGAATTGGCAGAAGCATCTAATTTTTGTGTGTTTGTCCATGTGGAGTATTCTCCTATAGGAAGAATGTATTCATTTTGTGTGATATTCCATGATTCAAAGCAATTTGATTGCATATAGATTCTCATACGAGTAGCCCAATAATTATAGTTCAGACCATTGAAAAATGGAGGTCATGCAGTGGATTGACCTTCTATAAAATTGGTGTTAGTGCTTATAGTGCTAGTGCTAGTGCTAGTGTTACTATCCATATAGCAAAGAATAAAATAACCATGTTACAGTTAGATGAAACCTCGCTCTGATACCAAATGAAAGTCTGTAGGACCATGCAATATGGATATAATAGTGCAGAGTATAGACATAATAGAAATGTAGTAAATAATGCGGAATATAAAAGAAGTACAATAATAAAAATAACACCAGAGATTTTTATACTGGTTCGGAGTAACATCCTACGCCCAGTCCCAGGCTCCTTCTGGTATTTCATTAAAACAACAATCCTCACTTAACCCGGAGGAGCATGTATACACAGTCTAAGCAGCAGAACAGACACCTGAGCAGCAGAACAGGATTTTTGCCTCAGTGGCAGAAGAGGACTTCACTAATATAAAAGAATATCTAACACCGTATGTTCTTAGTAACACTGATTTATCTCTGATAGTACAAACTTCCTATAATCATATCCTTAAGTATATGAAGTATATGTGAAGATATAAAGAAAAGGTAATGCTAAGAATCGAACATTATGAAAGTTTATTTGAAGATTCAAAGCAATAAAATGCTTGTTTGTTGTTTGAATGCAAGTATGAGAGCACAAGAAGAAGTAAGAAAGTTAGAATGATTTTCGGTGAATATGAAGTGTTTGGGAACATGTATTTATAGTACTCAGAGAGTTACTGCCATTGGTGAAGAGTTATGACCAAAAGGAGCATCCTTTTCCATTTAGAGAAGGATCGCAACCTTTCGAAGAATGGAGATGTCTATTCAAAATATGACAGTTGGGTTCAGGTCAGTCGATTGGTCGTTTTTGGTCAGTCGACTGACTATGCAACAAATTTAAAAACATACGAAGTGCATACTCATGTATGTACACTAGTCAGTCGACTTATTGTTTATAGCCAGTCGACTAGCTGTAGTGTTTTTATAATATTACCTCTGTTTTGATTAAAAACCGAGAACAATGAAGTGCGGACTATTTCAGGATAGATTTTAACAAATTTCTAAGACTTGACCATAAGTAATAAATGGTAAAAACATAGATTCAATGTCTCGATATCACCATAGTCCTTTGATTGTCTCTTTTTGTCGAGATTGATCGTGTATTCTCTTTTTCTTCTAAATTGCTTTGTCATGAATCAAAACTAGTGATTCAACATTTTTGACAGAACAACATTTTAATCTAATAATGTAATTCAGCTCATCCATTTCAATAGTTAGCACACAAAAGTATCTACAACTATTACATTATTAGATTAAAATATCGATTTGTGTACGCAAAATTAGTTGTAGAAATTAGTTATAGATATCGAGATGACAACTCTGTATGCACACAAATTTATTTTTAGAAATTAGTTGTAGATTACATTTTAATCTAACTCTGTATGCATGCAAAATTAGTTGTAGAAATTAGTTGTAGATACAGAGTTGTCATCTGCATTCAATATTTCCATCTCAATAGTCTGGATGCAAAATTAAAAGGAAAAAAACATGTCCCAAAAGGCATTCATAGAATAATATATAAATCAAGTATAGACAATAAAATGAATATAATTTTTCTATGGGAAATTATCAGACCAATATTCAATCCTTATTATTAATAAGTAAAATAAAATTTTATGTTCTGCTAAATGCTATCGTGCATGAAACTACTTGCTTTATCTTATAGAAATTTTTTACAAGTCTCAAAGTCAGGTTGATCGCTCATCATGTCTCATAGGAAGCAATACAAGTCTCTCAAAAATACAAATCACTCAATAATCACCAAAACGTAGCTTAATTTATCTTAGAATGAACAAATAAGCCGAATGTTCAACAATCAACAACATTTTTCGATTTAAAATCAAATTTCAGAATGAACTCGTACTCAAAATCATTTTCCACTAGAAGTTTCGATTGATAAATCTATTAAAAAATGAAATAATAGAACCGGTACTTGAAAATATTTCATACTACGAATAAACCAATAAATCATCATTGACTGTCGATAGAGCTGGAAAAGTGAAGGCAAAAGCATCAATTAGCAAAGTAGAAGTTTTGAATGAATAGTAAATGGATGAGATGAAACCCTAAAAATTCGATCAAAAGTTTTGGAATGTCGGTTCGGTAAGTGGGTTAAATGGTTACATAATAAATGACACAGGTTAGGACCGTTTACTTTTTGGTTAAATGGTTTGGCCTAACATACCCGTCTAAGTTACCGAGTTTAACCCAACCCATTTATTTCTAGGCAACTGGATTGCGTAAATGGGTTGGTTACGTTTTTAACCGTTCTAAAGATGAGTATTAATCTTAAATTAATGAACATGAGGAGATATGAGTACTATTAGTGTTGGTTAATTTTTTCGAAATTTAAATAATTTTTTTTGGAAGAAGAAACTACCCATGCTAGATTCATGAGTGGGAGATAAGAGAACCCAAGTCTGCTGTTCGCATGGATCATTTTTACATCCTCTTTTCTGATTGGCGTGGGTTGTTTCCACCCTTAATATTTTTTGGCATTGATTTGTTAATTATTCACTACACACACATATTCACTACATTGTAAACTCGATTTTAGTTATCATCTATTAAAAAATAATTGAAGAGAAATAATAAGGATGCCAATCAAGTTTGAGTGGTGATCAACATGAGGATCAAAGTAGTCCTACAATGGGTGAGACGGCATCCGCACGTAGAGAACGAGGAAGACAGAACTGTGCATGCTCGTCTTTATACAACTTGAGCACGAGGAGGGCAAGAGGATGAATACACTAATGCAATAATAGAAGTTCATGGTCAAGGAGTTACTAGCGCATAAGCAGTTATCTCTGATTAGTCCTACCATCTACAACATAAGTCTCATGTAGCTTATGCAACCTGGAGTGGACATGTATATATTTAGTTATTTTTTTCAATATATGTTAGATTACTCGTTTAAATAAATCAATAACAAGGAAAAAAATTAGAACATAACCCTTTTACATATGTCAACCATGATACGTGTTTTGGATTGGAAAATACCGAGAAATGCTTCCATATTCTGGGGTCCTATTGTACTCTCGGGTTTAAAATCTCTAGTTACAGTTCTTTTTAAAAGTGTAAGTAGGAATATAATTTCTGCTATTGTTGAGAGATGGCGCCCAAAATCAAACGCTTTTCACTTGCCTTTTAGCGAGATGACCATCACCATGGATGATGTTCATTCCCTATTGCACATTCTAGTTGGAAAGCCTCTTAGTGCATATACATTTATTAGCTAACATGCTCTTGACCTTTTCCAAAAACAACTTAGAATAATGCTTGGAGCCGCATTTCAAATAATGAACAAAAAGGTAGGATTTAAATTGAGCTTTACATCTCTTAAGGATGTATTTGATGGAGTGAATGATAGATTGAAAGTGTACTATGGATCGTGTAATATGGATATACAATGATACCGAGTATAGTGATAGTTATACGGTAAATAATGCAAAATATAAAAGCAGTAAAGTAAAATGACATCAGGAATTTTTATACTGGTTTGGAGCACCATTCTACGTCTAGTCCCAGACTCCTTCCGTAATTTCACTAAAACAACAACCCTCACTTAACCTGAAGGAACAGGTCTATACACCCCTGAGCCGCCGAATAGGGATCTGAGCAGCAGAACAGGATTTCGCCTCAACAGCCGAAGAGGACTTCACTCGCCTGAGCAGCAGAACAGGACTTCAACAAATACAGAAACTAGTTTTGACTTTTGTGTTTTCTGATAACACGGATTTGTCACTCATAGTTCACCCTTCCTATAATCTTCTCCTCGAGTATAAATATTTGCATTTGAAGTATGTGAAAAATAGAAAGTTATAGTATTGCTTTAGTGTAGAATAATTGAAAGGATGATAGCAAATAGATTTCAGAGAATTAGATCAGAAAGATAAGAAAATTCGATTATGATTAAGTGATTTGGAATCAAGTTGAAGTTTGTATTTATAAAGGTTAGAAAGCAGCGACTGTTGGTGAAGAGTTTTGATTGAAGTGTTGCGTCCAATCTTTTTGTAGAGGTTCATATCTATTCACAAAAAGTCGTGCCTTTTCGAAAAGTGGCTGCTATAGAAATTCAATCAACTGAGCCTCTGGGTCAGTCGACTGAATATTCAAAGTATTTTTGAAATTTAAATTCATATATCTATGTATCTGTGCATGTTGCACAAAATTTCCAGCGTCAGTCGACTGGACCTCTGGGTCAGTCGACTGACCTGGTCAAATTTGTGCAATATGCACAGTTTACATAAGTATATTAATTTCTATAACTTTAAAACACTTTTATTTTTAATTATATGCTTATATATGTATAAAATATTTAGGAAATATAATGATTAATATATAAGCTAATATGTACGTAATCGGGGAGAGATTTTAACAATATTGACCTAAGACTTAAAACAAAATAATATAACTGATGCACCGGTTTTAAAGTCTCGTCTCCTTGTAGTATATATATTCTCTTTTTGTCATAGCTGTCGTCAAATTTGTATGTCATAGTGATATCTTGTGTCATGAATCAAAACCAAGTCTCAACATTCTCCCTTTTTTTGATTGATGACAACCTGTAAATAGATATAGATTTCGACTGTGTATATATATATATATATATATATATATATATATATATATATATATCATAAATACTAACTCCCCCTGTATTCTTGACGCTCTATATCCTGCATTCTTAATGTTAGTAATAATATTTCTCCCCCTTTGTCATCGATAAAAAGGAATAAGTAATATGAAGTCATAATGTCATAGATATTACGAAGAAAGCAATTATTTATACATTAAACTTCCACAAACAAGAGTGTTTGAAATAATATAAATAGAGTGGCCATTTAGTACAAGCCATACGAAATAAAGATTAATGTTTTCATAATATAAAATAACAACTTACTCCATCCTATGCTTACCCCTTAATCTATGCTTGCATTGTTTATTCCTGCAAATAGTGTTAGAGAAATATCTTTCTCCCCCTTTATCATCGACGAAAAGGAGAGTTTATATGATAACAAATATTATATTCCACATAAGTGTTAACAATATAGAACAAAATAACTACTACTTATAATGTAAGGTATCAGAAAACAATGATCATTTAAAGCATGTGATACCCAAGGTTCTTATAATTTCCTAATTTTTAGGAAACCATACCCATTTGGGTGTGGTTGAACCTTTATAAATATAATTTTCTTTATTAACTACCATATCAAAAAATAATTAATGCATTTTTATCTATTTTTCCAATTAAAAGGAACCCAAATACTTAGATAATTTTTATTTATATTCCATGTCAATGATCTTGTACTTCTAGAGAATTTATAAACATTATTGGTTATAACAGTATTTGAATTTCTATAAAAAATGGATTTTGACTTTACTCGAAATTTAGTAGTAGCGCTTACATTTTTACTATACATAAAAGCATATCTAGTGTTATTTCTATGATTAGTTTTATTATATCCTAAACCACTCTTATCATGTAAAGGTCTAGGACTAGATAAAATCATGTTTAAATCGTTTTGACCTTTATTAAATTTTATGACTTCAGTGTTAAGTTTATCAAATTTAGCTTTAAAGTCACAATTATTATCTTCAAAAGAAATACTACTGTTTTTCAAAATATCAATTTGCTTTTTTAATTCAGAATTTTCCTTTTCAACGTATAGATCTCATTTTCAAGAAGAAAAATTTGAGATTCTGAATTATCTAATTATTGTAATAAATCATTTTGTCCTTTCAAATCAAAATTTTCTTTTGAAATTTTTTTTTTTTTTTCAAATATGGTGTTTTGTTTATCTAGAGAATCTTTAATAGTTATAAAATTATTCTTTAAAACACCAAGTTGATTTTCTAAATCTAGCTTCTCATTATTCAATTTCTCATTTTCACATTCTACAGATTTCATCTTTTCTAAAATAATAAAATTAAGCTTTGAAATATTATCACTAATACTAACTAATTCATTATCATCTTTTACTAAAATTTGTAAATCAGCAAAGTACCTTTTTGTCTTCCTCACTGTTAGCTTTGACAGGGATTTTGCCCGTTGTATTTCAATTAGATCATTTTCTGGCCATTATTCTATGATGTTGTGACGATCAATAGAATTCAAGGTTACTATATTATCAGATAGATATGTTACGGTTATATGATGACCTTGCTCTAATACCAAATTAAAGTGTACTATGGATCGTGTAATATGGATATACAATGATACTAAGTATAGTGATGATAGTTATGTGGTAAATAATGCAGAATATAAATACAGTAAAGTAAAATGACACCAGAAATTTTTATACTGGTTCGGAGCACCGTCTTACGTCCAGTCCCAGACTCCTTTTTGAATTTCACTAAAACAAAAACCCTCACTTAACCCGGAGGAATAGGTCTATACACGCCTGAACAGCTGAACAGGGACCTGAGCAGTAGAATAGGATTTCGCCTCAACAGCCGAAGAGGACTTCACTCGCCTGAGCAGCATAACAGGACTTCAACAAATACAGAAAATAGTTTTGACTTTTGTATGTTCTGATAACACGAATTTGTCACTTGTAGTAAACCCATTCTATAATCTTCTCTTCGAGTATAAATATATATATTTGAAGTATATGAAGAATAGAAAGGTATAATGTTGCTTTAATGTAGAATAACTGAAAGTATGATAGCAAATAGATTTCAGAGAATTAGATCAGAGATATAAGAAAATTTGATTGTGGTTAAGTGATTTGGAATCAAGTTGGAGTTTGTATTTATAAAGGTTAGAAAGCAGCGACTATTGGTGAAGAGTTTCGACTGAAGTATTTCATTCAATCTTTTCGTAGAGATTCGTATCTCTTCACAAAAAGTTATGTCTTTTCGAAAAGTGGCTGTTATAGAAATTCAGTCAACCGAGCCTCTGGGTCAGTCGACTGAATATTCAAAGTATTTTAAAAATTAAATTTGTATATCTATGTATCTATGCATGTTGCACAAAATTTCGAGTGTCAGTTGACTGGACCTCTAGGTCAGTCGATTGACCTGGTTAAATTTGTGAAATATGCACAGTTTACATAAGTATATTAATTTCTATAACTTTAAAATACTTTTATTTTTAATTGTATGCTTATTTATGTATAAAATATTTGGGAAATGTAATGATTAAATATATAAGCTAATATGTACGTAATCGAGGAGAGATTTTAACAATATTAACCTAAGACTTAAAAACAAAATAATATAATTGATGCACCGGTTTTAAAATCTCGTCTCCTTGTAGTATATATTCTTTTTTTGTCGTAGCAGTCATCAAATCTGTTTGTCATAGTGATAGCTTCATGTGATAAATCAAAACCAAGTCTCAACATAGATTGCTTTGTAATCGTATTGATCAGGCAGCAAGAGCTTGCTTACTATTTTTGCTAGTAATTCAATATTTGCTAACAAAAGTAAAACTCACATAACAATTCAGTATTTAACCTTTTTATAAAGTTTTGATGAAGTGCACACATATTCACGGGGTTCAGCGATGCTAGCTTATCTATATAAACAGTTAGTGTAACGATCCACATTTTCGACCATCAAAAATCAACACCGAATACATCCACGATATTCATATGCCGAACATCCAATCACCGGAAAGGCGGGTTGTTAGGGTAAAATAAAAATGAAAAGAATAGATAACATGGAAATCAGAATCTCACAGCAGAATCGACAATATATAATATAATAAAAATAGTAAAAACTGTCACTCCAAAATACACAATACATCAGAATTAAAAACAAACCTTATCAACTAGATAGTTATAAATTTCTGAGCTTACAATTACTGATAGGTATACTATATAATACAATGGAAAATAAAACACTACGATAGGTGAACCTCTAGCTCTTCTCCAATAACTCCATGTCACCAAAGCCAATCTGGGAAAAACGCGGTATGACCCGAGCATTATAATAAAATAACATCTAGGTCAGTCTGGAAAAAAGCGTGAGAAAACTCAAGTAATATGATGAACCTATAAAAATTCTATGAGACCACGCCACTAGTGCACGATAGGTTTTTACCTCACAAGAATAACATCCATAAATGAAGAAAAGGGAAACAAATCAGAACAACAATCCAATCAAGAAAGAATAGAAATAAACAACAGAAATAATCTAAATAAAGGGTAAGTACTAGTAAGAACAAATCCCATACTTAATGAATATGAATAAATAAAATCAAATTCCAGAATTGAAAGAATTGACACAAATAATTGAAAATAGAGAAGAGCATAAGGTAATTCTCAATGTAATTAAGGAAACAATTTAAAGATTTGAATTAAAAACAAGAGAAAAAGAGAAGTTTTTCCAACAATGGCTAGGAGGGTGCACCCCCTTACTGAAAGTATACCTCTAGAAATATAATTAAGAACTCTGATGGCTCTCGGACACGTCCAAGCCGGACCCCGTTAACGGTTACCGAGTATCCAAGTTTTTCACATCACAATGCACAAAACCAAATTCAATCTAGAGTGGATGTGAAAATAAACTAATGGGAGCAACTCCATTGTAACGACCCAAAATTTTAGTCATTTGAAATTCGTATATTTAATTGATTTAAACGTTCAAAAGTAAATTGTATAAGCTGAATAAATTATATTTCGAATATAGTGATTTAATTGGATAATTAAATTGTTAATTTAATATTTGAAATTGTGCAAATAATTGAAATTTGAATTTAATATGAATAAAAATGATTTATAGAGTTGAATTAAATTCTATTTGAATTAGATTAGTGATAGTAAACTTTTAAAACTGAATTAAAAGTTAAATTATAGAAATTGAATATTTTAATATTTAAATAACGTGTAAAAACAGCCATTTTTACATAGTCTCGGATTTCGACTAAAGAAGTTTCATTGGATTCGTAATGTTATATTATTGTAATATTTCAAATTTCATGTTAATCGGATTTACGGTTTGTCCAGGGCAAGCTAAAACGTATAGAAATTTGTTTAAGTGAATTTTAAATTTAAATAATTCAGTTCGAAAAACCTATCTTCCAAATATGATCGAATTAGCTTCCGATATATATTCCATTGTGTTCAAAATAAGGGTAAAACATTATAAACGCTAGGCGACACGCTTCGATTGGATTTCGGAAATATTTTGGATGAATAGTGCGCGAGAATTTTCTATAAAAGGACCTAAGATTTTCATATTTTCACAAAACCTAAGCATCTAGGGTTTACAGCCTCCACCTAGCTTTCTATGGCCGAGAATGCTCAATCCTTCTCCTCTTAATCTCTCTCAATCCACATGCTTTCGTGAAAAAATTCCAACTACAAAATAAAAGAGTACGATGAGATCATCGTAACCAACGGTTGTGGTAGTCTCAAACGCAACGTCGAGAGAGGAATTGGCTCACGTTCGTTCATCGATTTGGCATGATTTTCTATGCGTTTACATGACCGAGTTGCACGTGGTCAAGGGCGGGGGTAGAGCTCAACTTTGGTTTCATGATGGAGGTGGCTGATCAACAAATAGACGAACGTGGAGGGAGAATAATACGATGGAAGAAATGGCGGCCGTGGGTTCTTCGACCTGAAGGGTTTCTTGTGTGAACGTGGAAGGAGAAAAAAAAGATGTGGCTGTGATTGCTTGAGTGAAATCGATGGCCGAGATAAAAGATTTAAAAACAAATAAAAGAAAATGTGTAAATTGATATATATTAAATTGTGTAAACTTTAAAAAGCTATAACTTCTTCATACGAGGTCCATTTTTGACGAAACAAGTTGCATTGAGTCCTATTAACGAGCACTACATTTTAGAGATGCTTTGGAGTTGATTGGAGCAAGTGTACATTTTGGGTAAAATTAAACGGCGTTAAATGTTATTCGTAATAAAGCACTGCAACTGCTATTGGAATCAATGTGAGTCAACTCACTCTTTCTGATTCACTGATATTTTTATATAAGTGAGAATAAATTTATTTATGACGATGGATGATTGTTTGGATGATATATGATATATTATCTATATATTGATTAGTATTTGGATATATTCCTGCCTATTGGAACAGATGAGACCCTATACGTTTCCATGTATGAACGGATGACCCTTTGTAAACACGTCTGCCTCAAAGCGGACATTTTACATATATTTCTAATATGTATATTTGTTGCAGGTGATAGGTTGGAAGGATCCAACTGGATTCCTCACCACTGTTGATTTATTTACAGAAATTGATATATATGTTGTTAACATATGATATATGATGTTTGGATGCCGTGGTTGATGTATTTAGTGCTGTTAAAGCATTGGGCCTATTTTTGGAATTTAAAAATGCTAAATTGATGATTTCCATATTAAAAAGGATTTTCAAGTGATTTTGAAAAATAAATGTTTTATTGATTTTTGAATTGTAAAAGAAATGGATTTATTTTAAATAAATAAAAAGTCACAATTTTTATGTTATAAAAATTATGATTTTTGTGAAATAGAATCAGAATGCATTTTTGAAATATGAAGTTGATTAATTTGTAAAATGAGTTTAATTGAGATTGTTGAATTATTATAAATGGTTTATATGTATAGATTTATAAAATTGATAATTTATAAATAAAAATTATGGAATTGTAAAGGAGTTTTATAAGTGTTAAAATGAAGTATAAATGAATTTTATGAGTGGATAAGATTTATAATTTATGAAGTTATAAAAAGAATGATTTTGTAAATAAATGATTTATAAGTAAATTAACTTATAATTTGTATTTTTGCATATAAATAAGAGATAAGTAGAATCGGCTAACTAAGGGATTTTATGTATGGAAGTTTTTATAAAATATATATGGAATTTATAAACATTGTTTTATAAATGTGAAATCAGTTGAATTTCATAAGCTAAATATAGAAGTTTGTTAAAGAAGATATATCCACGATTTTGGACAGTGGATAATCCTTTTGAATAAATGGGTAGAAACATTGAATTTGGATAAGAGAATTATATTCACGATTTTGGATAGTGGACAATTCTTTAATAAATGTGTAGAAGTATTGAATTAAGTAAGCAGAGTATATTCATGATTTTGGATAGTGAATAATCTTTTGAAATTAAATGAATGGTTTGGGAAGTGATATTATTAAATGAAGTTAAATGACTTGAATATGTTTTAAAATGTGTTAAATATCGAATACGTAGATTTCAACATTCATTGTTGAAATAGACGTTTTCAAGAAAAAAGGAAATGATGGACTATAGCACTGTTGTTATAGTAAATGATTTTCGAAAGGAAATGTTTTGTATAGTATATGGGATTTATATATTTATCTAATTTTGAATCCCTATACTAGTGATTTTGGGTTGTCGTAATGATGTTTTACGCAACATTCGTTTTGACCCTAATAAATATGTTTAAGAGAATGTTTTCCTTACAGAATAAAATATATACTTAATCGTGTTTTAAGTATATGGAATATTTTCCAAGTGTTGAAAATAAATAGATTTGTGAATATGCTTATATTATTGAAATAAGTATATGGAAATGTTTTCCAATATAGAAAAGTTGAAATGGGTTGAAATTATATCTTTTTAAGATAATTTGAAGTGGATATCTGACAAATGATTTAATTAATAAAAGATTAATTAAAAGGGCCTAGTGATTGTTATGGTGCTAAATATTTGTTTGTTTGCTTTGATAGTTAAATAACCGACTATCAAATTTAGCCATTTAGTTCCTTGACTTGATGTGGGAACTATTTAGTCGTACACTTAGTACGTAGCCATCTGTGTATGCTTGATTATCATTTGTGTTGAGGATGTTGATTCGTGTAGTGCATAGAATTAGCCCAATCTATCGAGCTTCCTTCTTGGCCAAATGGATAGAAAGTTGAAAGTTGGAGCGTGATAAGTCTATGAGACTTATTTTCAGTGTGAGGTTGAGAAAAGCTTTTGCGTTGTTGGTGCGAAGAGACCGAGATCCGTTTATCCGAAAACCACTTCGGACCAATATATATGCGTTCGCTTGTGCAGATTGTGATGATATTGATTTGCAGGATTTTCATAGTGGAGGGCTGCTTGTTGATCGTTTGGGGTGAAAATCCCAATATACATATAGTAGCAGTGGTCTCTTCATTATGAAATATCCAATGCAAAAACTCGCTACTAATCCTACGAATTTCTCAACAGGATGTGGTAGGAAAGCACCTTAGGTTTGTCCTGTTCCTAGATAACTTATATGGATGTTTGTCTGAAATTGCGTTTCTAAATATTACGTACATTGGTAAAACGTACATCAGTGATGGCAGAGAAGACATCTTCTTTTAGCTTAACACCCTCCTTGAGACGTATGAGCTTAAGGGTTGTATTTTTGTGGAAGGCAATTAGTAGTCAACGGAAATGGCCATGTAGCATTCAAAGTGATGTGATATGTGATATGTAAAAGGTAATCGTTACCTCATGCCTCATCAATCGAAAATGACCAAAACAGGGTTAGACGCAGCAAGGCTAAGTGGGTCGCTCCCAAGTAGGACATGATCATCATCTTCTAGATATATCTTTACATGCTATGACGTCGTGTATCTGATTATTGTGGTTTGTATGCTAGAGGTCCCTTGGTAAAGGTCGGTAACGACCGGAGGATGATGTATTCGGTACCATCTAGTTATAGAGGTGGGCCGGTCTTGTGTTGATAGAGGAACCTTTGTGATGGTCCTCGGTATATTCCTCTAGAGATGTACTGCCGAAAAGTAGTCCCTTCACGTGGTCATTTGTATGAAAATCAAACCCTACTACGAGCTTGCGATTTTGTTTGTAAAGGCGTAATGAATAGCCTCGAAATGCTATATGGGTAACCATTTCGACTATGATTAATATTATTTGCATACTAGACACTAGTATAATATCCGATGATTTGATATGAAATGTTTTAGTTATCGTAAGGTAAAAACATGTCTGTGTTTATGTGTGGGCATGTCTTACGAGATACTTTTGTTTTGATAAAGGAAAAGTTTGGTAATTTAATAAATTCAGTTGAGTGTGTTTCTCACGCTGGTTTACCAGACTGATCTGGACGTTCTTCCCCTTCAATGCTTAGGTCAGACCAAGTACATTTACAGGTTCATGCTGGTGCTTTTGGAGCTTCAGCAGGAGAGCCGGAGATTTCATTTTCGTATACACATATCTAATTTGATTTTTCATTGTGCTTAGTTGTTGTATATTGTCGAAAATTGTGAGGATAGGTTATTATAACTGTCCAGGCTTATAATTATTATTTGTTGTTGAACTTTGATTGATGTATGTATATACAGTTTCTGTTTCGTAAAGATCATTTGATATGACACTATATGTTTTCCGCTGTGATGTGAGATTGTATATTGTTCTGTTTGGTTCTATCTTCTTTCTTTCTTCTCTTCTCTTCTTCTCTCTTCTTTTCTTTCTCTTAACATTCCATCGGTCTGCGCTTTTTGGGTCAGATATTGTCGATTCAAAGGGTACGAACTCGCGGGTCGTCAACCCACATAGCTTGGATTCTACTAGAACTTTAGGTTTAATCATTTTCGAAAAAGAATAACAAAGCTCAAATGAGAAACACATCGTCTTGAATTCATGAAATATAAAAGAAGATAATGAAATCAAAATCGATAGTCAATAAATCCACTATCGGAAATGATAAGATGGTTGTTTTTACGTGCCTTAATTTCACGTCACAATACTTTAAAGATGCTCTTTAAAATGTTCTTTTAAAAGGGCATATTATATTTACTAAGTGTATTAAAAGCATGGTTAAAACAAATGTCAAAGCATTTTTTATTATAAATCCAAAACAATTTACACTTAGCTTTATTTGAAACAGTTCTTTTTAAAAGATCTTCTTGTTTATAAACCATTGTTTATAAATTTTAAAACAATATTTATTTTCCCAAAAGATAATAAATCAATTAAATTACTTTCATATATTTTAAATCAAAGGTTAATCATCCTTAAGAATAATTTATGTAACCTTTTTATAACTTTTAAAACTACATTAATTTTAAAAACGATATTACTTATCTCGAAAGATAATAAATCAAATCTATAATCTCTTTTAATAAATCGATCAATTATCTTTATTTACATTTAACTATTTCTAAAACAATTTTACTTAATCAGTAAATTAACTTTAGAACACAAAATAAGTTAATTCACTTTAAAACACTTTCGTTAAGTTAACTTCAATCACTTTTATTAAATCAATCAATTAACTTACATACCTTTGTTAAATAAATTAATTGACTTTAAATAGCATTAGTTAAAATGATTAATTACATTCAAATATCTTAATTAGAAGGAGTACTTAAATATCAAATATCATTACTTAAAATGGTTAACTAAATTTAAGTATCATTAATTAAGTGATTAAATAATTTTAAACATCATTAGTTAAAAAAAATTATTAAATTCAAATAGTCATTAATTAAAATAATTAATTAAATTAGAACATCATTAATTTAAATGATTAATGAATTTTAAACATCTAATTTTGTGAAAATACAAGCTCAAATACAACATACACAGAGGATAGGAGATGATATTCAATAATTGACGGTAGCGAAAATTGCTATAACGACACAAACAATTTAATAGAATATCATGATTAATTACAACTAAACATCAACATAAGCTGCATAAGGAAATAAATAATAATTATAGGCGAAAAACCCCATATGGCTCTCTATAAACGTTCTCTGCAAAACAATGGTTATAGACAAATATATAATCATATGGGTTCACAATAATTAAATTAATATGTCATCAGTTTTTCAAAAGTGGATTTCAACCAAACAATTAATCCAATAATAGCAAAAAGGTATAACTATCACCAAGCATTCAACAATAAATTTATAGCATCATAGATATTATATAGCAAATTTAAAGGCGAGTAAACTCATAAAAATTCCAATTATCGTCGAAGTGTTCCGTTTTAAATTAAAATCGAACAACATTCGATTATAGCTTGAAATTTTGCAAGCCCCAATCTCCTTCAATCTAACTCCATAATGCAGTTAATGATGATACGAATATAATGCAACTCACTACGCTCGAATCCAATCTCGTTTGAAATAACTATGGGTTTAATAAGATTTGGAATCAAATAATATAACTTTTACTATTTACATTTGCTAATAACCATGCTTTGCCCAAATCAAATCTCGCTTACATCCCAAGGCCATGCTAAAACTAACCTAACATATGACTTCCTCTCCTGACGCTGCTGCTACACTTCATCAGAGACCGCTTCACTTTGGCTCAAGGTTGCCCCATCCAAGAGCTTCCCATCGCCAGTTGTCCCATCGCCTAGCTCCGCCTAACACCCTCTCGACAAATCAAAACATCACCGCCTTTAAACCCAAATCCATGGTGGATCCGGCCACCATCGCCTAATCACACCGTCCATCCATCTTATCTTCTCTAGCCAAGAAAATTCGATGTTGAGGTCATCCCATTAATATGCCTCGAGTGGCGCTGATGAGTGTGGACTGTTAGATGAAGCAATTAAAAATTATAGCCAATGTTTCTCTTAGGTTTTGGCCTAAAAGAATGAGAGATTAAGGTCCTTATATAGCTAACTAACGGAGACTATTCACGCCCGAAAATCTCAAACTCCAATCGAGGCGTGCTCACTTGCGTTCCTTGTTAAATACCTCTATTCCAAGAAAAATGGAACTATTATTGGGACCTAATTCCATCATATACAGAAGTTGGCCTTTTAAAATCAAATTATATTATTTTAATTTTCTAAAATTAATCGCTATACATTTCAAGCTCGCACGATCACATGGTACGTCCGATCGTCATAAAACTTGTGGCATACAACAGTTCATTATTCCAGATTCAACGGCACTAATTTTGTCAAAGTCCAAGATAGTGTACCAGAATGGCAGTCTCACACATTTTAAATATTGGTTATATTTTCGATCCAAAATCGATATTTATCTGATATATTTATTTTTGTAATAAAATTTACAAATTCAATCCAGCAGTATTATTTATTAATTAAAAGGAGCTAAATAAAATTATTAAATCCAAATTTAATTCACAAATCCAAATATTTAAGTAATCCTTATATTTGAATATAAGTTATTAAATTCCAAAATCCAATTATATAAATATTTAAAATTCAATGACTAAAATTCTGGGTTGTTACATTTCCCCCATAAAAGAATTTCGTCTGTGAAATTCCTAAGGAATAAAATGACTCCGAGCCCTTAAGTTTAAAGCTATTTATTACAACGAGTTATTAAATTCTTAAATTACGAAAAATTTCGGCCGCACCTCCTTTGCGCTGCTCGATCGGAAAAACTACAAATCACCACAACGATCCCCAAACCAATCAAAAGAAAACAAAAGCCGTGCGGCCTCACATATCTGGGGCATAAAATCATAAACCAATTCCAATAACTAAATCTACTACATACCATTTTTCATATAATTTTTAAATTTTTCAACAACTCATTATCTTGAGGCAAATGCAGGTGCACAATAATCAATTAGGAAGCACTTACTTACCTATACTTACACAATCCAAAAGAGAGTCGGGTTGGCAAAAAGCAACACACCTATTATAAGCTCAAACAACATAAATAATGTAACAATCGTATACAACAAGGTAATAATATGTAATTGGTAAACATGAGGAAATCTTACATGCAAAAACTAGGATGATATAAATCCACATGCAACAACCAAACGCAACATATCAACCATATGCAATAAAATACAGCAAATACTTTGTAAAAGAATAATACGCATCCAATCTTTTTAAAAGATAAATTTAGAACTAAATGGCCTGGTTTTATATTCAAAAAACATATTTTAAACTCCCTCAAGAAGAAATATATCAAAACTAGATCCAACATGACTACGAGGGTGCGTCCCCCTTCGAAGTATGTTATAACTCTAAACAAAGACAATAGAGCCTCCAGTGGTATTCTGGTGCCTTCTAAAAATAATAAAATACACTTGGCGAGTCTCAAAATGAGGAAAACTCCTAATCGTGCTTTGATTTTAGTCATTCATCGCAACATATAAAAATATTTGTAAAATTTTTTGCAAATATCTATTGGAACAAATTCTAATTTTTATCGAAATAATAATATTTCTCAAATACTCCAAATCATACTATAATTATTATTTTTTACAAATTCTTCCAAATCAATTTTTCAAAAACATCGGGATTTAAAGTCCTAATAAACAACAATTTAAAAACCTCTATTTATAAATTTTAAATTTATGAATAATGGTTTATAAAATTACACAACCGATCACTCAAATTCCATAAACGAATAAACTAACATTATCAATCAATCGAATTCCATAAGGAAAAAAATCTAACACTTAACATTATTTAAAATGTCAAATGACTAACAAATAAGATTTAGACTTTGCCTAGGCTCGCACTTCCTTAAGTCACACACCAAATATACAATTATACTCAAGCCCTATGATATACATAAATCATCTATAACGACCCGTAATTTTGACAATTAAAAATAGTAAATTTAATAAGATTTTGTAGTTAAATGTGGAAGAAATTAAAATTAAAGATTTATAACTGGAATAATACTAAAATGAAATGCAACAATATTAATTAAAGCAAATTATTAACAATTTGGATGGAATTCCAATTAATTGAAATAGAGTAAGGTTATATTTGGTTATAAAGTGAACATAGGGAAAAAGAATGTAAATATTGAATTCATTAATGAAATGATACACTGTTAATGGAAATTGAATAAAATTCGTGTTACGAAAGAAATGGTAACATTTGTTTGTAAGTAATAAACTTATAAATGTAATTAAAGGCTAAATGGTGCAACTATTATATATTACCTATTTATTTGGTCTATTAAATTTAATTGGATATAAATGTCAATTAATTCCTTTAATTAGTGCAATTAATGTATGTTTAATTGATAATGGTAAAAAGGTTGATTATATACAGTGTAACCAACGTAAATTTTTTATCATAGTATGACCTTTGATTTGAATAAAAGGATGGAAATCAGTTTACTCAAATTTATTGGAATTGGAAATTTTAATAAGTGAATTTATTACAATCAATGAAATAAAAGGTTACGTAAATGAATGGTAAGATGAAATGGTAAAATATTGATGTAATGGAAGATATAACAATGTTGACTATGCATATAAGGTAATAATTGATTTAATAAGAGAATGAAACCAATGTAAATTAATTAATTGAGACTTTAATCATAATTATTGTGTGAAATTGACCAAAGTTCAATAAAATGGAAATATAGTAGTTAATGCAAATAAAGGATGGAAATTGGGGTATATTAACGTAATGAAATGTAGAACAAATGTCAACTATGTTATTAGATCATAAGTTTGGACCATAAATAAAATTCTAAAAAGACAACAAAACTACAATGAAGCAATGAACTGGAAGGTTCTAACGTGTATTAGAATATAATTTAATAACAGGAATTGGAATACTAAATGTCAGTTTTAATGATGAGTTAAATGAATATTGATACAGAAAAAGATTTATTTAGTATGTAATTTAATGCTTGTTGGAAACTGTAATTTTATAAACATGTTTGCTTGACTATAAATAAGGATTACAATGTTCACGTATTTATTTAATTGATTTCATCAATTAGGGTCTGTTTTGAAGTGGAAGATTAAAATTAATTGGAAATAAATTTATTAAAATCTTTCAATTGGAAAAGGAAAAGAAACAAAGTGAAATTAATAAAATTAATGTAAGAATGTTTTCATTATGAACGTACATTATTTGGAAATATAAGAATGGATTTAATATTGTATAGGTTGATCATTTTAGAATATAAGAATGTTTACATTTATGAATTGCAAGTAACGAATAAGCATTTTAAGGAAAATAAAAGAATGTTGAGGAAATAAAGTGAACGTTTCCATTCTGAATATAAATATAACGTTGTAAAAAGAGAAAATTGAATTTTTAAAACGACATTTTACGGTAGTTAAATAGCAGGCATAAGTTGCACGGAAGTGATTTTATTACTAACCTTGAAATTTAAAATAAATTAAATAATTGAATTCATAATTACGTGTCGAGAAAAATGTTATTTTTAAATTTGAATTTTTAAATCATGGTTCATATTTTATTTATGTATCCGCTGTCTCCGTTATGTAAATTGGTCTTTTTAAATTTAATTATGTTGTGGTAATTAAATCTTTAATGAATGTCAAATTTGGTATGTTTGGGGTTAAAAAAAAATTAATTGGGTAAACAAATGTTTTGAAATTTGAATTCTAAAAGTTTGTTTATAGAGTAGAGTTGGTCCATTCATTCCCTTTCTAATTAATAATTGTCACACTTTTTTTTCATTGTTTCCTCATTTGTTCCATTACTCATTTCCATTTACAGGTCTAATGCCTTTTCATTTCATGAACGTTACATATTTTCATATTTTTAATTCTTTCTTTCACCTCTTTTAATATCTACCATTTTTATTGGGTTGCTCATATTTTTACTTTATTTCAATTCCTACTTTGTTTATATTTAGCTTTATTAGCTTTTCACTAGTTTCATTCCTCATTCTTGTAGATTCATTTCATTTTTTTTAAATTTCATCTTCTATAGCTTCATTTTTTGTCACTCTTCACCTTCCTCCTTCCTTTTTTTCATGTTTCTTCTTCAAATCTCCTTTCTCTCTTTTTTTCCAAAGCTTTTTTTCCTCTTTCTTCTTCTTATTCTTCAAATTTTTTCTTTTTCAAAGTTTTCTTTTCTTTTTTTTGTTGTTCTTCTTCTTCTTTAATTTTTTTCTCTTTTAAACCTTCTCTTCTTTTCATGTCTTTTTCTTCAAATCCAGATTTATAAAATTTTCTCTTCAAAACTTTCTATAAGAAAAATATTAAGATAGCAAGGAAACAAAACAAAATGAGAAAGTAGTTGCAGATCCAAATCTGGCTAAGTAAAAAGGTACGCAATACTAAAAATTCCATTGCAAGTTAAATAAAATATATGATGTGATATATAATTTCTTTTTTTGAAATTTCAATCACCATTAATGCGTATAACTTTCTCCTACGAACTCAGTTTCACACGCGGTTTTCTCCGCTAGGTTCGTATTGGAATTCCAGACATTTAGACGCTGGTTTGAACGAATTCTGAGACCGTCGAATTTTTGGGTTTAAATCGGATTTAAATTCGATTTAGATCCCAAAGGTGAGTGTTTTAACCCACTCACAATTTCTAAAATTTCCTATGTCTTTTAAATTGATTTTAGATATGAGTAGAAATTTATTTATGACTGTTTGACATGTTTTAAATGGATTAATGTTTTATTCATCATTCTTAAAAATGATGTCACTTTTACCCAGCAATTTATCATCAATAGATAACCATACTATCTCTGTTCGAGACAAACATATCCTTTTACAAACATTTCATATCAGAAATATTAACCAATTTAAGGCATTTCCAAAAATCCATTCATCCATAAGCAAGATCTAATTAGACTCACCATTTCTAATTAATAAATTGATTTAATTACCTCAACCACCCTTTTAAAATCCTGCTCACGAAATCATTAATTAATTACAACCCAATCAATTATTATTCTTTAATTATATTAAGTGATTAACTTTTGATTACCACATAAATTAATTATGATTATCCATCCACATTAGTTAACTTTTAATTAATCCCCTTAATTAATTGTTTACATTTATTAGTGATCCTCTAATCATTTCCAGTAATTAATTATTCCTTTAATTAATTACATTTGCCAAGTAATCTTTTAAATAAATCACATTCATTGATTAATCTTAATTAATTCCATTCAATACTCAACTATTCCTTAATTACTTACATTAATTAATAAATTATTAATTACATTAAGTAATTTACTCTCAATTAATTACACAAATTAATTATCTTTAACCTTTTACGGTAATTAACCTTTAATAAATTAATCATCTTTTAAATCAATCCTTTACATTGATTACAAATCAATTAACCTTTATTAATTATCTTAAGAATTTTCTTAACGGATTCCATTAATCCATTTAAACATTCCAAATATATTAAATAATTTATACTTAATTAAATTCATCATTTAATTTTTCCTTTGAAAACATTTTTAAAGTTTAACTTAATTTGTTAAACCTTATTAAGTTTATAGTGTTAAAACTGTTGAAACACAACCCGGTTAACTTTATACTTCTTTGTATTTATTAGTATACTTCAGTTTTGAAAGACCCGAGAATCTCCTGTTAAAACTCGAGTGATACTTCGTGCTCCCCATGCTTTTCCCCCGAGTCACTCTCACTTCCTCTATTACTCATCTTTTTTTTTTAGCTCAGTTAGAATACTGTTGTAATATAATCACACTCACACACGCTGCACACTCCAGGTCGAACACGAAGAAACCCTCCATCTTACTCGAGTATTTCTCGAGTCGATTCAACCCACACTACGCCACTGACACATGCACCTCCGTGCATATGCACGACGCGTCGCTGCCACTTCGATGATCCCCATCGCCCCTTGCAACCCACAAATCAACACCACATGCGAAAACAAACCCCAGATCTACAAGAAAGGTTCAAAATCAAAATATGCTCGTTTGATCGAACTACAACTCGAACGAACCAAAAGAAGATCACACGACCACCCAACGTCGACCACCATTGGCCATACGATTCCGGTCATATCTCGCCATCATCTTCCTCTACCCTCTCCTAAATTCTCGTGCGGCTCGATCCATCCACGACAACGAAATCCACGAATTACAGACCACAAAATATAACTCAAAATAAACCCTACTTTCGGTCCAACCCACTAATTCTTGCATTAGGAATTTCCTTTAGCATTTTTCCCATACTCAAGAATAATCAAGCAAGCTATACGACACGTTTCAGCAGCTAAAATTTGTTAATTCGACAGAAATCGATGAAATTGTATTTTGAGTTCATATAAGAACTGAACCATTTATATCCACCTAAAAATCATCGTTCTTGTTTTAAAAATCTTTCCTTTGTATACTTAATCTAGACATGAAGTCAAATTCAAAATTTAAAACATTCGAATTTTATCACATGATTCCCTTCCCTGTAAACTTGAATGTCCAGTACCTATAACACACCGTGATTCCTTAAACAAAATCTCAAACCCTGTCTTTAGTTCAAACAAACTTATTAAATTTAAATTCCTAAGTTTAAATTATTGATATGAAGAAGTATTTTTAGTCTTTTTTTTATTTCTCTGATTCCTTTACTCAATGGCTTGAGATGTTGAAGAACATATCAGAGTATAACTTCCAGTAAGCAGCTAAGCAACACAGAATTTCATATTTACTAAAAGTAGCAAGCACAAGATTTCCATAAATCAATTATCAAGATTTAATCTTCGAGATGGTGTGTTTGCTCACCTGCAGAATTTCTGAACAAAGTGTTTGAGAAAACTGCAGTTGCATCTGCCCTTGAATACTTCTTTTCTTGTTTGCCCTTTTTTTTTAGTTTAAGCTTTAAGAAATGAAGATGTTTATTATATATATTTGTTCTTATTTCTCTGGTTTTCTATGGTTTGCAGAACGAACTATAATGAGAATTGTATACATATATATAAGATAATAGTATGTTTGAGGGAGGTATTATCTGGTCAATGTTCTTCTTCTCTTGATTGATCAAATTTTATTTTCTAGCCTACAATTTTTGACTAAAGATATTTTTTTTAACAGAGGCTATTTCGGCAGAAGAGATATTAGTAAGTACTTTTGTTTCTTGTTTAGTTTACATATCATAATTTTGTTTGCCTGTGTATACATATGTATATTTGCAATTTGCTGTATAAAGATATTATGTTTGAAAGTATCCACTTGCAGGCAAACACTTAGCTTATATATATAGATATCTTGTTTATAAATATTTGTCTTTGTTGACTTCTAGCTTGAATTCGCATGCAAGCACTGTCATATATGAAGATATTTATTTAAACATCTGTTTTGTTATTATGCTATACTTGTTTTTACTTCATTTTACACTTAGTGTTTCACTTAACTCTTGCTTATATTTACATTTGTATTTTATATTTTGACTATCCATGTTCATATGGTTTATCTATACTAATATTTATTTGTATTTGTATTTTTTAGCTAAAGATATTCATGCTTACTTATATATATTGATAGAATTTGATTTTTATTTCAAACATTATCATGCACATATATTTTATACCAAACGTTAATAGGATAAAGCATTTTAATTCAATTGTATAAGATATATTTTTATTGCAAATATTATTAAGAGATTTATTTTCAGTTTAAGAAATCAAATTTTCTTTTCAAAATAAAAATATGTATAAATAAATGGCAACTATTTCCAGAAGATTTATTCACTTAAAAAATGACCAGTTTACATTTTATTTCAATTAGATTAAATATCTAATAAAATAATACTGCTAAAATACCGGGTCGTCACATTCCTCCCCCCTTTGAATCTTTTCGTCCTCGAAAAGGAACGAAGCTAAATTTATTAAAATGCTTAAAATCATATAACTTTTTCTTTGATCATTTTTAAACTACTTTAAAAAAAATCTATATAATATTTCTAAAATAGTTTTTATAAAATACTTTTATAACTCGATGTTTGATGAGTCCATCCTCGTTCTCACAGAAATTCGGTCATACGTTGATCAGGCGTACGACTGAAAATCTATAAGTGCTTGGCAGACCCGTTTCAACATCCAGTGAAAATACTTGGAAAATAATTCTACTAAAAATATAGAAGACAGTTTTGAAAATAGGGATAATATCTTTGGTGAGAATGCTCTGGAAATCATCACCCCCATCCATGGTCGCAGCTAACCCGATGGTTACGTTGCCATCCCGACAAAATCCATAGATAACTGTAGGCCTTCGCGCCACTCAATTACACCATGAAACCCACGACAGATCGCAGCTACAACTGGGGTTACGTAGCTATCACAGCAAAAACCCATATAACTGTAGGCATCAACGCCATTGAATTTCACTGCCAAAAATGAAACTTCTCCTCTCCACTTGACCATAGATCGCAGTCTACCGATGTTGCGTTGCCTTCCCGGCAAAATCAAGTGTAGACGGTTGGCACTCATCCTCGACACGAATTTCGCTATGGTCCCCACAGTAGATCGCAGCGACATCGAGTTACACTATCATCACAGCATAACCCAAATGCCTCTGTAGGCATCGGCGCCCTCGACTTTCGCTACCCAATAATCCTCAGGAACTAGTTTTGTCCGGACTCCTCACAGGATCAACTTTAGAACCCCCCTTTGGGGCTCAAGGCAGCACCACCCGGTAGCACTCCTGAGAAGTTCATTTCAAGGGAGCGCCTTTTTCCCCAGAGCCATCATCAAAACATTTTATACTATGCGCATATAGTATCTTCAAATCATACACCTAGTATGATCTCATACAAAGCTCATTTATACAAAATCGATTATTCCAAAATCGATAATTCTCAAACTAGGCTTTCCAAATTATCATATTGATTTTACCCAAAAATAAAAAGCCTTTCCAAATCCAAAGGTTCTCAAAACCTTTTCCAAAATCCTCATAAGATCC
Organism: Allium cepa; assembly: GCA_030765085.1. Taxonomy (NCBI): domain Eukaryota; kingdom Viridiplantae; phylum Streptophyta; class Magnoliopsida; order Asparagales; family Amaryllidaceae; genus Allium; species Allium cepa. The sequence continues at coordinate 603,831,085 of CM060929.1, read as the reverse complement.
TTTACATATATATACAGATATATATAATTTTTAAAACTTTGGATCATTTCAAACTTATATAAAACCCCTTTATACTTCAAACACTTTCAAAAATATTTTCTTCTGGCTATAGATTTATCAAGGGGAGTTTTATCTCATATAACAAAGATATATAGCTTCATTTATTCAAAATCAAATATTCAAATTTGACTTCTCTTTCCAATATCAATTTCATTCAAATCCGCACGATGTGCACATATCATCCGTATGCTATACCAACCTGATCGCTCACTTAATCACACAATTTCACTTCCGAACTAGTATCGTCCACCCGACTTCCTAGTGCGAACACTGATCTGGTTTCTTGATCAGAAACCGTCATTCTCCTTGCATAGCTATAAATATGATAGAGAACATCCAGAACCAATCAACAATCCATATCCAGGTTCGCCGTCGAAAATCGAGTGAAAAATCCCAACTGGGATCGATATACTATCTCGAAATTCTGTGCTCGAATCTGGATCAAATCACTATGCGAATAGAATAATACACGTACATCCTACGTATTTATTTCCATTGATTATCAACCGAATCAATTTTCCTTTCTATTCACATTTTCTTAAATTCCCTTTACTTATTTACAATTGCCTTAATCCCCATTTGGATTATCACTTCAATTCTTATCTCGGTTGGGTATTTAAATCAATAATAGTTTGAACTCCGACCAGTTTATTTTTTAAGAAAATAGCTTTAATTTTTTTTAAAAATAGATAAGTAGTTGAAAAATAATTATTAGTTCGCAAAATAGCTATAAAATAGTTAACTAATTGTAAAATAGTTGGAAAAATATTTGAATAGTTTCAGGAATTTTAAATAATTGCAAAATAGTCGTAAATAAAAATTAGTTTGTGAAATAGTTGAAAAATAGTAATTAGTTTAGAAAATAGTTGAAAAATGGTTAAATAGCTCCAAAAATAATGGTAAAACAAATATAAAATAAGTTAGCTTTAAAAAGAAAGGTTGTATATATTTAATAGCTTAGAAAAATAAGTTTATATCAAAACAATTTATATTGAAAATAGTCAAGAGTCAACTGTTCACTTTCCCAATAATTTAATTTAAATTTACACTTCCATTTAAATTGACCCAATTCCAAATTGAATAACTCCAATTTCCATTGAAATCTATTTAATCCCAAGGCAACTTCAATTCTAATTAACTAAATGCAATTTGTACTAATGGAATTTAAATTTCAACTTTAACCCATCTCGAATTATATAAATTCAAGTTAAATCCTCAAAGGTTGGTTTAACTCTTTAAACCAAATTAACTTTTATTTTAAGATTTTGAATCTATTTAATTTCTAAGTCCAATTCTCAAAATTCCATTTTAAATTATTTTTATTTATGTATTTCAAGGTTCAATACAATTTTATTTGTTTTTTTTTCAAAAAATTTAATTTATATTTCAGTTTTATCTTCCAGTTTGAAGCCAGTTCTTAAACAAGTTTAATTTACCAATTCTATTATTCAAATTTTCAATTCAAAGTAATTCCATGTCCTAATTTTCAAATTTATCCTATTCAAATTTTCCTTTTGAATTTTTAAACTTATCCATCTTCAATCATAATTCCAATTAATTTAAATCAAATTCAATTTTGAAACCAAACCTTTGAAATTTCAGTTTGAATTAATTTCAAATTCCGTCTCAAATAAAAGAAGGTGGTTTATTAGATCATACTACCACAAAATATTTCATATATAGATAGACTGTACATTAGCAGTTCAATATTACATCCATTCATCATAATAAAGGCCTTACCAAGTCAATATTAAGATGTTTACACCATCACCTAGGTTTAAGAGTCCTATCATTTCTATCAGAATCCTTCTTATGGACTTCCTTCCAATGGGCAAAGCCCAAACATGCATTTTTCAACAGGATGTCCCCACTTATAGCATTTTCCATAAAAAGTTTCTACCCTCCTATCAATCTGGATGACCTCCATGCTTCCTATAGGATGTTCCAAAATCTTAATCTTTTTCTTCTTTCTCTTGGGACAATTTCTCGCGATGTGTCCTGGCCCTTTACAATGATAACAAATGGTGGACTCGTTGACCGGTTCCATTGGTTTACGCTTCACCTTTCTCACTTCAGGAAATGGTTAAGGAAATTTCCCTTCTCATGGCACTTAAAGCATAATATCTCGGAGCGAAATCTTTGGAATGTACCTTTCAATTCCTTCCTTGTTTTACCACAGGTAGCTGCGTAATGACCCTTATTGTAACATCTATAGCAAGTGACATTATCGTAAGGTCCTGGTCCATTTCTTTCCTTAATCCGATTTTCATACTCCTGAATTGCTATTTCCCGTTCCTTACGTGCAGCTGCTCTTCGTTCTATGCGCCTTTCCTTCCATTCTTCACTCTTAGCCATTTTTCTCAAAGACCGAATTCTAAAGGGACTTCCTAACCTATAAATTAGACTTAATTAGAAAAATTCAACTCCTATATATCAATTTGCTTACCTAGACATACCTTAAGTTTAAACCACCTTTGGTTTTAAATTCAAGTCTAATCTTCAAACAATCCATTGTTTGCAACAAGTCCCCTTTATTCAAATAATACTTATTTATTATTTTTCATTATTTTGAATTAAAATTTCCAAATTCTGGAATCGGATTTAGAATTTCATTTTCAATCCATTAAATTTAATTTGGTTGTTTTTTTATTTCTACTTAGTTTAATTCCAATTCAAGACTTCAATTTCAGTTTGAATCCATTTCAAACTTATCTTTATTTAATTTTAGTTTGGTTGTATTATATTACTTCTTAATTTAATTCTAATAATTTAACAACCAATCACCTTAATTTTTATTAGAAGGAAATATTGCTTTATATATCAAAAATATATTTTTATATAAAATCATTTAAAATCTTTATATAAGAAAATAACAAGTACACGCTCATATATAAATATAACTCATTCTTGAGTACTCCAGACTCTATTTAATGAGTAATCCCCACCAGAGCCAAGGTTCTCGCTTAACCTTTCGGCTCTGATACCAAATGTAACGACCCGAAATTTTCGATCCCGAAAATTCCAGATAGTTATGAAAAAGAAGAAAGAGATAGAAGAAGAAGAATAGAAACAACAACAACTCACATTCGCAGCGGGTAAAATATAATAATAAATAATAACAGTTTACAAAAGAATACTATAACTGTCGATTATATTTTAATACATCAGAGTTTCAAATATACACAGTCACTGAATATACACAATTACCATCTCACAGATTTACAATAATATAACATGGCGGAAATACTCTATACGATATTGCCCTCCAGCTCTCCTCCTGAGCTCCAGAACGTCCTAACCTGGAAATCTGTAATACTCGGTCTGACCCGAGCATTACATCAAAGTAACACCCGGGTCAGGCTGGAAACCAGCGTGAATACAACCCATCTAACATGGAATATAACAATATAAAATTTACATAAACCCGGGTAACTCGTATCGATTTACAAATTCACGATCGGTTATAGACATCACTTATTTCACATAAATTTTAAGTACCAGAACTTAGATTAAATGACCCAATTTATTTAAATCATCCCATTCCAGCCTATTGATTTCACTTATCAATCTATAAAGAATCGAAGTGGTTTCGGGTATTTACCAATACCCGCCCCGGTCTCTTCAAATTCATACCATCTTAACTTCTTTATTCAAGTGAATACAATTCATTCTTAAAAATGATGTCACTTTTACCCAGCAATTTATCATCAATAGATAACCACACATCTCTGTTCGAGACAAACATATCCTTTTACAAACATTTCATATCAGAAATATTAACCAATTTAAGGCATTTCCAAAAATCCATTCATCCATAAGCAAGATCTAATTAGACTCACCATTTCTAATTAATAAATTGATTTAATTACCTCAACCACCCTTTTAAAATCCTGCTCACGAAATCATTAATTAATTACAACCCAATCAATTATTATTCTTTAATTATATTAAGTGATTAACTTTTGATTACCACATAAATTAATTATGCTTATCCATCCACATTAGTTAACTTTTAATTAATCCCCTTAATTAATTGTTTACATTTATTAGTGATCCTCTTATCATTTCCAATAATTAATCATTCCTTTAATTAATTACATTTGCCAAGTAATCTTTTAAATAAATCACATTCATTGATTAATCTTAATTAATTCCATTCAATACTCAACTATTCCTTAATTACTTACATTAATTAATAAATTATTAATTACATTAAGTAATTTACTCTCAATTAATTACACAAATTAATTATCTTTAACCTTTTACGGTAATTAACCTTTAATAAATTAATCATCTTTTAAATCAATACTTTACATTGATTACAAATCAATTAACCTTTATTAATTATCTTAAGAATTTGCTTAACGGATTCCATTAATCCATTTAAACATTCCTAATATATTAAATAATTTATACTTAATTAAATTCATCATTTAAGTTTTCCTTTGAAAACATTTTTAAAGTGTAACATAATTTGTTAAACCTTATTAAGTTTATAGTGTTAAAACTGTTGAAACACAACTTAGTTAACTTTATACTTCTTTGTATTTATTAGTATACTTCAGTTTTGAAAGACCCGAGAATCTCCTGTGAAAACTCGAGTGATACTTCGTGCTCCCCATGCTTTTCCCCCGAGTCACTCTCACTTCCTCTATTACTCATCTTTTTTTTAGCTCAGTTAGAATACTGTTGTAATATAATCACACTCACACACGCTGCACACTACAGGTCGAACACGAAGAAACCCTCCATCTTACTCGAGTATTTCTCGAGTTGATTAAACCCACACTACGCCACTGACACATGCACCTCCGTGCATATGCACGGCGCGTCGCTGCCACTTCGATGATACCCATCGCCCCTTGCAACCCACAAATCGACACCACATGCGAAAACAAACCCCAAATCTACAAGAAAGGTTCAAAATCAAAATATGCTCGTTTGATCGAACTACAACTCGAACGAACCAAAAGAAGATCACACGACCACCCAACGTCGACCACCATTGGCCATACGATTCCGGTCATATCTCGCCATCATCTTCCTCTACCCTCTCCTAAATTCTCGTGTGGCTCGATCCATCCACGACAACGAAATCCACGAATTACAGAACACAAAATATAACTCGAACTAAACCCTACTTTCGGTCCAACCCACTAATTCTTGCATTAGGAATTTTCTTTAGCATTTTTCCCATACTCAAGAATCATCAAGCAAGCTATACGACACGTTTCAGCAGCTGAAATTTGTTAATTCGACAGAAATCGATGAAATTGTATTTTGAGTTCATATAAGGACTGAACCATTTATATCCACCTAAAAATCATCGTTCTTGTTTTAAAAATCTTTCCTTTGTATACTTAATCTAGACATGAAGTCAAATTCAAAATTTAAAACATTCGAATTTTATCACATGATTCCCTTCCCTGTAAACTTGAATGTCCAGTACCTATAACACACCGTGACTCCTTAAACAAAATCTCAAACCCTGTCTTTAGTTCAAACAAACTTACTAAATTTAAATTCCTAAGTTTAAATTATTGATATGAAGAAGTATTTTAAGTCTTTTTTTTTATTTCTCTTATTCCTTTACTCAATGGCTTGAGATGTTGAAGAACATATCAGAGTATAACTTCCAGTAAACAGCTAAGCAACACAGAATTTCATATTTACTAAAAGTAGCAAGCACAAGATTTCCATAAATCAATTATCAAGATTTAATCTTCGAGATGGTGTGTTTGCTCACCTGCAAAATTTCTGAACAAAGTGTTTGAGAAAACTGCAGTTGCATCTGCCCTTGAATACTTCTGTTCTTGTTTGCCCCCCTTTTTTTTAGTTTAAGCTTTAAGAAATGAAGATGTTTATTATATATATTTGTTCTTATTTCTCTGGTTTTCTATGGTTTGCAGAACGAACTATAATGAGAATTGTATACATATATATAAGATAATAGTATGTTTGAGGGAGGTATTATTTGGTCAATGTTCTTCTTCTCTTGATTGATCAAATTTTATTTTCTAGCCTACAATTTTTGACTAAAGATATTTTTTTTAACAGAGGCTATTTCAGCTGAAGAGATATTAGTAAGTACTTTTGTTTCTTGTTTAGTTTACATATCATAATTTTGTTTGCCTGTGTATACAGATGTATATTTGCAATTTGCTGTATAAAGATATTATGTTTGAAAGTATCCACTTGCAGGCAAACACTTAGCTTATATATATAGATATCTTGTTTATAAATATTTGTCTTTTTTGACATCTAGCTTGAATTCGCATGCAAGCACTGTCATATATGAAGATATTTATTTAAACATCTGTTTTGTTATTATGCTATACTTGTTTTTACTTCATTTTACACTTAGTGTTTCACTTAACTCTTGTTTATATTTACATTTGTATTTTATATTTTGACTATCCATGTTCATATGGTTTACTTATACTAATATTTATTTGTATTTGTATTTTTTTAGCTAAAGATATTCATGCTTACTTATATGTATTGATAGAATTTGATTTTTATTTCAAACATTATCATGCACATATATTTTATACCAAATGTTAATAGGATAAAGCATTTTAATTCAATTGTATAAGATATATTTTTATTGTAAATATTATTAAGAGATTTATTTTCAGTTTAAGAAATCGAATTTTCTTTTCAAAATACAAATATGTATAAATAAATGGCAACTATTTCCATAAGATTTATTCACTTTAAAAATGATCAGTTTACATTTTATTTCAATTAGATTAAATATCTAATAAACTAATACTGCTAAAATACCGGGTCGTCACTGGGTTCGTTTTACTATACTTACAATTATCGTACAATATATGCTCATAAATAGATGAGCATGGATTAACCACCAACAAATAATAGTCAATTCTCCTGAACTACTTAAGCATGGCAAATCAAACAATAATGATAATACATAAATATTATCATTAATAAACAAACATTATAAATACTTATATAAATTTGAAAAATATTCCTTTATATATAAAATATATAATCCAAGGTAAAAAATTCATTTACCAAATTTTCAAAAATTAAATACCATGTGTTTGCCTTGTCGAGAGTTTAGAAATCCCTATCGACACCATGGCGTCGCACGTCTCGATCGGAATTCACAAACAACTTGACTGACCAATTAACACAAAATATTTTCATAACAATAACAGATACGCTCTCGTGTGTATATATATATATATATATATATATAATACTCTTAAACTCATTCTAGTGTGTCACTTACCCTATCTCAAATGAGTTACTCACTCTAGGGTATTACTAGCCCTATCTCTAGTGAGTCGTACCCTACCGAAGCCAAGGTATCGCTTAACCTTTGACTCTGATACCAAATTGTAACGACCCACCTTCAAATGCCGAACATCCAATTGCCAGAAAGGCAAATTGTTAGGGTAAATCAAAAAAGAAAAGAACAAAGAATAAGGAAATTTAATTCTCACGGCGGAATCGACAACATATAGTATAACAAAGACAGTAAAAACTATCACTCTGAAATACAGAGTACATCAGAGTTAAAAAATCCTTAACAGCATGACAATTATAAAATTCTAACCTTGCAATTGCTGATAGGTATATAATATAATACAACGGAAATAAAACACCATGATAGGTGGATCTCCAGCTCTTCTCTAATAACTATATATCACCAAAGCCAACCTAGAAAAAACTCAGTCCGACCCGAGCATTATAATAAAATAACACCCAGGTCAGTTTGGAAAACCAACATAAGAAAACTCAAGTAATACAATGAGCATATAAAAATTCTATAAGACCACGCCGCTAACGCGGAACGGGTTTTTACCTCATAAGAACAATATCCATAAATGAAGAAATGGGAAACAAATCAGAAAAATAATCCAATCAAGAAAGAAAAATAAACATAATAGATAATCCAAATAAAATGGTGGGTACTAGTAAGAACAAATCTCATACTTAATGGACTGAAATAAATAATATCAAATTCCAGACTTAAAGAAAGGAAATAATTAATTGAAGGTAGAGAAGAGCATAAGGCAAATCTCAATGCAATTTAGGAAATAATTAAAAGATTTGAATTAACTACAAAGGAAAAGATAAAAAATTTCAACGACGATTAGGAGGGTGCTTTCCTTTACCGAAAGTATGCCTCTAGAAATATACTTGAGAACTTCGATGGCTCTCAGACATGTCCAAGTTGGACCCTGCCAACGGTTATCGAGAATCCGAGTATTTCACATCACAATGCGCAAAACCGAATCTAATCTAGAGTAGATGTGAAAATACCCTAATGGGAGCAACCCCACATAGCTTGGCTTCCACTTGCTCTTTGGTTTTAGTCATTTCCAACAAAGGATAACAAAGCTTAAATGAGCAATACGTCGTCTTGAAGTGATGAAATATAAAGAAGAAAGCAGAATCAAACTCGATAGTCGATAAATCAACTATCGGGAATGGTAAGATGGTTGTTTTCACTTGTGCTTGATTTTTACATCACAACATTTATAAAAAACTCTTTAAAATATTCTTTTAAAGGGGCAAATTATATTTTCTAAGTGCATTAAACCATGGTCAAAACAAATGTCAAAACGTTGTTTATTATAAACTCAAAACAATTTACACTTAACTTTATTTGGAACAATTATTTTTAAGGATCTTTTTATTTATAAACTACTATTTATAAATTTTAAAACAATATTTATTATCCCAAAAGACAATAAATCAATTAAAATACTTTTATAAATTTTAAATCAAAAGTTAATCATCCCAAAGGATAATTTATATAATCTTTTTATGACTTTTAAAACCACATTAATTTTAAAAACAATATTAATTATCCTGAAAGATATTATATCGAATATATAATATCTTTTAATAAATCGATCGATTATCTTTATTTAAATAGTTAATTATTTCCAAAACACTTTTACTTAATCATTAAATTTACTTTAAACACAAAATCAGTTAATTCACTTTAAAACACTTTCAGTAAGTTAACTTTAATCACTTTTATTATATCAATTAATTAACTTAAATACCTTTTATAAATAAATAAATTAACTTTAAATTTCTATTTAAATTATTAATTACATTCAAATACCATAATTAGAATGGGTACTTAAATTTCAAATATCATTACTCAATATGATTAACTAATTATTAGTTAAAATGATTAATTAATTTTAAACATCATTAATTAAAAAAATTATTAAATTCAAATAATAATTAACTAAAATGATTAATTAAATTAAAATATCATTAATTAAAATGATTAATGAATTTTAAACATCTATTTTGTGACACAAGCTCAAATACAACATACACACAGGGTTTAGGAGATGATATTCAACAATTGACGATGCAGCGAAAATTTCCATAATGACACTTAAAAAATTAGAATATCATGATTAATTACTACTAAACATCGACATAAGCAGCAAAAGAAAATAAGTAATTATTACTGGTGAGAAACCTCTTTGGGTCTCTCTACAAATGTTCCCTGCAAAACAATGGTTACAGACAATATATATAATCATATGGGTTCATAGTAATTAAATTAATATTTCATCTATTTTCCAAAATGAGATTTCAACCATACAGTCAATCAAACAACAAAAAAATATCTACCACCAACCTAGCATTCAACAATAAATTTATAGCATCGTAGATATCATGTAGCTAATATAAAGGTAAATAAACTCACAAAAATTCCAATTATCACCGAAGCGTCCCATTTTGAACTAAAATTGCATGAAATTCTACAAGCTCCAGTCTCCTTAAATCTAACTCCCTAATGTGGCTAATAATGATAAGAGTAAAATACAACTCGCCACGCTCAAATCCGACCTTGTAAGAAATAACTATGAGTTTAATAAGGTTTGGAGTCAAATAATATAATTTATTACTAATTACATTTCCTAATTACCATGTTTAGCCCTAATCAAATCTCTCTTACATCTCCATGCCATGCCAAAACAAACCCAACATCGCGACTTCCTCCTCGATGCCGCCACTACGTACACTTCATCAAAGACCATCGCATTTTGGCTTAAGGTTGCTATGTTTATGAGCTTTCCATCACCAGTGTCCCATTACTTAACTCCGCCTAACGCCTTCTCGTCGAATCAAAAACGGCACCGCCTTTAAACCCAGATCTGTGGTGGCTTCTGCCACCATCGCCTAATCACACCATCCATCCATCTTGTCTCCCCTAACCGAGCAAATTCCATGTTGAGGCCATCCCTGAAAATACCTTGAGTGGCGCCGATGAGTGTGGACCATTATATGAAGCAATTAAAAATGGCAGCCAATGTTTCTCTTAGGTTTGGCCAAAAAGAAAGAGAGGTTATGGTCTTATATAGCTCACTAACTGACACTATTCATGCTCAAAAATATCAAACTCCAATCGGGGCATGCTCATTGGTGTTTCTAACTAAATACCACTATTCCGTGCTTAATGGAACTATTATCGGGACGTAATTCTCTAAAATTAATTGCTACACATTTTGAGCTCGCATGGTCACACGTTATTGTAGGATCGATTTCACCCTAGAGCGGGTGAATAGGGTGATACTAATAATTATAAAAATTAGTACGGAAATATATATATATATATATATATATATATATAAATTGCAGATAATAACAGAATAATAAAAGCAGAAATAGAGCAGCACAGATTTACCCAGCTTTGACAAAACCCTACCTACGTGCTGCCTCCAAGGTTTCTACTAGAAATTAAGTAGTCAGACACTTAAGCATGTAAACTCGCGACACCCACTATCGACAAACCTAACTCTAAGCTCAAAACCCTGCCACAACTCAGCCCCTTAGTTCCAAATTCTCGAACTACACCGTAGTTCGTCCCCTAGTCGCACGACTAGAATTTTACATAAATTTTAAAAGAAAAATACAAACTGAAAACAGCTTCAAACACAAGAAACCCTAATTTAAAAATAAAGCCCTATAGACAATTACACGTCGGCCCAAAATATGTGATAAAAAAATGTATTGCCCTTTTCTCTGATTATTTCTTCGGCCCGCATCTTTGTGAAAATGCTTGCCTTTCTTCATTCCTTTTTGAGAGATTAGGGCTATTGGAAATTGAGCATGCCGATTTAATTGATAGATTGAATAGATAATCTCGTGTTGCTTTGTTGATCGATCATCTTGCTTTTACTATACTCCGCTACTTCAATTTGTCGAGTTCGATTTGAATGATCCTGATATGTAATTTCCTTCATGACTCATGTTTATACACATGAACTCGATTGCTTTTGAGTGCCGATGATGTTGATGCTTTAAATAGGGAATAAACCTTAAATTATCGTTCAAATATTTTCATTTGACGTCGTCTGTTAATTTAACTGAGTTGTACGATTATGCGTGAATGCTTGTGATTTCTTTAGACTAGTTCAGTTCGAATATTTTCTGATGTGCTATGCTTGATTACCACAGCTTTGATTTTGACTTTTTTGATTCTTTGCCTTGGTCACCATGGCTTTGATTTTGGATTGTTCGATTCTTTGCCTTGGTCGCCATGGCTTTGATTTTGGCATGATATGATTATTGAATTTGTTTGAATTTTTGCTGGCTTTGACTTGTTCGTAGTTACCTTGAGTATGTTCTGGTCTAGTTGAGTTTTGGATATGTAGAGTCTGCACTTGATTCTCTGTACATGTATTTGTAATGAGTTGATCTGGTCGCACTTCATTTCGATTAGACTTGAGTCATTGATTTGTGCATTTGTCAGGTTCACTTGAACTTTTATTTCACTTGAGTTTGTCTTCACTTATTCCTCTTGGAGTCTTCACTTGGTTATTGTATACATGTGTATATGTATGTGCTGACTATCTTGGTTGAGTTCATCCTGGTTTACATCGTACTGGTTGTCATCGCATATTGTTATGATGAGTGCACTTATATCAGTCATGTTGAACTCCATTATGATGATTTGCATTCATCTTGAATTCCATTTCTTCGACTCCGCGCTGTTCTGTTCCTCTTGAATGCTTTGATATGTTTATATTTGTGTTATCACCATATATGTACATACATACATATGCATGTGTGTGTGTATATGTGTTGTTGCAGTCCTCTCTGTTATATATCATCATGCATGTTGCTCTTTAGTGGTTTTATGTCTTTGAAACTGTTCAATGGTTAGCATTGGTTCTAGTTACATGTGCACTGCCTATATATATGTATACATGTGAGTTAGCATTGCTTCGAGTCATGTGTACTTGATGCTTGGATTTATTTCATGTATGCTGTCATGTGTTTGTGAGCTTGGTTGCATTAGGTTTTGGTTGAGGCTTCACTTGCAGTCAAGTTCATACCTGAATACTTGATATGTTTACTTATTGTTTCAAGCAGTTCATTTTATTCTCTGACCATATGTGATATGCTCTAGTTTGGTTGTATTTGCTTCCTACCTTGACTTGTGCCTGCGCCATGTTAAGTTTCTCTGACCATGTCTTTGTTAACCTTTCATGTGTACAGTACTGTTTAGACTGTCTAGCCTCTGTTTTCTTTTAATGGTTGCATATATATATATGTTACTTGTTGTGGTTTTTGCCTTTGTGCCATGCCACTAGCTTGAACAACTGAACTGTTTGGTGCACCACTTCAAATAGATTGAAGTTTAGGTCCGCACTTGCCTTGAGTTTGAATGGTTGAGCATTTTTCAAGTGTACACATTGAATTTTTGGTCGAGGCTTGTTTTATGTTGGTTTTTGGATTCTTGTACCATGCGAACTTGTACTCGACAATTTTGTGATGTATTTGCATTGCACCTGAGTTGAACCTAGCTTTGGCTCGGGTTTGATCTTGTGCTCATATCGTGACTTTATTTGTATTGCACTTGAGTTGAACCTAGCTTTGGCTCGGGTTTGACCTTGTGCTCACCTATCCTTGTAGTTTTATCAAGTGTAGATCGGTGTGCATAGCCTTGTGACATGTACAGTGATACGCTGTGCATGTCACAAGTTGTTCGTGTAAGATGAATTCAGAATAAATATGATGACGAATAACACAAATAACTGAGGCAAATAATATTTTCAAAAATACATTTTAATTTTACATTACAAAAAATATCTGTTTGTCGATTTTACCGCGTCAGTGTTTATTTTGCAGATAACTTAGATATTGGATTCAATCTAGAATAGAGTTGAAGATTAAGTACGAGTGAATGAGTGATATGTAGTGAGGTGAAAATGTAAATGATAATTATATAGTGGAAAATTGTGTTGTTTGAAAATTGTGTATATAGTGAGAGCTCAAATTTGTACTATTCAAAATTGTAATAAATATTTGTTTGAATAAAATATCTATTTGAATTTAAATTCTGTGTTATTTATTTTATTCAGCAAATATTTATTTAGTTATGTGAAAATAAAATAGTACAATAACAAATACATTTAAATGGATATATATATATATATATATATATATATGTTTATTATCATCAAACAAAAATAATATACTAGCATATTCAATAATCTCCCCCTTTTGATGATAACAAACATATATTTAAGATTTTGAATTTATTAAATGTATTTGGTCATTGATATACTTTATTTGCTCCCCCTATTTGAGTGCTCCCTCTCTATAATAAAACTCCCCCTTCATATATGCATGAAAATAAATAAAAATATGCAAATGACCCTAGATGCAAATAGAAAATACAAATAAAATATTAGACATTTATTGGTCAAAATCTTAACTTTTCTCTCTCCTTTTTATTATCAGCAAAATAGTAACAGTGTTAGAAAAACAGAGATAAAGTGATAGACATTAATAAAAAATTTAATACCCAATCGAGTATAAATATTAAATTTTAATAGAAAAATCAAATAAAAATCATAAATACTCTGTTAGGCGCATATTCCACTTTAGAATGATGTGAAACCATATAGCTGTGTCTATTTGTGGTATATTTATATTTGGAATTTTAATATCCACTAACCATGCATAACCGCTGGGACTTTTAAATGAGATTAGTAGCATTCCATATTTTTATAAAAAAATGAATTTCAAATATCTTCTAACCACGCATGACCGTGAGAACTTTGTATGGGATTAGAATCAACTTGTCTATTTAATTAATCAATTTTGATATGTGTTCCATATGTGCATAACCGTGAGGATTTTTAAATGAGCATGAAAGCGCATAATCAAAAATTTCAAGTAATTCACCCATGCATAACTATGAGAACTTTTAAATAAGAGTGAATACTTTGGATGTTTTTATTGCTAAAAAATAAAATGAAATGAAAACAAATAATTTCCCATTTAAAATTCCATATATTGGCATACTATATTGGATTTTGATGAGTGATGACCGCTAGAAATATGATAGAAATAGAGATGGTCATGGAATTTTCACCCATCAAAAGTTATTATAAATATTGTTCAAAGTTTTAAAGAAATTTACTAAATATACTGTCTCAAGTTATAATATATGATTAATATCAACACTTACACTTTTTCAGTCACTATTTTCTTAAACGATAATCTATAAAGTGTCAGATTAGTTAATGTAGTCATTTAAAGTCAAATCCAAAAATAATTATAAAATCAAATTTTCTAAAATGACCAATCTGAAACAAGGTCAACAAAAAACTATTTTCTGGAGGGGTTTTATAAGAAAAATGTCTGCTAATTTGAAAATCAGTTGAAATGACAAATATGAGGATATTTTCTTTAAAAATGTGATGTAATTAATGAGTGTCTCTTCATAAAACTCGTTCCACTAGTAATTTTTCTATCAACTAGATTACCAATGTAATCTGCATCCGAATTTCCCTATGACTCAAGATTATCATTAGTTGGATGTTATAAACCAGACCATGAAGTGTGTAACAGAATACGTTAAAATCATTTTTAACAGCTTTTAAATGAAATTCTTTTAAATTTTAATTGAAATCATGCAAATAAAGAAACAATGAACATAGCGTGAGCAGTAAAATAACCAAATATATCCACATGTATCTAGAGTAATCAAAAATCGATACTAGACAATATCTCTTATCATCTAAACTTGCAAAATCGTTGGTCCAAACAAATCTATATGAACTAGTTCTCTAGAGATTCTTATAGTGTTCTTGGCATGAAAAGATAATTGTCCAACAATTTTGAATAAGTCAGAATCAAGATCAACATTCATTTCTTCATCACATAACTGGCTGTTTTAATTCAGATTATGGTGAAGTTTTTCGCATTTAATATATCATTCAAGATTGTATCGTTACCTATTTTACCTTTACGATAATATTTTGTTATTTTCCCATTGTGATTCTGCCGCCTTTGTACTGAGCTAAGGAACTTTGATTTGTCATTCATTGTGTGTGCCTGGAACAGCCAGAATCCAGGTAATACTGTTGTTGTTCCTTAGCCTGGCACTACACCTACCCGAGAAAAGATTTTTGTGACCTATTTGTTTTTATAGGCCCATGGTTGTTAGTGGAAAAAGATTTTGAAAAATATGTTTGTGTAGGCCTGAAACTATTTATATTTGTTCCTTTTGGCACCAAGATTTGTTTGAGTTTAAGAAATTTTATATTCGTCCCTTTTAGAACCCAAATTGGTAAGGTTTTCATGTGTTTGAGTCTATGCCAACAATTGTTCTAACTGTGTCTAATTTTGCTACAATTGTACACTCGGATTGACTTGATTAATTTTGCTTCTAACAAGTTCAGATTGATTATATCCACGTCCTTGTCTAACAACATTGATAGTTTGTTTCCCTTATAGCATATTTATCAATCTTTCTCCTTTG
Source organism: Allium cepa (assembly GCA_030765085.1). Lineage (NCBI taxonomy): Eukaryota > Viridiplantae > Streptophyta > Magnoliopsida > Asparagales > Amaryllidaceae > Allium > Allium cepa. The sequence goes on along the minus strand of CM060929.1, from coordinate 603,815,238 downwards.
GATAATTTTCCTAAAGTTGTAGACAATTGTTAGACTTGTGTTTTGAGCGATTCATTTCCATTCAATCATTGAGTGCACTTTCTAATAGAATTTTCTCTCCTCGTGTTTTCACTTTCTTTTAAAATTAGAATTTCATTTTCAAGTGATTTAATTTTGATTTTTGATTTTTTAATTTCTTCTTCAAGTGATGGATACTTATCACACTAGGGCTCTTGGTTTGATAGTTTTTAACCAATCGATCAAGTTGTTTATTTAATTCTATCAAAGTATCCCTTTGTGATTCAATTTTAGCATATTTCTCCTAAGTCTTTCAAAATAGCCATTTACTTTATGAGAATATATAAGCAACTCTGAGTAAGTAAATTTTGATACCTCGCTTGGCTCGTTATCATCACTGTCAGTTATATCACCTCAAAGACACAGGTATGCTTTTTCACTCTCACTGCTAATGCTTTTATCATCTTCATCAGTTTCATCCCAAGTGGCTGCAAAACTTCTCCTTATCGATTTCTTCCCTTGGCTAAGTCAATTCTGTAGACAATTGGGTTTGATATGACCGGGTTTGTTGCACTTGTGACATATGATCTCCTGCTCTTCTGGGTTGTCTAGAACTTTGACTATTCTGGTTTTAAATTGTTGATTTAGAGCCATATTTTCGTATTTGCGGTTCCACTTTTTGAATCTATTTATTAATAGCGCTAGCTCAGCCGCTCCATCATCATCGTCATCACTTTCCGTTGTTCCTTTAAGAGTTATTGATTTCTTTCGAGTATCACCTCCTTCTCATTTTTCCTTGAATTTCATTTCTAGCTCGTAAGTGGTGAGATTTCCGATGAGTTCTTCAACTTTGATTTGTTTCAATCCTTTGATTCTTGAATGGCGGTAACTTTTGCTTCAAAATTTCGTGGAAGGACTATGAGGATTTTTCGGACTATTTCCAATTCTGTGTATGGTTTTCCGAGAGCTTTTGATTTATATACGAGATTGGAAAGTCGTCCATACATCATCTCTTCGTCATTTTCATCCTTGGCCGTTGTGAAATTCTCGTATTCGCTACTAAGCATGGAAAGGCGAGATTCTTTGACTTGAAATGTTCCTTCGTGAGTCACTTCAAGTGTGTGCTAGATTTCCTACGC